>BSBK01003091.1:4250000-4892500 GCA_027943335.1 Chamaecyparis obtusa | reverse complement strand
TAAGTCTATTCTTTTTCCATCGAAAAAGCGACAGAAAATTTAATTTTTTTTATAAAATATATATATCATCAAATTAAGCACAACAATATTATGCTTTAGTTGTTTACAAACAGTCACTTTTATGCTCGTGAAGACACAGTCTAGTGTTTATATTATTAAAGAAATGATCCATACATTTGTCATCTGGTAAATGGATTTAAATTATGAGGGTTTGGTGAGTGTTATGAGTACCTTTTGTAAAACATCATTTTCTTCTAAATTGCTGCTAAGACTTCTGACCTTATTCACCACATCATCAATCTTATGTAAGTAGGTAGTTATATTATCATCTTCCTTCATCTACAAACCCTTCATATTTAGCCTTAGCATTCTACAACTTATCTTGTTTCACCATATCATTTGCTTCATAACAACTTCTTAACTTTTCCCAAACATCATGAGTTATTTCTAATGATATAACTTTAGTTAACTCAACCTTTGATATAACACTGAAAAACCTTATAAGTCTTATATATAACATTTGAAAGTTTTAGTTCACTAGTTAGTTTCACATATTTTCTTTCAACAACCTTCTAGGTCTTATATATGACAAAAACCAAGTATCCTCGCATCTGCACTTTCTAGTAATCATAGTCAGATCCATCAAATGTAGGTAATGAAATTTTGTGTGCCATCATGACCTCCTTAAGAAGTTAATCTCTTCTCCATGGAACCAAACCTCTAATACCAATTGTTGAATGTGCAAGAATCTAACTGAGAGTGGGGGTGAATTGGTTGTCCGCAAATTATAACCTTAAAAACCTTTAATTAGTTCCGCCAAACTTACTTTGAAATTACAACCTTTTAAGGATAGGAACACAAAAATAATAGCAAACATAAACACAAGAAATACTAGATTTATGTGGAACAACTTGTAAAGGGAAAAACCATGGAAAAGATTGTTCTCAAATATATGCACACCGATTAAGGTGAGTTACAAGAAAGAATAACTACCAAATAGATTATTAAGAATGATAAGAGAGAATAGATCCACCACTAATGTCCAACCACAATACAACTAAAATATTTGTGGGAAACTAAAGGCTCACTACTTCTTGTAGCTAAGACATTGAAGTCCACAATGTTATGCACCACACTTCAAACTTAACTTATACAATCAAGGAAAAATATATTATTCAATAATGATTCATCCTTTATTTATACCCAATTCAGTCTTGTGAAATCTCCCACTGTTGGCTAGGAAAGGACCAAACAAAATTTGAATTAGGTTGGCACTAAAGATTATTATGGTGGGGAGGATTGAGAAGAGGACCACCACACACCATAAATGTGACCAAAAATAGCACCATACATGATACATATCTTCTTACATTCATTAAGATAATTAATTGAAGTGTAAACACCTGAGGTCGACCAAACCTAGAGTAGTAACACCAAGAACTTTTGAAACCATGTATCCAAAGCCCAAAATCTCATGCCAAAAGGAATTAATGAAGCTAAGGATATTATCAACCTAGGTCCAAAAGTGCACCATAAAAAATTGTTATGAGGAGAAATGTGAAGCACACATTTCATAGGTAGAATATTGTCAACAAATGTAATACTTAAACAAATAAAAAATTCATTGCACCACATTCAAAACAAAAGAATCTTGAATTCAAAGAATCCAAACTATATCAAACAACATATCAAAGTTTCGCCATGAGATCAACAATATAAAATGTATACAAAGCAATGTCCACATCACCACTGTGCAGAAAACATGTTGACATTAATGCAAAATTATGTTGACATCAATGAAAACCATACCCAAACAATCATATTGAATCACTGTTTGTCCAACTCAGTCATTTTTTCAATATTACAGAAACTAAGATAAAGATAAATCACTTTCTTGGCATAGGACTATTCATATATCCAAAGATCACAACGACACCAAAGGCTTAATAGCATAGTTTGATATGATATGATTTGAACTAGACTGAGAAATTAAGTCACAACAATATTGAGTCTAAACACAAATACTAATATAGCATATTCTTTTTCATTAAGATTGGATCCATAAAATAAAGAGTTCTCCCTCTTAAATAAACTGATTATTATTAAATAAGCTTTTCCATTGTAACAAAAAAATTCTCACCCTTGATACCATGTGCAAAAAATCCATAATAGATTAGTTTAAACTACTCGAGTGCACAATATCCTTTCAATAACCAATAACTAAGTTGTATACCCAGTCAATATGCACATATTTGTTAAGAGGACATATTTGTGAAGGTTTTATAGACGTAGGTTACTAAATAATCATCTTTGCACTAGTACTCAATCTGGAAACCCTCATATGTATATAGCCACTCTAAAAAATCTCCACAAAAATCCCTTCTAGCCTCCACTACATATACATCTTCTCAGAATCTAAAAACTCTGGCCCATCATTGATTCTCATCAATGTACCAATTTGGATAGTAAGTCTAATTTAATTTGTCCGTGGAAGCTCATATGGCCCCTCCTAGGAGCCTCTTATGACCCTTTACAATATTTTAAGACCTCTAAGATGTATTCTTAGGGATCGTAAAGAGTTGTAAAGGGTCATAAGGGGTCCTGGGACACAACAGATGAGAAACATAAATGTAGGCATCATGGTCACAATTTTTTGGAGACAACATAATTGAGTGGTATACCCAGACGATGCAAAGCAACCACTACTCCTGTGGTTCCAAGTCAACACTGCAGGATCCAAAAACCATAGATAAGGAATAAATTTAGAGAGTGGAGGAGGGCCATAACGATCAAAATAATATAGGTTTCCATCCTTCACCCCAACTATAGTTATCCAGGGGCGGAAGGAAGAGGCTTGGGCTCCTTCCTAGATTGAAGTGCCCTACTATTTGATAGGAAAACTACAACCTATTGGGATTGAGACAAACCTTATAAAACAATAGCAGCTAAGAACAATTGCTTGCCAACATCTGTTGAATACATCTGTTGGAGGACCTTGTATTCAACAGATGTTGGCAAGCAATCGTTCTTAGTTGTTGTTTTATAAGGTTTGTCTCAATTCCAATAGGTTGTAGTTTCATTTTCTAGATGTGTAAGTCAGAGGGGGCTTACAATAATAAATCATGTAATGAGGGGGCTTATAACACTAACATATGCAAATTTCATTATTTAATAATGAAAATCTATTAAAATGTTTGCAGTTGCCTCATTTAACTTGAGGTTTGTCTTGTATTATTTTGGTCGTTATGGCCCTCCTCCACTCTCTAAATTTATTCCTTATCTATGGTTTTTGGATCCCGCAGTGTTGACTTGGAACGAGAGGAGTAGTGGTTGCTTTGCATCATCTGGGTATAGAACTCAATTATGTTGTCTCCAAAAAATTATGACCATGATGCCTACATTTATGTTTCTCAGCTGTCGTGTTTATGAGCATGTTTTTTATGTGTTTGGGAAGACATATTTCTAGCCTGGGCTTGGATCCTATGGAAATTAGCTTCATAATAATGACATAGATGACATATGAGCAATTAGCTTCCCAAGATAAATCCCACAAATGAACTATGTGTACCCTAATTCCTGTGCCCTCTATGTGTACCCAAATGATATATTTGAAACAACAAGGGTAAGGCTTAAAGAAGTTAATTTTGCATCACATTTTGTAGTTGTTGCAAAATTAACTTCTTTAAGCCTTACCCTTGTTGTTTCAAATATTTCCTTTGGGTACGCACAGAGGGAAAATTAATTGGGGTACACATAGTTCATTTATGAAATTTTTCTTGGGAAGCTAATTGCTCAGCTCTCATCTGCTTTATTTATTATCAAGCTAATTGTTGAAGGATCCAAGCCTAGGCTAGAAAGATGTCTTCCCATTCTGTTTAAGCCATACTCCTTGTTCTTGTCAAACTTCCTTGGTACAGTAGGCCTACTCTCTGCAGTACTCTTCTTCTTCCTAATTGCAGCCAGAGCTTCCTTTTCATCAGGATTCAAATCCACTTCCCCCATCTCATCATCTTCGTCACCCTCAGCTGCCATCCTAAGCCCTTATTCCTTCTCTAGTTCTTCAAGCCTCTGCAAGATATCTAGATCAATAAAGTTTGTAACATTGTGTCCATCCATGATATTAGGAATTTCTTGTTTAGATTGTTAATACAGTCAGTTTGGTGACTGGTATCAGATAGTTAGAAGTTAGTTAGTAGTTACGGTTGGTTTATTAGAGTTAGGAGTCTATTTCAAAGACATCTACAAGAAGTGGAGTGGGTTTGGTTGAATTGATGTATCAAGGAACAAATGGAATAACCAAGAAAACACTATACGTTAAATCATGTGATTGATAGCAGATTGGGGC
This sequence comes from Chamaecyparis obtusa, assembly GCA_027943335.1. Classification (NCBI taxonomy): domain Eukaryota; kingdom Viridiplantae; phylum Streptophyta; class Pinopsida; order Cupressales; family Cupressaceae; genus Chamaecyparis; species Chamaecyparis obtusa. Next base: position 4,888,155 of record BSBK01003091.1, on the reverse strand, counting down.
TCACCTGAGCCATAAACATGAAGAAGTATTGTAAAAAAAGATGTAAACCACATATATGCGCACTTGAGGCAAAGAGAAGTTACACCATATCCATATTAAAATATTAGTTATGTTAGCTTGTGGTGACTAATCAGGAAAGTATTGTACACTTTTCCAAGAGCGGGGGTTTGGGGGCGGCAGCCCCTAAGAGCAGGGGTTCGGGGGCGCAGCCCCCGAGGAAATTTTTTTTGAGGCCGACTACTTATAACTCATTCTAACCCTAAAGCGGGAAAATATTGTATAATATGGCTTAGGGTTAGGGATTTTTATGATGTATGATTTTAGTACTTGCGGTAGAATTGGGCTGTAAGGGATTACGGATTGTAATCAGGTTGTAATCACTGGATAATAATAATATTGGACTCGCTGTTGGTGGACATAGCCCAGGGATTGGGTGAACCAAGTTAAATCTGTGTGTCTTGTGTTCTATTCTGTGTGGTTTATTATTTTCTGATATTAGTTATATTTGCACATAATTGTTATTTCTGCCTTGTTAATCCTAACAAGTTACAATATGAAAATACTAAACTGATTAATTCTTGAGCTCATCTCCACATATGGTTGTAACAAAGATATGTGATTATAATACAGAGAAGGCATCATAAAAATATAATTTCAGCATTTGCCCTAGCCTGACACGTTTTGTACTCAAATCCTTCATCGCAAATAAGTGGAGATGAGCGAATAGATGCAGATGAGTTGTCATCAACCCAACTAAAGTATCTGCAGCCATTATTTCCCTGTGATGCCCAGTCTACATTAGTTCTTATAATATAACAAATAGTATTTACATTAGAAACATTAAATGTATAAACATTGGCAACCTTTTTTCTATTTGGGCAGCACCAAAATTGTCGTCCAAGGTTGTCCTATGTTCGTGAAGTCTTCAACACACACTGCCCACCACCACAGTGACAGTTTGGCACATTGAGAAGAGTCATCGAGCCTATATCAATAATGCACCGCACCATCGTTACTACATTTATTACATAAATATTATAACATATGATCATATGATTATAATAATCATACATTCACCACTATTGTTCTATTGTAGATTCAAGTGCTTAAAAAATGTTTGCAATCAATGGTAGATAATATTTTCCTTCGCCTTTTATTTTAAAGTTAGACCACAATCTAGCAATTGTCTCCCTATTTTGTTGTGGGTTGATATCGTCAAACATGGTCTTTCTTGAATGGAATGACTCGTTGGTGGAAGAAGGATGATTTGTTTGCAATCTATAGATACAAATAGTCACTAAACAACCATTTTCTCAACTCCAATTTTCTCAACGCGAAGGGAAATTTATCATACCAAAGAAACCTGATTATTTTTATATGGAATACACCAAGGAGTACCATCAAAAATATTAACCATTTACAATAATGAAAAGTAAACCTAAATCAAATAGCTCATTTTTTATCAGCATGTGTAGTCTCTGTGTATATGAAAAATGAAAGAAATATCAAGCTCAAATAAATTAGTGAACAAAATAGTATTCCACATAGAGTGAATGAAATATACCATCAAAAGAAGGTGACAAAATCCTGTCACGAAGCACGGACATAGGAAATCAAAAAGGGACAAAAGATAAGAAATAAGAAAAATCATTACAACTATAGAAAAATCATTTAGACTATAATCAAAAAAACAAACACTCTTTGTCAACAATTTTCAAAATCATTAGGACTATAGAAAAATAATTAAGACTATACAAAATCAAATTTTAGAAATGGACAGTTCTGATGCTTTTCCATTACAACAATTGAGCATTCATCATTTGGTATTGTGTATTCCATTTAAGTATGTCAACAATGTTCAAAATCCTGTCACCAAGCATAGACATAGGAAATCAAAAAGGGACAAAAGACAAGAAATAAGAAAAATCATTAGGACTATATAAAAATCAAGTTCTAGAAATGGACGGTTATGATATTTCTTTTCCATTACAAAAATTGAGCATTCATCATTTGGTACTTCTTGGTGTATTCCATTTAAGTTTTCCAGTTGTCGTGTTTATGTGCATGTTCTTTATGTGTTTGGCTTCTCTCCCTCGCAAGGGATACGCCGATAGGTAATTGATTTGAAAGCATAATGATTTGATAGTTAGAAAGTTGGTTAATAGATTCCAATCGGTTCTTTGTAGAGGGAAGTCTATTTGGAGTACACTTAATTTCTCTGCAATTTTGGAGTACATGGTCCTGTAGGTACAGTCGAAACACCAACATATTGATTTGAAAGTTTAGAATGTGATCTTTTCTTGGTGGTAATGTAGGAACATTTCCAGGCATTAGTTTTACTTGTTTATGCAAGAACTTTGTTGTTTTTGTTGTTTGTGATACCAAAGGAGTAACTGGTATTGTGTAGATAGTGACTGGCCAGATTGTTCTTGAAAAAAATTTACAAAACTGAACCAATGGCATGTTTACAAAAAAGAAATAGAATGATAATAATATGCTGAAAATTCTATTATGTTTAATACATGCCAAAGGACCAATCCCAACAATTCTTAAACATACTTTATCTATTATGATGAATTCTTAATAAAGGTCTAATTATATAGACTGCTAGCACGAAGGAAGATTTGACCTAGCCAAATCTTCCTTGTACCACACAAAAAACTGTGAATAACTATGTCTACTCCAACCTTAATTGTTTAAGAATTCATCATATCAGATACAGTATGTTTAAGAATTGTTTGGAGTTCTATTAGACCTTTGTTGTAAATATGTCATTGGTTCAATTTTGTAAATTTGTTTTTTGTGTTAAATGCATTTAAATGGAACATTAAGCATAGTAATAATATGCTTAATCTATTAGTAATTGGAAAATTAAATCTATTAGTTAGTCGAAGTCTTTGGTTTAAATCAACAGACAATCAAAACAATGGTAACTATCTATCCAATTCTCTTAACAATGGTACACATCCGTCCAAGTGCAGCAACCTTCAAAGATTTGCAGCGGTAAAGAGAATCCCCATATTTTATCAGCCTAACATAGTCTTAGGTCACTTTGGCAATGAGATTGCGAGCAGTTAACACAAATTTTTTTTACAAAACTGAACCAATGGCATGTTAACACAAAATAAAATTACAAAAGTGAAACAATGGCATATTTACAACAAAGAAATAGAATGATAATAATATGTTGAAAATTCTATTATGTTTAATACACGCCAAAGGACCAGTCCCAACAATTCTTAAACATACTTTATCTAATATGATGAATTCTTAATAAAGGTCTAATTCTTAATGTGCAAGCCAATGAATAACCATCTAATATTGTCACTTTACACCCTAAAAAAAAATCAGCTTTCAATATAGAGAGTGCTACTTCTCTGTTATAGCTAAAGTTATCAGTCACTTCTCAATCTATAAGTACCATTATTTTATGATATCCCTTAACTTGGAAAGAGTGTAAATAGAGCTCTAGATAAAAAAAAAATAGTAGCTAGTTGGACCGTCTCTTCAGCTGACTGTAAGACTTGAGTTACTATATTGATTGGTGAAACCTAATCCTCTTCCACATAGTCCCTCAATACATGACTTGGACCCTTCCTTGTCTTTAGATTGGACCTTAATTAAAATCCCTATAATTTTCCCAAATACTTATGTGGTGGGATTTAAGGTTCTTTACTGTTGAAGAAAAATTGTTCCTCTGCATTTTATCGCTAGTCACGTGTCTTGAATGTTGACCTTTAATTGTGTGTCATGTTCCTTGAAGTTTGTTGAGTCAAGGAGTGTTTTTTCTTCTATTGTGATGCCCCCTAATTTCACACTTCTAAAGGTCTACTAGGTTTAGTTATTTCCAAGTTCAAGGACATTTTTATGATAAATTACAGTCAATTAAAAATTTGGTTCAAGAGCCTTAATTAATCCCTTAAAGGGTTCTCTTTGTCTTTCCATGAAAAGGAACAGTAGAAAAATTATTTATACATCATGTACTATAAGTGCTATCCTCTAACAATCAGCCATGTAAGCATCTAGTGATCCTTATTGACATAATTGTGCAATCTCTTTGAAATTCTTCTCTGGGTCTTACCTCTCAAATTTGTCAACCTTGTACAAAAATTCTAGTAGGTGGTGATATATCTATATACCATTAAGTAATTAGGTTGTGATACCTCGACCATTATGTATGCCCATTATGTTTTAAATTCTTATGTTGTTGAGTGGAACTAGTTTAGTTGTAGCTTCATCTAATATATTAATGTGAATGTGCTTACCCATCGGAAAGAAAAAACCTTTTCTCGCATCCTTCCTTTCAGATATCTTTGGAAATCATCGATCCTGTATTGCTAAGGCCTGGCCGACTTGACCAGTTGATTTATACAATTAGGAAAATTAGTACACAATTGTCATCTTAATGAAGTGACAAATGTGTATGTTCTAGCAAGGACCTTCCACTGACAAATAGCCAACGCTATTCAATTTGGCTCTGGCTTTTTCTTGTATGAGTTTTATCTCTTCATATGTTTGAAACTTTATTTAGTTTATCAGACCTTGCTTTTAAAAAAAAAAATCCTACTCGAAAATATTCTATACTAAATCAATTCTACAACAAAGAAAATCTAGTTCAACTGATAGGTATGGTATGCTATATAAAATTTATTATTATAAAGTCTTGTTATGGAAATCTGTTTTATATTAGTCTATATTATTATGAAGCCTTGTTATAGAAATTTGTTTTATATTAATCCTCATAATTAGTTAGCAAATCTTCTTCTTTCTTTCTAAATGAATGATTCTATTTTTTTATAGTAAATAGCATACATAAGAGATAAACATGAAATCAGCAACAAATATGGCAAAAAGTCATTGGCCAATCATTGACCCAATTTTTAATGACATTTTGTGTTTTGAAAACATTAAAATCATGTTACAATTCTTAAACATACTTTATCTGATATGATGAATTCTTAATTAAGGTCTAATTTTGTAGACTGCTAGCATGAAGGAAGATTTGACCTAGCCAAATATTCCTTGTACCACACAAAGAACTATGAATAACTATGTCTACTCCAACCTTAATTATTGAAGAATTCATCATATCAAATAACATATGTTTAAGAATTGTTGGGAGTTCTATTAGACTTTTGTTGTAAACATGTCATTGGTTCAATTTTGTAAAAAAATTTTTTGTTAAATGCATTTAATGGAACATTAAGCATAGTAATAATATGCTTAATCTATTAGTAATTGGCAGATCAAATGCTCAAAGCCCAATCATGGCAGGGTTGTGTTATGTCCTTTTCTTTCTCATGATTTGGTTCTAGGTTAGGGGATTGGGAAATGACCAATAATGGTTTTAAATGATGTAATAAGGCTATTAGATTTAACACCATAGAATCAAGGCTGCCATAACAAAGAAATTCTGCAAATTGGAATCAGCAAAACTGTGTTTTTGAAGTATTTTTACTGGTGTTTTTTCTTGCTTGAGCCTGTAGGGATAAATTTTTGCAATCTGACTTCATAGGGAGTTGGGGCATGTCCCTAGCTTTCATTTAAATCCAACTAGAGGTTCTAAGGTTCTGAGGAGGAGTAAAAGACTAGTGTAAACCCCATAACTCTTGATCGGCTTCGAATTAGAGGCTAAGATTAGAGGATTGTCTTCTATTTGTAAGTCCCTAAATGTCTGAGAAGTTGGTTTGGTGGAAAGACAAACCTAAGGTACACTTCCTTCTTTAAGCCTCCCTTTTTAGGCCTGTCACACCTTGAGGAAGATTTGGAGCAGAGGGGCTTTGGTAGAGATCCAAGGGTTGTCCCTTTGGGAAATGCATTATCTCAAGGTTATGGTCTAAACCAAATGACTGTCTGCATGTGTCTTGTGGAGATTATTTCCTGGAACCACAAGACTGTACCCAGAATTGACTAGTGAACTACACTGTCAATGTAGGACAGTTTGGGTTTTGGGAGAAGAATAAGGTTAAACTTAGAGTTATTTGGCTTGTTGAATGTCAATAGAGTATAATTGACATAAGAGAAATGTCTTTAGGCCTGGCCAGTGACTGGGATTGGTTTGTGTGAGGAGGGTATAATGGGTATATTAGAGTGTATCACCATTGGAGGGATTTGAAACTATGAACAATTCAACAAGGACTTATGGGGACACAACTACATTGAATGAATGAATGTGTTGATTTTTTTGATGAACTTGATTCTATTGGAGGTGCAAAATGATTGTTGAACATGCCCATTTTGGTATCAATTTGGTACTCACTCTACAATGAGCACTCCCATACAATTGCACTAATTCAATCTCCACATTTCTTGTTTAGACCTACAGTGATAATTATGTTGTGATTTCTATAGAATGCTGACTACTGGAGTACCAAGGTTGTTGGTCTGCTAATGATTAGTACACATTTCAAAGGATACTAGGGTGAGGTTGCCACCAAAAATCTTGAAATGAACAGCTCGCAAAGCTCACTCGTAGGAAGAAAAATTGAATCCAAAACTTCAATGCCTCAATTGCTTCCCACAATTGCCTAAATTGGTAGACCAGCAACCATGACTTTTGCCAGCATCCTACCAGCCTGTGCCGAAACGGGAGTGTTAGAACAAGGTATGGGTATCCATCGAAGCATAATGGAAGGGGGATTTTCATTGGATATTACAGTGGCCTGCAAATGCTCTGATAGATATTACACAAGGCACATAAACGGTTTGACCGAATGCCTCAAAGAGATGTTATCTCATGGAATGTGATAATTGTAGGATATACACAAAATGGGTATGCCAAATGTGGAATCATAAATAGGGCATGTAAAACCAAATGTATGCAATGCAGAGCACAAAGGAGGGAGGGGAAACAAAGGATTTCCCATGAAAACCCACGGTCACTGCTAGAGCTAAGACAATAAAACCCTTGACGGGACTACCCTAATGTCCTAATCAAGTTAGTTCTTTCCATCTCACCCTGTTGTAGTCTCAATGGGGCAATAAAACATCCTTGCCCTCCGGTCGGACCACAACAATTGTTTGGAGACCTAACTTTCTTTCTCCTTGTCCTATCCAGCCAGCTAACTAGCTAACTTTCTTTCTCCTTGGGAAGATAGTCTATGCTTGTATATGCCAAATGTATGCCAAATGTATGCAAATGTATACAATCAGGAGGTGTAAAACCAGTCTCAAAGCATAAATGAATGAATAAAAGAAGAAAATGATAATGTTGATTGGGTATCCAGTAAATTAAATAGTTGAGAGAAAGAATGAAAAACCTCCAAAAACTCCAGCTTAAGGTTTCTAAGCTCAATCTCCTTGAGTCATTTCAGCCACTCAATCTCCTTCGCGAGTGCCCTGCCCTTGTAATTCACCGACCAAGAATAATGAAATGAGAAATGAAATTCCCTTTTTTTTAAAGTTATGCCTGTGTTTTTCAAACTTTCAACCACCACAGGATTTGTCGATATTTTGACAAAAATGGGCATAAATATTAAAAAAAAACTTTTCCTTCTATAATCTGACCAAACAAAACCTTTTTAGTTTTTGGTCAAAAATTTTGGTAGAAAAACTAGGTCAAATGTACTAGTGTCTAATAAGATTTTTTTCAATCTTAAATTAGAATACAAGTATAGAGTTTTTTTCTTTTAAATAAAAGTGGTCAAAGCCACTAAAATATTTTTATATTAATAGTAAAAGTAAACATGATATATAGTTCAGAATCTTGATAAGCTACAGGATACACAAAATTAAGTCCCAACCAAGAAACTTAAAAACCCAAAGTAGAAGAAGTAAGCCACCCAGCAACCCCCATCGTTGGGCATACCCAACAATGTAAATATAAGAGTGTTTGTACATAAAGCACCCAAAGATCGAGTGTGAGACTAATAGACAAAATTATATCCAGTGAAAAGAGCCTAGTGCCTTGAAGAGGAAGAGGTAGTATTAGAGAAGACACAAGATGATGATGACCCATCAAAAATTTATCAGGATCATCCAGTGAAACCAAACTAAGTGTTTCATCTGAATATGATGAATTATCAACAACCTCCATCATAGAAAAAGATGAACCCATGTGATGCAAAGGAGAAACCCACAAAGGAGGAATATACAATATATCATCTCCAACACACTCCTTGTAATAAACTAGAATAGTGTGGATAACCAAGAAATGGTCCAATGTAGCAGAAGACAAGGCAGGATCAAAAACATTAAGCAACCTATTAAACTCCTTGACAAAATCATCCAATCTGTTATCCTACAAACCACACCTCACAACATAAAATAGGTCTAGAAGAGAGGGATTAGTCATGTAGGTAGAAAAATCTACAAAACCACCAATAGGAAAAAATCCATCTTCTAATTTATGTGTTTGAAGTAAGTGAAATAGCAAGTCTTCATCATATAATTCTTCCTTAATCAACTTTTTTGCCACAGAAAAAATAAACTGAGCATCTAACATAAGATCCATTATAATAGTGAGAAACTAAGAAACGAACTTAGAAAAAAAGGTAGCTGGGTGACAAGAGAGTCAGTCTCCATCTAGTAATGTAATGATAGCCACCTCAATATGAGGGCAAGAAATGTTAAAAACCTAGCCAATACAATCCGAAGGAGAACCTACCTCCCTCCCGACCCCAAAAAACTAGACAAGGAGAGTAATACAATATTATGTGAGGGAAAGAATGACCAAACAACACCACCAAAAGCCAAAAATTAATGGAACATACCACCACCAATAGCATAAGAAGAAACAAACACAACCATATATTTCCTAGGATGAGCCATTAAATACTAAGATAAATGAAAGGAAAAAATCTAAGTCAACCAATACATGATAATGACAACCAAGGTGACTGTTGCCAATTTTAATAATAAAACCCTTCACATGAATATAAGTACTAATAAATAATCAACCCATAATACCATATAACAATGCCAATGTAGGTGGAAGATTAAGGAAAAACCAACACAGGGGAAGGATAACACCAAAACAAAAGATGTATCCATGTGATAAGTAGAAGTTGTAGCCTTCAATTCTTTTCTTTGAACCACAAGAGTTGGTAAGACACAACCAAGTGGTCCCTCATTCCTTCTTATCCATTTTCTTCCAATCTTCATTAGTCATGGTAGATGGCTTTATATCTTGTGAAACTAGAAACCATTGATCTCTTTCTTCCAAAAGATCTTTCATCTTCATTTTCCACATCTTATAGCTAGTACCATTAAATTTATCCATATATCCATGTGAGAAGTAGACTTCATAACTTTTAAACATTTTCTTCAATCTACAAAACCATAAAACAAAATATCCTATTGCAGAAAAAAAATCTTCAACATTTCAAGAGAAAGGCACCCCCCTCCCAACATAACTATTTTCTTTGATACCAAAAATTAAGAATTGATGTGAAGAAAGATTGCAAAAACTACTTATTTATGTGATTAAAATTTTAAAATATGGAAGGGATTGTAGTATTTAACAATAATATAAAATCACCAAGCCCAATTAGACACCAAATTTACATGGAGAAACCCTTTCAAACAAATTGTCTACAAAGAGTGGGCAAGTATATTATTGATTTTAAAAAGAGTGAATTCTACAATAGTACACTTCTCTTCACTTCACTAAACTTGGAATCACTTGGAAGCCTACAAAAAACTCATGATGAAACTACTATGTCATGGCTTCAGAGTAAGTACACAAAGATGGGGGACCGAAAAGGGGGTATAAGATGTCACTTTTTTTTTAAATCAACAAACTCTAAACTTTGACAAGAAATTGAAGATAGTTAGACTCAATATTTGAAGGTGCAACAAGAACAAGATTTGTAGTAATCTAAATGTAGTTTCTAAACTACTAATTAATTTTGAAAATGATGGAGATTAAGGCCTTAAAAAGGGGGAACACAAAAAATAGTATTTTTTTTTTTAAAACATAACATAGCATCTGGTGTGCTCCCCCTAAAATGTTGACTTTTTTACCAATCAAATTATCTCATGATTTTTTAGATAAATTTCACAAAAAGGTTTCTCATTGGATTTACAGGTGGCTATCTTCAACCAAGAGATTGACTCTTCTGAAGTCTTTAATTCTAGCTCTTTCACTCCACAAGTGTTTTGTGCGAGATGTTCATTCTAGCTTCATTTAGGAGTTTGATTCCCCATCATGTCAATTCTTAAGGGCTGGAAATTTACTTTCAAAGAAATGGATTCTAATTAAGTGGGATTTAGTCTATAGAAAAAAATAAGAAGGGGGTCTTGGTCTTAGGAAGGCTAGACTAAATGATCAATAGTTGGTGGTTAAACTTTATTGGAGGTGGTGTTGTCATCAAGATTAGGATTGGGCCAGAATAATCACTACAACGTATTTGGGTAGTTTTGAGAGTAAGGATGTCCCCCGATAAAATCTTGAGAGTAAAGGTTACATGATTTGAAACACTCTCAAAATATGAGCTAAGTTAATCAAGTAGGAATTATTTTGGATCTATAATAAAGGTTTTGAGGCTTTATTTTGGTTAAATTATTGGGATGGGTCCCCACATCTTCTTTCTATGTACCCACATCTTCAACCTGTAAGCAACATTTTTCTTGAGGTTGGTTGGACTAAGGTGGAGGAATATAAAGCTTCTTGGTGTCTGGGACACGTTGATGTCTTTAGATGGAAAGATCCACATGAATGGCCCTCTAGGGGCTATGAGGTGGATCAACAAGAGCTAGAAAAGATTCTTGCAGGTAGGGTTTGTATCTCTTTATAGGAGAGGGACATGCTTTCTTGGGTCCCTAACCCAAAAGGTAATTTTTTTGTTGGCTCGGGATATCAACAGTTAGTTGGGTAGTGTTTTGGCGGAGCTGGAGTTCCTTGGTGGAAGAAGGTTTGGAATATTTTTTCTTGCCTACATGTAATTTTTTTATGTGGCTAGTGGTTCAAGATAGATGTCTCACTTGGGATAACTTATAAAAGTAAGGTTTTTAAGGCCTCTCTATGTGTGTTCTATGTAAGGGTAACAGGGAAACCTCCTCTCATATTTTCTTCTTATGCCCCTACTTGAAATAAATCTAGGATTTTTTGTGGGGATTTAGAATAAGCCTTGTTTTCATGTTTCTACCTTGGTGGAATTTGGGGATCAGTTAGGGTAACCCCCTTCTCAAACCTCTTTTCTACATACTACGCGGAATATTGTCCCTATGTTTATTCTTTAACAATTTTGAAGAAATAGAAGGATATTTCAAGACAAAAAAAATGATGAGTCATCAATTATGGAGGACATGAGAGATTATCTAGGAGGCTTAGGAGATCATTGATTGGTGGTTTGGCCTTTAGCCAATTGTTTTTTTGTTCTTGACTTCTTTACATTCTTCTCTAGTTGATTCAATAAAATTTTAGGTCCCTTTCTTTGAAAAAAATAAAGATAGCCAAATTGAATGTATGATGTACATCAACATTATCATTTAAGGTTTCAAGGTTAATCACAAAAGCATATTAAAATGAAAGAAAATCATGTTACTGATTTATTTTTCTAAATCAACTTAAATTGGAATAATATTAAGTTTGATAATGGAAATAATCAGGATTTCCTCTATAATATTTGGGCAAGGCTTTTAGTGATTATTTTTGGGGTACTTTTAGTTGGAGCTCTAGCTCTTGAAGTGTCTTTCCGACTATGTTATTCATTTTTTTAATTGGTTTTCCTTTTGGTCTATTTTTTAGGATAAAGACACACATCTCTTCTATTAATCACATCATGAATAATCTTCAAGATAATAAGGGCTTCTACCATGTGTTTAGGGTCGAGATTTTTACCCCTCTTGTTTTTATTGTCTATATTCAATCCACCTAGATTTTCAAGATTATTTCAAATTGTGAATCTAGAAAAAATTTTAAGACAAACAAATTCATTTTGTACTTAGTTATTGTTTTAAAAATGTTTTTCATTTATGTTAAAAATAATTATTTTATTTTACTTTAGAATTATTATTATTTTTTATAATATTATTTATTATTTTATTTATATACTTACTTTTTAATAATGATGATTTTATAATTTTAGTCTTTTTATATATTAACTATGTTTGAGTCTTTATATAAAACTCCTTACTACAAACTCGTAACATATATTTTTAAAATAATAATATGTTTTCATTTAAATTATTTTATTTTATTTTTAAAATGCATTTTTTTAATGAAATTTAATCAATCAATTAAAATATAGCATAAACAAGTGTTTGAATCTTAGTAAAATATGTTGGAGATTTGCCAGCAAGCCAATGTTGACTGTATGTTTGTCATTGATGACAACATATGGTAAGAAATGTGCATGGAAGCCTTATGCAAAGAGCCTTGAGCATATGTTGTATGGATATGTTATCAGCATGATATCATAGATGTAGAGGTTGATTCTGAGTGCAGTCAGTTGTGTAGCAACTTATATTAGTAGTGTTACTGACAGAGTGACAGATAGAGTTCGGTATGAGATTTGTAGTACAGTTATGATGGAGCCTTGTGCATTTATATTTATGTTGTAGACATGTTAGTAAAGCTATGTTCATGGACAAAGAGTCAATTGTATAGTACAGGTTGAGTTATGATGTTTCCAGTTGCCAGTTACAGTTTCCTGAGTTTTTCTGATGGAGCCGACATTGTTTATATTATTGTAGTAGTTGCGCCTATCATTTTGATATGCATGTTTTTTTTTATGTTCGGTGATGAGTTAAGAATGTTTGGTTAAGAGAGCATAACATATTTTAGCATGAGAATAAAGTTTTAGCTAATTTGGCGGAGTCGACAGTGTGAAGCAACGCGTCTACTCATATTGATTTGCGTGGTCCTATTTTGTGTTGCATTCTTAGTATAGTCATTGGATATGTTGTTGGAACTGATCAAGACATCAGGTCTACATTCCATCTCACCAAGATCTAGATATAGTGTGTATTTGTTAAGCAGAAGGTTGTAGCCTTCACCATTTGAGCAGTGTGCTCCCGGATAATGTGTCCTCACCTTTAACAAGGTTAATTATAAAAGACTCCTAATAGGGTCTGACCTTTGACCAAGTCACTATACTTAATGCATTATAAAGATCAAATCCTAACAGGGTTGTAAGATCTTCTGATAGGGATCATTATACTCTAGTGCAGTTTATAGTGGGTGCTAATTCCCGCTGGGGTTTTTACCTATTTGGGTTTCCCCATAACCAAAATTGTGGTGTTGTGTTAAGTGTTCTCATATTGTGTGTATGCTTAATGTTCTTCTATGCTTAATTGGATAAAGAATTGAATTTTGTAGATAATTGATTCACCCCCCCCTCAGTTATCTCTTGGGACTATTCCTAATAATTGGTATCAGAGCCAAGTGCCTCGGAGAGAAATTTTAACAACTTGAGGTTGATCAGATACAATTCTTTAGAAAAGAAAGTCCTAATTTTGATGAAGAGAATTATCTAGACTGGAAGAACAAAATGACAACACATTTGTAGTGTATTGCTTTTGAGATTTTTGAAGTAGCTACTAAAGAAGTTCAGATTCCCTCTTTATCAAATCTTGCAAAGGAAGATGCAACTCTTAAGCAAAAGGAGATGTTCACTCAAAATGCTATTGCCAAAGAAGTCCTTATTAGCACCTTGTCTGATTGTGAGTTTTCAGACATCAAGAAAGTAGATAAAGCCTACAAGATATGGAAGTATTTAGAAGACATGTTTGAAGGAGACATCCAAGCCAAGAATGCATGCAGAAAGACATGGAAGAAAAAGTACAATACATTGGAGATGCTACCTGAAGAGATCATCAGAGCCTACAATGAAAGGATTAATGAAGCAGTTGCAGGAATCAGAAAGAATGGTGGAGAAATTTCGGAAGAAGACATAATGGATAAGTTGATGACAACTTTGACAGCAGAATATGAGAGAAAGATAAACATCCTAGATGAGACTATGCAGTTTTCAAAAGACTTCAGAAGAGAGACCTTAATCAGCAAGATTTCAGCATTCGAAATATCAAGTTTGAAGACAAAGCCTAAAAGTGAGACAACCTTCAAAGCTTCAGTCCATGGTAAGAAATCCTTGAACACTTCTGGTAACTTTGATGATGATGATGAGGATAAAGAACTAGATGATTTCATTTCTATGATTGCTAAGAAAGAAAGAAAAGGAAAAGGAAAATATGAAGGTCAATTACCATTCAAATACTTTTCATGTAACAAGATTGGTCACTTTGCATCTAAGTGTCCTACAAGAGTCAAGAAGTTCAAAACTAATTACAAGCCTAAGTATACAAAAGAATGTTACTATGTTGGAGATGGAGTATCAGATGAAGATTCAGTAGAAGATGAAATTGGATTCATTGATATTGAAGATATGGAGAAGATGTTTGATTAGATGGATATCAAGTCAACATTCCTAAATGGAGAGTTGAAGGAAGAAGTCTACATAGAGAAGCCTGAAGGATTTACTGTATTAGACAAACTTGATATGGTATGCAGATTGAAGAAATTCCTCTATGGACTTAAGCAAGCCCCTAGAGCATGGTATGAAAGACTAGATGGTTACTTGACAAAGATCAGATTCAAGAAAGGAGTAGTAGATTATAACTTATTCATAAGAGAGACACCTAATGGATTATTATTAGTTATTATTTTTGTTGATGACATTATTTTTGGTGGTACAATGGAAAGCTTAGTACATAATTTTCTTAGAAGAAATGCAGAGTGAATTTGAAATGAGCATGATTGGACCTATCAAGTACTTTTTGGGACTAAATGTGCAGCAGACAGACAAAGGTCTTTTCATTAATTAGTCTAAGTATGTGAAAGAGATATTGAAAAAGTTCAAAATGGATGATTGCAAGCTAGTAAGTACCCCTATGATAACAGGAAGAAATCTTTCAAAAGAAGATGATTCTACAGTAGTAGACAAGACCTTGTATAAGTCTATGATTGGTAAACTCACATATCTTACTCAATCTAGACCAGATATTTCTAATGCAGTTGGTATAGTTGGAAGATTTGCAACAAAACCTAAACAAAGTCATCTTATGGAAGTAAAGAGGATATTCAGATATTTGAAAGGAACTATAGACTATGGTTTATGGTATCCTAATTCAAAAAATGTAGAAATTCATGTGTATACAGATGCGGATTGGGCAAGTTGTGTGGATGATAGAAAAAGTACCTCAGGAGGAGTAGTATTTCTTGGAGATAGACTTGTTACTTGGACAAGCAAGAAGAAAAATTGTATTTCTCAGTCCACAACAGAAGCAGAGTATGTAGCAGCAACATTAAATAATTCTACAATTGTGTGGATCAAGAAAATGATAAAGTATTTTGGAATTCAGATTGACTACCCTATTGTTATTCAGTGTAACAACACTAGCACTGTCAATATGTCAAAGAACCTTGGGATGCATGCAAAGACAAAACACATTGAGATAAAATATCACTTCCTAAGAGAGAAATTTGTAGAGAAAGAAGTAAAATTGGATTATGTAAGCACAAAAGAATAGCTAGAAGACATATTCACAAAGCCTTTACCGAAGGATACATTTGAGTATCTCAGGGAGAAGCTGGGAGTAATTCCTTTCCCTGGATCTGATTAGAGTTTATAGTAGTGCATCAATCCTCAGTGACTGATGAATGGTTGACTACTCTACTTCAGGAGTAGTACCGGTGCTTATTTGTTTTGTCACCCTTTTCTAGTGATGTCAAAGGGGGATTATATAGTCATGAAAAACAAAATAATTGTTTTAATCTAGAAAGGGGGAGTATATTCTAGAAAGGGAGAGTAAGTATTAGTAAGGGGAGTATAAAGCAGTTGATATTCAGAGCATTCAGCAACAGTTGGAGGATTCATCCTTGGGGGAGTTTTTGTTGAGGAAATGGAGAATGTTATAAAATAATTGTACATTTATATTGGTTGTGTTTTTCATTCCATATGTTTCCATCAATGCCAAAGGGGGAGATTGTTGGAGATTTGCCAACAAGCCAGTGTTGACTGTATGTTTGTCATTGATGACAACATATGGTAAGCAACATGCATGGAAGCCTTATGCAATGATCCTTGAGAATATGTTATATGGATATGTTATTAGCATGATATCATAGATGTAGAGGTTGATTGTGAGTGTAGTTAGTTATGTAGTAGTTTATATCAGCAGTGTTCCTGACATAGTGACAGACAGAGTTCGGTATGAGATTTGCAGTACAGTTATGATGTAGCCTTGCACGTTTATATTTATGTTGTACACATGTTAGTAAAGCTATGTTCATGGAAGAAGAGTCAATTGTATAGTACAGGTTGAGTTATGATGTTTCCAGTTGCCAATTATAGTTTCCTGAGTTTATCTAATGGAGCTAACATTGTTTAAATTATTGTAGTAGTTGCGCCTATCATTTTGATATGCATGTTTGGTTTTGTATTTGGTGATGAGTTAAGAATTTTTGGTTAAGAGCACATAGAATATTTCAACATGAGAATAAATTTTTAGTTAATTTGGTGGAGCCGACAGTGTGAAGCGACACGTCTACTCATATTGAGTTGCGCGGTCCTATTTTGTGTTGCATGCTTAGTATAGCCATTGGAGATGTTGTTGGAGATTTATATTATTTCTCTAATATATGATTTTGAGAAGGTTCTAATAGGCTGACTTGATTATATCATTTGGAGAAAGATACTTATAGCCGGTCAGTTATGATCGCTAGAAGTATGATTGATAGAGAAGACCAGAGAGTGCAAAGTAGAAGATACAAATGTGTTGAGTCAGTCATCAGTTGAAGATCTATGTGAAGAATAAGAGAGTATATGCTATTCATTGGAACTGATCAAGACAGAAGGTCTACATTCTAGTTCACCAAGATCCAGATATAGTGTGTATCTGTTAAGCAAAAGGTTGCAACCTTCACCATTTGAGTAGTGTGCTCCCAGACAGTGTGCCCTCACCTTTAACAAGGTTAATTATAAAAGACTCCTAATAGGCTTTGACCTTTGACCAGGTCACTATACTTAATGCATTGTAAAGATCAACTCCTAACATGGTTGTAAGATCTTCTAACAGGGATCATTATACTCTAGTGCAGTTTATAGTGGGTGCTAATTCCCACCGGGGTTTTTACCTATTTGGGTTTCCCTATAACCAAAATTGTGGCATTGTGTTAAGTGTTCTCATATTGTGTTTATGCTTAATGTTATTCTATACTTAATTGGATAAAGAATTGAATCTTGTAGATAACTGATTCACCCCCCCCCCCCCCCCCTCTCTCAGTTATCTCTTGGGACTATTCCTAACAAAATCAACCTACATCTTTTGCTCCCATATTAAAAAAAATTAATGAATTATAGATTTATTTGGATTGAGTTTTCCATAGTCCATAGTAGTAATGTATTTAAAGCTTCTAGACAAACTATGTAAATTTTGTGAATTAGTGTTTCAGATTGCACTCAACAATCCATCATCAAGGAATGGAAAACTAAGGAATTGGATTGAAAACCAAGTATTTAGGGATAGTTGCAGAGAGAGGGAGAGGGAATTAGATTACAGGACAAGTTTTATAAATTTCATATAAAAGATTCCAATCGAGATATTAAAATATTTTCAAAGAACTAAAATCTAAAAAATAATCATACATTATTGAGAAAATTGAGCCGATAGATATTGGTTGATTAGACATTTTTCTTATTCATTAATGTATTGAAAATCACCAAACAAGTGTCCTATGATTTGTAATTTAATTAATAAATAAGAAAAAAATTCTAATCAGACAAATTTTGCATAGACATTACCCATTATAGAGTGAGGAGTACATAATCATTCAAAATTGAAAACATAAATTGCTAGGAAGAGGTATACAAGAAAGCTTACCCCCTCATTTGATCATCAATCAATTCAATTAAGAAATCAAGTTCTCAAGTACATCCTAAGAGCAAGTGATCAAGCACCATCCAAGGCATTTAAGACAAGAAGTAAAGTTCAAATCCAAAGCATTCATGATGGCATACATGATCAATTCTTCATAAAGTCAACCCTAGAATTCAACATCAACATCTTCATAAGGATTTTGACACAAATATGACTTTTGAAGGTATAAGAGTTCACTTTTTAGATCTAGCCCTTGCTACATTATGGTACACTTTTATTTTCACTTTAAATTATTTTAATTTCAAGGTTAATTCCTAAACCAATGTTTAACTTAGGTAAATCTCCATCAACCCAAAAAGATTTCTTCTTTCTATGTGAAGGTGATAGGCTACGAAGGCATGATTTTGAATTTATACTAGGAATATATAATTTGAATACTTCATAAGGTACAATGTACTTGCTAAAGGTTTTTCAAATGGGGTAGCAAGCTAAGAAAGCTTAACCTCGAAGGAAACTCCATGGTTAAGCACACTTGAGTTGGAGGAATACTAGGATGGGTGACCTTTTGAGAAGGCTCGATGCTTCACCCCTATGAGTATCACCTAGATCAAATGAGTGTTAATTTTTCCATTAATTCTCATGAGAGATAGGTTCTTTTTAAACACTAACTATAAACCATGAGTCAATGTGTTTGACTCAAAAACTACACAGTTGAATCCTAATAGCAATAGCACAATTTGTCTTACTATAGAAAATATCTCCTACTTATTAGATAGAGACCTACAAATTTGTGTTTTGCAAGTCCAAAAAAGCATGGTCAACATTTCCCCAACCAATGACATCCCAAGTATTTTTAGAAAAATTTGCAAGGAACCTTTTGAGTAGTATCCTAATCCCAAACCTTCCAATTTTTTTCTAAATGTGGTGTTCCCAGGTCAAGGTTGCCCCACCCAACATTTTCCCTCAGATTTTGGTCTAGATTTCATCAACAAGTTTCTCTTTGTCTTTTATTTATAGATCTACTTATGTTGTCTACATATCTCATTTCTATAATTTTTTGTATGCTAAAAACCCTCATTTTTCTATATTTAGCCCTAGCTTCCACATCCATTTTACATAACTGCAATATAATTTTCAACTCCTCACAAGGGATTGTTTAATCCACTTGGTGCCTAAAATATCTTGAGCCAAGTGGATCACTTCCCTCTCAATGTAAAGAATAAATAGGCCTAAGATTCCTAGCACACATGCATAAGCAAGTGAAACCTATTTCCTCACCTTACAATATGAAAAACATCAACATTGTCATTTAAGGTTTCAAGGTTAATCCTAGAGCATTTTTAAAAGGAAATAAAATCATGTTGATGATTTTTCTTGCTAAACCAACTTCAAATTGGAACAATATCAAGTTTGATAATGAAAATAATCAAGATTTCCCTATATGAGAATTGAGCAATACCTTTAGTGATTCTTTTTTTCATACTTTTTGTTGGAGCTCTAGTTCTTGGTGTTCCTTGGCAACTTTGTTATTCCTTTTGCTAATTGGCTTGAATCTTTATGATCCAATTTTTATAGTATTTTATTACATATTATTTGTACTTTTTACAATCAATATTATATCCTTATTTTAATAATTATGATTTTAGTTTTTAAGTTTTTTAAATATTAATTATGTTTGAGTTTTATACATAACTCCTTCATATTACATACTCGTAATATACATTTTTAAATATTAATCTATTTTTCACTAAAATAATTTTCATTTATTTATAAAAAGTATAGTTTTTATAAAATTTAATCAATCAATTAAAATGCATCATAAAAAAGTGTTTGACTCTGTAAGATATAAAAATATATCAAGATATATTTTTATATCTATGTCTATGTGGTATGTTGTTTAGGAATGGAATGTGATGATGTGTGTGATGAAAAATGTTGTGGACATAAAAAACTTAATAAAACATAAATACTTATCTTGAAAAGTGGCAGATTCGGAAATCACTATTTTCTAGTGTTTGTACTCAGTTTCGGGTAATTCTGCAACCAGATCTAGCCTGGAAACATAGAAATAGAGAAAACCCATAAAACTTCTATTGTTCTAAGAAAGGTTGACCTTGACCCAACACAAGGGTAAGATCTTACCTCGGGGCACAATCTTACCCCTCTATGTCGACCTTGACCTATACTATTCTGACGAAAAATCTATTCGCAGATCTCAAAAGTTTTCTGAAAAGGGTACTTAGATCCACACTACAATTAGATGTTCCACACTTGTTCCTGCAAGAAAAAGGGTTTTGCTATTTTGATGAAGGGTTTGCCTTGGTCAAACCCCAGTTTGGAATTAACCTTAAAAATGGAATTGAAATAGAGAATGCTAGCAAGTAGTAGAAGTAGATCTAACAACAAAGCTATGATATTCAATAGATATGCAATTGTATTAGGAATCTAAACAAGTATGTTGATATGAAAGCTTGGACTCAACACTAACAAATGTAAATCAAAACCTCCATGATTGTATGCTTGGAATCCACCTTGAAGGGAAAATGAATAGATCTTGAAAATGAACAAAGGATCTTGAAGGAAGATCACACCACCATGATGGATAGATCTAGGGTTTGAATTATGAATCTTGAATGCTTGAACCAAATCCCTCCAAAGGCTTGAATGCTTGAATCCTTGATCTTCAATGGAGAACTTGAATGCTTGAATGTAGATGATGGCTTGAATGCTTCCTTGATTGAATTAAATGGAATGATGGATGTCTCCTTGAGAATGCTTTTTGTGAATAATGGATGTGAAAATGAGAGGAGAAGGCTTCCTTTTATCCAAGTCTAGGGCACAAAATTCTAGAGAGGCCTACATAGGAGAATTAAATTCCCATTTAAACCTTAAACCCTAGAAATGGATCTAAATTAAATTAAATTTAAGAGTTTACCATTCCGAAGCCCGAAACAGCCGACCCAAAAGTGGGAAATAAAACTTTCCAAAACTTGACATCCGAAAACTTCTAGATTTTGAAATCTGGACCCAGGGTTAGGGTCGAGGTCGACCTTGACCCAAAAGGTTGACCTTGACCCTGAGGTCAAGAATCTCAGGGTTTTAGGTCAGGATGCTAGAAACTAGCTGGAAAGAGGTGGAAAGAGGGGCAGAACAAGGGGAAAAACAAGATCCAAGCCATAGATCCCATCAAAGCATCTGACATGACCCAAACCACCTACTCGAAGGGCTAAACTAGTCCTAAATGGAAGTGCTTCCATTTTCTGATGATACAGACTAATTGTTAAGTCAACCTACAACTCTTTCTCTCATATTAAATTAAAAATAATTATAGATTTAGTAGGCATGAGTTTTCCAAATTCCATTGTAGTAATGTATAGAGCTTCTAGATAAACTATGTAAATTTTGTGAGTCGATGTTTTGTATTACACTTAGTCATCCATCATCATGAAGATGAAAATTAAGGAATTGTATTGTAGACCAAGTTTTATATAGATTTCATATAAAATATTCCAATCTGAAAAAATAAATAATAAAAGAATTAAAAAGAATCGTACATTATAGAGAAAACTGTACAAACATAAATTAGTTGATTATAAAAAATTCTTATTTATTAATTACACCATAGGCATTTTCTATCTAAAATGCATGACTTACTTTATGCAATCAATGGTTGAAATAGCTAGAAAAGAAATGACTACCATCATAATGATTGTCATCATTTATCATTTTCAAATTATTTTAGCAAATGATAAATAAGAAATACAATAGAAACATATAAGTTTCATCTATGAGATTGATTTGTCCCTAAATCTCAAAGATTGAAAGGTAAATATCCAATCAATTAACGTTTTCCTATGCCAAATCAAATGTTGGGGTTTCCCACTGTAACAAGGTTTGATGACATTGAAATTCATAGAGCCTATGGATGCCTTGTGGACCAGTTCATGAAAGACAATGTAAACTAAGGGACAATTTTCTATGGCTTAAATCTAGAGAATTGTAACATATTTTCTCTTGAAATCGTTGAAGCAATGGTGGATGAAAATGGGACAAAATATGTGGTAATTTAATAAATACAATATTGTGTATATCATCATTATATAATAAAGACATGAAAATGGAGTTGGAATGGACAAGATCTTGTTTCCCATGAAGAAAGCTTTGAAGAATAATTTCATGGTAGCAAGAAGTTATGATTGTGATGAAGAGAATAAAACAATTTTAAATGGAAAGGCAGATCTGGTAGCTTATAGAAGATGTTTTATTTCTAATCCAGACCTTCCAAAAATATTTGAGTTGAATTTTGCACTAAATGAATATGACAACAAAACATTCTACACTAGTGATCTAGTAGTTGGCTATACAGACTATTCCCAAATAGAATCATGAGCCCATTTAGTTAAAGAAAATTCATCCCGATAATATTATATAGAATTTGATTTAAATAAGAACAAGAGTGCAAAGAGGATAAATATCCCAACCAAAAAAATTCAATGAACTCATATATATTTTGAATTTGTTCCATTATAAATGAGTGTAATTAGGAATCTGGTATCTTCATCGTGTCCACAAAACACTCCCCATGAAAATTTGGATCCAAGAATATGAATTTTTCCATAATATTTTTATCAACCATTTTTATTAAATTGCTTACAAGATTAATCATTCCCAACTTAAATGGGAGAAGTTGTGATTAAATATTTAAATTAGTACATTTTAAGATTGTTGATGCAATAAATTATATAAGTAAATTTCATACAAGGAAGTGTATCTTAGGAATGAATATCTAATTATAGAAGGAAAATTTTGATAAATACATGTAAACAATGAATTTGAAAACTACTCTATATTTTGTTTTTGTTTTAAAATTAATAACTATGCTATACCATAGTTCAATCTAGTTCTTACTCCAAAGAAATAAAAAGAAATTGTTACACTTCTATAGATATGTATGTAATATTTTAAAATATTTGTCAATCATATCCTTAACATATGTATCGACTATGGAACATCCAAATTGTATTAAGAGTTTGAGGACACACAATATTATTACAAGTCCTTGCAACTTGTGATCTCTACATCACTCTTGAAGCCAATATGCTATCCACTAAACTATTTATTGAGGAGCTCCCATAAAAATCTTCAATAATAAGAAGTAGTTGGGTAAATGCACCAAGTTGATGGTTAGAAAAGTGGCTACATGATTTTAAAAAATACAAAATTTTGCAAAATGCGTGCATGTTATTTGAATTTTGAAATTTGTAGGCTTGGGGAAACCAAGTCTAAAATGGGTAATTAGGAAAAAAAATAAAAGTTCTTTATAATGTGTGTGCATTATGAAGAACTATAATTTTTTGTCATATCCCATGGCCAAGCCCATTTTTCGCATGAAAAACGCCTTGGAAATGGTTGCAAGGGTCCCAAAATCAACAAACCCAAGCATGTTTGCATCTCATTTTCATTTTTGTAGCATTTAGACCAATTTCCAACCATGCCACATCGTCGAACAGGTAAGAATTTGATGTTTTTATTGTTTTTGTTTAAATTTGAATTGAAGTAGGGTTTATTCAATTTATTTATGTTTTTTTCTTTAATTTGATGTCATATTTTGAAAACAATCCCCGACAATGAAATAGACAACAAAGACCTCTTCCTGAATAACCACCATAAGAAAATCCTCAAAATGTTGCACATGAAGAAAAACCAAACCCTCAAAATTATTCTCCAAAATAACAAAATCCTCAAAATGTCACTTCTCAACAACCACTGCCACCCCAAAACCCTTTGTGTCCTCCAATAGAACTTGTACATGCCACACAGGAGGGTCTTATCAATCACCTGACATAGAACACTACTCAAATTAATATTATAGTGAATAGGTTGAGGTCCTCCACTCATGCAAACCCCTTATCCCTCGCCACAACCCTACAATCAATGGCCAATAGTGTCCAAGAGGTATCTAGATAGGTTACAAAATGGATTTCATATAGGGATAGATGTCGTGCATTTTATGTCAATGGGTTGTCATATGACGAGGTTAAAAGAAAGGGCATACTTGAAGATAACATATGTTCTCTTTTCACCAATCATAGAACTAATAACACCCTAATTACTGATATGAGTAGGTTTCCTATACATTGGTGTGTGTATGCTGGGATGAAAAATACATTTTGGGACAAGTGGTATATGGTCTTTGACCAACCACCTTGTAATAATTGGGAGGTGCTTCTATAATTTTTGAGAAAGTTATATTGTGAGTTTATTCTTGGCTTGAAATGAAATTACATTGACATATGATAGCTCTAGGGTAGACAAAGATGATCTATGCAGGATAGACCTAGGACTCAGAGGGCGGTAGACCCTTGATAGAGGAGGCCTTTAGCTACTGAACCCATGGTTCGCATCATGGTCCAGCTAGTAGCCATGAAGGAGTCTATGGAGTTACAGATGCTTCAGAAAGCTACACCATTGACTAATGTCATTATTCAACATGACACACAATTAGTTGGACCAAAGGATGGATCAATGCATATGCCACCTCCATCATAATTAGATGCACCATTTGGCTCAGCCTAGCCCATTTAGTATATGTGTGCCAACTACCAGAATATATGTTCTAGGGTAGATACTGATGCAAATGAGAATGGTTTGACATCTCATTCATGTACACATTACAGTAGTAGATGTCATGCTTCCACTTCAAAAGATGTGGCCCTCATCTAAGACCTTATCACCATGGTGTTTTCTAGTGGAGAGAAGATGCAGGTGTGTTTATTTGTGTTTATGACATGTTATTAATTAATCACCTAAAACTTATAAAAGTAAATAAATTTTTATTTATAGAATAATTTAAAGTGATTTATGAATAATATGCATTGCAAGGTGCAATAGGTGGTGTGAGGACACCATGTAGTTTTTGTTCCACTCCACATGTTCAAGTAGCTTTGACACCCGACGTAAATATTTTTAAATATTGTTAAAAATATAATAATACGTTGGTTTCAAAATATCTTTTGTTAATATGTATATTTATTTTTGCTCATCTCTTATTTACAATTTTAATTGAGCCCATGCGAGTCATTTAGATTTAGAGTTTTTCAACTTAGATTTGATATTATATATTCATTTCTCTTATATTAATTTTGTTTCTATCAGGTTACCCCACATATCTCAAGGAAATCTCATGTGAAAAAGGCATCTTCTAGAACACCAAGATAGAAAAAGATATCCTCATGGACATCTAAACAACAAAAGGTAATCTAGTACAATTTAAATTTATTTGTTGAAATGTATTATGGTTAAACATGTACATGTAGATATTGATGAATGCACTTAATTTATTTATTCTATATACATAAATAATTGGGGTTTACATAATTAATGGATCCACCTAATGTCATTGAGGTTTAGGAGAGGGAAGAGGTAACATTTTCATATTCACTTTCGATTGCATTCTTGTTTGTTCAAAATCTCTAAATTATTCCTCTATGACTATGACATATGTTATCATTTTTCATACTTGAAATGGTCATAGCTACATCATCAACGAAGATGCCTCCTAAGAGTAAAGGAGAACCATCTGAGGCTCTGGTATGCATTTGTTCTATATATGTTAAACATATGCATTTTGATATGAGTACATGCATTTTTAATTTTTTTAGTGTTTGTCAACAACTTTGAGTTATTAACTTGTATTAATTGTCTTTTACCTATTACGGCCCCCTTTGCAACTTCCCACAGATTTTGTACCATTAAATTTTGTTAGGAATCCCAAACATTGAAGAGGGGGTCCAACATAGTAGAGGAAAGAGGTATGTTTGTCTTCTTAGTTGAAACCCTCTTGTCAACTCCTATTGGATTGCATTCTTGCTTGTTTGAAAGCCCTAATTCCTTCTTCTTTTACTATACCATCTCTTATCATTTACCATATAGGAAATGATTGTAGCTACTTCATCAGTGATTGTTCCTCCTACGAGTATAGGATATCTATCTGAGCCTCTAGTATGCATTTTTTTTAGTCCACACATTTTTAGTTTTTAGTATTTCTCAACATATACGTTATTAACTTGTATCAATTTTTTTTTACCTATTATAGCCCCCTTCACAACTTCCCACGAATCCTCTACCTTTATATTTTGTTAGGAGTCTCATTCGCCCAAGAAGGATCCCATCAAATTTACTATACAACCCAATAGTAGAAGAAAGACATGAGGTAATCAACAATTCAACTGCAAACAAATTACAGTCTATTATTTAGTTATATTGAGAAAAGATATATGATTCAACATTTGAATTATTCTTGTGTAGCCACCTATAGAGCCACGCAATGCTTTGAAGAGGCTCAATTTTGATGATCCACCACAATCATAGATAATGATAGAGACATATAGATTTTGTTGTAGTCATTGAAGAACCAATTTATGTAAATATTTGACATTTGTATTGTATATATTGATCTTGACATGGCACATGCCACATTTTTGTAACTCTATTATTGACTTGCATTTATGCCATTTTTGTATATGTACACGATTATTGTTCATTTTGATATATATGAAATTTTATATTTGATCTAATTTGTTCATTTTGTGCATATCTTTGTACTTCAAAACTTAGTTATTTGCAATTTAAATGTGATCCAATTTGTTCATTCTATGCAACTCATATGGCGTATACTTTTAAATGATTATTATATCTTTTAAATGATTATTTAATATAATGTAATGTAAATGTATTTATTATTGGACTCATATTGTGCTTATGAATGAATGAAATTCAGACCAAAGTGCCATCAACACCGCCAAATTTCATTATTGGAATACGCATTGGGAATGATCAATTTTATATATCTTCCTCTTTGGACACCTTTTTACATGTTTCTACACATAAATATTGTCAATTTTATCTATTTGAACCTTTCCTAGGCTATTGGAGTAAATGTTTTGGTTTGGGAGAGTGTTTAGAGGGTGCATGCTTTGTAAAACGGGTTTAATTAGCCCTTGAATACTTAAAATCAGCAATTTTTGAGCAAGTTGTTTCAAAAAATGACATGTCAAGTTTTGCATGTTAGATGTCTCCCAAATGGTTATCTATAAAGGTCATTTTTTTATATGAGAGGTGAACGTGTCAGGAGTTATGAACCAAAAACTTAGTTTTAAGGGTTACTAGGAACAAACCCTCATTGTGAAGGAAGCCCATATCGTGTTATGTTCGTCATGGGCATGAACTGAAACCTTGGTCACATTTGGTTAGGAGGTTTTATCCTATTCATGGTCCCACTTTGCCTCTCAGCACGCTAGAACACTTAGCGGCATACCCTACCTGTGATGTCCCTTATGTACCTTAAGTGTAAAAAATTGTCAAATTTCAAAGGACTATTTCTTGCAAACTGTAGCACATGATCATGATTTTTTTAACCTATAGGGTCATTTTAGGCCCTCCTATAATAACCTATCTCATTTTTTGAAGACAATGAGTCATTTTTGTAGGGAAACTATTTTTCTTTTCATGCAAAAAGTGTCAAATGCACTTAGTATAAAGTCACCAAGTAGCCTATATCATGTTATGTTCATCATGGGCACAAACATAAACCTTTATTGCATCTATTTGGGAATTTTTACCCTAGGCATAGTCCCACTTTGCCTCTCACCATGCCAAAACGCTCAGCAACATACCCTACCAGCAATGTCCCTTGTGTACCCAAAGTACAAAAAATCGTCAAACTTTGACAGATTGTTTCTTGCAAATTGTGGCACTTGTACATGATCTATTTGAACCTATAGGGTTATGTTAGGCCCCCCCACAATATCCTATCTCAATTTTTGAACACTTGAAGTCATTTTTGTAGGGAAACATTTTTATTTTATCTATGCAAAAAGTGTCAAATGCACTTAGTGAAAATTCTCCAACTACCCCATATCTCATTTTGTTTATCGTTGGTGAAAAATGACACCTTAATCATGACTAGTTGAGAATTTTTACCATAGGCATAGTCCCACTTTGCTTCTCAATGCACTAAAACACTCAACGACATACCCTACCAGTGATGTCCCTTGTGTACCCTAAGTGCAAAAAATTGTCAAACTTTGAAGGACTATTTCTTGCAAATTGTGGCACCTACATTCTATCCATTTGAACCTATAGGGTCATGTTAGGCCCCCTATAATAACCTATCTCATTTTTTGAAGACTCAAAGTCATTTTTGTAGGGCAGCAATTTTTATGTTTGTGCAAAAAGTGTCATATGCACTTAGTGAAAAGTCACCAAATACCCCATATTGCGTTCTGTTTGTTGTGGGTGCAAACTAACACCTCGATCGCATCTAGTTGGGCAAGTTTACCCTAGGAATGGTCACACTTTGCCTCTTGGCATGCCATAATTCTCAGTGGCATACCCTACCAATGATGTCCCTTGTGTAACCTAAGTGCATAAAACTTTTGAAATTTGACGGACTATTTCTTGAAAACCATGGCACTTGTGCATGATTTTTTTGAACCTATAGGGTTGTATTAGTCCCCCATACAATAGCCTATCTCATTTTTTGAATACTTGGAGTCATTTTTTTGGGGAAACAATTTTTCTATTCGTACAAAAAGTGTCAGATACACTTAGTGAAAAGTTGCCAAGTACCCCATATCACGTTATGTTCATTGTGGGTGTGAACCAACACCTCAATCAAGTATGTTTGGGTGGGTTTACCCTAGGAATGTGATGCAAAGCATCATGGAACACATCTCACTCACAAGGATCATACTGATCCAATCAGCATTTTCACATATTCTTCATCAAATTTAACATAATAGAGGCACAATCAGAGATAAATCAATCATTTCATCATGAATTTTCACCAAATCATCAAATAACCTTTATCGAATTTAATTCACTTTTAGGACCCTTAAAACCCATTTACATATTATCATATACTCAATCAACAACTATCATTTCCACATACCTTTGAATCAATAGTGTTCCAAGAGTTCAACAAACCTTTAAGCTTATTGTCCATGATCAGAATAATTAGTCACAACATAAATTTTGATCACAACCAATACAAAATAATCAAACCATTAAGCACTTTCTATTCTCAAGTCATCCACATTCATGATGTGTCACTCGATACACCATGTCAACTAATCTTTTAATCGCATCCAAGTTCTAATCACGATTTATAAGTTTGACAAAAAACTATCATTTACCGACTAATCACTATTCCAATAGCCATAATCTAAATATGGAAGATCAATCTCAGTTAAGATCTTTATTTATTCCCTCAATGAGGTTTAGGTAACTAATAAAAATATCAATGACTATTTAAATAACACAATTGGTCTTCATTAGGGTGATTGTCATTAGCATGACAGTCATAGAATCTATTTTCTCACCTTGTGAAATCTCTTTTCTACTCATTAGGGAATTTTACGGAACTTATCAAACCCTTGTCCCATCCATCCATACCTTTAAAAAACATTTCAATTTGTAAACAATCCACTCAATGCAATTAAATTGTTCAGAACAAGAAGTTAACTATGTTATGCCTGCTAGGGCACCAAATACCAAAAATTTCAATGTACAACCACATGCATATTAAATCCCATTGAGTCTTCTTCCAAATTCTAAAATATCATGAATTTTCAATGGTAAATCTTCAAGTTATTAACAAACCCTTACTCATAGATCTATCAGTCAGGGTTTTTAACCTATTTTTGAAAGATTCAATAGATCTCTTGGTATTTATCATATCCAGGTGTAAACATAGTTTTAAATGAAACATAACTCATTATTCTTCAGGTCAAAATTGAATTCAGGAGTGAAACAATCCATTTACTTGAGATAAAATACCAAGAACAGACATAAAACATGCCTACAATAATAATTATCAACTTGCAAGTTTTAAAACATCAAAACTATTTATTACTCCTCTATAAAATATATTAAAATTTGATTCACTAGGGACTATCCTCCTTCTCATATCTATAATCACCTTTACATCAAGTATTTAATTCCATATGAATGGAAAATAGTTGACTATCAACCATTTCTGTAGAAATTGTGGAGACAGTCAGAGGTGTCTCTGATCTGACTTGCTTTCACACCTCTAACTTGACCACCACTACCTTGAATCAACCATAACAAGCCTCTTATAGATCTTTTCAACATCCATGATATTTACAAATTCCTTCTAAGGCTGAATGAACTTCTTAGGTATTTTACAATATGTTTAATACTTGACAACAACTTGTCACAACTAGAAAATTTTGGATTTGGACACAAATGACCTTAAGTCTTTGTATGAACACCTTTAACACATCGCAATGGACTATAAATGATTATTTACAACCTTCTTACCCTTATGTAGGCTTGTTTACATGATTTTACCTTATAGACCAACTAGGACCTTATTCGGCAACTTTGACAACTTATTGCATTTGGCTCTTTTGGCCTTACATATGAACTCATAATGACACATTATGAATTGAAACATCTTCTAATGACCTTAAAGACTCAAATACAAATCAATTTGATCATGTCATGAATTTTGACCTTCTAATCCTACTTGGTGCTTGGTTCTCCAACACTAGAATGGTCTCACTTTGCCTCTCGGCATGTTGGAATGCTCAATGGCATACCCTACCGACAATGTCCCTTGTGTACCCTAAGTACCAAAAATCATCAAACTTTGACAAAATCTTTCTTGTAAACCGTGGCACCTGCACATGATTCATTTGAACCTACAAGGTTTTATTAGGCCCCTATACATTAACATGTCTCAATTTGTGAAGGTTTAGAGTCATTTTTGCAGGGAAAGAACTTTTTTGTTCTTGTAAAAAGGGTTAGATGCACTTAGTGCAAAGTTGCCAAGTACCCCATATCACATTATATTTATCGAGGGTACAATTAGACACCTCAATCATGTCCAATTGGGTGGTTTTACCCTAGGCATGGTCCCACTTTTCCTCTTGGCGTGTTAGAATTCTCAACAACATACCCTACTGACGATGTCCCTTGTGTGCCCTAACTAAGTAAAATCATAAGAAGTCTTTTGTGTTTTAATTTTTTTGAAAGGATTTGGATTCTTTTGAGTTTTTATTATTTTCAAGGTCTTAATAAGGTCATGTAGGGACCATTTTTTAAAGGATTTGGATTCAAATCATATGTTTGGAAGTTACTTTGTACCCATGGTGCATAATTGACAAGAAACTAACTATGTTGTCACAAAGGTGCAAATAAGCCTTCCATATAAAATTTATTGATGTAATAAGGTTAGATTATCATAATTAAGAGTTATTGATTCATTAGAGATTATTGAATAGGTGTCTACAAATTTTGGCCAACTTCGATGGTGCTACTAAAGGGAACCCTGGACATGCAGGAAGTGGAGAAATCATCAGGAACTGCTTTGGCATTGGCATAGCGGCTGTTAGTCTCCCCTTGGGTGCTCAGATGAATCACTATGTTGAAGCCTGTGCAGCTCTTAAAGTCACTAAACTTACTCATGATCTGGGGGTCAAGTGGATCTAGCTAGAAGGAGATTCGATGAACATCATCAACTGCCTCAATCTTTCTCACCCTCCCTCTTGGACTATAGCCAACATCATAGTTGAAACTCAAGCCATTCTTAACTCTTTTGATAAGGTGTTCATATACCATGTGTATAGGGAAGCCAACGGGGTGGCTGACTGGTTTGCCAACTTGGTCGTCACTAAGGAAGTTAAGCTGACTTGGCAAAAAGGAGATGACTTTCCCATAGATGTGAAGAGTATCCTAGAAAAGGAAAGACTCCATTGCACTGAGGGTGCAAATTTACAACCACAATGATTTTCTTCAAGGTCATTTGTTGCATCCCTTTCAGTCACACTTGGAAAATATTTGTCACCAGCTCGACTTCCAGGTAGTTTGGTCCAGCTTTTGCTTTCATGGCTCGTGGTTTCGGCTTTCTCTAGCCTTGTCCGCTCTACTCTGCTATGGCTTTCTGGCCCTAGCCTTTTCGTGGCTTGCTTCTTGTATGTTTTTTTCTTTCTTCATTCTTCTATTTTAGACCTATGGGTTTTAGGTACCCTGTAAAACCTATTTTACTTAATCAAAAACATTATGTCCAAAAATGTGAAAGTTGTCCAAAAATTGCTAATGTTGTCTTATGAAAAAAGTGCAAGA
This sequence comes from Chamaecyparis obtusa, assembly GCA_027943335.1. Lineage (NCBI taxonomy): Eukaryota > Viridiplantae > Streptophyta > Pinopsida > Cupressales > Cupressaceae > Chamaecyparis > Chamaecyparis obtusa. The sequence goes on along the minus strand of BSBK01003091.1, from coordinate 4,856,184 downwards.
TTGCATTAATATGTAACTTGATGGAATGCCATATTTTGGTGTAAATTTTGTGTTTAAATTTGTTTCATTTGCATTGGATCTCATTTGATTGTTTTTTTATTGATGCCCTAGGGGGGTTTGCTACACATTTTCATGCAAAGTTGAGTTGTTAAAGATGGGTTTTGATGAAACATTGAAGTGGCTAACCATATAATGATTCAAAAGGCATATTCAGACCTAATACAATTTTTTTCAAGTGTTTGAGAGGTTTGAGAAGGTTTGAAGTGGTGTTTCCATGAAACCCTCATTCAAATTGCCTCAAAAGAGACATAGACCAAGGGTTTGATGTTTAGACCTATTGGAGAGTGTGGCCATTTCTATAAATTATGGATTTGGATTATTTTCAACATATCTAGTCTTTTAGTGAATATTTTTTGGGTGGTTGATCAATATTTCATAGAAATGCTTTGTTAATGTAGCCTAATTAGGCCTAATCCACCACAAATCAGTCAAAATTTGAAGTCTACATTCTAAAATAGGTCTACCTTGATTTAACATATGTTTTATAACTCTGAAAAGGGTATCCTAATCAGATTTTATTTTGTGCCCATACCTAGTACTTTGAAAGTTATTGGCTAAAAAACACCTAGAAAGAGCTAGTAGGCTTAGAAGCACATAAAAAAAGAAAGGTCTTTAGGAAGGGCAATGCCCCTTGCATGCCCTAACTGTTGAAAACTCCATTAAAACCTTACAAAAAATTCTAAATAGGTAATAAAATACCAAAAAAATCCATTCTACCCAATTTTTATCCTATTAGACCTTTTTGACCACCTTGACCCATTCAGGGCCTTACAAGCACATCTATGCAACTAATGACTTGCATGACTTACAAGTATTTTTTCATGGTTACATCTAGTCCATAGGACCTTTTTTAACATTTAAATGGCTTACCATGGCCTTTCTACAATAATGGCTCAAAAGACCTCACAGGATCATGTTTGTCTTCAATGGGTCTTGGGTGCTCCTACACCACATTCTCAACATTTGTCTTATCCATTTGAGTGTAGAGAACCTTGGAACACTTCATTGGTGGTTTTTGCCAAGATTCTTAGTATTTTGGTTTCAGAGTGAATGGAATTTATGGCTAAGAGAAACTTGATGCCCTAGCACTGTCTATACCACAAAAATCATTATTTTTCTATGGTTGTGAGTGCAAATGGGTAGTGTTGAGTCATTTTGAGTGGTTTAGGTAATAAATAAAGGTTGAATATGTATTTTTTAGGAAAATGAGAAGGTTCCAAAAATTAGTTCAATTTGGAGGTCTTGTTTGAGGGTAGTCTCTTTGTAAATGAGACCTAATTTCCCCTTAAAAAGTGTGATCAGTCAAAAGTCGACCAATCCATTCCAAATGACCCCATGCCAATCTTTCCATATGTTAAAAAAACTCCAAAATGGTATTGAAACAAGTTTTTTTTTTGGTCTATGGTTAGAGGCTAGGAAGTTATGGTCAAAAAACCCTTTGAATAGGATTTCAAGGCCTAACAGGTGATTACAAAGTAAATGATAGTAAATGGTTTGATGGGTTGGTTACTATGGTTGTTTTGAGTTGATAAAGGTATTTTAAGAGTGTACACATCATAAAATCCAAGTCCCATGCCTTGGAAGGCTTGTTGCTACATTTGGCCCAAGTAGCCATGTTGGGGTCACATCCTTGTTTTGGGGTTATAGATGTTGAATGCATCCATGTGTCTTAGTGTATTTGAACATTGATTGCCCTTGACCCTTTCATTTTGAGAGAATCCTAAATTAACTAATTTCCAAGGTATTAAGGTTGTGTTGTGTCTTGTTACCCTTGGTTAATTTGCATAATGACAACATCTTTTGCACTTTATTATATCATGAATAATATGATACAAAATTCATTTATGTATTTATATTTAAATGGTACACATTAGGATATAATCAAATGGTAAACATTAGGATATACAAATGTAACGATAAAAAATTCAATATGTATTTATAATCAAATGGTACACATTAGGATATATAGAGTTTGGCCTCTCAATATTTACAAATTAGCCCCATGGCCACTTTATATACAAAATTTGGCATCTAATATACACATGAAAGCTCATTACCATTTATATATACAAAATTTGGCATCTAAATATGCACATTACAACTCGTCGTCATTGATATATACAAAATATTGCCTCCAAATATGCACATAGAGCACCTCATGGCCATTTATATATACAAAAAAGAAAAGTTACAACATTTTGCAAAAAATATATATATAATTGTCAAAATTATTCTACCATTTTATAGAATCATTCATCTAGATGGCCCAAAATTAATCAAGTGAATCTTCTAGATCAACTCTAACCTTTATTGTGTCAAGTATTGCCTCATGGTCAGATTCACAAACTTTCCAAAAATTCTTATTAAGAGGTCTACCACAATACTTAATCAATTGAATATTTGTTGCAACAACAAGGTTAGAGTAATGAATAATATGTCTATGTGTCTCAAAGTTCTCAAACAACCACACATTAGAATTTTTGATAGGGTACCTGCATTTTATAGAAGGATAAGTTAATACCAAAATCAATATAAAGTGTAATAAAATGAGTTTAAGAGCTCTCAAAATCCTCAAACAACTACACATTAGATTTTTTGACAACGGTGCCTTCTAAGCCATGTCCCTGTCACAACAACGGATCCTATTAGGCATTGAATACCCTCTCTATCAATGACTGTAGTTGTCATTTTATTTTTGGCCTCAATACAACAACACAAAAATTAATATATTATTTCGTCATTGTTCTCATCTGCAATAACTGCATACACATGACCTGCATTTTATAATAGGATAAGTTAATACCAAAATCAACATAAAGTGTAATAAAATGAGTTTAAAATTGATTTTTCCTAAGTAATAAATTGATAAATTACCTGGTTCAACTAGGTTAGATACATGGTCAAAATTCACTAATGCTTCAATCTGGGTCAATTGTAGTGCTCTAGGAAGTTGATATGTATCAAGGGGTTGCAAAGGTCTACAAGACCATTGGTCAACCCACTCTTTTGATTCACATTCTTCCCACACAAAATGTACACATGAAGAGAAAAAACATGTGATTTTTCTAGTATAAATAGCTTATGACGTTGATTTGAACTTATAAATGAATGCATGTCACTTGATCATATAAGTGTACAACAATCTAGATAGTTTTCAATTTTAGATTCATGTATCAATCAAAAATATCTAGAAACCATGGACTTACTTATATTAACTGGTCCCATCGTAGAGTTACACCATTGCATAATTATTTTTGCATCTATTAACACTACGCCACCTTTGTACTTCAATTCCTCTCTGGCAAGAGCTCTTTTTACACTAGAATTTTGTTAGATAATGTTAGAAAACTGTAGTTAGAATATATTAGAAAACCATTGTTAAAAAATCATAGAAAATGTTTGTTTTCAAATTATTTTTAGTTAGTTATATCAGTAGTTTTCATTTCTAGTAATTTATAATTGTTTATAATTGTTTATAATTATTTTAATTATTGTATAATATGAACTTTAGAAATTGTTTAAAAAGATATAGGTACTCTCTCTCTCTCTCTCTCTCTCTCTCTCTCTCTCTCTCTCTCTCTCTCTCACACACACACACACACACACACACACACACACATCACCCTCTCTCATCTCCCTTATCACCTCTCTCCCTCCCTCCCTCCCTACTTCCCTCCCTCTCCCCTTGTTACCCCCCTCTCTCCCTTTACCACTTTTATAGGGTTTACATAGCGCGTGCGTGCTATAGTGCGCACGTGCTATGTTTTAAATTCAAACCATAGCGCTAGCACGCTATAGTGTATCTCTCTCTCTCTCTCTCTCTCTCTCTCTCTCTCTCTCTCTCTCTCTCTCTCTCACCCTCCCTCTCCCCTTGTCACCCCATCTCTCCCTTTACCACTTTTATAGGGTTTACATAGTGCATGTGTGCTATAGGGCACACGCTCTATGTTTTAAATTCAAACCATAGTGCTAGCACGCTATTGTGCATGCGTGATATGGTTTGAATTACCCAAGCCATAGTGCATGCATTCTATAGCGCGCACACAGTTTAGTGTGTATGCACTATAGTCACTGGGGGGCCAAAAATGAGTGTGGCATCTTTTTGGTCCCCCATCTTTGTGCATATACCCCATTATGACCCCTTATAATACAATAGGACCACTTAGAACCCATTAGTGTGTCCTACGATGGTTAATGCTTTCTAAGGGGTCCTAATGGGTTATAATGTGTCCTAATGGATCATAATATGTCATAAGGGGTCATAATGGGTCATTGGTGGTCTTAGGACCCCTTAGGACCCATCACGACCCCTTAGACACATTAGGACTCAATAGGACACCTTAGGACCCTTATCTCATGATTGCCAATAATTCTTATATTAATTACCCTTATAACCCTTTAAGACCGCTAAGAATATATTTTAGGGGTCATAACTTGGGTCCTAAGGGGTCCTAGAACACATTTTAGGGTCCTAATGGGTCCTAGGACACATTTTAGGCTGGGTCTTAAAGGGTCCTAGGGGTCCTAAGTGTTCATAAGGGGTCATAAGGTGTCCTAGGACACATTTTAGGGGTCCTAAAGGATCCTAGGGGTCCTAAGTGTTCATAAGGGGTCATAAGGTGTTCTAGGACCCATTAAGCCCCCTTACGACCCATTAACACCCCTAAGAGTACATCTTAGGGATCATAAGGTGTCATAGGATACATTAATGTGTCCTAGGACCACTTAAGACCCCTTACAACCCATATGAATACATCTCATCCTCTCTCTCTCTCTTAGTCTCTCTCACATAACCCCCTTCTCACCTTTTCACCTTCTCACCCTCTCTCTCTCACTATCTTTCCCCCTTCTCTCTCTCTCTCTCTCTCTCTCTCTCTCTCTCTCAACTCTTTAGGACCCTTCTATGTACATCTTAGGGGTCCTAAGGGTTATTAAGGGGTCCTAGGATGCAATAGTGTGTCCTAAGACCCCTTATCACACACTAATGTCTAGTAAGGGGTCTTAAGGGGTCCTATGACACATTAGTGTGTCCTAGGACCCCTTATGACCATTTAGGACCCTTCTCTATACATCTTAGGGGTCCTAGGACCCTTCAAGACCCCTTAGCACCTAAGGGGTCATAAAGGGTCATAAGGGGTCATAGGACCTCTAAACCCTAAATAATAAACCCTCTCTCTCATCCTCTTTCACTCTCTCATAAATAGAGATCATAAATATTACCTTTGTTGTTGGACATGGAAGATTTTACCTTTGTTGTGTAAATTTATTACACGGAGATCATAAATATTTCACACATAGATCGTAAATAGAAGACGATGTGACTTAATTAATGAATTTTTTATTAAGAAGACAATTGTTCCCTTTTTTATTTTGTCATAATTTTCATTGGTGATTACTCCTATTAAGGAATAGCATTCACAATTTTGCCAACATGAACAAATTTAAAAATTTCAAATCGCTGCCACATTCTTTTCTCTTGAGGACAAGTGCAACAAATAAAAAATAGATATATAATATGTATCTAAATATATTTTTAATATTATATTTTATAAGTATATATTTTATATTTTATATTTTATAAGTATATATTTAATATTTAATATATTTAAATTAAAAAACTATTTTGATGAGAATAATACATAAAAAGTGGGCCTCAATCAAGTGAGTGGAAAACTTTACATCACACACGCGCTATGGCTTGGGCAATCCATGTAATAGTGTGTGCACACTATAGTATGTACACCCTATGTCTTTTAGGGAACCAAAAAAGAATTTGGCACCTTTTTGGTCCCTCATCTTTGTGCATATACCGATATATCTATATAAATATATGAATACATATCTATAGATATGCATATATAGATATATATACATATATTATATATATGTAAGTATACACATCTATTTAGTGTATGCTAAGTTTACAAGAGTATGTTTTTATTTCTCCATAACTCATGTGTGTTCTATAGAACTAAAAGCATGTGTAGAACTAGGGAAGCTATTTTTAGTCTTAGAAAATGTGTCCAGGTTATTTAGTACTAAGGAACTCGTATGCATTAAGATTAGATAAGAGGGTTGGGCAACAACCCTAAGGCTTGGAAGCCCTTTTTCCCTCTATATCTCTCCCTTTACACATATTTTGATCTTCCAAGATGATTTCTCAACTTCTTTGTCATCAAGTTTACACATCATGATTCAGGGGCATCCAAGGCCAAGGCAGGGGCATTCTTTGTCCTCGGTGAAACTGCATGGGTTGTTTGTATTTTGGCCAGTGTTACTCGGTTGTAGCCTTGACCGACGACCTCGGTCATTGAAGGAAACTCGATCACTGAAGGAACTCAGTAGTCTTTGGCACTCGGTGAAGTGTTACTCAGTCATACCTACGGGCTCGGTCGACACTAGTGCTCGGCAATGCCTAGCATGCTCGATTAATTCACTGTTGCTTGGTAGTTCTAGCTTATCGACTGGAGTTCTGTGTGATTTGTTTTGGTGCATTTATTGTTGGTAGCTATTGTTATAGGTCGACATGCTGAATTAAATGTTTGTATACATTTGTAAGCCAACTTGTATGACATTTAATTATTTGTTTGGGGAGATAATGGTTTCATCCAACTGACTTGTGGCTAATGGCTAGTATTTATAGGATGTTTGGGTAGATGTTTAGGGAGGAGGTCGTAGATTTGGATGACTTGGAAGACTTAGTAAATCAGATCTAAGGTTCTGAAAGCTGAAGTTGGCGAAGTTGTGGAAAAGATCTTGCATGATCTTGCAGATCAGATCGATATCTGATAGTTGTTGGTAGCAGAGCTAGTGGTTTGCACACTTGGAGACAAGGAGATTGCTTGGAGGCTTGCGAGCTCAAGTTTAGATCTGTCTTAGGGTTTCCATCAACTTCTAATTGTCTTCAGAGCTGAACTAGCTAAGGTTGTATTGGATATGTTTGTGGATCTTGCAGAATTATTTCTAATTGTAATTGGCCCTAATCCGAAAGGCCTTACAGTCAGGCATGTTAATGCAAATTACTTGAAACAATTGTTGTGTTATCTATTGTGTTGATTATTCGGCTATGTAATTTTGTTGGCTGCAAGGTTTGGACTGTACTTCATTGGATCCACCATCTTTGACTGCATCAGGTGGTATCAGAGCTAAAGTTTGTTCCTGTTGGAGCTGTTAGTTGATCTTGTGAGCAAAGGTTAACCTACCAAGGTTGATCTTGTGAATTTGATCATGTTGGAGCTGAGATTGTGCACAATCTGGATTGCAGATCCAAAGCACTGAACTTGTGAAATCTTGCCCTAGTTGTTTGTTCAAGGTGGCAGGTTGAGATCTGACTTGTACACAACTTGGAGATTGCCACAAGGTGGTCGGTAAGGGTTTTTTGCATACAGTTATTTTTTGCATATCTTTAAGAATGCCTCCGAGAAGATTGGACCCTAGAGCTATTGCAGATCTTTGCGATGCTGTGGAATTAAAGATTTCTGATAAAGTCAAGTTGGATGTCAGATCTGAGATAGAATTGATGAATAATGACCTGGTCGCCGAGATCATGAGAGTCGTTGCTGGTGTACCTCAGAATGTTGGTACTGAAGATGGCTATGAAGAAGCTACTGAAGAATTTGAAACTGCTGGATCTAGTGGTGATGACTGGAGGAATAGATCTGGTGAAGACAGAATTGCTTGGTTGCATAGATCTGGAGCTCGGTTTAGTAGTAGTTATCGAATAGAAGTTTCTACTTTCTCTAGTACTTTGAAGCCCGACAATCTGTTTGATTGGATTGGTGAACTTGAAAATTTCTTTGAGCTGGAAGAAATTGAAGATCCTCTTCGAGTGAGATTAGCACAGACAAAGTTGAAAGGACATGCTGCTTTTTGGTGGAAATAACTACAAAGAGATAGAGAAGATGAAGGTGAAACAAAGATCAATCGGTGGAGGTTGATGGTGACTAAGTTGAAAGCTAAGTTCATACCTTCTGACTATGAGCTTGACTTGTTTAAGAAGTTGCAAAATCTGAAATAGAAGGATTTGTCTGTTGAAGATTATACTGAGGAGTTCTACACACTTACTATTTGGTCTAGACACCGAGAGCTTGGTAAGGAAAAGGTAGCTCGGTATGTGAATGGTTTGAGATTCAATATTCAGGATGAGCTTGGTATGCTGAAGATTGATTCTGTTGAAGATGCTTATCAATATGCTCTGAAGGTAGAAGATAAGTTGAAGAGGAAACAAACTAGTAACTCCCAAGGGAAAGAAAAGATTGATCACTCGGTGAAGGATAAACTGACTGATGTAGAAGATGAACATAAACCTATGGAACTGAAGAAAACGATAGGTAGAGTTATCTTTAAGGGTACTTTCTATAACTGTGGAGAGGAAGGACACCATTCTTTTGAGTGTACATAGAAGAAGGTTGACCGACGAACTGTTGTGATGAATGAGAACATTCAGAATGAACCTGAATCAGAGAACTTACTGCTTCAACAAACATTGCTCGGTACAAAGGAGGAACCTTGTTAGAGGAGTAACTTGTTTAAGACCCGATGCAAATCTGAAGGTAAACTCTGTGATGTTATTGTTGATAGTGGTAGTACTGATAACCTTGTTGCTGAGGACTTGGTTCAGAAACTTGGTTTGAATAGAATGAAGCATCCTTGTCCTTATAGGATTGGTTGGTTACAATATGTTCATGCTTTGGAAGTAAGAGAACAATGCTTCATTGATGTTCAGATTTGCCAATACAAGGATCTTGTGTTATGTGACATTGTGAAGATGAATAGTTGTGATATATTGCTCGGTAGACCTTGGCAATATGATTGTAGAGCTATGTATGATTGTGTCCGAAATGTGTTTATTGTTGAGAAGGACGTCAGGAAGTTTTCACTGATGCCTTTGATGGATACAACGCTCGGTAGGAGAAGCCTAAGTATTGGTAGCCGAGTTGAGATTGTGGATCCAGAGAAAATAAATGATCAGTATGGAGAACCGACCTGTGTGTTATCAAGGAAAGACTTGAAAAGACAGAGGAAACTGAAGTGGAAGAATTTGCAAGCAGAAAAGGTGGAGGACTTGTATGTGAAGAACCAGTTTGGGATTTATGTGCTGAATCCTGGAAGATGTTCTTCTCACATATGAACATCTTTTGGAACCTGGGGTGTTTGATGTAGGGGCATCCAAGGCCAAGGCAGGGACATTCTTTGTCCTCAGTGAAACTGCATGGGGTGTTTGTATTTTGGCCGGTGTTACTTGGTTGCAGCCTTGATCGACGGCCTCGGTTATTAAAAGAATCTCAGTCACTGAAGGAACTCGGTAGTCTCTGGCACTTGGTGAAGTGTTACTCGGTCATGTCTGCGGTGCTCAGTTGACACTGGTGCTTGGTGATGTCTGGCGTGCTCGGTTAATTCACTGTTGCTCAGTAGTTATGACTTACTGACTGGAGTTCTGTGTGATTTGTTGAGCTGACTTAGTGCATTTATTGTTGGTAGCTCTTTTATAGGTCGACATGCTGAATTAAATATTTGTATACATTTGTAAGCCGACTTGTATGACATTTAATTATTTTTTTGGGGAGTTCATGGTTTCATCCAGCCGACTTGTGGCTGATGGTTAGTATTTATAGGATGTTTGGGTAGATGTTTAGGGAGGAGGTCATAGATCTAGATGACTTGGAAGACTTAGTGAATTAGATTTGAAGTTCTAAAAGCTGAAGTTGGTGAAGTTGTGGAAAAGATCTTGCATGATCTTGCAGATCAGATTGATATCTGATAGTTGTTGGTAGCAGAGCTAGTGGTTTGCACACTTGGAGACAAGGAGATTACTTGGAGGCTTGTGAGCTCAAGTTTAGATCTGCCTTAGGGTTTCCATCAACTTCTAATTGTCTTCAAAGCTGAGCTAGTTGAGGTTGTATTGGATCTTTTTGTGGATCTTGTAGAATTGTTTCTATTTGTAATTGGCCCTAACCCGGAAGGCCTTACAGCCGGGCATGTTAATGCAAATTACTTGAAACAATTATTGTGTTATTTGTTGTGTTGAGTATTCCGCTGTGTAATTATGTTGGTTACAAAGTTTGGACTGTCCTTCATTGGATCCACCATCCTTGACTGCATCACATCATCAAGTGGGTATTTGTAAAATTAGCACAATAATCTCACACATCTTCTCAACTTTCTAACCATATTAATTTTTTTTTTTTTTGGACAACATTAGCATAGTAAACTTTAATTTTTTTTACCAATGTCTTCACAGTCTTCAAAGACATATGTCTACCATTTTTTTAATAACTTTTGATCTACTTGACCAAATTCAAAATAAATTACATATTATTATTCTACACTTGATTCTATACACTTTTTTTAAAGTTTACATTTTTATTATTTTGATTCAAGTTATGTCCAGTGCACGAACATGCACTAGAGAGTAAGGAGATAGAGAGGTGCAGAGATGGAGATTGAGAAGAAGATAGATATGGAGAGGAGAGGGAGAGAGTGGGGATGGAAGATATAAATATATAAAGAAGACAGAATGAGAGAGGGAGATATATAAAGATAAAGATAAAGGTAGAAAGTGATATATAGAGAGGTAGAGAGGGATGGAGAAATAACAAGATAGAGATAGAAGGAGAGGGAGGTATGGGGGAATAAATATGATGTAGAGATTTAAAGGTATAGGAAGGGGGTGATAGAGAGAGATGGATGGATAGAGAAAAGGAGATGTGTCTAGATATGGAGGGGGAATAGGAAGATAGAGATAGAGATGGATATGCCCGGTGATAGGATGGGAGAAAATAGATAAAGATACATTGAGAGGTAAAAAAATAAAGAGATCTAGGGAGATATAAAGCGAGACATAAAGAGGGAGGGATAAAGAAGAAGAGACAGAAAGAATATAGATGGTAAGATAGATTGACAAGAGATAAGAAGATATAGAGAGAATGAGAAGGAGAGATAGACAAAAGAACAAGTACTTAGTTGACCATTTTGTACCTCTTTAGTGTACCCATTGCAAACTAAAATACAATAGCTATATTGTTCAAATCACCAAATAAGTGTTCTGTAATTTTTAATATAATTAATAAATAAGAAAAAAAGAGGTCTAATCAGTCAAATTCTCCATACACATGGCCCGTTATAGAGCGAGGAGTACATATTCATTCACCATTCATTTATTTATAACCGTTCCTTCCTCTCAAAAGTGAGCACGTACCCTTTCCTTTGGACATGAAGCGTGGACTAAATAGATGAAGCCTTGTAAAGCTTCTTTATCCGCTTCCACTTTTTAAATGGCGTTTAAATTCCAAATCGTCGGCCTTTCTAGACAAAGTCATCACGTTCACACACATCATTTCAATCCATTTAAACCATTCAACCTCTGCCACAGTTTTAATTTACGCAACATACTTTTATACTGCTATCATGAAGCTATCACGTCTTTCGTTTATTTATGCTATTCCCTTCCTTTCAAGTAAAACTGGTGCCATTTTCACAAGGATTGAAAGGCTAGAAAGTTTTACCATTTCTCCAAAATTAAAATTATAGAATTGTAATACAAAATAAATGAGGTCCTTTCTAATTTCAATCAAAATTTCAAATAAAATTTCCTTGAAGTATGTTTTCAATCAAGGTCATCAATCATTCAATAGTTTGATAATTGCAATACAAAATAATTGAGGTCCTTTTTACTTTCAAATAAAATTTTATTGAATTAAGCAAGGTCATCATTAAATAGTTTGATAATTAAATGATTTTTATGAATATTAATAAAATATGAAATTAGTATCAATAATAATTTGAGTGAACATGAATATCAAAAATAGAAAGTTATTATTAAAAGGATATAGTTTGATTGATTGAGTACAATTGATGAGATGTGATGGTATGCTCTTTAATTATGTCATCTACCAAGATCTATGCTGCAAACACCTTTGACAAAATAGAGAAACTCGCATTCTCTCTCAATTAAAAGATGTAATGTCCTTTGTTTATGTTATCCATCAAAAATCTGTTGAGAAAATATCTCAACCTTGATTTTAATAAAAATGTATTTAATAATTATTAGCATATTTTTGTTGTATGTTTTATCTTGATTTTCAACTCAAGCACTAAATGTATAGACAAGAGATAAAACACAAAACGTAAATGATGTCTAACACCATTTAGACAGAAAATAGAAACCTTCCTCTTTCAACTTGCAATCATTTATCTTCCTCTTTTTTCATTCTCTTTTTATTTCAACAACTAAAATACGTCTTTCATAACAATTCAAAGATAATTACAAATTATAAATAATATTAAATACATTTTTAGTAAATGCAAGGTTGAGACATTTTCTCAACTATCCAAATCTCTATAGAGACTTTTTCTCAACTATCCAAACTTCTTTAGGTATGATGTAAGGCATGAGCATAGGATTGTGACACAAACAACTTTGATGGAACAAATACCCCTCATTCTCTAACTTTCAACTGAAAGATGATATGTTCTTTGATTATGCCATCCATTAAGGTTCATAATAGATATGATGTAAGACATAAGACCAAGATTATGTTGCAGACAAATTTGACAAAATAGATACAGAAGGATGTTCAAAATTGAGTAGCATTTCATCATAGAGTTCATGACATATAAGCATATTCATATTCAGTAAGAAAATAACATGAAAGAGGACAATCTAAATGAAATAAGAAGATAAGACTTTACGTTGATTTCTTCATCAAAACTAATAATACAAAAACCGACATCAAAAACAACTTTAAAATGTATTATAGATGCGACTCTTAATCTTTAAAACTATAGACATCATTAAAAAAAAAATCACTCATTCAAACATCTCCAAATGGTCCACCATGTTTTTTGGTTAAAAAATTAGTGGTTTAATGTTAAAGTTATATATTAACGTCCAAAGAGAGGGCAGCACCCAAACTTTATAGACCGCACGGCAGAATAGTAATAATATTTTTACCCAATAAATTGAACAAAGGACTAGCTAGTAATAAGTATTGTTTCCTTGAAATAACGTGTAAACAGGAAATTGGGTTCCCTGATGGAAAAGCAGATCTCATTGCTTTTTTGCCACTGGGAGAAGTACATTAGTTTTTAAAACATTGTTCCGTCGCAATGCCGATTTATAGATTATCTTCAAAACTGTGTGCACAGGAAAAGCAATTAGTCAGCATCGTGCAATGGAGTAGGTATTATAGTTTTGTACGTGAAATTAATTCCATACAAGACAGCACACCACCGTCTTCAAAACTGCTTCTGTTCATTCCTTCCTTCTTCCATCATGGCAAATCATGTTAGGCGGCCACGATTTCCTTGTTCGGATAAATTCAGAAATGCCTAAAGCTCTAAATGAATTAATGGCTAATTATTTGGAACTGAGATCATTGATGTCTGTGTTAATTTGAGATTGTTCTATTATTGACGAATGATTTGCGGCTTAAGCCGAATCGGCGTATTTTTAGAGATAGTTCGTGTACAGGCTCTGAACTGATTTGATTTCTACTTGCAGAGCCCGAGAGAAGCGTCCGCCGAATTTATCATTCCACCAAACAGAAAATGCAAAGTACAGATTTTTAAACTACAATAATACTGGAAAAAGATATGAAAGTACACATACAAGTATATTGTCGAGCAAATCTGCAAGAAGATGAACAGATCAGGGAAACAGAATCGAACATTCACAATATTTTGTACAAGTAAAATAAGCTTTGATATATCGCCTGCAGTATCAAATATTTGTACTCCAATGATTCATAAATTGCTAGTTTTACAATGCAGATCATGGAAAGGAAGGCATGATCGGTGACTTTACATGAAATTTGCCTGCTAGATTTCCAGTATTAGGCATTCTTTCCGTCAAAAACAGAAAACAGAGAAAAATCTGGCAGAGCCGAGCCGAGCCGCTACAACATATTTCGTGCACCAAACCTACGCCAGACCTGCTGCTTTACCATGAAAATCTTGGAGCAGCCAAAACGTGTAAAGTATACATCTATTCATATCTATATATCTATGCACAGTAATGCCTCGAGTAAAACCTCATAAATTACAATATAACTGAATCTGAATTGCATACTTGTCCCAAAATAGAAAAATTTCTCAGGGCGACTTCGATTCGCCGTAAAGACCTACACTATTATGTCCCTTGGAAGGACCTGAGGGAGGAAAGTGGCTTCCTTTCATCAGAAACCTGAATCTGTGATAAAATCCCCTGGACAATTCCGCAACATTTCCTGTACTCAAAGGCAACCTTTCTGTGGAAATTTCACGGCTCCTGCTGAGCATGTGAACCTCCTCGTAGGGACCATGCCGAGCCGCGGGTATCACCGGAAGAACAATGAGCAGCAGAAACAGCGCCACGTTAGCCATTATTACGATTCAGAGCTCCAAATCTTCCGTTTTTTTTCTCAGAAACAAGGGAAAAAGGGAGTTATGATGATACACAGCGAGTCAAATAATCGGATTGATTGTAGAATATGCGGTTTGGTTTGGTTTGCTTGTTGCGCAAGACTATGGAAGAAGCGAAAGCAGTCGGAATGTCAAAGATGTCGCAAATTTGTAACCGACGAATTGGCCAGGCATTAAATGTTAAATAGTGGAGCGCACTTGCCCTAAATAGTCTCACACCGTCGTACCCAACTTTAGCGGGTGATAAGAGTCGTAGCTAACTTTAGCGGAAGTCCGGCATTTATGGCATTTGGCGTATGTTTTTTTTTCGGTGGCGTAGAAAAATACACTGCACACCCGTCCGACTCCGCGTATGGGCGGCTAAAAAAGTGAAAGCAAACAGGGCTCCTAAAATCAGCCCTGTCGTGGGGAATTAAATAGCTTTCTATGTTGGGCGCAGCACACTCCGGGACCCCGGGACTAATCGCTGGGACTTTGCCATACATTTTTAATTATAAATTCATGTTACATTGTGCCAAAATGAGGGGTTGTGTTGAATGTTTGGTTGGTTATAAGATAATTTTTTAGTTGAAATTTTGATTTTTAATCGGTTGAATTTGTTCAGCTAAGAATCAAGGATTGAGGGGCATTTGTTCGACAATTTCATAAGATCTTCGGTTTAGAATCAAGGATTGTGAGGTATGTATTTTGCTAGTTGTGTGGGGTACGATCCCAACCTCATATGGTTTTGGTTTAGAGCCAAGGATTGACAAGTATCCATTAAGCTAACTTCGTATTTGGAATGTGAATTCATATAGTAGCACGCTCCTAGGTTGGACTTCTTCGGCTAAGAGTCAATGATTGAGAAGTGTCCATTCAACAAAGTTGTTTTGGACAGATCTCGACCTCATAAGGTCTTCGATTTAGAGTCAATGATTGAGGTGTATCCATTCCGCCCAAGTCACTTGGAGCACAATCTTGATGGGTTGTGTTGAATGTAAGGTTGGTTAAGATAACTTTTTATTTGGAGTTTTGGGCCCCGTAAACTGTTTATTTGGAGTTTTGGGTTCATACAGAGCATTAGTCATAGATTGACTTTCTTCAATTAAGAGTGAAGGATTGAGGGGTAACCATTCTATAAAGTTGTATGGGGCATGATCCCAATTTGACAAGGTCTTCAGTATAAAGTCAAGGATTAAGGGGCATCCATTTCCTCAAGGTCGTTTAGGGCACAATCAAAGCCTCATCTCTTATGATATTAAAGTCCTGCACTCAACAAGACTTGATCCGTAGTGGGCTCATTTAGAACTATTCAACTTCTTGAACTAACCAAGACCTATTGACAATGATTTTATTTTTAAAAAATTACAAATTAGATTTGTATGTGTGAGAATAGTTTTTTACTTTTAATAAATGATATTTTTACATTTTATGTGAATGTTTATGGTAAAAAAAATGTATAAAGTTTTATTGTACTATGTGATCTATAAAAAAAATGATTGTTCTTGTTTATGAATTACAAAGCATGAACATAAATCTTACATAATATTTAACCTGGAAAGTTTACTCAGTGAAATCTTTATAGAAAACTTACATGATTTTCAACCTAAAAAGTTATTTTTGAATGAAACCTTACATGATTTTCAATCTAAAAGTTTATTTAATGAAATCTTACATGATTTTCAACTTAAAAAGTTTATTCAATAATTTTTTCACTATAAAGTTTTTAATATTTTATTAATATATTTTTTAAAGTTATAATGTATAAAAATTATTTTGATTGAATATTTTTATTATAAATAAATTTTAATAGGCATAAATTACTCATATTCCATGATATATTTGTAGGAATTTCGAAATAAATTGATTCAAAAAATTTACAAAAATTATTTTAAAAATATTCCTACAATTCATTTTTAAAAGCTTTTCCTTACAATTAGTCATAAAGAATGAGGGTTTTTCTATAATAAAAATTATATATTTTATGAAATATGAAAAGATCTTTTTTCCTATTAATGAGATTTTAGATTGTTTCACCTAAAGTTATAGATTTTACCTTTTTAAAATATTTTTATTTATAATTTAGATATCTCATGAATCTCATGTTTACTATTTATGATAAGTTTTGTTTAACTACTATATCAAATTCAAAATTTATTTTTGACAAATAAATTTTGAATTAGAATATATAAGTAATAATTACCATGCATATTTCTCGTTCAAAGATTATCTCTAACAACTAAGATTCTAAGAATTAATCAATAATCATTTAAGATATAAAAATCATGTCATTATCATTGAGACCAATGACAAAAATAAAATAAAACATCAGCATTCCTTTAAAAACTTTAAAAACACATTATTCTTAATAAAAATAGATGTAAGACAAATCTAAACTAAAATCAAATACCATCAATATACATTTCATTAATAATTATATAATAAATCTATTTTTATCAAAAATAATATAAAAATTAAATATGCAATCTTAAATTGTCGAATATTATTATTAGCATAGTGTGATGGTTAAATTGTGATGTTGTGGTTCTTTTTTTATTGTATTGAGAGATTCAATCACAACAACTTGTAGGTGCTTACAACAAGACTAAGCCATTACACTAAGTGTCCTTCGATTGGTGTTGTAGTTCTCGCCACCAAGATTCAAACCCTTCTAGAGTGTATTGTTGAGTTCTCATATTGGAGTTAAGGTATCTGTTTATGATCTCACCAACTCATAACTCCAGATCAAAAGTGTTTTACCTTCTTTTCAAAAGTAACAAGGTAATTTCCATATAAGAATGATTTGAAACGAAACTATAATGATAAGAAATTCTAAACACACAAATCCACAAGGGATAAGATTTCAATCTAGTTGACTTTATCAACAACTTATAGGTGCTTACAACAAGACTAAGTTGTTACACTAAGTGTCCTTTGACTGGTGGTGTAGTTCTCGCCACCAAGATTCAAACCCTTCTAGAGTGTATTGTTGAGTTCTCATATTAGAATTGAGGTACTTATTTGTGACCTCACCGACTCATAATTCCAAATCAAAAGCATTTTACCCTTTTTCCATAAATAACAATGTAATTTCCATATAAGAATGATCCGAAACGGAACAATAATGATAAGAAATTCTAAACACACAAATCCACAAAAGATAAGATTTCAGTCTAGTTGACTTTGTGGAGGGTCCCTTTCTTACTTTAGGGGTGATGTGGGCTTCCTAGCAAAAGTCTTTTGTAGAAGATGGAAATGTTTATGTAAGCACAAGGTACAAATCTAATATTAAAGTAATACCATTAATTATGTGGGGATAAAACTATTATAAGGGACTTGAGGAGTCCACATAACATGACATAATGCAAGGGACAAGGAAGTCTGCGTGGGGTATGTGGGGTTTTCACACTTTGCAAACCTTATAAACCGGGTAACAGTTGGACCTTGGGATTTGCACATCATTATTTTAAATGTCTTCCTATTAATAATTTATGAGCTAGTCTTCTACTAATGTTTTTTAAAATTTAGCCTTTTGGCACATCTGCCTTAGGGTTAGGGCATGGACGTTACAATTAACTTTTTGGGTACTATTAATTCCGTTTCCATCATCATATTCAAAACATTTGGTCAAACAAAATGCTTCCAGCACAAGAAGAATGATAAAGAAAGATTTAACAATTAGAAAAGATAAGGGTGTGTAAAGTTTGTTGTGACGTAAAGATAGGAGGGGCAAAAGCATGCAACATCACTCAAGATACGTGAGGAATATGGTGCACATGGCATTTTCAACACAACTTATTTTAAAACTAGTTTGTTCGTAAGAAAAATATGGTATTGATAAAGTTTATATATTTTGATGAATATATCCAACGGCATGTATTTCATTCTAGGTCTCTTTTATATTAATGTCATGGAATATAATCAGTCTACTTCAAATTTAAGCTAACAATAATACACAATTTGTTGTACTTTATCGTTTCTTAGTGCTAGAATATTAATACAATTAGTCTACCTTAAATAATAGAATTAGTCTACCTCAAATATAAGCTAACAAGGATACAATTTGTTATATTTTACTACTTCTTAGTGTTAGAATATGTTGATTTTAAAGTTGAATTTATTCTATGTATTTTCATTTATATTTATTTTAGTATTTTTTATTTGTTTAGTATGGATAATAATCTTTTTTATCATTTCAAATATTAATATTATTTATATTTGATATTTCATGGTGATAGAATATCTTTAATGTTTCAAACTTTCATTAAATGTTCATTTCTTAGTTTAGTGATTAGTTGTGAATTTCAAAGGAAAGTTCTCTCCTTAATGTCTACTATTAGTCTATTTTGTCAAAGTGGGGTACAATCTTAAGTAATGTTTGACCATGACTCATGCAATATAGATACTATTTGATTAGCAATTTAATTAGTTAGTAGGAGCTAGAGAGATATTGAAAGTTGTGATATTGTTTAGCACCTAGTGAAAGAGTTGTAATTTGAAGTTATGGGAGAATCATGATCGATTGCCTAATAAATGACATAAGGTAGCCGCTATTACTCAACATTACAAATTCATGAAGTTTGCACTAGGTCAATGCCTATTAAGGATGTGGGGTAGTAGTCATTACTCAACATTACAAGTTCACTTGTCATTACTCAACACTAAAAGTTCACAAGTTCTGCACTAGGAGTTTTAAATTTAATATAGAGATGACCACATTCAATATGGGCCATAATTTTTTGTAGAATATTCACGATTGGCCCATCTCTTTGAATACAAAGGACAAGGGAAGATTATTTGATCTTGAGGAATCAAATTATTAGCAATGTGGTCAAGGACTTAACTACTCTCTATAAATTGTATTTACGACCATCTCCCCTCATAAATTTAGCTACATGTAGCCTCCCTTCCATGTATAATCAATATGAACTACCTCCCTTGTGGCAATTATAAATGATAGCACACACTCAATAAGAGTGCAAAAATCTGGAGAGGATATCTCCATCTTCTTCATAGAATTTATAAGGCTTTTGTTTAATTTCCTAGCATATCTAAGTTTCTCACCTTTCTCTCCCCTCCTTTTTATAAATATGAGTTGCTAACATAAGACTCAAGATGGAACTTTGTACATTCATGCTTATTATAAAGCACGATATGTAAAAATGTGTTAATAGAAATATATTTTAATATTTGGTGTGTTGAACAATTGAACCTTATTTCATATTTCTTGTAACATCCAAACCTTCTAATATATACAAAATGACTTACTTTCAAGAATCTTTGGTCATATATTTGTATTACAAGAAATTAAATAAATAAAAATTTAAAAATGCTTAGACAACTTCAACTAGTTAGAGGAATTTTTCTTCTATTGGTGTATAACTTTTGTTCAATAAAATGATTTTCATGCATTTTGTTTCTTCTCTTTTCTTCTACAAACAATTATATGGGAGCTTATTGCATATATTATAAGGAGCTAGCCTTTTGATCTTGGAGGTCATCCTATATTTTGATTCACGCAATTAATAAGTACTTATCAATTTTCCTCTTTACAAAGTGCTAGTAATAAAGGCATTCAATCGATATAACAAATAATTGAATTATTCAAACACAAACCAATATCTCATCTAAAAATATTGTTGAACACTACAATTATTTTTTTCTATAAAATAATTAATATAACATATATTAAATATTTTTAAAAAATATATCTCCAATCCTCATAAAATATAAAAGTCTCTTTATATCTAATAATATCATAATAAATATAAAAACAATATTTATTCTTTAAATCTAAAGTATGACGAAAACAAATATTCTTATGAAATGTGGTGGTCAATTTAAAAAACAAACCCTAAAATGTACTAAAAGAATCTTTAGACATTTTTCTACATAAACTTCTTTTGTCAAATTTTCAAACCTAACTTCATTGGAAGAGCATGAATTCTCTTTTTGGTTTATCTAAAATTCTAACATAGAATAATTAATATTCGAATAAGGTTAGCGTGTTTGTTTTAAGAGGCCACATGAATGAATATTCTTGTTCCAAAATGTGACCATGATAATAAAGATATCTCTTCCAACCATGAGAATTAGACTTGTGATGAAAAAGAAAGATTATAGTCCTTGTCAACCAATCAAAGGGTTAAAATCCTCCCTTTTTCCCTTTTCGGTTGGATTTAAAAAATAATTTGAATAACCTTGTCGATACCTAAATGCACTACTTATACCACTAATAATTGTTGGTCAACAAGAAGAAAAGAGATTAACTTTTTTTCCTCCAACAATTTGAAAGTGGTCTCCTAGCTTTATGGTACACTTGCTCATTTTTTCAATTTAAAACTTGTGGAATTGAATCAAATGAAGGGATTATAATAAGTGTTAATATAGTTTAGTCTATATATTATTTTGTATAAAGAAGTGTATTATATTGTATTTATCAAAAGAGTAGAATAACTTAGATTTCAAATCTATATAAGTCACATTTTTAAATAACTTTGAAGTTTATGTAAGATTGTTTCATAAATAATAATATTAAAAGAGATAAAATAATAAGCAATTAAAACATTATGCAACAAGATTTATAGATTTAATAGGAGGTGGACGCAAATCATGTTACTAAGGTTTGCACCATAGTTTACACGTTCACGTGCATTGTAACTATGTCCATGTTGATGCCCTTAAGGAATGAATGATCCATGTTGGAAGGAAAGGTCAATGGAATGCTAACAAACATACCAAGTTTATTCCCTAGTTGTGAAGAACATATAAGTGACCAAAATTATTTGCTTGAACTTGTATATGCATAAGAATATCATAGAAAAAGATGGATTATGAAGAGAAATGAATATCAACATAAGTTCTTAAAATGATTGCTAAATTTCTATCTTTATAGTTGTTCAACAACATTTCCTCTCTTAAAACATGCCATATTTTGGTAAACTATGTAGGAATTATGAACTGAGGGGCGTGCAAATGTATCTAGAGGTCAGACAAAACCCTTCTTCTAATAATGGCAATGAAATTCATCGAAATGATGGCTTGGAGATGAAATGAAGACCATCAAGACTTGAATCTAAACACCACACAAATGATCCTATTAGTGTCTTGATATGTTTTCATTGTTAGGATTACAAGTGTATTTATGCCTTTGGCCTCAAATGAAAAAATGATTCTAGTTGTGTGGTAGAAATGTGGTAAAACCTACAAACAAATCCACACTCAATAAACCATTAGCTTGGGGTTAGTAAACATCAAATCTTCATTCAAATGCATATTGAACTTCCCCAAAATTGTCTTATTGCTTCCTAAATGAAGCGAGTTTGATTCTTAATAGGTGCTCATTGTATACATCTAAAAATGGTCACCTAGACTATTAGCCCCCATTTGCTAAATCATAAATTGCTTGTTCTTGATCAAATCCTAGTCCTATCATTTATTTGATTATTTTCTATGGGCTAACCATCTTATCCTAAGCCTTTATTTAATTAAAAAGAATTTCCTCCCCTTTTATTTAAATAAAAAATCTCCACTTTTCTTCTTATCCTAAGTTGCACAAATAAAACATTTAATTCTTATTTATAAAGAAAAATAAAATAAAAGCACTTTTTGTCTCACATGGACATAAAGTAAATGCTCAACATAAAGTAAATGCTTCTAATTTTCCTATTGGAGGATATTTGTGCACAAGGATCAAGCTTCTTTTTTCCTCCACCGTTGATTAAATCTTTTGCCTCTTAATCTCCATGGTCCATTGATTTTTCACCTCCTATAAAAGAAGAGCTCTCTTCCTCATTTGCACACACAATTTTTATGCTATTGTTATGCTACAAGTTTTCTAGGTCATCTTGGAGCTTTTGGAGATATTCTTGCATCTAGGGTTTGAAGATTTGGAGCATTGTTGGCATTCATCTTGGATCTTCATCAACACCATCGTGGGGCAACTTTTACATGCTGGTTTTTTATTATTTTTGAAGCTAACCCTTGTGCAGATTTGTTTGGAGATGGAAAACCCCTAGATTTGAAAGATTTGATCATATCTCCCAAATGGGTTGGTATTTTGGTCTAAAAATTTTTTTGCAGGTTAGCGACATATTAGAGAAGCTCCAAAAATATTTTCAAAATTTTTGGAGGTGATTTATATTTTTTATGATTTTTTCTTGATTTTTCATAAAAAATCAATTTTTGGCGCAAATCAGCATATTTTTCAAAAAAATTTATATTTCTAGAAAGGTCTTGGAATTTTTAAGGGGGTCCATTCACTTTGTTTTTAATTTAGAAATCATATCATAGCTCATTTGGTCAATTTATTAAAACTGGTCTATTTTGGTAAAATGGGTCTCTAGGGCACAAATGAAGAGATTTTTCTGAAATTTTTACATTTTTGGAAAGATCTCTATTTTTTGATAGAGGTCTCTTTTCTCCATTTTGATTTTAGGGTCCGAATTCATGTGGTAAAAATTAGATCTTGTTGACTAGGTCAAATGCAAAAAAAATAAAATTTTGTGATGGGTATGCACTTATTTTTCATTGTTCAATGCATGATATGAGTTATCATTTGGATTATTTGTTGGTTATCATTGCTCCTAAAAATTGATTTTCAGATCTAACCCTAGGGTTTGCATAAGTTAGATATACATTGCATATCTTGTTTGCTTGTTTTCTTGTCTTGTTCATTTGAAGGTGCATGACTTGCTTTCATGAAAAATGCTTTAAAAAAAAAAAAAAAGGGTGAAATCTACTAAGCACGTTGTGTTGGACTTGAGGTATTTTGTTACAACTCTACAACATTTGGATCTTGGGATTAAAATTGAATCTCTCATATGTTTGGCTTGAGTGTTTACATGCTTTCATAGAACACATTTCAATTGATGCTCTTAATGGGAAATGAATGAACATAGATTTGCTTTCATACAAGTTTGTGTAAGTGAATGTTTGTGTTTAAACCTTAAGTAATTCTTGGTTTCAATATCAAATATCTCATTGAGTGATTGAGGGCATGGATTCATTCTTTGTTTACATAAGGAGTTAAATGCAGCACTTTGTGGACTCACTCTATGTTTGCTTGGAAAGTTAAATATTCCATTGATTCAACCCTTTGTCATTTGTGAGTAGTATTGATAAGAAAATTTAGATTACTTGTGATTGATCTAGATTGCTATCTTGGGTTATTGGACTCGCTAATCCACCGGCCCTTCATTTCCACCCCGTAGTTGCAAGATCAGTGCTACATTAAAGGGGAGGGGTCTACAGGAAAGAAGCGTTAATTGCTCCACTAGGCAACCCTTTTGTGCTTTTTGGAACTCACTTGTTTTCTAAGGTGTGGACTCACTTCGAGTTGATGTGAGGAGTTAAATGTTCCACTTTTGGGCTCACTTTGAGTTGATGTGAGGAGTTAAATGTTCCACTTTTGGACTCGCTTCACATTCACTTGAAGGGTTAAGTGCCCCACTTTTGGACTCACTTTGCATTTACTTGAAGAGTTAAGTGTTCCACCTTTAGTGCTCTAAATACTTTTGATAGTGAATTACTTAGTTTTTATTTCTAGAAGGCCTGCTTGGGGACACACCACCTCAAGGGATGACCTTAACTCCTGTGTTCCAGCGGAGTATAAATAGCGGGTGGTGAATCGAAAGACACCTCTCTTGGGAATTGAGTTTGATATCACTCTTGGCTAAGCCTCAAAGAACTTTATACCTTTGAGAAGTGAAGGAGGAGATTTGGGTTACCATCTCCCCCCGGCTGTGTGATTTTGGATTCTTCTCATCTACGGATTTGGGCCTCATGTACCTTGCGTATATTGAGGAATCCTTTAGAAAGCCATGTATATCCTTGTAGACAGCTTGATAAGGTGTTGTTGTGTTCTAAGTGCCTGCTAAAACATTGTCAAGAACATACACAAGTAGAATCTTTAAGGAGTAGAAATACTAAGTCACTATTCTTGTTCATGTGCAAGGTTGCTTTGCCCCTTGCTCATTGTTTGAAGACAACTGCTTGCTTGAACTCCTTGATTGTTGTCTTATGTGCTTGATCCATGATAAAAATATATTGATATACTTACTTGATCTTTTAAAATGCCTCAAAACTAAGATTTTTATGTTCATTGGTCATAGAGTCGTATGACTCTGCAACAGTGTCACCCAAAACCTTTTTGCTGTCTTGTTGCTGTTGCAATCTGGAGCTGCTAAACTTGCATTTTAACCGGTCGTAGAGTGTCTTTTTCTATTCTTACCTAAAGCTGGTCTGTTATCTACATGCTTAGACTTGTTCTAGACTGAAACAAATGAGCTAAAACTATTGGATTTGAGCTTAACGAATGCTACTCTTGATCACTTGTCACGTCACGGTTACCTCTCTAGCTACTTGCTTATTGAGCTTCTTGCTCGCTGCTTGGCTTTAGTCAATTGATTGTTGTAAGTGCTTGAGCACTTTTGACGAACCATCTCTTTATTGTTCTACTTTGACAAGTGATCTTTATTAGCTTTGCTTATCTCAAATCTGAGAAACTTTGTCTCATTCTATTAGTCAACCAACATCTCTTTTCATGCCAGTTACAACTCGGTCTCAATTTGAGCAGGAGAGTCATCCTCCATTCAATTATACACGGTTACCTTCTCCAACTAGATGCTCATGAGCACCCATTAGCAACAACAGTTCTAGTTCTGACCAATCTGAGGATTCTAAGGCTACCCCGTGGTACAAAGGAGGTTTCCTCTTTTCCACATTCAAGACCCCCAAAAACACAGACAGTGTCTCACTCACTTTGACTGAACAAGAAAAGTTTCAACTCATGCAAGAACACTTTGAGCGTAAGGATAACCAATCACGCTTAGAAAAAGAACACAATCAACAAAGGATGGATGCTGCTAGGCGCATGGCTTATAGAGGGACATTTCATGAGCAACCTGAGACTAGTAATCATGACCATAGATCTCTTTTCAATGGCAACAATGGCAACAACATGCCACCAAGATCTCCTCCAAGACCCACTTTTGGTATGCCTTCTTCACCTCCTAGACCTCCTCCCTCTCAACATGAGGCAGAGGCTGATAATGAGATTTCTAGTGAGGATCTTATGAGATTTGAACAAGATGTGGTCTCTCAACGAATGATACATAAGCTTTTAGAGCGTAACGGTGATCAGTACTTTCAATATATGACTTCTAGAGGATACAAGCTTCCTCCCAGCGATGATGTCAGACAAATTGTCCAACAAAGAGTACCAACTAAGTTGGAAGTTCTTCAAGAAGAATTATGTTGAACAAATCAACGCCTTACCCAAATGGCATTAGAAAGAGAGCCTCCAAAGGTCTCTTTTGTAGAATCAATTTGTGCTCTTCCTTTTGATAAAGATCTATACATGGTCCCATTTCCTAAGGATATTGAGGTTCCTAAATATGACAAGTATGATGGAAATGGTGACCCTCATGACCATGTGTGTCATTTTTATGCTCTTAGTATGGACTTTCTTCATGAAGACACATATCTTCTATGCTTATTCCCTTGAAGCTTAAGAGGCCAAGCTTTAGAATGGTTTGCGAAATTGACACCACCTCTTAAGAATTTTGATGAGTTGGCTCAGCGATTTACCCAGCAGTACTCTTACAACATCCAACAACCTGTCACTGTGATAGATCTCGATAATCTAAGACAACATCAAGGTGAGCCATTTGCAACTTACTTACAACGTTGGAGGTCATTGTATTCTCGATATCCTCGTTAGCTACCCGAAAGAGAAAAGATTGACATTTTTGTCAACACACTTGTGCCTGAGCTATTTTATGATCTAAGGAAGCAACTGTTCTCCTCCTTCCATGACATGGTTGAAAGTGCATATCGGATTGAGGATGTAGCTATAAGAAAAGGGGATATTGTTATTAATAAAGATGCTAAAGGAAATGGTAAAGACAAGAAAAAACCTTGGAATAAGAACAAGTATGTTGTTAATGATGGGGTTGTGGATGCTCCTAAAGTTAAAGAGCCTACTTTCAATCTTTCCAATGCTATCTATGCAGCAAAACAACAAGAAGCTGCTAACGCTCACAGTGCTCCTAAACCTCAATATGCAGATAAACCTAAGAAGTCATTTCGAAAGTGAGTCTATACCAAGTTGGCAGAACCTTACGATGTAATCCTCAAGACTTTGGTTGACAATGGATATCTTACGCTTCCTAATAAACCTGGTAACTAGGATCCGATAAATAAGCCTGATTGGTGGAGAGAGGATCATTATTGCCATTATCACAGAAACAAGGGACATCCAACAAATAATTGTTTTAGGCTTAAGGATGATATTCAGGATCTTATTGAGAACGACACAATCTCCACTGATGGCTTAACTAAAAATTTTGATCGCACAGCTTTCAAAGATCCTCTACCTAAGCATGATAAGGGGGAAACCTCTCAAGCACATAAGATGAATCATGATGCTAAGATCAATTACATGTATCCTTCTAATACACCTGTGATCAACATGGTAGAGCCCGTTGAGAGCGTTCTAATGATGAGGTCTCAAGATGATAATAAAGCCAATCACAGTAAGCCAAAGTTGATCTTGCAAACACGTGATAGTTCATCTTCCCAAAGTGAGACACTAAATGTTGTTACTAGGGGGCAAGCCAAGATTGTCCTTAAAATTGCGCAAGATCCCAAGCAAGCTTTGCCTTCCAAACAAGCGGCTCCTTCAGCCACCCCTAGCTATGATCTTATCCAACATTTGCACAAGACACCAGCTCAGATATCAATCCTTGAGTTGCTTTAGTTATCCCCTTTGCATAGAGAGATTCTTGATAAGGCTCTACGCACAACATGTATTCCTAATGACATTGATCCAGATCAATTTCAAGCTATGGTCAACCACATTTCATCTCCACTATCTCTCTCCTTTTCTGCAGAAGATGACATATCTATTGCTCACCCGCATAATCTAGCTTTACACATTGACGTTCTAGTCTACAATACCCGAGTCCACCGAGTCCTGATAGACAATGGTGTAGGGTTAAATATTGTTTCTTTCAATGTCATACAACAGTTGGGTTTGTCAGAATTTGCTGTGGATTCTAAGAAGAAGATTACTATAAAAGCTTATGATGAAGTGGAAAGATCTTCCAAAGGTCTTGTCACGTTGCCTGTCCGAGTGGGCCCTATCACAAAAGATATTAACTTACAAGTATTGGACGTTCCACTTGCATATAACATTCTTTTGGGTCATCCTTGGATCCATGACATGCAGGCTGTTCCTTCCACTTATCATCAGTGCGTCAAATTTCCATACAATGGCACTAAAATTGTGATTCTCAGAGACCATACTATTGCTATTAATGCTCTTGCTGCTACTGAAAAATTTGTTCCTCACAATGAACCTACTGATGATCCTAGTACGTCTCTAGTTGCTATTGAGAAATCATTTAAGATGATGAGCCTTGGTATGGGTGAATATAAACTGGATTCCTTTGCTTCTATACCTATTTCTCCTAGGTCATATGGGAAACCTTCCACTTCTGCTATGGTGATCCTTGAAGCCGAAAGAGAAGAATAAGCTGTTCACAAGTGGATCTATAGAGAAGATGCCCAAAATGCTCCCATGCTCAGTAATTCAGACACAGATATAGATGAGTCACCAATACACACAATGGCTCACATGGGAGATGATCTTCCCTCTACTTCACTTCTTTGGGGAGAAAAATGTATATCTACTGATGATATGGATGTTGATATGGTTCATTCTTGTAGTAACCATCCCGACGTGGTTGATGGGTCTTGTGTGGGGTTTGATGAGTTTGTTCCTCGTATTGCCTTAGTGGACCATGCTGGTTCTTCTATGACAAGTCTAGATCTAGCTACTTTTGGAGCTTACCCTATAGGCTCAACCTCTCTTGTTACCAGAGATGACACCCCTCGCATAAATGCTATTGAACCGGTCACTTCATTTCATCTTGCATCAACACCTGTTACTTCTTCCACCAATGAACTAGCCATAAAAAAGATTGAATCAGAAATCAAGCATCACAGTCATCAAGTCAAAAGAAAAGAGAAATGGTCAAATGGAGAAAACCACATTGTGGCACTATCGGAACCTAAGAAAAGTAAAAATAAAAATATGCTAAAAAATAAAGTTTCTCAAATAAAAGATGACAAGCTGATTCTCTACACAAAAATGGTGCACTACTTTAAGCATGATCTCATATCTGTTATACTTCAGCCCACTCCTAGAGCTGAGAACAAAGTTGCTAATGCCTTGGTTACTTCAACATCCATCTTACAAATGAAAAAGCATAAATTTCACTTCAAGTTCTTGGTGGATGAATTACACTATCCTACTCACAAATCTTACAATCCTACCATCTTTTCATATCTTCCACCTCATATTCCTCTTGCAAATCCACCACGCCATTCCTTCCGCCATCCCTTACACTTTGCCTTTGTCTCTGGTGACTTGTATAGGAAGGGTCTAGATGGAACTCTCCTTAAGTGTCTAGAAATAGAGGAGTTAGAAAAAGTGCTAACTGAAATCCACAATGGCATATGTGGATCACATTCTAACGATCCTTCGCTAGCTCAGACATTGCTTAGGGCTGGTTATTATTGGTCGAACTGGTTGAGACCTCCTATCATCATAGTTGCAGCATTTGGGCCTGGGGCCTATCAGCTCTCTACATCAGAGGAAGTAGATTCTTGATGCCCATTTCTGTCTGGGGCATCCTTTGTACATATTTCATGATCCTGAAAAAATACCAAAAAAATTCATATATGCTGCTGAAAAAATCCTAAAAATCATAAAAAGTACTGAAAAAATGAGCATCCTAGTGAAAACCTAGCAATAGGCACTTTGATGTCTCACCCAAAAAATAAAAAAATTCAAAACATCAAAAAAAAAATTTGAAAAAGTGCCTTGGTGAAAACCTGGAAATAGGCTCCTTGGTAGCAAAAATACAAAAAAAATATAAAAAGTCCTGAAAAAATTGCAAAAAAATATATCAAGTGGTGAAAACCTGGAAATAGGCGTTGCTTGAGACCCTCTGCACCTATGTCTATCAGTCTTGCGTGGCACTCCTTCGCTCCACTTCTCTCTTTGCCTCTCTTAGCCTAGAATTGACTCTTGTCTTAGTCTAGGGGGCATCCGTTGTTTTCAGCTTATCTTGGGTCTCTTTGTGCGTCTGGGTTTCTTAGGCACCTTGCAAACGGTGTTTTTCAACACCACCTCAACTGTGTTTTTCAACACTACTCTAGCATCAAGTGTTTCTTAACACTTATTAGATATCCTTCCCGCCATCTTGGATGATGCAATATTTCTCACTGGCAGATGTGATACTCAAAGTTTGACTCTATGACCTACACACACGCACTTGACTCACTGAGATTTGTTTCACTTTATTTCTTTGCATGCTATCTATGATGATTTCTTTGCTAAGTGGTCTCTCCTTGAGAAGTTTTCGACGATGCATAGCTAGAAGACTGAGGGTATGAGAACATGTTTTATTTCTTTATCTGTTTGTGGGTATATTTTGTTGGTCCTCACTGTCATGAGCATTTATGCTGGTCTTACTTGACACTATGGACCTAAAAGGTATTATCCTTGACTGTTTTGCAAGTGCATGCTTATAGTCATCTTGACTTTCTTGTGTCTCGATGCGAGCATAATCTTGCTATATCAAATTTAGGTAATCTCACTGCACTAGTCATCTTGACCTACATATCTTTGATGCCTAGGTGGGATTCCCAAATTTCTATCTGATATAGATCATATTCAGATCCACATAGTTATGCTAGTGTGTATTGTATGATCTTGCGACGCTACCAATAATGCTCAATGATGAATATTAGATGTCTATTGGCTTTGTGACCTTGCAAGTAAACCACTTTTCATGTAGCTTGCATTCTTAAGTTCATCTTAGTTTTGCATCTTGCATATGGAGAGAGCTCTCCTTTATCTTTTGTGGACTTGTTAATCAACTGCGCTCACCTTTTTCTTCTTCTCGATCATGTCTTTCACTTCTTGTCTTTCATATCACGTCATTTTCCTTTCATTTCGGGATCCAAACCGAAATTTGAGTTCACCTTGATCACCCAACTCATCTTTTTCCTTCTTCCATGCAGTTGGTTAACCTTTTGAGGCCTGATCCTTCGATCTTTGCTGGGGCATTCTTCACCTCTTCATCCCCATCTCTCTAAACTTCCAGTCTTTCATTCACTTTCAAATCCCAAGTTCAAATCCCCCTCCGTGGTGTTTACGGGTTGAGGGACCGATAGGTTCATGCCCCGTGTCTCATGTGTGGGGCATACCCTCACTGCTTGATGGTTATTCTATTCTCTTTCTTCGATTATGATTTCTAGTGATTTGATCATGTTGCTCTTGCTTCTGCAATCCCTCTACTTGGATTTCACTTTCGATCCCGAGGGGGTGGACACATCATATATTATTGGTTATCTCTTTCCTAAGTGTTCAGTACTGTCGCTACCAGGCTGACCATGTAGGATTTTCTATCTCTCTGCACTTCATTCTTTGGAGTCAGATCGCTATTTGCTTGCCTTCTTGGCTATCTGCTTGCCTTCTTGGCTAATCTATTCTTTGACGTAATGTGTTCCCAAATCGATCACACATTAGTCAAAGAGGGGAAAAATGTATACACCTAAAAATGGTCACCTAGACTATTAGCCCCCATTTGCTAAATCATAAATTGCTTGTTCTTGATCAAATCCTAGTCCTATCATTTATTTGATTATTTTCTATGGGCTAACCATCTTATCCTAAGCCTTTATTTAATTAAAAGGAATTTCCTCCCCTTTTATTTAAATAAAAAATCTCCACTTTTCTTCTTATCCTAAGTTGCACAAATAAAGCATTTAATTCTTATTTATAAAGAAAAATAAAATAAAAAAGAAAAGAAAAGCACTTTTTGTCTCACATGGACATAAAGTAAATGCTTCTAATTTTCCTATTGGAGGATATTTGTGCACAAGGATCAAGCTTCTTTTTTCCTCCACCGTTGATTAAATCTTTTGCCTCTTAATCTCCATGGTCCATTGATTTTTCACCTCCTATAAAAGAAGAGCTCTCTTCCTCATTTGTACACACAATTTTTATGCTATTGTTATGCTACAAGTTTTCTAGGTCATCTTGGAGCTTTTGGAGATATTCTTGCATCTAGGGTTTGAAGATTTGGAGCATTGTTGGCATTCATCTTGGATCTTCATCAACACTCTATCTTCTTATCTTCATTCTTGCATCATCATGGCTTTCTTGCTTCATAGTTAGATTTCATTTTCATGCATAGTATTTGCATTTTCATAGCTTCATTCTTAGCTTAGATTTCCTTTTATGCAATAGATTAACTTGCATTGTCATATAGATTTGCTTTGCATTGCATACATTTGGCTTCATTGGAGATATTGGCATTCTTGCCCTTGTCTTCCTTGAATCTCCCATTGCATGGTTTACTAGCAAGGTTATAGGCTTAATAGCTCTAGCTGAGAGCATTCTTAAAAACCCTTGCACTCCATGCCTAGGGAGCTATGGATCGATTTGTGAGGGCTCATTCTTGAATTTTCTTACATGTAAGGATTCATAGAAGTGTGACAACATTTTAGCACACACTCATCAAATTGGCACAAGAATCATTGACTAGAAAACTCCATAATGAAATATTCCAATGAGCATACTATATGAACTTGCATTCCTTGATCTCAACTCATGAAAATGATATGCAAATGCAACTAGAAGCTAATATGAAGCTAAATGCAATGATTAATTTAACAAGAATATCAAATAGTAAGAATTAAAACTAAGAATTGAAGCTATCTTAGAATAATGCAATGACAATGCTATTCTAGAATGAAAGTGCTCTTCTACAATGGCAATACTATAGACTAAAATTGCATGATAAGAGTAAGTGCACCAAGATGGTGTGAAAAAAGGGGGTATAAATGGGCACTTTTTTTTTTTTGAAATCGGGTAAACCTGAACTTCAAAAAGAAATTGGAGGGTCTTGCACTCAAAATTAGAAGATGTGTAAAGAATAAGAATTATAGTACTCTGAATCTAGTTTCTAAACTACTATTTTTTAAAAAAAATGGATAAGATTAAGAGGGTTAAAGCCTCACACGAAAAATTATTCCTGATTTTTTCAAAAAAATATAACATATTCATTTTTGCACGCTCAACAAAAAATATAGTTAGATTTAGTGTTTTGAAAAATTGTTTGGTAGGATGGTAGGTAAGATTTAGATCTAGAAGTTGTGTATTTTTTCATAATTTTCTGTTGAGTACTTTTTTGTATGATTTTTTGAAGTGACTGCATCTTGAAAATCCGGTACCTATTTGTCCGCTTGGCATAACTTGCATCAAAATAATTAAAAATGCAATTAATTTTTTTTAAGTGTATAGGTTCAAGTGTAGAACAATAATATGTAAACTTTTTGCAATTAGATCAAAAGTTATTAAAAAAATGGTAGACATATGTATGTGAGGCCTGTTAAGACCATGATAAAGAAAATTGAATTTCACTATGTTAATATTGTCCAAAAATTGAAAAACTTATATGGTTAGAAAGATGAGAAGACGTGTGATATTATGGTGGTAATTTTAGAGATACCTACTTGATCATTTGTAAACCTAATGAGGATGAAGTCGTGAATTCATGTTGGAAGATGAAAAATGTGTAAAGGGACTAAAATGGAGGGAAAATGGGCTTTCAAGCCTTAGGGTGTGTATGAGTTTTGGTGTCCATCATAACGTGCTTCAGTTTTGAAAAGAAAAAAGTGCATTTTAAGTCTTTCATAACGCGTACACATTTTGGAGATATAAAGGCATGCCTCTTCTTGTTTCCTCTCTCTCTCTCATCTTCCTTCCCTCAACTTCTCTATCTATTATGAGCCATAATTATCCTTCTCTCTCTCTCTCTCTCTCTCTCTCTCACACACACACACACACACACACACCCTCTTCCTCCTCCTCTCCTTATCCTATTCTCTCCCTCTCTTCCTAACTCCTATATTCTCTCCCTCTATTATTCAATCTCTCTCCCACTCCCTCCCTATCCCCTTCTCTCTCCCTCTTCCTCTCTTGATCATACTCTCTCTCTCTCTCTCTCTCTCTCTCTCTCTCTCTCTCTCATTGTTATGTATGTGGAGCCTAATTAGACTCAGGTTCTTTTGGCGTGATTTCCCCCTAACTTATCTACAGGGTCAAGGGGCAGAGCCCCTTGAGGGGTCCTGGGGTAAAGGGTCGGCCATCAATTTTCTATTAGTTGGAGTATTTTTTTCCTAATTTTGTTATGTCAAAAATACTTGTAAAAGGGCTTAGGGTTTGAGATTCATTGTATGAGGTTTTTTGTAGTTTCATGTGGTGGTATTGAGTTGTAGGTTTCAGATTGTAATCACTAAATAATAATAAAATATTGGATTCATTGTTGGTGGACGTAGCCCAAGGATTGGGTGAACCACGTTAAATATTTTGTTATTGTGTTCTCTTCTGTGTGTTTATATTTGCGTAATTCTACTTATTATCCTAACAAGTGGTATCAGAGCAAGGTTATTTCATTCGTTCTTTCATCTATTCTCTAAAGCAAGTCTCACGAGTTAGTGGGAGAGTCTCTTGGTTAAGTGGGAGAAATGGCTGATGAGGGTAGGCTAAAGGTTGATAACTTTAATGGGCAGAAATTCCAGTTATGGAAGATGCAAATGGAGGACTATCTCTATCAGAAGGATCTATGTCGGCCATTAGAGGGAATAGCCAAGAAAGAGGCAAAAATGTCTCAGGACAATTGGGATATTTTGGATAGGAAGGCACTAGGGAGTATTCATCTATGCCTAGCGCAATTGGTGGCATTCAATATTGCTAGAGCAATGAAAGCTAAAGATCTAATGGACACCCTAGCGAAATTGTATGAAAAGCCTTCAGCTTCAAACAAGGTATTTCTTATGAAGTGTTTATTTAATATGAAAATGGTAGAAGGTGGATCAGTCGCTGATCATTTGAATGAGTTTAATACAGTTACAAGTCAGTTAGCCTCAGTTAAAATTACTTTTGATGAAGAGGTTAGGGCTCTCTTGATTTTGTGCTCTTTGCCAGAAAGCTGGAATGACTTGGTAATGGCTGTTAGTAATTCTATTTTTGGTTCTAATACCCTAAAGTTTGATGATGTTATTGGTGTTATATTGAGTGAGGAAATTCGTAGAAAAATCTCAAGGGCATCCACATCAGGTAGTGTATTGAACGCAGAAAGTAGAGGTAGAACAAGAGATAGAGGAAACAACTTTGGAAATCATGGAAAATCATGAGGGAAGTTAAAGGGAAAGAGGTCTCAATCAAGAGGACCTAGCGAATGTTGGTACTATGGAAAACCAGGACATAAGAAGAAAGATTGTTGGTCTTGAAAGAAAGATCAAGGAGACAAACATGATGGAAACAAGGAGGCAAATGTGGTAAGTAACAAATCCGTAGAGGATGCTTTGCTCTTGTCTTTAGAAAATGTTGATGATTCATGGGTGTTAGATTTAGGGGCTTCATTCCATGCTACACCCCATAGAGGTTATTTTGTTGATTATGTCCAAGGGGATTTTGGGCTAGTTTATTTGGGAGATAATGAACCCTATCAAATTGTTGGAAAAGGGAAAATCAAGATTAAGTTGCACAATTGGAATCATTGGCTACTACAAGAGGTAAGACATGTTCCAAGGCTAAGTAGAAATTTAATTTCAGCAGGGTAACTCGCTGATGAGGGTTGCACAATTAGTTTTAATGATAAAAATTGGAAGGTTTCAAAAGGTTCCTTAGTAGTAGCAAAAGGTGTGAAAGTAGGCACCTTATATCTTTGTACAGGTCATAATGTTCCCTCTACTTTAATTATTTCAGAGAAAAATGAATGTTCAAGAGCAGTTGTTGCAGTTGAGCAGGTAGAACAAGAGACAGTAGCTGGAGATTCTGAAATAGCACTATGGCACAATAGACTTGGGCACATGAGTGAAAAAGGCATGAAATTACTTCATTCAAAGAAAGCTCTACCAGTTCTGAAATGTGTTAATATGGATTTCTATGAAAGTTGTGTGTATGGAAAGCAAAAGAGAGTCAGTTTTGTAAAGAGTGGGAAGGAAAAGAAAAATGAAAAATTAGAGCTTGTGCATACAGATGTATGGGGTCCAGCTCAAGTATCTTCCCTTGGTGGCTCCTAGTATTATGTTACATTCATTGATGATGCAACTAGGAAAGTGTGGATATATTTCATTAGACGTAAATCTAATGTATTTGAAACTTTTAAGAAATGGAAAAGCTTGGTTGAAAATGAGACTGGAAAAAGATTAAAATGTCTCAGATCTAATAATGGCGGTGAGTATTGCAGCAAAGAATTTGAATATTATTGTGCCTCTACTGGTATTCATAGATAGAAAATAGTTCCAAGGACTCCACAGGAAAATGGAGTGGCTGAATGCATGAACAGGACAATAATGGAACGTGCTAGGAGCATGAGGTTGCATGTTGGGCTCCCCCTAAACATGTGGGCAGAGGCTGTAAATACTGTTGTATATTTGATAAATAGAGGCCCCTCTACTCCCTTGGGTTGTGGTATTCCAGAGGAAGCATGGGCAAGTAAGACGGTGAGTTATTCTTTTCTCAGAACCTTCGGTTGTGAAGCGTTTGCACATATAGATTCTGAAAATAGAACCAAGCTAGAAGCTAAATCTAAGAAATGTATATTTGTTGGATATGGCATTGATGAATTTGGTTATAGGCTTTGGGATTTTGCTAATCATAAAATTGTAAGAAGCAGGGATGTCATATTCAATGAGAAAGTGTTGTACAAAGATCTATTGCAGCAACATGAGAAGAAAGAAAATGATTATGTAGTGTTGGATTATATTCCAAATGATAATGTTCCAGAAATTTCTTATGCTCTGCAACAACAACAACAACAAATACCACACACCCCAGTGAATGTTAGATGGTCAACAAGGCTAAGTAGACTTTCAGATAGATTTTCACCTTCTTTGTATTATATCTTATTAGCTGATGTTGGTGAACCTGAATGTTATAATGAAGCTATGCAGGTGGATACAAAACTTCAGTGGGAGTCTACAATGACAGATGAAATAGACTCCTTGCTAAAAAATTAGACTTGGGATTTATGTAAGTTACCTGCAAGTAAACGAGCTTTGCAGAATAAATGGGTTTACAAGTTGAAAGAAGAAGATGGAGGTAAGAAAAGATTTAAAGCCAGATTAGTCGTAAAAGGATTTGCACAAAAACATGGTATTGAGTTTGATGAGATTTTTTCTCTAGTTGTTAAAATGACTTCTATTCGTACTGTTTTAAGTATTGTGGCTACTGAAGATTTGCATTTAGAGTAGCTTGATGTTAAAATAGCCTTTCTTCATGGTGATTTGAATGAAAAAATATATATGGTACAACCATAGGGATTTGAGGTCAAGGGTAAGGAGAGTTTAGTGTGCAAATTGTAGAAAAGTTTATATGGCCTAAAGCAAGCACCTCGGCAATGGTATATTAAATTTGATACTTTTATGAACGAGAATGGATACACTCGATGTAATTCTGACCATTGTGTTTATTTCAAGAGGTTAAATAATGACAACTACATTATTCTATGTTTATATGTTGATGATATGCTTGTAGCTGGATCTAACATGGATCATATTAAGGGGTTGAAACAATAGTTAGAAAAATCTTTTTCTATGAAGGATTTGGGGGAAGAAAAACAAATCCTTGGCATGAAAATTTGTAGAGATAGGAAGAACAGAAAATTAACTCTATCTCAGGCTGATTATGTTGAGAAGGTGTTGCAGAGATTCTACATGAAGGATGCCAAAGCTGTCAGTACACCTTTGCCTGGTCATTTGAAATTGACCAAAGAAATGTGTCCCAAGACACCAGAAGAAGAGGTAAAAATGTCCAAGATACCCTATGCTTTAGCTATAGGGAGCTTAATGTATGCTATGGTATGTACTAGGCCAGATATGGCACATGCAGTGGGAGTCATTAGCCAATATATGAGTCACCCTGGGATTGAGCATTGGAATGCAATCAAATGGATTCTCAAATATTTGAGAGGTACATCCACTAAGTGTTTACACTTTGGGGGCTCTTCTACTACTGTTCATGGCTATGTTGACTTAGATTTGGCAAGAGATATTGATACCAGATGGAGTACTACAAGTTATGTATTTACTATTGGTGGGACAACAGTGAGTTGGATTTCTTAGTTACAAAAGGTGAATGCTTTATCTACTACAGAGGAAGAGTATGTTGCTGCTACAGAGGCAGCCAAAGAGATGATATGGCTTCAATTCTTCATGGAAGAATTGGGACATCCACATGCAGATAATTATTTGTATTCAGATAGTCAAAGTGTCATTCATCTTGCAAAGAATTCTGCTTTTCACTAAAAAACAAAGCACATACAATTACGATATCATTTCATTCGGTCAGTTTTGGATGATGGACAGTTAAAGTTGGAGAAGATACATACAGATGATAATCTAGTAGATATGTTTACAAAGGTAGTGACAAGGGAGAAGCTGAATTCCTCTTCAGCTTCGGTTGGTCTTCTAGACTAAACAAAATAAAAGAACAACTAAGTCCAGGGTGGTTTCTTTAGTCCAGTGGGAGCTACAAGTTTGGTCTATCAGTCTCCAACTAGGAGGATATTGTTGTGGAGTCTGATCAGTCTCCAAGTGGGAGATTGTTATGTATGTGGAGCAGTAACAACTAGGTTTGCATTTTTTTTGTCAATTTTGCTTTGAAATGGTTGATTTTCTTTATTTTTGGGAGGTACGTCATTTAATGCACCTAATGAAAGTGATGAACATGCAACAATCTAAATTGACATGATAAATGTACCTAATGCACCAATCAAAATGATCAACATGCACTGATTCAAATGCACGTGATGAATGCACCTAACGAATGCAATGAACATACTCCATTTGAAATCAATGTGATGAATGCACCTAATGAATTTGAAGAAGATACACCACTTCAATTTAATGATATTAATGCACATATTTCACCTAATGAAAACTAATAGCATGCACGTATCTTAACACCTCCTAGAATAATTCATAGAAAACCAAATTTTCTAATTGACATTGATAAAAATATTGTGAGGCCAATGCATGATAAAATTTCTGAAATAACTTGTAGAAGAATGGTTAAAATAATTTGGAATAAATATTTTAAAATTTTAAACCAAAGTGGAAGATGCCAATTAGTTGTTGAAATGATTAAAAATCTAAAATTTAGAGAGACAGTGAGAATTTCGGGGTTAAGAACAACCAAAATAGTAGTGAAAGAACTATTGTGAGAAATCTATTTGATGCATACCAAGCCATTGGTACGAAATCACATACAAAATATGATAATGTTACTCAACGTGTCCTCACATCAACCATAATGGGAAAGGAAATGAAAAAATCTCATTTAATAAGAAAAACAAGAAAGCCATTAATGATAAGTAGAACAACATTACGTAATGCCTTAGAGAGGCGAGAGAAAATTGGGGATCCTAATAATAATTCTCTTTGGTAATTCTTGTGTAGACTCCAATGCAAGGATAAGGTTGTTTCCAATGCACTAAGAATGTTAATTGACAGATTTTGGCATGACAACACAAGCCTTTCACCCAACCAAAGAGATGTTGTTAGAAGGTGAATTGGAATTAGAAATCGTGAGCCACATCCAAGACACTATTTAGATATGACTCAAACACAATTTTATGAAAGGTTTTTTCAAAGCTTTCCTCAAATTAAAATTAGCCAAAGATTTTTTGAGATGACAAAACCATTTTATGTTAAGATTAATCATGCATGTACTACATGTTGTTGTAGGGTCCATGTTGAATTTCTCATACATTATAATATTTATCATTATATGTGTTGTACTTTGCACACTAATGATGTTTTTTCTAGAGTGTGGTCTACAAGCACCTCCTAAGTCACCGAGAGAATTTATTTAAAGTGTACTATGTAGATGAGATGACATGTGCATTTACTATAAGATGGTGTGTTTGAAAGGATTTTTTCCTACTTGTGGTTCCTACATTTTGTTCCTAGATCGATCACACATTAGTCAAAGAGGGGCAAATATAATCACCTAAAAATGGTCACCTAGACTATTAGCCCTTTGCTAGCATTATTTGCTAAAATTATCAATTGCTTATTCTTGATCAAATCCTAGTTCTATCATTTATTTGATTATTTCCTATGGGCTAACCATTTTATCCTAAGTCTTTATTTAATTAAAAAAAATTTCCTCCTCTTTTAATTAAATAAAAAGCCCCCCACTTTTCCTCCTATCCTAAGTTGCACAAATAAAATATTATTCCTATTTTATAAAAAGGGAAAAAGCACTTTTTGTCTCATATGGACACAAAAGTCAACTCTTATTTTCTCATTGGAGGAAACTTGTGCACATGGATTGCTCCTCTTTCAAGCTCCACCCTTGATTAAATCTTTTGCCTCTTAATCTCCATGGTCCATTCTTTCTCATTTCTTATAAAAGGAGAGCTCTCTTCTCATTTTAGCATCCATCTTTTGAATACTAACCTTATGCTGTAGGATTGCTTGGAGATTTTGGAGCTTTTTGAAGACATTCTTGTATTCATCTTCCATTTCTTGCATCATAGCTTCATATTTATGCTTTCCTAGATTAGCTTCATTTCTATGCTCTAGATTAGTTCACATAGATTAATTAGCTTGGATTGTAACACTTGCATCTTTCTTTCATAGCTTAGCTTGCATTCTCATTTCTAGCATAGTTGCATTTCATTCTCATATTGATTCTTGAGGATATTGGCATTCTTTCCCTTGTCTCCATTGAATCTCCCATTACATGGTTTACTAGCAAAGTCATAGGCTTAATAGCTCTAGTTGAGAGCACACTTAATATCCTTGCACTCCATGCCTAGGGAGCTCTAGGTCATTTTTCAAGGTTTCCCATTCATGGATTATCTTGGAAGAAAAGACTTAGAGAAGTGCACATCTTAGTGTGTACATTTTTGGCACCCACCGTGGGGCAGAACAGCTTCATTTTGTCCTTCTTTTTATGCATTTTCGCACTTTATTTTCGTCATTTTTAGCTTGTTATTTTCGGCTGTCTATTTTTTTTACAGATTATCATACGATAGTCTACCAATATCGTATGATACTTTATCCTATAGTGGTGTGATATTTTTTCAGTAAAAATGTCGTGCGACTTTACAGGTTATGTCGCCTAGGCATACATTCTTCTGTCACCTGAGCACAGTGAGAAGTGTCGCCCAGAAAAGAAATATCGCACCAGTAGCCTGGAAAATATCGTATGATTTTTTTGGTGATTGTACTATTAGCTAGGTCTGGCAATGACTGGTTTTTGATCATTTCTTTGCAAAGTTTAGCTTGATTGTTTCAGTTTTTTGACTTGTTGTAGTTAAACAGTGGTTTATTTGTAGATTTTACTTGCTTTTATTGTGCTAACTCTTTGTGGGGCTAACAAGTTGTGCTTGTAGGTACCTTCATTGCTTGAAAAATTTGCTAAAAAGATCGCATGTCAAAGCTTCAAAGGCAAAAGGGCTACTAATTATGTTTTGCAGGGTTGCCCAACGCCTAAAAACAACCAATTGCTTGTTTATTACTTTTCTTTTTAAGTGTGGCATATACTAGTTGCCTCATTTCTTAGGCACTTAAGATCTTGTTGTAGGAGTCTTTTGGTGGTAGGAAATTATGCTCTTCACCCTTGTGGTGAACTAGAAATCCTGACCCACTTTTAGATTTTGAAAATAAGAGGGTAATTGAACTCTTTGTTTGGTGTGTTTGGGAGAGATTCTTGAGCTAGGAGATTATGCTCTTCACCCTTGAGGTGAACCAGAAATCCTGACACTCAAAAGTCAATCCACTCTTTGTTTAGCATTAGGATCCTTTAGCGGGCCTACTCTTGAGAAATCAAGGGGAATGACCCAAGTGGGAACAAGCTTATTGCTGGCTATTCCGACCCACTATAAACTCAAGGCTATTAAGGACACAAAACCTTGGTAGACGTAGTGCTTGTCTTCATTTGATGTGAGTACTTATGGGATTGTGACCATGAGGAAAATGTTGAGCAAGAATGCTTAAGGTACTCTTGTGGCCGCAAGGTCCGTTACTTGCCGCAAAGTAAGGAGTCCCTTCGGCGAGCAAGGGGGGTACTACAAATGGAAGCCCTTACTAAGAACCATAGGTAGAGGCCACCCTATTTTGCCACTTAGCTTCTTGGTGCAAGGATTGATCCAAGTGGAATAACTCAGATCACCCTAAGATTACTCACCATCTGTGTTCCTTTGGTTGTGTCGTTGACACCTCCATGACAAAGCCAACATCTATTTGAGCAACCACTTTGTGTGAGGCGATGGAACATCAAGTGTGGGCCAAGTTGCTAAGTATTGAGCCTTTGTCCTTCTAGGATAGTAAGTTCTTGAAGTGTTCTCGCTATGATCTACCCGTGCAAATGTTCTCGAACATACAAACATCATGGTAGTGCTCATAGAATTTTTCATTTTGATATCCCAATTGTTTGTTTTGGCAAGGTTGCTTTTGCTCTTGCACAAGTGTTTGATGACATGTTCAATCACCTACTATTTTCAAACCTTCTTAAATATTGTTGTCACTGTGTTTGAAATCAACAAATTACCCATCAAATTGCAAAATTGACAAATTACCTTCAAAAATTGAGACTTTTTACGCTCACTGGTCAAGAGTCATACGACACTAAAAACCAATCGCACATTGTTTCAAAATTTATCGTACGATACTTCTCTCCTAGTTTTTTATTGCCCTGCTTGCCTAGATTCTATTGCACAGGTTGCCTGGAAAGTACCGCTTGATCTTTGTCAAAAGTATCACCTGGTCAGCTTTTATCGCTCTATTTTCCTGGAAACTATCACCCAGAATCCTTTTGTTGTCTCACTGCTGCCGAATTTGAAATTTTGTTTGTTGAGTGTCTTTTCCTGTTCTTACTCGACCCTGGTCTATTATCTGCATGTTTAAGTCTATTCTAGACTGAGAAAATGAGTTAAAACTATTGGATTTGAGTTTCCCAAATGCTACTTTTGATCACTTGTCACATTATGGTTACCTCTCTAGCTACTCGCTAATTGAGCTTCTTGCTCATATCTCGGCTTGAGTCAATTGATTGTTGTAAGTTCTTGAGCACTTTTGACCAGCCATCTATATTGTTCAATCTTGAAAAGTGATCTTCTTTGGCTTTGCTTATCTCAATATCTGAAAAACTTTATCTCATTTTATTAGTCAACCAACATTCCTTTTTCATGCCGGTTTCAACTCGGTCTTAGTTCGAGCAAGGGAGTCACCCTCCATTCAACTATACGCAGTTACCCTCACCCACAAGATGCTCACGAGTGCCAATTAGCAATGATAGTTCTAGTCCTAACCAATCGGAGGATTCTAAAGCCACCCCGTGGTACAAAGGGGGCTTCCTCTTTTCCTCATTCAAGACCTCCAAAAGCATAGATAGTGTTTCACTCACTCTGACTAAATAAGAAAAGTTCCACCGTTTGCAAGAACATTTTGAGCAAAGGACAACCAAGCACGTTTAGACAAAATGGATGCTACTAGGCACATGGCTATGAAGGGGATGTCTCAAGAACAACTTGATATTAGTGGCTACGAATATAGACCCCCTCCTTTTGGCACTTTGGGTAACTATGGCAACAACACGCCACCAAGATCTCCTCCAAGACAAACTTTTGCTGCTCCCTCTTCACCTCCTAGACCTCCTTCCTCTCAGCATGAGGAAGAAGCTAATGACGAGGTTTCTAGTGAAGAGTTTATGATATTTGAACAAGATGAAGCCTCCCAACGTATGATGCTTAAACTTTTAGAGTGAAATGGAGATCAATACTTTCAATACATGACTTCTAGGGGATACAAGCTCCCTCTCAGCTATGATGTACACTAGATTGTTCAAGAAAGAGTACCAACTAAATTGGAAATTCTTAGAGATGAGTTGCAATGAACAAATCAACGTCTTGCTCAACTTGCAATAGAAAGGGAACCTCCAAAGGTTTCTTTCATAGAATCTATTTGTGCTCTTCCCTTTGATAGGAGTCTATACATGGTCCCATTTCCTAGGGATATTGAGGTTCCCAAATATGACAAGTACGATGGAAATGGTGGCCCCCATGACCATGTGCATCACTTTTACACTCTTAGCATGGACTTCCTTCACAAAGACACATTTCTTCTATGATTGTTCCCTAGAAGTTTAAGAGGACAAGCTCTAGAATGGTTTGCAAAGTTGACACCACCTCTTAAAACTTTTGATGAGTTGGTTAGGCACTTCACCCAACATTATTCATACAACATCCAATAGCCTATCACCATGATAGATCTCAGTGCTCTAAAGAAAAATCAAGGTGAGCCATTTGCCACTTACTTACAATGTTGGAGGTCATTGTATTCTCGATATCCTCGATAGCTAGACGAAAGAGAAAAGATTGACATTTTTGTCAACACTCTTGTGCCAAAACTGTATTATGATCTAAGGAAACAACTATTGTCCTCTTTCAATGACATGGTTGAAAGTGCATATCAG
This sequence comes from Chamaecyparis obtusa, assembly GCA_027943335.1. Classification (NCBI taxonomy): domain Eukaryota; kingdom Viridiplantae; phylum Streptophyta; class Pinopsida; order Cupressales; family Cupressaceae; genus Chamaecyparis; species Chamaecyparis obtusa. Next base: position 4,812,173 of record BSBK01003091.1, on the reverse strand, counting down.
ATTGAAGATGTGGCCATAATAAAGGGGGATATTGTTATTAATAAAGATACTAGGGGCAATGGCAAGGACAAAAGCAAACCTTGGAATAAAAACAAGTATGTTGTTAATGATGGTGTTGTGGATGTTCCAAAAGCCAAAGAGCCTACTTTCGACCTCTCTAATGCTATATACGCAATGAAACAACAAGAGACTTCCAATGCTCATAGTGCTCCTAAGCCTCAACATGCAGACAAGCCAAAAAAGACATATCAACGACGAGTCTACACTAAGTTGGCTGAACCATACGATGTGATTCTTAAGACCTTAGTTGCCAACAAGTATCTTACGCTTCCTAAAAATTCTCATCCATATGATCCACCAGTTAAGCCTGATTGGTGGAGAGAAGATCATTTATGCCATTATCACAAGAATAAGGGACATAAGATGAATAATTGTTTTAAGCTTAAAGACACCATTCAAGATCTTATTGATGGAGGCACAATGCTCACAGATGGCTTAGTTAAAAATTATGATCACAAATCTTTCAAGACTCCTCTACCTGAATATGAGAAAGCAGAATCCTCTCAAGAAAATAAGAAGAATCATGATGCAAAGATCAACTATACATATACTCCTGATTCACCTATGATCAACATGATAGAGCATGTTGAGAATGTTCTTATGGTGAGATCTCAAGATGATAATAATGCCAATCATGGTATGGCAAAGTTGGTCTTGCAAACACTGAGTGGTTCATCTTCCCAAAGTGAGACACTAAATGTTGTTACTAGGGGGCAAGCCAAAATTGTCCTTAAAATTGTGCATGGTCCCAAGCAAGCTTCTTCTTCCAAACAAGTGATTCCTTCAGTTTTGTCTAGCTATGACCTTGTGCACCAATTACAATGGACACCTGCCCAGATATCCATTTTTGAGCTGCTTGAGATATCCCCTTTACACAAAGAGATCCTTGAGAAAGCTCTTCGTACAGAGAATGTTCCCAATGATATTGATCCAGATTGATTCCAGTCTATGGTCAACCACATCATGTCTCCCCACTACCTATCCTTTTCTGCAGAAGATGACACATCTCTTAGTCATCCTCATAATCTGGCTTTACATATTGAAGTTCTCGTCTACCATACACAAGTCCGCCAAGTCCTGATAGACAATGGTGCTGGGTTAAATATTGTTTCTTTTCATGTGGTGCAACAGTTGGGATTGTCTGAATTGGCCATAGATCCTAGATGAAAGATTACCATAAAAGCATATGATGAAGTGGAAAGATCTTCCAAAGGTCTTATTGTGTTGCCTTTCTGAGTGGGCCTTGTCATGAAAGATATTGTTTTCCAAGTGTTGGACATGCCACTCGCATATAACATTCTTCTGGGTCGACCTTGGATCCATGAAATGCAAGCTGTCCCTTCCACTTATCATCAGTGTGTCAAGTTTCCACACAATGGAACTGTGATTGTGATTCCTGGGGACAATGCTATTTCTATTAATACTCTAACTGCTACTGAGACATTTGTTCCTCACAACAAACCTTCTCATGATCATAATGTGTCCCTCATTGCTATTGAGCAAAAATTAAAGATGATGAGTATTGGTATGGGGGAATATACATTGGACTCTATTGCTGTTGTGCCTACTAAGTCCTATGGTAGACCTTCAGACAAGGCAAAGTCCTTTTCTTCTACCATGATATTTTTTGGTACATTTGTCCAATCATCCGTGCCCTTAGAGGCTGAAAAAGAAGAAGCTGTTAGGGAGTGGATTTATAGAGAAGAAGAAGATAGTATGACAGTTGCTACTCCCATTTCTCCTAAACGCTATGGTAAAGGCTATGAATTTCTATAGAAAATGGGCTATCAAGGTCATGGACCTTTAAATAACAATGGGCATGCTCTAATTGAACCTTTGAGTCATACTGATGGCCGGTCTTCTAAAGATATCACAGGTCTAGGATATGGTGTTGCCAATGACATCCCTGAATATTCTAGAAATAGTCTCCTACTTAGTGACTCAGATACAGATGTCAAGGAATCACCACTATGCACTATGGCCCAAATGGAAGATTGTCTTCCTTCTACCTCACTTCTTTGGGGAGGAGAATGCATGCCTACTGATGATATAGTTGAAGCCTCCACATCCAGAAATTTTGTGCCTAATGAGTCATTGAGCTTTGATAGACAGTGCAGAAATATTGCATGATTGATAGAAAGAGGAGATCTCACACATAATGACATGAATACCTCTACTTGTAGGCATCCTAAGCCTTTTTGGTGCAAACATCCCAATAGAAGTTCCATGACCGATTCAAATGAATATGAGTGGGACACTCTCTCAGATGGATCTTCTATAGTAGATATGGATGTTGATGTGATTCATACCTATAGTGACCAACCCAACATAGTTGATGGGTCGTGCATAGGGTCTGACGAGTTCAATCCACATATTGCTTTAATGGACCACGTTGGTCCTTCCATCACAAATTTAGATCTCGATACTTTTGGGGCCTACCCTATAGGCTCAACCTCTCTTGTCACTAGAGATGATATCCCCCACATAAATAACCTTGAACCTATCATTTCACTTTCCCTCATACACTCAGATCTCATAGATTGGTCTGCCCAAGATCAAAGACCTATATTGTCTTCCTTTCAAAATGACTATGAGATCGCCTGCTACCTCAATGCCATTGAACCTGTTACTTCTTCCACCAACGAACCAGCCACAAACATGACTGAATCAAATATCAAGTACCTTAGTCATAAAATTAAAAGAAAAAAGCAATGGTTGGATGGTGAAAACCACATTGTGGCAGTGTCCGAACCTCAAAATAGTAAAAATAAAGATGTATCTAAGGGTGAAAACCTCACTGAGATTCCCGAGGATTAGGTATTTGGTAGTCTACTGAGCTATTTTCAAGAAAGGTATTTAGTTCTAATAGAACCTACACAACCTATCAACTTGGGGACAGAGGAATCTCCTAAAATCATACATGTGGCTCAGTCTCTCTCAGCAGAAGAAAAAGAACAATTTGCTACATTCTTTCAAGAGAAAAATATCAATTTTGCCTGGACATACTCAGACATGCCAGGTTTAGATACTAAGCTTATTATGCATCATCTCTCTATTGCTCCAGAGGTAAAACTTGTCAGACAAAAACTAAGAAAGATGCATCCCCATGTGGCATTACTGGTTAAGGCTGAACTTGAGAAGCTCCTAAAAGCCAATTTCATCAGAGTGATTGACTACACTGAGTGGATTTCTAACATTGTCCCTATTTCCAAACACGACAAGTCCATTCATGTATGCACTAATTTTTGAGATCTGAATAAAGCATGCCCTAAGGATGATTTTCCACTTCCAAACATCGACATGATAGTGGACATGATGGCGGGCTATCAAATGTATTCTCTTATGGATGGCTTCTCTGGATATAACCAGATTAAGATCACCCCTAAGGACCAAGAGAAGACAGCCTTCACATGTGCATGGGGTACCTTTTGCTACAATGTCATGCCGTTTGGGCTTAAAAATGCTAGTGTAACCTATCAAAGAGCCATGACTACCATCTTTCATGATATGATGCAAAAAACATGGAGGACTATGTTGATGACACGCTTGCCAAATCACAACAATGAAGCACTCATTTGTCTGATTTGAGTTTGATATTAGACCGCATGGAATGATTTCAACTCAGATTAAATCCAAAAAAATGTGCTTTTGGTGTCACTTCTGGGAAACTACTAGGATACATAATATTAGCAAAAGGAATAGAAGTAGACCCAAAAAAGGTGCAAGCTGTCATGGAGATGCCACCTCCTCATAACATCAAACAATTAAGGATTCTTCAAGGCCATCTCCAATCTATTTGATGGTTCATTTCTTAGCTAGCTGACAGAGCTCAACCATTCAATCATAATTTGCATAAGGGAGCTACTTGTATATGGAATGAGGAGTGTCAAAAGAATCTGGACCAGCTCAAGAATTACCTAGCACAACCTCCTATTCTTATGCCACCTATCCAAGGGAAACCCTTGATATTATACATTTTTGCTACAACAAATTCTTTAGGGGCTCTCCTTGCACAACATGATGATAAGGGAAAAGAATGAGCTATCTATTATATCAATTGCACTCTGGTTGCTTATGAACTCAATTACACCAGTATTGAAAAGGCTTGTTTAGTTGTGGTGTTTGTGTCTCAAAAACTTAGACATTACATGCTTGCACATACTACAAAGTTGGTTGCTAAAATTGATCCTTTAAAATATCTCCTAAGTAAAGCTGTGCTTACTGGATGCCTTGCCAAGTGGATGCTGATTCTTTCAGAATTTGACATTCAGTATATTGAGAGAAAAGCTATTAAAGGGAAAGAAATTATGGATCAATTGGTTGAGTTTCTTGTGATTGATAATGCTCCTCTTCAGATAGATTTCCCAGATGCCCCAATCATGAATATCACAGGGCATACATGGAAAATGTTTTTTGATGGTTCTCACACACAGAATGGTGCTAGTGCTGGAATCCTATTTGTTACCCGTCACGGATACACCATTCCTAAATCATACAAGCTTCTCTTTCCATGCACCAATAACATAGCTGAATATGAAGCCTTGCTAAATGGAGTTAAGCTCGCTCTTGAATGGAGGATTCCTAAGTTGCATATTTTTGGAGATTCCCAACTTCTCATAAACCAAGTAAATGATGAGTACCAAACCAAAGATGACAAGTTGATTCCCTATAGGAGGATGATAGACTCACTCAGGAATTATTTTACATCGGTCACATTCCAACAAATTCCTAGAGCTGAGAACAAGGTTGTTGATGCCATGGCCACTTTGGCATCTATCCTGCAACTGGAAGAGCACAAACCACGCTTTGAGTTCTTGGTGGAATAATTGTGCTACCCTGCCTACAATTCCCCTGATGACCGTTTCATTTACATTGTGGTTGGTCATGAATCCTCCCACTATGCCACCATCTTTTCCTATCTTCGAGATCAAGTTATCCCTAAAAATCTAATGTGAAATGAGAAGTGCCAACTCATCCGTAATGCCTCACACTTTACCCTTGTCTCTGGTGACTTGTATAGGAAGGGTCTAGATGAAACTCTCCTTAGGTGTCTAGAAATAGAGGAGTCAGAAAAGGTGCTAGCCGAAGTTCATGATGGCATATGTGGGTCACACTTTAACGGTCTTCCGCTAGCTCAGAAATTGCTTAGGGCTGGTTACTATTGGCCTACTATGCAAGCTGATGCTATTCAATATGCCAAGTCCTGCAAAAAATGTCAACTACATGGGAATCTCATTCATGCTCCTGGACATGAGCTCATTCCCTCTATTACTTACTAGCCATTTTAGCAATGGGCCTTTGACTTGGTAGGCAAGATTTGTCCTAGTTCATCAAATGGGCATAAGTTCATCATTATAGCTACTGAATATTTCACCAAATGGGTTGAAGCTGTCCCATTGTCAGCAGCTACTGGAAAACATGTTGCCCTATTTATTTTGAATCACATCATTTGCCGCTATGGTATTCCTTCCTCCATACTTATGGATAATGGTGGCCAATTTAAGAACAAAGACCTAAAGCACTTGTGCAAAAATTTCAAAATCAAACAACATTGGTCTTCTATATACTACCCTTAAGGGAATGGCCAAGCTAAGGCCTCAAACAAAACATTGCTAAAAATTCTCCATAGAACAGTGCACAAATTAGGCAAGGATTAGCATCTGTAGATCAATCCTACGCTATGGGCTTACAGAACCTCTATCCACACTCCTACAGGTGCAACACCTTTTTCATTGATCTATGGTTCTGAGGTTGTCTTACCATTAGAGGTTGAAATACCTTCACTAAGAGTCTCTCTCCATGGTTTGATTACCGATGAAGATCAAAGGGCCATGAGAGTGCATGAGCTCACTACTTTGGAAGAATGCCACAAGGCCACTTTTGATCACATGCATACTTATCAGAAGAGAATGTCTACTACCTACAATAAGAAAGCTCATCCTAAAGAGTTCTAGGTGGGTGAACTAGTTCTCAGAGAAAATCCCAAAAATCAGCAGAATAGGGAGTAGAAAGGCAAGTTTGAGCCAAATTAGTTAGGGCCTTATATTATCACAGTAGCATTTGGGTCTGGAGCCTATCAACTATCTACACCTGAGGGAGAAGAGCTTACTGAGCCTATCAATGTTCTACATCTGAAAAAGTTCTATGCCTAAGGTTCTTGAGCTCTTTGTACATATCCTTATTGACCTTGAAAAAATCTCAAAAAAAATCATATATGATGCTGAAAAAAATCCTAAAAAGCATAAAATGTCCTAAAAAAAAAAAAGAGCATCCTAGTGAAAACCTAGCAATAGCTGCTTTGATGTCTCACCAAAAAAATCAAAAAATGCAAAAAATTCAAAAAAATAGAAAAAGTGCCTTGGTGAAAACCTGGAAACATGCGCCTTGGTAGCAAAAATACAAAAAAATTGAAAAAAGTCTTGAAAAAATCTGTCAAGTGGTGAAAACCTAGAAACAGGCGCTACTTGAGACCCTTGCACCTATGTCTATCAGTCTTGCATGGCGCTCCTTCGCTCCACTTCTCGCTTTGCCTCTCCTAGCCTAGAATTGACTCTTGTCTTAGTCTAGGGGGCATACATTGTTCTAGCTTATCTTGGGTCTCTTTGTGTGTCCGGGTTTTTTGGACAACTTGGTTCCAATGGTGTTTTTCAACACCAACCCAACTGTGTTTTTCAACACTCCCCTAGCATCGAGTGTTTTTTAACACTTATCAAATGTTTACCCATAGTCCTGAATGATGCGATATTTCCACCGGAAGAGGTGATACTCAAAGATTGACTCTATGACCTACACACACACACTTAAAACACTTGACTTGCTGAGACTTGTTTGACTTTCTTTCTTCATGTGCTATCTATGATGATTTATTTGTTGAGTGTTCTCCCCCTAATGGTTTTCGATGATGCATAGCTAGAAGACTAGGGGCATGAGGACATGTTTTTTTTCTTTCTCTGCTTGTGGGTATATTTTGTTGGTCTTAATTGTCATTAGCATTTATGCTGGTTCTACTTGACAATAAGACTTACAAGGTATTGTCCTTGACTATGTTTGCAAGTGTGTACTTCTAGCCATCTTGACTTTCCTTGTGTCTCAATGTGAGTATAATCTTGCCATATTAAACTTAGGTAATCTCACTGCACTAGTCATCTTGACCTATATGTCTTTGATGCCTAGGTGGGATTCCCACATATCTATCTGATATAGATCATATTCAGATTCACATAGTTATACTAGTGTGCATTGTATGATCTTACAATGCTACCAACAATGCTCGATGATGAATATTAGAGTCTAAAAGATTTTTGACCTTGCAAGTAAACCACTTTTCATACTAGCTTGCATTTTTAGGTTCATGATAGTTATTTTTGCATTTTGCATATGGAGAGAGCTCTCCTTTCATCTTTCATGGACCTATCGGTCAACTGCGCTCACCTTTCCTTTTCTCGATCATGTCTTTCGCTCCTTGTCTTTCACATCACATCCTTTGTCCTCTCATCAAAAGGGGTTAATCTTATCATCATATCTATTCTAAAGAGATCATTTTCAGAAACATGAGTCTATATCATAAACATGAGAACTAAAACATACATCTATGAGAGAGATTATACATGAGCATATATGACATACATTTTGAAGAAAAATGACAAGACAATATAAACACTAAAACATCCATCACAAGTGGGACAAGTACACAAGATATATTGTCAATCCAGTAATCTCATATATATAAAAATGTGTCATGATATAATGTGGGATACAAAAATCTGGATAAAATCCCAAGATATGTCTCTATACATCTATCTAACCTAGACCTAAGACTCTCTAGCACCATCATGTGGTGCTAGTGGTGGAGGAGGTGGTGTTATGTCTGGCACCATATCGGATCTCCCAGCTATAGCCAAATAGGGTGGTGCCCTCTAACCCTATGGAATAGCCTATATATAGATCCCATGATAGTATGCAACTCATGCTGCCTCTCTCTGTGACTCTATAGTAGCAACTTGTATGGCCCTATCCCACCTTTTGAGCTTGGCTCTCAAATCTATCAGCTACTACTCTCTAACAGCTATGGTGATTCACATCTACTGTATCTCTATCTCCAGGACCTGGATCCTAGCTCTTAGGTCCACTTCCCCTGCAGGTTGATCCTACCTAACATCCACCTGGTGGTGAGCTGGCCTTTCCCCATCATCATCCTCATTTGTGGAACCCTGTCCCCATGGCCATTTTTGGCCACCTGCTCAAGAGCTCTATCTAGTCCCTCTCCCTCTCCCTCTCCCTCTCCCTCCTCCATCTCCTCCATCCCTATCATCTCTGTTGTCCCCCTATGTTGTCAGTTGTGCATCAGGTACAGTGAACCTAGGGAACAGGAACCTCTGTCACTCTGCCCTATAGGCCACATTAGCCCCTACATCTGCCATATCTGGGAGGTAGTCCCATGGCTCCTAGTGTATCATAGTTGTATCTTGTACTGCTTGTTGGTAATCCAGCATCAGTAGCCAACTCTAGCCCTCCTCATCCCTAACTTGAGCATATGTGGTAGTCTCAGTGGGTACTCTCTGCTGGCACCTGAGCTATCTCCAAACACGGGTGATCACAAATATCTCCACAATATCTGAATGTTGACCTACCAGTGGCCAACTGCATAGCATATAATCCAACTCATCTTGGTCACCCCACTACTTGCATGCCCTATATGGTCTCCACTAGAATGAGGTGAGCTCATCCAGTACTCGGTGGTAATACATGACATCTCCGCTATGTGGCTGGGAGATGAACACTATGTACCTATATATGTAGGGGTGTCTCTACTCCCTTGACTGCACTCGTGGTTGCACTATAGCAATGTGCTCCCACACCCATATCTAAGCGAGAATGGCTCCACATGCCCAGGTCCTACTCTCCCGATAAACTATCTCATGGAGCTCGTGGTACATGTCTGCAAGGATGGCTGGCCCCCATGCCATCTATCATGGGTGAAAAATCAAATCCACCACTAATCTCCCCTAGCCCAATGGAAAACCCTTCTGACTCCTTTCAGTAATAAGGGCATGTGCAACAATAGAACACACGATGCATGGCATCGAGAAATCCCTAACAAACTCCTTGACTAACCAATCCTAGCTCAAATGCCTATTAATAATCGTAACATCCTAAAACATATCCTACATGATCTGCCTACCCTCTGTCAGATTCTAATCATAGTACACCTATGCCAACAAACAATCATGTTAGTTTCTATCATATGGAAACTTTACATCTATGACTATCTACAAACATGATTATACTTACAGGATCTCCATGGCTTAGAACCCATAGGATCTGATAGACATCCTCGAGACTAATTGTAGCCTCTCCAATGGGCAAGTGGAAGGTGTTGTGCTCGCTATGCCATCTCTCAGCTAGCACAATCAACAACCCATGATCCACCTGAATATGGGGCATCTACAGCAAGTAGCCAAACCCCATCTCCCTCAGGTTCGCTCGTCCTGGATCATCGAAATCCTAAATGCATCGTAGTCCAGTCACTCGAGGTGCTCTTATGAGCAACATAGGAAAGTTGTCCTACAAGCCATTTTAAGCCAAACTAGATGTCAGAACATATCATGATGGATGTATAAAATTAGTATGAAACATCTTAAAAGCAAACATTGTCAGGACCCATGTCATTTTGCTCAAAAATATTAAAACATGTCATTTTTCTATACTGTGTGATACTATTTTTTGACTAAGTATTGTGCGATACTTTCTTCAATAGTAGTGTGATGGTATCTTTTCCTACGATACTTTGCATAGCATCACATGATATTTCATCTAGTGTCGTGCGACACTGGATTCAATATCGATGCGACACTATTTTGACCCACGAAGTATCGCACGATAGAGATCCTCAAAGGGTGCGATACTTGGAAAGTATCATACGACTTTTCGTATGAAGAAAATTTGAAAAGTTTTTAAAACTTTAAAAACATGTTTTAATTTGACATTAAAGCTCATTAATGACCAACAAAGCGAGTTTTTCTGAAAACATACCGGGGCACCATACTGTAGAGGCCAGTTGTGCAACCAAGCGCGCTCAAATCGATGCCTATGGACCGGGATCACTGCTTGTTAGGCCATTTTCTCTCTCTAAGCTCTTAAAATTCTCAAATCATTAAAAGACAAATGATTTTGAAAATGACCTTTTTGCACCTTATATAGCATTTTGACTTTTTGACCAATTTTCAAAACATCTCAGAATTGCGTGAAAATTGCACCCCTAGCTAATTTCGACATCTTGGATCCATTTTTGGGATCTAAATTGAAATCTAAGTTCATCTTGATATTCAAAATCATGTTTTAAAACTTTCCCTTCTTCTACACAGTTGGCTGACCATTTGAGGCCCGATCCTTCAATCTTTGTTGGGGCACCTTCATTTCTTCATCCCCATCTCTCTCACCTTTCTAGTCTTTTCATTCATTTTCATTCACTTCATCTCTCTAAGGTTTCACTTCATCCTAATCCTATATCTTTCTCAGTCAAACCTAGTCAAACTAGGGCATGTCTTCACTGCTTGATAGTTACCCTATCATCTTTCACATTCGATTATGATTTCTAGTGATTTGATCATGTTTCTCTTGCTTCTGCCTTCCCTCTACCTAATTTTGATTCCGATCCCGAGGGGGCAGACACATCATATCCTATCAGCTATTCTCTAGAGCATATGCTTGACCATTCCATTTGCTCTGATCGATCTATCTTTGTGCTTGACATGTTAGTTCTCGTCTCGAGTTCTGATACTGTCCATCTCTTTCCTAAGTGTTTAGTATTGTCACTACCAGGCTGACCATGCATGATTTTCTCTCTCTGCACTTCATACTTTGGAGTCAAATCTCTATCTATTGCCTTCTTGGCTGATCTATTATTTGACGTAATGTGTTCCTAGATCGATCACACATTAGTCAAAGAGGGGCAAATGTAATCACCTAAAAATGGTCACCTAGACTATTAGCCCTTTGCTAGCATTATTTGCTAAAATTATCAATTGCTTATTCTTGATCAAATCCTGGCTGTATCATTTATTCAATTATTTCCTATGGGCTAACCATCTTATCCTAAGTCTTTATTTAATTAAAAGAAGTTTCCTCCTCTTTTAATTAAATAAAAAGCCCCCCACTTTTCCTCCTATCCTAAGTTGCACAAATAAAACATTATTCCTATTTTATAAAAAGGGAAAAAGCACTTTTTGTCTCATATGGACACAAAAGTCAACTCTTATTTTCTCATTGCAGGAAACTTGTGCACATGGATTGCTCCTCTTTCAAGCTCCACCCTTGATTAAATCTTTTGCCTCTTAATCATCATGGTCCATTCTTTCTCATTTCTTATAAAAGGAGAGCTCTCTTCTCATTTTAGCATCCATCTTTTGAATACTAACCTTATGCTGCAGGATTTTTTGGAGATTTTGGAGCTTTTTGAAGACATTCTTGCATTCATCTTCCATTTCTTGCATCATAGCTTCATATTTATGCTTTCCTAGATTAGCTTCATTTCTATGCTCTAGATTAGTTCACATATATTAATTAGCTTGGATTGTAACACTTGCATCTTTCTTTTCATAGCTTAGCTTGCATTCTCATTTCTAGCATAGTTTCATTTCATTATCATATTGATTCTTGAGGATATTGGCATTCTTGCCCTTTTCTCCATTGAATCTCCCATTGCATGGTTTACTAGCAAGGTCATAGGCTTAATAGCTCTAGCTAAGAGCACACTTAATATCCTTGCACTCCGTGCCTAGGGAGCTCTAGGTCATTTTTCAAGGTTTCTCATTCATGGATTCCCTTGCAAGAAAATACTTAGAGAAGTGCACATCTTAGTGTGTACAATTTGCAACAGTTGCCTAAATGCCTACATCTAGATAATACACATGAAATTGGCAAGACACTGGTTTCTATTGGAAAATAAAAGTTAGTCACATATGGTGTTAAAGATGGAAAATAATTAAAGAGGTGTGAGTTAGTGAAAAGGGATATATGTGTAGCTGATTTTATGAAGATGTTTCAAGATAAACTAGTTTATGAGTACATAGGTCACACACATAGAGCTAGGTGGTTAGATGAGAAATTCAAGTTGTGTAAGGACACTTTCCCCCTTGGTACTATTATGTTTGTCATTGATTTTTTTTAAAATTATACACTGAAACCTCAAAATAAAATGCAACCTATGTATTACCACTCTACACAAGTTACAATTTTTGTACGCATAGCATTCATGCATGCACATGATAGCACAGAGGAGGATAGAAAGGTTATAAGAGAGTAACACTTATATATCATCGATGATTGTACTCATTCCTTAGATTTTGTGCAAGTATGCTTTACATTGTTCTATGATATTTGAAGGGAAAGAGGTATAAGATACAACCAACACTTAATATGGTTAGGCAGTTGCACTGCACAATTCAAGAATGCAAGGATGTTCTACTAGTTGACTAGGATGCATGTGAAAAGTGGTGTACAACATTTCTGGAATTTCACTAAGGAAGGGTATAGAAAGGGAGAGTATGATGGTTCAAGAGCATATGTGAAAAGAGCTCTTACCATAGAGGAATTGAAGTACAAAGGTGGTGCAATATTAATAGATGTAGAAATAATTGTGCAATGGTGTAACTCTACGATGGAACCAGGTAATGCAAGTAATTCTATGGTTTCTATATATTTTTGGTTGATACATGAATCTAAAATTGAAGACTATATAGATTAGATCCATTAGATTTCCACAATCCATATTACTATAAGTGTCAGTTTTTGGATTCAATTGTGTAGCATTTTTTAACCATCAACATTTCAGATCATACTACATGATCCATCATTAGGATTCTGCTAGAGAGAAAAGAAACATAAAATGATATGTTGTAGATCTGGCATACAATAAAAAGAGGAGGGAGAGAGGAAGAGGGGAGAGAGAAGATAGGTGCATGGAGATCCACAATGACAAGACCTACAACCAATGACAATTAGAGAAGGGGGGGGAACATCATTGGGAGTGATGTCCCCCCCCTTCTCTAATTGTCATTGGTTGTAGGTCTTGTCATTGTGGATCTCTGTGCACCTGTCTTCTCTCTCCCCTCTTCATCTCTCCCTCCTCTTTTTATTGTATGCCAGATCTGCAACATATCATTTTATGTTTTTTTTCTCTCTAGCAACATCTTGATGATGGATCATGTAGTATGATCTAAAACGTTGATGGTTAAAAAATGCTACACAATTGAATCCAGAAAATGACACTTACAAACTATCTAGATTGTTGTACACTTATAGGATCAAGAGACATGCATTCATTTAGAAGTTCAAATGCAACATCATTAGCTATTTATACTAGACAAATTGCATGCTTTTTCTCTTTGTCTATGCATTTTGTGTGGGATGAATGTGAATCAAAAGAGTGGGTTGACCAATGGTCTTGTAGACCTTTTCAAACCCTAGATACATATCAACTTCCCAGAGAACTATAAATGAACCAATTTGAAGCATTAGTGGATTTTGATCATGCATTAGACCTAGTTGAAGTAGGTAATTTCTCTAGATTTCATAGGTTAAATCAATTTTAAGCTCAATTTATTAGCTCTTTAAATGTTGATTTTGGTATTAACTAATCATTGTATTAAATGTAGGTCATATATATACAGTAATTGCAGATGAGAACAATGAAGAAGGAACATATTACTTTTTGTGTCATTGTATTGAGGCCAAAAATAAATTGACAACTACAGTCATTGATGGAGAGGGTATTCAGTACCCAATAGGATCCATTGTTGTCACAAGGACATGGATTAGAAGGTACCATTGTTGTGTCCAATTGTATGCATACCTATTAAACTCTTTTTATTATACTTTTCATTTATTTAGGTATTAAACTCTATAAAATGCAGGTATCCTATCAAAAATTCTAATGTCTGGTTGTTTGAGGACTGTGAGACACATAGACATATTCTTCATTACTCTAACCTTATTGTTGCAACAAATATTCAATTGATTAAGTATAGTAGAAGACCTCTTAACAAGAATTTGTACAAAGTTTTTGAATCTGACCATGAGGAAATACTTGACACAATAAGGGTTAGAGTTGATCCAGAAGGTTCTCTTGATTAATTTTGGGCAATCTAGAAGAATGATTCTATAATATGTTAGAATGATTTTGACAATTTTGTGTATATCTTTGAGGTTCTCTATGTGCATATTTAGAGGCCAGATTTTGTACTTAAAAATGACAATGCTCGATGTAATGTGCATAAATAGATGCCAAATTTTGTATTAAAAAAAGGGCAATGAGCTTCCATGTGCATATTAGATGCCATTTTTTATGTAAAAAAGGGAAATGAGTTGTTATTTGCATGTTAGATGCCAAATTTTGTATTAAAAAGGGTAATGAGCTACCATGTGCATATTAGATGCCAATTTGTATGTTAAAAAAAGGCAATGAGTTGTCATGTGCATGTTAGATTCCAAATTTTGTATAAAAAAAGGGTAATGAGCTGCCATGTGCACATTAGATGCCAATTTTTCTATTAAAAAAAAGGGCAATGAGTTGTTATGTGTATGTTAGATGCCAAATTTTATATATAAAAGGTTCAATGGGCCTGATTTGCAAATATATTATTGAAATACATGTATTCAATCCTCTCAATCCCTACCTCAGAAGAATCTGGCATTTACTTTTGAACTTTATCTTTTATTTTGTATGTTCAACAATAAATAAGTGTGAAATCTATTTAAAAATTTCTTACCTAAATATTAATTACGATTAAGAACATGTTCGGACATATCTTTAAAAAATCTATTGTTTAAACTCCATAACATGGATGTGATTGCAGGATCTAAAAATATTTGTACGTACATTCTTTAAAAAGATCATGTCACATGAAGTAATGGAACGCATGAAGTTGATAAGATGAAAAGTGTCATTATTGGAATTGATTTAATGGCTATATATTGTTATGCAGAATGTTGGTGTAGGAGCACCCAATGAATTATGGAGGGCTAACAAGCCAATGTCCACTTCAGGGTTTCCTAACCCAGTTCAAAGAATGGCCAGACATATCATGATTCATATTTCATGTATCATATTTCATGTTTCATGTTTCATGTTCCATGTTACATATTTCATATTTCATGTTTCATATTTCATGTTTCATATTTCATATTTCATATGTCATATTTCATGTTTCATATCTATCAAACCATTTACCATAGGATCAAATCATCTACTCCATTAGCTCCGGTTGGTTGAGTAAATGCTAGTGACAACCCTGTTTCGCCCATGGAGTCCCTCAAACATTCACGAGCACACTTGACCAAAGTGTCCCTAAGGGTCACTCAGCAACATTGGGCAGTGATCTTTCTTGGGGAATATATGAGAGCTCTTGTGAGGTAATGACAAATCATCATGTGCTAGAGGGTCATTTTATGGAGACCTACAATTACCCATCTTAGTTTTGGGAGATTCCCCTTTGTTTTAATTAGGCATCCCTATCTCGGTTTATGTCAAAAGTTGTAATGTTTCTCAATTGAAATGAGAAACATTAGGTATCTTTCAATCCATTTTCTATGGGATCACATCATTTTCTTCATTAGCTCTGATAGGTTGGGTAAACGGTAGTGACAACCCTATTTCTCCCATGGAGTCCCTCAAACGTTCACAAGCACATCTAACCAAAGTGTCCCTAAGGGTCACTAAGCAACATTGGGTAGTGGTCTTTCTTGGGGCATATTTCAGAGCTTGTGCAAGCTAACGATGAATTTTCGGGTGATACAAGACCATGTAATGGAGGCCTATACTTACCCATCTCAATTTTGGGAGATTTCCATTTATTTTAATTTGGCATCCCTATCTCAATTTATGTCAAAAGTTGTAATGTTGCTCAATTAAAATGAGCAACATTGGGTATCTTTCAATCCATTCATTGTGGGATCAAACCATCTGCTCCATTAGCTCCATTTGGATGGGTAAATGCTAGTTCCAACCCCATTTCACCCATGGAGTCCCTTAAACATTTGCAAGCACACCAGACCGAAGTGTCCCTAAGGGTCACTAAACAACATTGATAAAATTGAAGGTATTTCGCACTTTTCACCAACTTGTTCCAAAACACTTTCTAAAAAAACTACACTTCCAGATACCCTTTCGTAATTTATTCAACATATCCAAAAACTAGATACTATTCTTTTGCACCAATACCTTGCAATTCTCAAATTAGGCCAAATGAGCCCAAAATAGGCCAAATTTACAAAGGAACTATATCAAATACGTATGATGAAAACCCCAAACCATTGGGAAGCATTGATTTGTGATGCCAAACCAAGGAATTTATTGGTTTTAATGGCTACCATGCTCTCATGTTCTCTCAAATCATGTACCTTCACTTTTAGGCCTTAAAACCTAGGGTTTTCTCAAAGTCTACCTTAAGTTTTAGGTGGTATTGGTCATGGAGCACAAGGGCTCCTAGGTATTTGGAGGAAATTAGAGACTAGGGATCCCTGTGTGACTAGTCAAATTGTGAATGGGATTGAGGTGCAGTGAGGTTGTATGCAAGGACATGCCCAAAAAAGTGATGGATCGTGAGTATTAGGATCAAGGAGGACCCTTTGGAAGCATTGGTTTTATTGGAAGAAGTGGATGTGATACCGTTCCTTTGTAAATTCATGGAATTAGGCCTAAAATCCTAAAATATAGGGCTTTTGGGTAAAGTGCTCAATTGGTGGAATCTGTAGCCATAAATTTGGAATCTTATAGGCCTCTAAAAAGGGTAATTGAATCCAAATTTTTTTGTTGGGGTTTTTTAGAAGAATTTTTTGTTAAACTCAATATACCTTATTAGGAGAGCTAAAATAATTAGGTCTCTACAAGGCCTATAGTGTTCTTGTGGAAGTGAAGATCTTGTTGTGAAGATCCATTTTATTTGGGTATCTTTCAATCCATTTTCTGAATGGATGGTTGATGGTTGGAAGTGGTTTAAGCACCTTTCCCTCTGCATCAACCATCCATTCATTGATCCTTCCTATAGAAAAATATATTAGTAGACATTAATATACATGTTCCATGAACCAATCCACAAGAAATATAAGCCACATAAACCACCCATTAATATACATCTTCCTATGACCCTTATTTGGTCAATTAGGACAACTTGACACAATAGAAAAAATAATTACATATTTTTCTTTTTCATGCCTTATTACATCAAATTAAGTCACATATGACTTTTATTACATTATCCATGCCACAATGACTTTGATAAACATGTTTCAATTCTATTATAATAAATAATGAATAAACATGTTTGATTAATTGCAAAAAATTAATTTCTGAAGTACAAAGGTATGCACATAATGAACAAATTGGATAAAATTTCAAGTTTCATATATATCAAAATGAACAATAATCATGTACATTTCCAAAAATGGCATACATGAAAAATCAATAATAGAGTTACAAAAAGATGGCATCTTCTATGTCAACGTTCATATATACAATACAAATGTCGAATATATATAAATGTCATTTAATGACCACAACTACATCTATATATCTCTATCAATATCTATGACTATGTTGGATCATCAAGATTGAGACTCTTCGAAGCAGTACGTGGCTCGTTGGGTTTCTGCACAACAATAATTCAAATGATAAATAAAATATCTTATATCCAAATACTATCAAAATAACTAAATAATGCACTATAATTTGTTGGTAGTTGAATTGTTGATTACCTAATCTGTTTCTTCTACACTTGGGCTATGTAGTAAAGTTGATGGGATCCTTCGTGGGCGAGGACTCCTAAAAAAATGGAATGGCAAAGAATCTGTAGGAAGTCATGAAGGGAGTTGTAATAGGTAAAAGACAATTAACACAAGTTAATAACCCAAAGTTGATGACAAACACTACAAAAGTAAAAATGCATGTACTCATATCTAAATCCATGTGTTTAACACACACACACACACACACACACACAGATACATATATGTACATATATGTATATATATATATATGTGTGTGTGTGTGTGTGTGTGTGTGTGTGTGTGTGTGTGTGTGTGTGTGTGTGTATCTATATATATATATGTGTGTGTGTGTGTGTATAGATATATGTATGTATGTATGTATACATACATACATACATACATACATACATACATACATATATATATATATATATATATATATATATATATATATATATATATATGTATGTATGTATGTATGTATGTATGTATGTATGTATGTATGTATGTATGTATATATACATATATATATATATATATATATATATATATATATCTATATCTATATATATATATATATATATATATATACTGGAACCTTAGATAGCTCTCTTGTACTCTTAAGAGGCATCGTCGTTGATGAGGACCGTATGACCATTTCCTATATGAAAATCATAACATATATCATAGTCATAGAGGAAGGATTTCTACGAGATTTTGAAAAAACAAGAATGCAATCGAAAGTGAATATAAAAAATGTTACCTCTTCCCGCTCCTAAACATCAATGACATTTGATGCATTAATTAATTCTATAAAACCCAACTATTTTTGTATGTAGAAAAAATAAGATAGGTTCATTCATCAATATACATGTACATGTTTAATCATAATACATTTCAATAAATAAACTTAAATTGTACTAAATTACCTATTGTACTTTGGGTGTCCTTGAGGATTTATTTTTTCATCCTAGTGTCTTGGAGCCATGTGGGATACCCTAGCAGAAACCAAATTAACATAAGAGAAATGAATATGATAACACATGGGTTCAATTAAAATTATTCTTGTGTGGGGCCGGTAAAAGAAAAAAGGGGGGGAACTACATGGGGCCTCCTTCCGATTGTCTGATCCTAGGGCCTCCGTTGGTTTTTCTGGTATAAACTCTCGTCTCATTGGGCTGGTAAAAAAAAACAAGAGGTGATACCGCAAATCTCTCTGGGCCAAATTCAATCGATAAAAGTGTCAAATCATCAACTTTGGACATTTGAACACCCGACAAGCCCTATAAAACATCAAATAAATATGCATATTAAGAAAATATATCTTGACACCAAGAAATTATTCTATTTTTATGAATATTTAAAATCTATACCTCAAGTGTCGAATCTACCCGTGCACTTCTATTCGAATAAACACTTTATGGTGTCTTGATAGTATCACCTGTTGCACCTTGCAATGCATATTATTCATATATCAATTTAATTTTTTCTCAAAATAAAAATTTATTTGTACTTTTATAAGACTTAGGTGATTAATTAATAACATGTCAAAGCACAAATAAACATACATGTGTTTATCTTCTAGAAAACACCATCATCAATAGATAATTTGTGAGGGCCACATCCTCAGCAGCAAATTCTTGACATCTACTTCCACAATATGTACACGAATGGGATGTCGAACCATCCTCATTTGCATTGGTATCTACCCCGACACGTATACCCTAACAGCTAGGGCACATATGCTCAATGGGATGGGCTGAGCCAAATGGAGCATCTGATGATGATGGAGGTGGTGCAGGTGTTGATCCACCCTCTATCTCTACTAACTATGTGACATGCTCAATAATGATACCATTCAATGGTGTAGCTTCCTGAAGGGTTTTTAAATACATAGACTCCTTCACTACTACCAGGACCGCAACATGAACTGTGGAATTTTTAGCTAGACACCTCCTATGTTGTGGCTCTACCACCCTATGGGCCATAGCTCTATCATGTGCAGAGCCTATCCCTCTACCCTAGAACTACCAAATGTCAAATTAATTCAGTTTCTCACTGAGGATAAACTCACAATATAGCTTTCTCATTAAATATAAAGGCACCTCCCAATTATTACAAGGTTCTTGGTCAAAGACCATATACCAACTATTCCAAAATACAACTCTCATCCTATTATGAACACACCAATGTATGGGAAACTGATTCATAGTTACTTCTAGAGAGTTACTACTAATAGGATTAGTGAAAAGAGCACATATGTCATCTTTAAGTATCCTCTTTTTTCTCACTTCATCATATGATAGTCCATAGACATAAAATGCATGACATTTATCCCTCCATGAACCCCATGTTGTAACCTCCCTAGACACCTCATTCACACTATTGGCCATTCTTTCTAAGGAAGTGGCGAGGGATGAGTGGTTCTCAAATTAGAGG
Source organism: Chamaecyparis obtusa (assembly GCA_027943335.1). NCBI lineage: Eukaryota > Viridiplantae > Streptophyta > Pinopsida > Cupressales > Cupressaceae > Chamaecyparis > Chamaecyparis obtusa. The sequence continues at coordinate 4,791,911 of BSBK01003091.1, read as the reverse complement.
ACCTCAACCTATTAACCAATATGGATATTGGGGCACTTTTTGTTGAAGGTGATTGATAAGGTCCTCTTTTGTGGCATCAATGCGACCTATTGGAGGATGCAAAGGGTTTGATTTGGGTTTGGCGGTGGACTTGGGTTTGACGAAGGGTTTTCATGTTGTGGGGCTTCATTTTGAGGGTTCTCTTGTTGCTTATTTTCAACATTGTCAATATTTTCATGTGTTTGAAGAGGTCTTTGTTGTCTCTTTTGTGGTCAAGGATTGTTTTTTGAATCTAACATCAAATTAATTTTTAAAAAACTTAAATCACTTCAACAAACCCTACTCAATTGAAATTGAAATAAAAACAATTAAAAACACAAATTCTTACCTATTTGACAGTGTGACATGCTTGCAAAATGATCACTATGGAAACAAAATCCAATAACAACAAGAACCCACTCGAATTTTTCCATTTTCCCTTTCTCCTCTCTCCTTCAAACTTGATTAAAAAAATACTCAAATGGAAGTTTTTTTAAAAAAATTATGGCTGTCAAAACACGGTCGGGTTTTGTAAAGCATTTTTTGCTTTACAAAACATCATCGGGTTTTGTAAATGTTGCCCTATTTTTCCTTCCATTCAAATTTGGCCTTGGTTTTTATGTCAGACCTTCATCTCTATAGTTCTATGGGAAGCTCCAAAAATTTCATGGCTTTATCTATTCCCCCTTGGTCTCTGCAATTATTTTTAGGTCCCTAGCTAGGTGAAAAGTCCTTAAAATTTTCATAAAGCTAGCCGTTATAATCAAAAAACCCTAGAATACCCTTTGGCCTTGTTATAATTCTTTGTTACTTTATCGGCCACTTAAGTTCCATCAATTTCCATGTGCACAATTAAATCCTTCAGTCGCCAAATCTCTGATTCCCGGTGGTCAAAGCCCTAACACTTAGCGATCTGCCAAACGGTTACCTTTTGAAGTGGCGGTCTCTGCTTAGCGGTTAAAGTCAAGATTCTTCATCTGACAGTTGTTGCATAATCTCATGGCCTCAGAAGATTCCATGAGATCTTGTGATGACCATCGATCTTCCTATCTACAGAGTTCGGTTGTCAGTGGGTCTGGCCACAATGTCTGAGATGTACACCTTTGATTGGTTAAAGATTTGTGATTCGATGCCATGTCAGCGCGGGCCTAGCGGTTGTCAGTGGACGATGATCTAACAGCTGGCGCATGATCTAAAGGAGCTATTCTGACACATGAGATCATGCGCTCACCGCTGGATTAGAATCTTGTTCTCAATGGGTCTGATGTCAGAGAAGTGCCAAGGTGTATGCCTACAAAGTAGTCGAGGTGAATGGAAAGGTGACAAATGGAAAAATGGGCCCAAGGTTTAGTGAAGTATTCCATGAATTAGCGACTAAAGGGGTTTTTCATGTTCACCAAACTTAACCATGGGTCAGCTAAAGTATTAAATGATTTTGTGATTAAAGGAAATTGGAACTCGAGGTAAATGTTGAGTTAGTTTTCCAGTCAAGTGCTGAGCCCAGGTAAAAAGGAGGATCTGACGGTTGCATTTTAAAGAGAGATTGAGTTTCAAATGCCGACTATCGATAAGGAATTTTAGTGCCACCTGTGACCGTTTTATCAATTTTTAAATTCAAATATCTCAAAATATCAGATTTCAACAGTTATGGTGAGAATGAGTTGCAGGTAGGTAGATGGATCGTGGCAACTAGATTTTTGCAGGTATAAACATGAAATGGACACGCAAACATAGATATCTGATTAGCTAAGATATTTTCATATGCATTTATGGCTGAATTTGATAGAATTAGGGTTTGATTATTATATGAAAAATTATGTAACCCTAATTAGATATTTTTTGGCTCCTGCCTGTGTGCATTGGAGGAGATGTATATAATGTTTTTTAGAGAGCTTTAGAGCTCAGGGAAGACATTTTGTAAAAGAAGAGTTGGACAATTGTAAAGAGAAAAATATATCTTTTCTTAGAAATCTATATGTGGCATTCTTCTTGCCCTCTGGTTTTCTACAGTTGTAAATTCTCATTGATTATTCAGATATTGTAAGGTATTTTGTGATATTCTTCATGTCCCTATGCTTCTTGTCTGAATTATATCCTAATGAATTTAGTATTTATATGTTTCTCAGTGATATCTTAGGGTTCTAGATCCCTCCTCCTTTCTCTAATTTTTTGTATCATTGTGGATGATTTGATGGGAATGCTTTTGTGGGTATACTTCAACCTCTTAACTATCTTGTCTCATTCCTATACCAAGTTGCAGAGGTGAATGTTTGTTTGTAGGTCATAGATTGTTGTCTAACTCCAAAGAGTGTCATTATTTGTGAAAGAATCCCTCTCTTTCCCTGAATACCCTCTTTGTTTGCAGACCCTCCTATGAAATATTTATGCAAGCCTATTCAATAAGTTGTGATCTCCTAGACCTAAGTTTGTGCATTGAGTCCATCTTTTATACTATAATTCATACCTTCATTTCGGTGCATCACCTAGTAGGTAGTTTGCTTTCAAGTCATTTCCCTTTCCAAGCATTCCTTCTATCCCTTTCCCTCAAAAGTTTACTTTTCATGTCTAGAAGCAAATTAAGGTGATTATCCAAGAGGAACCAGCCTAGAACCTAGAGATCTCATCTCAGTTAGCATAGGTCCCACACCTGGAGATGATTCTCATGTTATACTAGGTTATCAAGACTATGAGAGCTTGAAACAAGGGTGCAAACTTAGTGTATAACAATTCTGGCACACTCGATGGGACTACATAAGAAGTTCATTGTTTGAAGATTATGTTATCTCTGATATACAGATTGCATAATACAAACTTTTAGAAGTCATTCTATCAAGTATATCTGGCGACTCCACTGATTTCAAGGATCAGTGCTAACTTGTTTAAGGTTTATAAGAAGGATTGAGACTAGGAGCTCAAAACCTACTGAATTTTCAGAGTTGCCCTCAAAAAGAAGTTACAAAGGCAGGTCAACTCAAAGAACATCCCCTACAAGGAGAGTTCAATCAACACCACCGGATACCTTAGAAAGGAGACCTTTTCCCTTTCATTCCAGAAGAAGAGGCAGATCCCTAACTAGAGATCTAGAGGAAGATTCAAATCTAGTAGCAAATACAGGTCATATAGTTGTTAACCTTGAGATTCCAACTCCTGCAATGGCTAGGCAGTTTGCCTTTGCACCTTTCAATCAAGGAAGTCCCTTGGTATTTGCTCAACATCATGATGTGCCCTTGGTGGCACTAAAGAGTATACCTAATTTCACAGGTGAAGGGTAGACAACTGCCTTTGAGCACATAAGAGATGTGACCACCATCTGTAGCATACACAATATAACCCAAGAAGATGTAGCCACAAAATTATTAGCAGCCTCTCTAAAAGGTAAGGCTCTTGAATGGTTTAGAACTTTAACCGTTGGTTCTATTAATTCATGGGATGAGTTAGGAGATGCATTGAGTAAGCATTTTGAGGATAAATCAGATAACTTGTCTCTAGTTGAGAAGTTAACAACCATTAAGAGAGACCCCCAAGAACAAATGACAGATTACAATAGTAGATTCCTCAAAACATGGAATAAAATTTCAGTATCAGTAAGGCCATCAGCTGACCGTTCTTTTCTATACTACTTGCAAAGCTTGAATGGTCAAATTTCTATCATGATCCAGTCTATGGGTGGTACTTCCTTACCCCAAGCTTTTGACATAGCTGTCAGGGCTGAAAATTGTTTAATCCAAGAAGGCATGATTTCTAGGAGGCCACCAATGCCCATCTTCCCTAGCCTTCAGCCCATTGCACCTGCCCAAGTACCCCCATTTACCCCTATTCCCACCATATTAGCACCTCAGGCCAGTACTAGTGGTCAAGAGCTAACAGTAAGTTTCTCTCAAGAGCTGCAAAAGATAAAGAATAGCCAACAAAGAAGTCAACAAGAAATGACAAACTTGTTGCAGACCTTGACTAAAGAGGTCACAAATTTGAAGAAGCAAGGTCAAGGAATCAGACCACCATTTCAGCCACAAGGCCAAGGTCCTAATCAGAAATATCAGAATCAAGGACAACCTTATCAACAAAATAGGCCACCATACCAAGGAGGCTATCAAGGACAAAGGCAAAGTTTTAACCAAAGACCATTCCAACCATATAACCCTGCACCCCTCAATTTTGCAAATCCAGTGAGGGATATGGTCCCTAGTCAAAATAATGTGGCTATGGATAATGAATGGTGTTTTCCTTGTAATCAGCCTCATAATTAGGCTACATGTTCAAATGGATGGATGAACCAAGCTCTAATGGTTCAAAATGCCTCACAAGCTCAATCAGAGGCTTCATCCAGTGGGTTAGTTCCCCAACAAGAATTGCAAGAGAAAGAGACTGCTCTCTTTAATTGGGAGCAACCAAACTTCAATGGAGTCAATGATGAGGTTGCTTTTGTTGCTTATACAAGAGAAAAAAGAAGAGCTCAAGACATGGAGAGAGTAGATTCCAATGCCAAAGCCACTACATTTTTAGAGCCATTGCAGCAAGTTGATCCCATCACGCATAAGGAGGCTCTTGTCATTACAAGAAAAGAAGGCCAACATTCCAAAGAGGTGGAGCCCATCATAGTGAAAGCACAATAAAGAGTACACACTGTGACACCTTTCAATATTGTAGACAACATGAAGAAGGTGAATGTCACCATGTCCATGTGGGACTCTTTGGCTCTTCCAGGATAACCTGGGATTTTGAAGAAGGCCATGACTGAAGTAACAACTCCTCAACCTACAAAAGAAGCTGCAAAGCTAGTGTTGGTTAACACTGATCAAGAAAAGGAGGCTCCAAGTAGCAACTCCAAGGCCAATACCACACAAGGTAGGAACTCAAAGCCACCTCCCTTTTATGTATCTCTAATTATTGGAAAATATTTAGTGCATAATTGTATGGTAGATAGTGGAGCTACTAGCACTATGATGCCCAAGAAGGTGGCTGACCAATTAGGACTAAAATATGAGCCCTTCCAAAAAAAGGTCACACAACTTGATGGGTCCTCAGTCAATACTATAGGTGTGGCCTAGGATACCAATCTAATCCTACATGCTAGTCCCAATTTTTCCATCCTCCTTGATATATATATCATAGATCTCCTTGCATTATTTGCTATATGTTTGTCAAGGGAGTTTATAGCCAAAATAGGAGGATACCTATCTTCTGACTAGTCTCACATGTTATTTCATACAAAATATGGTACCAAGGTTACCATTAAATCAGAGAAATTGGCAGCACACCATATAGAATCATATGTTTCCAATACCATCAATGTAAATTGCCCTATATTTGATAACAATGACTTCCAAACCATTGGAGAAGCAAACACTAAGATAGAGAATATCCCTGATATTCTACTAGATGAAAGAGCTTCCGAAGCCCAAGAAAACCTTATTTGGGACTTTGGTTTGGGAAGTTATTTGATACAAGAAAGTGGAGCCATAGAACCAAGCCTTCTCAAGGAAGATATTGATTCAGAGGATTAGAGCAATCAAGTTTGGGAACTATTTTTTGATGGAGCTAGAAGTAGACATGGTTCTGGTGGTGGTGCCATGTTAGTGTCCCCAAAAGGAGAAAGGTATTATACTGCCTTTAGATTCAGTTTCTCCTGTACTAGCAACACTACAGAGTATGAAAGCCTAGTCAATGGACTAGAGTGGGCCAGAAAAAGAGGGCTTAAGGCCTTAAAAGTTTATGGTGACAGTGAGTTATTTGTCAGCCAAGTGAGAGGGATAAGTGCAACCAAGAATGACACCTTGAAAGAATACAAACATAGAGTTTGGGATGCAATTGAAGATTTTTGTGCTTTCAACATTGTTGCTATCCCTAGGAAGCTAAATCAAAATGCAGATAGATTAGCTGTTATCAGATCTCAGTATGATATTCCCAATAGCATTTCAAAAGAGATAGATCAACAGCATATCAAAGTGAGTGTCAGACCCTCTATTCCTGATAACAATGTCAATTGGCAGGTGTTTGACAACGATGAACAAATTCTGTAGTTCTTGTTTGAAGAAGATGTTTTTTCAAAGCATAATCTAGGTAGGTTATCACAAAATTATGGTGATCAAGTGATACAACTTAAGTCTAATAAGATGCCTAGAGGTCTTGTTACATTAGAGACTGTCTTCAACAAGGATGATGAAGTCAAGAAGAATAAAGCTAGCCCGGTAGTTCAACAAGAACATTGTGTTGGATTAGAGTTGGAACCAGGTAAGAGCTTACAATTTGGAAAAGTGAACACTAAATTGGAGAAGCAAGATTATACCCAATTATTCAAAGAATTCAGTGATATATTTGCATGGAAATATGAAGACCTCAAAGGTTTTGATCTAGCCCTTGCTCAGCACACTATTGAATTAGAACCTAATGCCAAACCAGTGAGGTAGAAGCAAAGGCCCGTTAATCCCAAGCTTGAGCCACTCATGCATAAAGAAGTACTCAAATTGATAGAAAGTGGTATCATCTACCCCATCAAGCATACTAGTTGGGTTTCCAACCTTGTTCCTGTCAGGAAGAAGAATGGGGAGTTGAGGTTATGTGTTGACTTCAAGGATCTTAACAAGGCCTCTCTAAAAGACCACCATCCACTGCCCCCATGGAAAAAATCTTACAATGTGTCTCTGGATCTGAGAGATTTTCATTATTGGATGGCTATTCAGGATATAATTAGATCCTGGTTAATGAAGAGGATCAATACAAGACTGCATTTACAACCAAGTGGGGAACCATGGCTTATCAAAAGATGCCCTTTGGTTTGTCAAATGCAGGTGCTACATTTTAAAAGGAAATGGATATGGCCTTTAAAAGCCTCATGTACAAGTTTGTACTGGTCTACTTGGATGACATAACTATCTATTATAAGCATGCAGTAGATCACATCAAACATTTGAGGAAGATCTTTGAAAGGTGTAGAGAATTTGGGATATCTCTTAATCCCAAGAAATGTGTGTTTGCAGTTCATGAAGGAAAATTGTTGGGATATGTAGTATCCAAAGAAGGAATTATAGTGGATCCTGAGAGAATTGCAAATATCCTAGAGCTACCCCTACCACATCACAAGAAAGGTCTCCAATCTTTCATAGGAAAGATTAATTTTCTTAGGAGGTTCTTGCCTAACACTGCAGATTTACTCAAGCCTTTGACAGCCATGCTAAAGAAGAGTTCAACTTTCAGCTGGACTAAAGAAGGAAAAGCTAATTTCTAGGCTATCAAAGAGGCCTTAACAGAAGCCCCTGCTCTCCTAAACCCAAATTTGAGTAAGGATTTTATCCTTTATGCTTATGGAGGTCATGATGCTATATCTACAATGCTGACCCAAGAAAATTTAGATGGATTGGAGAAGCCTATTGCTTTCTTTAGCAAAGGTTTAGAGCAGTATGAATAGAGATACTCTTTTGTAGAGAAACATGTACTTGTTGTAGTGAAGAGCCTTAAGAATTTCAGATATCTATTGACCCACAATAGGGTACATTTGAAGGTTACTCATCCAAGTGTCAAGGAGTTTTTTCTTTCCAAGGGCCTTAATGAGAAAAGAGCTAGTTGGATCACCAAGGTGATGGAATATGACATAGATATTCAAACTACCAAGCTGGTTAGACGAAGAGGTCTTTGTGAATATTTGGTAGGGGATGAAAGTTTAAAGAAATCAGAGCAAATAGATGCATCTCTGGTGGTGCATTCTACAGAAGAACAAGCCAAGGCAACAAGTTGGTTGCCTAATATGATCAATTACTTGAAGACAGGACAATGTCCTACAAGTTTGGATTCAGCAAAAAGGAGGTATTATAGATTGCAATATGTTCCTTTTGTGCTGATAGATGAAGTTCTTTTCAGAAAGGATCACAATGGTGTCCTTTTAAGATGCATAGATTCAGAAAAGGTAGCAGATGTCCTATTTGAGTTTCATGATGGACCTTCTGGAGGTCACTTTCCCCTAGAACTACTGCTTTTAAAATCATGAGGGTTGGATACTATTGGCCGTCTATCTTTAAGGATAGTCATGAGTATGTGAGGAAATGCATCAAGTGTGCCATGTTTGCAGGAAAAGAGAGGCTTGCAGCCTTGCCCTTACAACCAGTCAAAAGAGAGCAACTTTTCATGAAGTGGGGTATAGATTTCATTGGAATGATCAATCCTCCATCTAGTGCAGGCCATAAATGGATAATCACTACAACAGATTATTTCACTAGGTGGATAGAAGCAATTGCATTAAAAGAGGCCAATGAGAGTGTTGTCCTAGGTTTTTATGATGATATAATTCATAGGTTTGGCACTCTTGATTCCATCATATCAGATAATGCATTGGCATTCACAGGCCTCAAGGTCTTAGAGTGGGCGGTCAAGAATGACATCTATTTGAATACCAGTTCCAATTACTACCCTTAGGGCAATGGCTTAGCAGAATCAACTAATAAGAACTTGATTAGGATAATCAAGAAGATTCTCCAAGATAATCAGAGGGATTAGCATACTAAACTCGGGTCTGCATTATGGTTAGACAAAATTACCCCAAAGAAGATCATTGGGAATTCTCCTTATGTGCTAGTGTATGGTAGAGAGGCTAAGTTGTCCATTTCAACTGAATTACCAGCTCTAGACTTGGCCACTCAATATGCTCTATTTGAAGAAGGAGATCCCTTACAGATCAGACATGCTCAGCTCAAGGAGTTGGAAGAACTTAGAGACAAATCTATGAAAGATATGGAGTTCCATCAGATTCAAACAAAGAAAAGTTTTGACAAGAGAGCTAGGGCTAGAAATTTCAAGGTTGGGGATGTAGTCCTCAAGTGGGATGAGTTCAGATCCAAGCCTAGCAGACATACAAAATTTGATTCATTTTGGGGTGGACCATTTGTTATAACAGAGTGCAAGGGATCTAATTCTTTTCAGCTATCAAATCTTGAAAGAGTTGCCTTGCCAATCTCGGTCAATGGATTCCACTTGAAGCCCTGCTTTGAGGTTAATCCCTCTCTATAAATTCTTGTAAATATATTTTCCTACCTTCTTTTCCTATTTTCTAGGTTAGTTTCCTACTTTTCAAGAAGTGTCTGTGCACAAGTTTGTCTCTCTGGTTCTAGTTTTGTCTCTCTGTCAATTTTTTGTGCTCAGAAGATGACCCCATGCCCAATGGACAGCTTTTAGGCCACTGGTTTTCCATGTCTAGCAGGCTGACATCTAGCAGAAATTGCCAAAATGTTGCCCTATTTTTCCTTCCATTCAAATTTGTCCTTGGTTTTCATGTCAGACCTTCATCTTCATAGTTCTATGGGAAGCTCCAAAAATTTCATCGCTTTATCTATTCCCCCTAGTCTCTGCAATTATTTTTAGGTCCTTGGCTAGGTGAAAAGTCCTTAAAATTTTCATAAAGCTAGCTGTTATAAGAAAAAAACCCTAGAAAACCCTTTGGCCTTGTTATAATTCTTTGTTACTTTATCGGCCACTTAAGTTCCATCAATTTCCATGTGTGCAATTAAATCCTTCAGTCACCAAATCTCTGATTCCTGGTGGTTAAAGCCCTTACACTTAGCGATCCGCCGAACGGTTACCTTTTGAGTTGGCGGTCTCTGCTTAGTGGCTAAACTCAAGATTCTTCATCTGATGGTTGTCACATGATCTCATGGCCTCAGAAGATTCCATGAGATCTTGCAATGACTGTTGATCTTCCTATCTATAGAGTTCAGTTGTCAGTGGGTCCGGCCACATTGTCTGAGTTGTACACCTTTGATTGGTTAAAGATTTGTGATTCGATGCCATGTCAACTCGGGCCCGATGGTTGTCAGTGGATGATGATCTAATGGCTAGCATGTGATCTGAAGGAGCTCTTTTGACACATGAGATCATGTGCTCACCGCTGGATTGGAATCTTGTTCTCAGTGGTTCCAATGTTAGAGAAGTGCTGAGGTGTATGTCTACAAAGTAGTCGGGGTGAATGGAAAGGTGACAAATGGTAAAATGGGCCCAAGGTTTAGTGAAGTATTCTGTGAATCAACGACTAAAGGGGTTTTTTGTGTTCGCCAGACTTAACCATGGGTCAGCTAAAGTATTAAATGATTTTGTGACTAAAGGAAATTGGAACCCGAGGTAAATGCCGAGTTAGTTTTCCAGTCAAGTGTTGAGCTCGGGTAAAAAGGAGGATCTGACGGCCGCATTTTAAAGAGAGATTGAGTTTCAAATGCTGACTATCGATAAGGAATTTTAGCACCACCTATGACCATTTTATCAATTTTTAAATTCAAATATCTCAAAATATCAGATTTCAACAATTATGGTGAGACCGAGTTGCAGGTAGGTAGATGGATCATGGCGACTGGATTTTTGTAGGTATAAACATGAAATGGACACGCAAGCATAGGTATCTGATCAGCTGGGATATTTTCATATGCATTTAAGGCTGAATTTGATAGAATTAGGGTTTGATTATTATATGAAAAATTATGTAACCCTAATTAGATATTTTTTGGCTCCTGCCTGTGTGCATTGGAGGAGATGTATATAATGTTTTTTAGAGAGCTTTAGAGCTCAGGGAGGAATTTTTGTAAAAGAAGAGTTGGACAATTGTAAAGAGAAAAATATATCTTTTCTTAGAAATCTATATGTGGCATTCTTCTTTCCCTCTGGTTTTCTACAGTTGTAAATTCCCATTGATTATTCAAATATTGTAAGGTATTTTGTGATACTATTCATGTCCCTATGCTTCTTGTCTGAATTATATCCTAATGAATTCAATATTTATATGTTTCTCAGTGGTATCTTAGGGTTCTAGATCCCTCCTCCTTTCTCCAATTTTGTGTATCATTGTGGATGATTTGATGGGAATGCTTTTGTGGGTATACCTCAACCCCTTAACTATCTTGTCTCATTCTTATACCAAGTTGCAGAGGTGAATGTTTGTTTGCAGGTCATAGATTGTTGTCTAACTCCAAAGAGTGTCATTGTTTGTGAAAGAATCCCTCTCTTTCTCTAAATACCCTCTTTGTTTGTAGACCCTCCTATGAAATATTTATGCAAGCCTATTCAGTAAGTTGTGATCTCCTAGACCTAAGTTTGTGCATTGAGTCCATCTTTTATACTATAATTCATACCTTCATTTCGGTGCATCACCTAGTAGGTAGTTTTCTTTCAAGTCATTTCCCTTTCCAAGCATTCCTTCTATCCCTTTCCCTCAAAAGTTTACTTTTCATGTCTAGAAGCAAATTAAGGTGATTATCCAAGAGGAACCAGCCTAGAACCTGGAGGTCTCATCTCAGTTAGCATAGGTCCCACACCTGGAGATGATTCCCATGTTATACTAGGTTATCAAGACTACGAGAGCTTGAAACAAGGGTGCAAAATTAGTGTATAACAGTAAAACTTAAGTCTTTTTTATTATTTTTTGTGGCTTGGCAAAGGCTCAACTTTTCCAAGCCTAATTTTTTCAAATTTCAAATAACTCAATCATGTTATGAAAAGTTTTGAGTTTTTTTAGGAGGTGACCACATTTTTTCACACCATCTTGGTGCACTTACCCATAACATTACTCTAACAATGCATTATCCTTTTAGTGAGCAAAGGAGAGATTCCATTTATAGATATTTCCTCAAAATAGATGGTTGAGATTAAGAGGTGGACAAAGAGGGGCTAAGATTAAGAGGTGGAAGAGATGGTTGACCTTGGTGAATGAGATTAAGAGGCAAAATAGATGAGTGATGGAGATTCAATCCAAGAAAGGTCAATCCAAGTGATTGCACATGATTTTTCAAAAGTGTGTTTTTTGGGGGAGAATAAGACAAGATTAGGTAAAATCCCCTTTTAATAACCTTTTAATCAAGGATTAGGTGTGCACACCCATGTGTGAATGGGTTCTTTTAATAAAAGTGCAAAGACCTTTATTTAAATATGCAATATTTTGTGATTAAATGATTTTCAAGCTTGGTTAGGATTAAGTTGATGATTTTATTCAAGAAGTTGATTTAATTATGCAAGGTGGATTGTTAGGTTTTTCTTCCATAATTAGGGTCTAGTGGTGTATGCATTATATTTTGAATTTTGAAGGCTAAATAATTAAATTAGGGGTTGTGGGTTTACTAGACCAATTTTAGGTGGTTACACTAGGTAGAAAACCATTCTAGATTAGATATGACATCAAATTGAGCCAATAATGGCATCTTAGGTTATGTAGGAGGAATATGGGAGTGAAGAGTGTAAACATGAGATTTTCAAATTGTAGGAGTTAATGATGCCTCGTGACTCTTTCCATGTGTTGGAGAGGCAAGATTCAAGAGTATGATATACAAGGTACCTAATTAAGAATATATTCAATTTTGTCATCCAAATGAGGTGAAATAGTATAAATTATTAGGAGTCAAAGTTTGAGGTTTTCATGGAAAAGGTACATAGGTAAGTGAGGTAAAATCTCTAGTCTCAAAGGGTAACTCTATGAAAGTGGTAGGATGTCAAGGTTTGTGGGAAAAGAATACTTGTAGAGAAGGTGTGAAGCTTTGATAAAAGTAAGGGAAAGAAAGTATTATGGTGAAAAGGGATGACAAGGTGGAGATCTTTGAAACATGAGTGAAGATAAAAATATAAAAGTAATCTTAGCTAATATATTTTGATATCTCAATAGGAATAAAGTGTTAGAGTAAAGTATTAATTTAATTGTGTTAATTAAGTTAACTTTACTCCCTTCTTAAGATGTCACCTTTTTTGCTTTAGTTGTTTATATTTAAACCTCTCTTGCATTGGTAGTGTTATATTTAAAACACTCATGCACTAGTTGTTTTAAATATAAACTTGTATGCATTAGTCATGTAATAATTAAACTAATTATTACATGCACTTCTTCTTTTTAGGGTTTCCCTTTCAAGGCTTTCGATCTCCTTTATATGGTTGATCCATTGTATATTTTATTCATTCATTAATTGAGGATATTTTTCTTCTTCATATTTTTGAGTCAAACCCTTGTCCTCTTCTTGTCTCTACCTCCTTGTAACAGGTTTTCGTATGCAGGTGATCTTTGGGTTTTGTGGATTTGTATTGCTCAAATCCTACATGGTATTAGAGCCTAATCTGCTACAACTTGTTCATGTTTGAAGGAATCAAAAATAAGAAAATCATCTAAGTTCAGATTAGGGCCTTTTTAGTTATTTTTTATTGAAATTAGGGGGTCTCTAAATTTTGGTACACTTTGAGCTCAAACGGACCTCATAGCACCCAAAAACCCCTATTTCGATATAAAATATGTCTGATTTGGACAACTTTGCATTTTGGGGAATTTTTTAGTACCAAATAGCTTGGCACACTTCCCAAGGTGAAATTTGTATGAACTTGCATGCAAATCAAGGCAAAAAATTCTCTGTTTGACATGCAAAATGAGACCAAATTTTTTATTGGCTGGCACGCAAATCAAGACCAAAAAAATTGGCATGCAAATTGAGGAAAAAATTTGTAGGGCCTAGCATAGATCCCAAGGCGCACATGCGATGTTGCAAAAATATATATATATATTTTTGGCCTATGACAGCTATTTGGCCGTCAAATTTAAGCCATGTGAATGCAGTTTTAGCCCCTGGTCATATGGCAACTAGGGGCCCATAATTTTAGCCCCAAGGGCCTTGTATGCTATGATAGCCATTTGGTCATCAATTTTAAGCCCGTGAAGTGCTGATGTCAACACATCTAGACACCATTTGGGCCCTTCGGAGCACTCAGTGGTTTTTTGCTCATAACTAGAGCATACAGTATCGAAATTGGGAAAATAAGATATCATCGGAAAGCTGGTTCCAAGCTCTATCTAGATCTAGAGGTTTGAATTTTTTATTTTTCTTTTTTGATGGTTTCTTTTCCTGTCAAAGCTAGATGTTCTATTTTGCACTCTAGGAGATCTATTTTGCACATCCAGACTCCGTTTTGGGCAAATGATATATCGTTGAAAAGCTTGTTCAGAGAGCTTTCCATTTCTATCCTATAATATCTTCCATTTGGGGGAAGGCTCTTCTTAGGCTTTTAGTTTGTTTCAGAAGCCTTCACTCTTCTTTGAGCAGTGTATACTTCACTTTTGTAGCATTCTTTTATGCATACGCACTAAGATAAAGTGTCATTCTATTGCATGCTTGGAATCTTGAACATGTTTTTGCTATTTCTACTTTCATTCCATTATAAATTTCCATGATGGGTTTGATGTTTTCCATCTACCTTTGTCAAGTGAGTGTTCCTTCCACAACATTAGCTTCAGGGTATCTTTATTTGAGTTTGTACTTTCACTACACCTTCAATGTTCCTGGTTCTTCATGATGCAATTCTTATTGGCACTATTTTGAGTGTACCCATCACCTCTCCCTTGTCAACATTATGGGGGGGTTTCTACTGATCATTCTTCTACTTCCTTGGTTCGATAGTGTGAGCTATGTATTCAATATTTGTTCCTATGTACTAGGCAGATGCAGTGGCTGGGTACCTATGCATTTTGATGAGATGGATCATTTACCATATAGAAACTCTTTCTTTCCTTTTTTTAGAGGCACTCTTCCATCTTTCAGTGATCAGCTCTTCATGCTTTGGTGTTTTATACCATATGTATCTTTGAGATCAGTTGTTTGCTTTTGTTTGCCTCCTGATTCGAGTAGTGTCATTTGAGGGCACTCATACAAATTACAGTCTTCTCTACCTGGTCATGTTCTATTTTAGTGGAGGATCTTCAGATCAACAATTACTTCTTGACAGAGTTTTCATCTTCTTGCTTCAGTGATGTTCTACATGTTCATTCTTGTTCCTATTTTCTGGAACATTCCTAGTTTTGGAGGCTTCTTCAGTCCTTCAAATTAGTCTTTGTCTCTTTTTGGAGTAGAGTTTTTCCCATGTGGTTTTCTCTATTTCTATGCTTTATAGAGACTCTCTTTTGTGTTGGGTACCTCATCAGGTCATGTTTTCAGGACCCATTTTATGCTTTTAGCACTGTAGTTTCCTTTACTTTCTTCTTGCATTTTTTGTAGTTGCATTGTTTCTCATCTTAAGGGGGGGTGTTAGAGTAAAGTATTAATTTAATTATGTTAATTAAGTTAACTTTACTCCCTTCTTAAGATGTCACCTTTTTTTTCTTTAGTTTTTTATATTTAAACCTCTCTTGCATTGGTAGTGTTATATTTAAAACACTCATGCGCTAGTTTTTTTAAATATAAACTTGCATGCATTAGTCATGTAATAATTAAACTAATTATTACATGCACTTCTTCTTTTTAGGGCTTCCCTTTCAAGGATTTCGATCTCCTTTATATGGTTGATCCATTGTATATTTTGTTCATTCATTAATTGAGGATATTTTTCTTCTTCATATTTTTGAGTCAAACTCTTGCCCTCTTCTTGTCTCTACCTCCTTGTAATAGGTTTTCGTATGCAGGTGATCTTTCGGTTTTGTGGATTTGTATTGCTCAAATCCTACATAAAGGAAAAGGAAAAAATTGAAGAAAAGGCGTACTAGGAAAGATAACTTTGATATAAGCACATTTCCCAAAAACTTGAATAATAAACTATATAGACTTAAAATATTTGAGATCTATAACACTAGGATCTATTAGGCTTTACCTCAAAAAAAAAGGAAATGAGCAAATGGTCCACAAATATAAATTTATTGAAAAGAGGATATCAAAAGTTTGCCCTTCCAAACATTTGTTGTCTTGGAGAAATAAAAATTGATATCTTCATATCCTCATGACTAAAACTTTGCATAAATATCAATATACCCTAATTCTTTCCTACTGGTTTCTCTTGCAGGTAGGTCCCTCAAATGAGCTAAATATTTTCTAACTTTTTCACTTCTTGAATTTTTCATCCAAGGGGATAGATGGTATATGGTAGCATAAAATTATCCAAGATAAAGACACTTGGTATACATGGGATTTTGTAATGACCTAACCTCTTCATTGAGTTTGAATTTGTTCCTATCTTTACTATGCAACTACCATCTAAATCTATTTTACCATCTTCTAGGTTATCTTTTAGACACTCAAACTCCTAAACCCTTTAAGTTATCTTACATTTTCCATCCCTAGAGGATTCAAATTTAATTTGTAATGTTGTAAGTTTCAAGGGGAATTGCTCACTTTACCTAAAGTAATTTTCTTTGATTTATTCTATTTAGAATTTCATAGGTTGTTGAACTACTTTAGACCTAAAATATCAAGATACGTTATATTGAACCTAGGTTTCTTATAAGGAATTATTCTCAAAATGCATCATTGTTTCTAGAAGTAATGTTAATATAAATGCCCTTTATTTGTAGTCACATCCTCATCTCCTATTTTTATGGTATTTGGATTTGTATTAATGTCCATGCCATGAGTATTAAGTTTCATACAAGTCTATCCCTCATGTTTTCTACTTTCTTTAATAATCTACATGCCCCCAAAAAATTCATAATCTACCCATCACGAACAAGCATTAGAATCATTCCATGAAAATGTAGAAGATGCTTGAAAATTTCATGTTGATATGCATGCATCTAACCTATATTTATTGTCTCAAGTATCTAACGGAGATATGCTATAGAACATTAGTTTATTGTACTTATCTTATCCATTTCTTTTCTAGATTTCCTACACCCATCGATCAAAAAAATTAACAATTTATCTAAGGATGATTTCATCTTATTGAATAGTTGTGTTTGTTATGGTACCATTGTAAATTATAAGTACCTTATTGGTGTGTATAATTTCATAATTATTTAGCACCCACCTTAGTGTTTTTCACCTTAACATACATAATAGGACTACATATGGAACTTAATAGACACCTAAATTCAAATATGGGTCCTAGGCTATTTAAATTTCATAAAAAATCAATGTGAGCCCTTATTTCTAGGCATAATCCTTTATTATTTCTCTTCTTTAATCATTTACTAGCCTACATAGGTCCTATGTTACCATTTGTGGCCTTTGTACTTCCTCCTAACCTCAAAATTAGTTTTACTTCATAATTCAACATTCCCTAGTTATATGGGGAACATGGTTTAAATTTGAGCCATAATTTATGGGTATACAACATCCTAGGAATTCTATACCCTAGGTTTTGTGATGTGATTTGAATTGAGGGCTCATCTTGGTAATTTAGTGGGTAATTTGGATGTTTGGTTGGCTCTCCCAAGTTTTCACCCTTGAAATATTTTGAGAGGTATATAATCACCCTATCTCTCCTCATTTGAGGAGTGGGTTCATAAGAAAAATAATCACATCTACTCTCAAGCATCCATGTCCATTATTAAGTAATCAATCTCAAGGTTTGAAGGCAAGCATCTGAGCATTCAAGATATAGAATTCTTCTCAAGCATTCAAGGTTGTCTTCTCCATGGATCAAGCTTATTTCCCTCATCTAGGGTCAATAAAAAAATTCAACCAACAAGGAAGAAGGTCATTCATCTACCTACTTCATTCTCTCTCCTCCCAAATATTATGGCAAGCTACAACATACATTACACAATGTTTTTTTTCATGATATCCTTTTCAGTTTTTGTGTTAAGTCAAAGCTATTACATCAACATATTTGATCATATTCAAAAAATCATTTACATTGCCAAGATATGATAGACTTCATTTTTCATATCTAGCCTCTACTAAATGACAACACACTTTCATTTATCATATTTCATTTTAAAGGTTGATTATATACCCTTAAAATCATCCTCAAATTCAAACCATAGGTCAATACTATTAGTTAGTTATTATTTTAGGTCATTGTAGGTTCTTTTTTTATTTATGTATGTCTATTTCTTCTAAAAGTTCTTATTTAAGCTTATTTAGCCTTCCATATTGCATCATCCTATTATCAACTCCTCTTAATCAATCATAGTGAAGGATCATTGCACCTACTTAGCACTCAAGTCCTACTTAACCCAAGTAGGAAAGAGGAACAATTCACATTGCTTTCATTTTCCTAAATATATTTTGGTGAACCTAACACATGACATTTTCACTTTTGATTATCTCATGCATTTCATCCTTAAATCTAATTTAGGTAGCTTTGATGGAGTTTACTAAGTTAGATTGGTGTGTGATATCTCATGTTATTACATTTCTTCTTTCTTCTCTTTATCAATCATATGATGTTGCCTTCAGGCATTTCATAGTTCTTATTTCCTTTCATGGTGTTATTGCATATAGAATTATGAGAATTTCAAATATCTCCCTTCCTTATAAAACATGTTTCAAGGCTTTTATCAATATTTTATGTGGTTTTCTCATTCATATTTTAGAAGAATATATGGAATATATTGATTACATAAGGATTTTTTTTATGAACCTAAAGATGACATTAGCATAAACCAACTTGATCCTTTTCCTACAATGTCTATTAATCATGAGAATGGAGATCAACCTCCTAATAGTCCCATATTAGTGAGACTTGGATCATCTCCTCCTCAACCCACCTTAATGGATTACCTTAAGGAAGGTATCTTATGCACTTCTTTAGATTATCTAAAACATTCCTCTTTCTATCAAAGTATTTTTCATAATCTTGATGTTAACAAATTCCTTAATTATTTGTCTCCAAGTATAACATTGAGTAGACATGAAGATCTTGATAAACCTTCTTCTTCTTCTCCACCTAAAGAAGATCAAAATAGTGATAGGAATTATAATCTCCCTAAAGTAAATATTCCCCTTCATATTCCTCTTTATACCACACACTTTCATAAATATCAAGATGAATGTCCTTACCCCTCAACATTAAAGGATAATTACAATGTGGGTTATGCCATTACTACTCAAAAAGGTTAAGTGGACAAGGTCTTGGTATTAATGAACAAGGTATAAAAATCCCTATATGTCATCCTACACAAGTTTGATGTGATCTAGATTTATACCTTAATACAAGACCTTTCCCTCTTCTTCCATTCCCTATGGATCCTTCTTTATCACAACAAAAATCTCCTCTAGACACTCTTTTACCAATTCCATATGTTGTTCTAATTATTGGGAAAAATAGGTTTTGAAGGGACCCAAAACCCTTTACAAAGCTATCAACAAAAGATCAAAAGGAGAGAGCACAACAAAAAAGAATCTACAGCAAAAAATTGCCCATAAAAGGGCTACAAGGGCACCAACAGAAAAGACAACAAAAAAAACACCAGCCTGAAATATAAAAAAACCAACATGGGATCCAGCCTAAACAAGCGAATACATTATCCCAGCTTTTTCATCAAGAGTTTTCTCTATTTTGTCTTGGATATTGTCCATCCGACCGATGACACATTTCAACTCATCAACATTCTTCTTCAGAGAAGGAGATTTTTTCTTTGTGCTCTCATGGGTTCTGGAACTGGGGCCACCACTAGCCTCTGGGGAATCATTTTTGTGATCACTACCCTCCTCAGGAGCGTTATCCAAAAAATTAACCAAGGCCTTGAGATTGATGTTGGAGGCTTTCATGCTATCCTTGCTTTGCTAGAGAATTTAAGTTAAAGTGCTCTTGATTTTATCCATTCTTTCTTGGATATCAGAAGGAGGAGGGTTAGAAGTATCCTCTTTGAGAAAGGTATCCAATTTCTCCTAGAGGTTAGCATTATTTGCTTCAAGTTTCCTGCATTTCAGGTGTAGAATTCCATCTGTTGTTACACCTCCTTTTGATGATTGTTTGGTTTTGGCTAAGAGAATATTTTGGAGACTCAGGTATGACACTAAAATTTGTTTTCCTTTTAGACATTTTCCAAATAATTAAAGATCTCATAATGGTGATTTTCTATGTCTTTCTCATCATTTCTATAAACATTCTCTTGCTAATTGTATTGAATTTAGACAACTTGTTCAAGATTTAGGATATCAATTTCTTATTTGTTTAACAATGAATCTTATACTTTTTCTTGATATTAAAAAAATAACTTAGAATTTATCTTTCCTATTATTTCTCTCTCCATCATATAATATTAGTATATTACTTCACTAGGGGCTCTTTTTTTTTGCATGATGTCCATTGTGAGCCACATAATTGGTCTTTCCCCTTGTCTTTCTGCTTGGGGGGAAAGGTCTCTCTATATTATTTTGTTCTCTTTCTAAAGGATCCATTATCTCTTTTTCGGTTAATCTCTTATACTATGTTATCCTTCCAATCTTGGACTTGTTAGTTGAGGATATTTCTCTTTAGGGGATTGATATCCTTCTTTACAACCTCTTCCCTTCTTGGAAGTGTATATCTCTTGTAATGGATTTTTTCACTAACTTTGTATAATGTGGCATCCTTTCTCTTTCTCCTTCATAGGACCTATTTTTCTCTTTGTGGGTTTGCATCTTTTATAGTGCTACATGCTTTGTAGCATAAGATTCTTTGTTTCCCACATGTCATTATCATCTTTTTTAATACCTCATAGAGAATATCTATTATAAATTATCTTCCACTTGTGGATCATATGGTGTTTCTCTCCCTTTCTAAAAGATCCATTATTCCTTTGTTTCCTTGTTTCTTTTATAACATGACATCATTTCTTGCATGAATTTGTTTATTTTGCATGAGGATCTTCTCTTTTTCAGGTGATGTACATCCTTGTTCACAACCTTATCCTTTCTTGAAAGTGTATGTCTATTATGAAAGATCTATCACTTAGGGTATATAATGTAATATTCCCTTTCCTTCACCCTTGGGGGAAAAGGTTTCATTTATCAATCTTCCTTTCCCTTCTCTTACTAAGAATCCACTTTTCTTGGTGTAGTGGCATTTTTTTTATCATGTGGTCCATTCTTTTTTTATATGGAATTGTTTTTTCATTCACGATTCTCTCTTATGAAAGAGGTGTGTATCCTTGGTCACAACCTCTTCTTTATTTTAAAATTTTGTTCATCCCAAAAATATACCCTTACTTTGGGTCTTAAAGTGTGTCATGCTTCATCAAGAATCTCTTTTTTTACCTCACAATTGGGGGGCTAACAGGGTGTATTATTGTTCTCCTCCCGTGTGTGTCTTGAATATTTTATCTTTGTTCAAGGACTCCTCTTGAAGGTACTTTACTTTGTACATAAGGAAAAGGAAAGAAATGCAAAGGGCTAGATTACTCCTTTTCCAAATTTCAAACTCAAAAGGAAGATGTCCTAATCAGCTCAAGTGAGGACCTAAGTTATGAATGGGCTAGTGATCCTTTCCTAATTATGTAATTTGAAAATGAAAAGGAGGAAATATGCAATGTGGATGGAAAAATAGATGAATAGAGACAAAATTGGAAATAACAGACTGATAACTAACTGCCAAAAACTAGATCTAAGTTGAATCGAGATCCAGAATGTTGTACTAACCTATAATTTTAGTTTGGACTAAAATTTCAAGGTACAAAACATTTTAGACATTCTATACCTGGGTACAAGATGTACCTAGCACTTTTGACTAAAACTTCTAGGATTCCTCCGACTGCCTTTGATCTACCCAAAAAAGATTCTACATCTTTGTAAATTGTTATTGCACATAGAAAAATGGAGCAAAGGTTGGGTAAAATGGTTTTTTTAGGAAACAACCTTGAAAATGAAAAGAAGTTGCATAAATAAAAGTATGTAAAAAGGTAAATGTTTGATTCACCTTGCATAAAATTTCATTGATGAATGTAGAAATCTCTCATACCCATGAAGATATTTGAATGTGCTTGGAAACAATGAGTTGACCATGAAATTCAGAAAAGGAATCAAGGATTCCCTCACAAACACATGAATCTATGAACACCACTCTTAGATCTTCAATGTAGATATGCTTGATAATAACTTGCAATGAAGGGGAGATGAATGTGGATGGAAGGAATGATATTATTACACAGTTGAGAATTCTTATACTTAGAAATAATGGGAGATAAAATTTCTTAAATGGAGAATATTTCCTTGGAATTGATTTGAATGAATTGGAGAAACTAGATCTTTGATGCTTGCCTTCAAATCTTGAATCCAATTGCTTAATGTGTCTTGATTGCTCGAATGTGTCTTGATCATTAATGCTCGAGGATAGTAATTGATGTCAAAAGGATGAGAGATAGGATGTTTCTAAACTTCATCCATCATTTTAGGATTCAAAAATAAGTCAGGCCAACCACGAGATCTATTTTCCCACTAACACCCCGACATAGGACTCCATGCCAAATTTGGGCTAAAAAATGATAGTACAAAACATTTGAAACACTTTGTACCTAGGTAAAAAAATTTGAAACTTTTTGTACTTTGGTATAGGATGTTTGAAATATTCTATACTAGGGTACATATTGTATGAAGCATTCTATACCTAGGAGATTGCACTCAAAATTGAATTGGATGTCGGGACAATGGAAAGGATGCGGGAAAAGAGGAATCTGGTTGCTAAAATCAAGCATAACATACTTAAAATCTCAAAATCACCAAAATGGGGCATAATAAAGCATCTAATTATGGGTGCTAACTTCTTAGGGTGGTACATTTAGCCCACACTTTAGTAGGAGTATGAGATAAATTTATGCTCACATGAAGTAGATCAATGCATAGGAACGATCTTATCAAGGTCAAGGAGACAAAGAAACATCAATCCCCCAAGTGACTTAAGTCCTCATCAAATCAAAATCTAAGATAAAAGAGGCATCGTTATAAAGAAAGAGAGATGAGAGAGAGGGAGAGATAGGGACAAGCATGACCACTAGCTTTGTAAGGTATTGCCTTACTATGGATCATGCAAAGGGAAAGGGTTGTTGCAAAATATGGCATTGATATTTTAGCAAGATGTGTTATGCTAGTCAACTCATCAAAACAAATTGATCAGCCCTTAAGGAAATAATTGTCTTCATTAAGGGATCCTAAAAAAGGTGATCACTCATAAGGAAAGTATTGTCTCCTTAGCCATTTGCATAAGAGAGATTGTATTGAATCGTTGTGTGTGTGAAAAATGTTAAAGAAGGATCAAAGTGTATTGTTGGTATGTGGTGAATAATCAGACAATTACTATACACTTTCCATTTATCATGGATTTTGAGGCAACAACCCGAAAAAAAAATTGGTTAACTCGTCAAGGATTTTCCCTAGGTTAAATTTTCAAGTAATTTTTAGGGTTAACTTGTTAACCAACATTCATAAACTTCCTAAAGTGCCTATATCTAAGTGACGGTGTAATGTGAAATGTATCAGATTATAATTTTTCTCTTCGTTGGATAATAAAATTAGTGGATGGTTATTTCTATATGGATGTATCCCATATTAGGTGAGCCACATTAAATATCTATGTTATTTTTATGTCTTCTCTATTTCTTCATTATCTTAATATTATTTATTTATCATATGTGCCTAAACCCTAACATGTATGCCCCCATGTTAAAGTGATTACAAATTCCTTAATGGGATCAATAGCTTTAATGGAGCATGCTTGAACCCACAAGAGATATTTCCACTATGAGATGCCCCTAAGAAAGGAAAAAACAAGGGAAATGAAGACATGAAAGAAGAGAGAAAAAAAGGGATCTACTAACTCAAGAGTCAGTATGATCATATGATAACTCATTTATATCATAATTATATCAAAATGAATTTTCATCATTCTCCAAAGGTAGTAGAACTACAATCAAGATAGAAGAATGTCACATAAGAGTTACAAAGAAGAGTCTTTTTGGGTTGAAATTACAAAGACCAAAAATAATAGGTATCTAATGTTTTGCATCATCCCCAATCATACAACACAAAGGAACATTTATAAATAGTATCATATGCACAACATAACATGTAACCACATATAGAAGAAATGAGATACAAATGAAGCAATGTCACAACAGATCGATTCCTTCATCACCTTGTGCCAAAAGAGCAACAAGGGTTATCTAGCACATTATAGGGGAAGTACATTACAACAAGAAAACACAAAGAATCCACCATACAAGAGGAGATAATCAAGCATATTGTTTGTCCCCCCATCCCAGTTTGTAGTATTTAGGGAAGTTGGGAAATGGGAAAGAGGAGAAACATCAAGCATGGAAGATGAGACAATAACCAGTTCCAAACAAGGATCATGTTTTGAAGATGGGTCACTTTTTTCTTCACTAGCACTAAGAGATAATTATTTTGTAAATCTAGCTGGTAAATCATAATTAACATCAATAAGCTCATACATATCATCAAAATCACTAAGATGAATATCATCATTTGCATTAGAAACATTGAAATCATCATCATCAAGAGTATCTTCTTCATCCAAATTAATTTTAATAAAATCTAAGTTATAAATAGAATTATTATGTTTGTTCAATTTAATCTTTTTCAAATTAACTTCCTCCCTTGGGTTATGCATAGTTTGGTCAAAGGGAATGAAAGTATCTGTAGGTCTCTTAGGGGAGGAAATATTTGGAAAGCATGCTCATGGGTTCTAGCACGGTGAAATTATAACAATAGTCATGATCATAATGATTATGTTTGGTTTTTCTTGAGATTTGGTTTTGTTTAGGATCAATTAACATCAGGTCCTTTCCTTTTTTAGGGGGGAGAACAGGAGGCACCACACTAGGTTGAGAGATAACATTGGTAGAATGTTTCTAGTATATAGGAGGTGGAATAGAAGCATATAGAGGAGGTGTGGAAGGTGTAGGAATAATTCCAAGTCCAAGGAAAAGATATGGAACATCCTTAGGATTTCTAAGCTCACAAATCTTTTGGATTTTGAATTTTTGATAGGATCAAAAAATATTGTCTTTTCGAGGTTGAATTGGTTGAGGCATGGAAGGCTAAAAGAATGTAAGGTCAAAGTTCCCTCAAGGCGCTAAAGGATGATATAGACTATGATTAATCATGATTATTTCTTCATCATGGAGAAATTTTAAACCTTTATGAATAGGAGAGACTATGGCTTTCATGGAGGTGAGCCAAGGAAGACCAAGTTTAACTTGAAATTGGTCTAAATTTGGGATGAAAACAAATGTGACATCTAGTTTTTTCCACAAAATTCTACGAGAAAAGAAATGGAACCATGAGTTGGATATGTGAAACCATTATAATTTTGGATCATCACATTAGAATTATCATAGAAATCTCACTGCAATTGTCTAGTGTAAATATGTTCTTCATGTTGTCCCTTATGTATTGTCCTTTCTACCAAAAAATACTATGGTATATAGGTATACATTAGGTTGTATGGTTGGATGGCATATATGATTATATTGACAGTAACCACTTGGTTGGCACATCCTTGATAGTGGCATATACTTGCAATTTCATTACTACTCCATTATTGGTCTTTGATGTTTGAAATGGATATATCTATTTTGGAAATACTTCTTAGTGCTACATTTGGTTGATTATAATCATCATTTCATACTTATAACACATTGATATATCTTTGACAGAATGGGGATAGATATATAGATTGGATATTCAATTTCACATACATTGCTAGTCATACATTTTTTATATGATTGATATGTTATCCTTTCTTCGTGCATATTTGATATTCATTATTGTTATTTGATACATTATGTATCTTGTTTTACAATAGATATTAATCTCATATATATCCTTGTTTCTAATAAGAAATTAATATCTCATGAATAATTTTGTTGATAAGGTATTCATGTCTTATCACAAATAAAATATATAAGTTGTTAATAATCAATTGACTACAATTTTGATAAGTATCAAGAGATAATTTGAGTTATACAAGGAAAATTAGTTGACCAAATATCAAATTTGTAATATGGTGATGAGCTTGATTCTAACAACAAAATATGGTTTGGTATAATTCTGCAAATCATGGCATACATGAGTTTAATTATTGTAATGATAGTGCCCTTTGACCTTGGGCATAATATTCAGGGAAATAATTATTGTTTTTAGAATGAATTTTTGAATGTTGACAAGACATTAGTCTTAATGTGTCAAAGGCATCAATGTGATCTTTGGCTTCGAAGACATTGGGAGGTATTATGGGTTTTGACTACCCAGGGGTGCAGTTTTGGTAAAAGGTTTTGATTCAAGCATATACATGGGGTGTTCATTTGAAAATGCATTATTATGTTTTACTTTTGAAACCCTACCCCAAGAAACTAGGGTGCAGGCACTTGCTAATTACAGTGTTTCGTTTGGAGGTTATCTTGAGTAGAACAATGGACATGGAGATGAGAATGAAAATGGTTGGGATGGCATGGTGGTTATGCAAATATTTCTTCTTGCATTTGTTAACTTCATTTTGGTTTCAATTTTTTAAAGGAGTCCATTATGGTTCAATAAAAGAAAAAATTTTACTTCTTTATGATTAGTAGTTGTTAAAAATAAAAAGGGTGTCTCTATGATTACATAGTCTATTTTTTGAAATACATCCTTAATGGGATTAAGTGACAGTTATAGGTTTTTTTTGGTTCCTTGGTACTTTCTGTTCAATGATGGTTACACGGGACTTCTAGTATATACACTATTATTATACTTTTTCTTTTCTCTTCATTCTTTAGTGGATAATGTAATCCATTAAGAAAGTATAAAGAGAGGGATTTATTTTGGAAATGGTGTGGGATACATGTGAAAAGAAAAAGGAACTTTATTTTTCAAAAGAATTTCCTTGAGGGTTTATAGAGGTATGATCTTAAAGGGCATTGTTTTGTGAAGGGGTTTTATTTGATTCCATCTTTTAGAGAAGATGAATGTATAACTTCGAGGA
Organism: Chamaecyparis obtusa; assembly: GCA_027943335.1. Lineage (NCBI taxonomy): Eukaryota > Viridiplantae > Streptophyta > Pinopsida > Cupressales > Cupressaceae > Chamaecyparis > Chamaecyparis obtusa. The sequence goes on along the minus strand of BSBK01003091.1, from coordinate 4,765,292 downwards.
AATTGTTTGGTAAGTTTTTGTTTTGGGTTGGATCATCATTGAAGAACTCTTCATTGTTGAAGTTTCGTGATATAGTGATCATATTTTGTATAGACCTACATTTTTATTATAAGGATTCTTCATTTTGTTGACAATCATATTTAGTATGATGTATTCATTTAGGATTTATATGTAAGTATGAAATGTATACCTTATGATGTACAAAATAATTATGTTGTATACATTTTTTGATTGCATGTGTTCCTTGTATCTCAAGGTTAGTGAGATATTCTTGAAGGTTATACAATTTGGAACAAATTTCATATTTTGTCTATTTAATTTCAAGTTTGTAACACTAATCTTCTAGTGAGGCATTCTTGGTTGCCAGTGAGGCATTTTTCATTTTCCAGTGAGACATATTCATATTTCAATGAGAAAATAAGAAGTTAGTGAGGCTATATAAATAGTAATTTATTTAATAAGCTAGTGAGGAAATTTTTGAGTGCTTTTCATCCCTATGAGGGTTTTCCACTTATGAAAAGAATTTCCATTGATCTTGAATGAGCATTTTATATTTTGTTAAGTTGATTTCTCTGCATCATTTGATTGGATGATCTATATATGCTATTTATGATTCTTTCTATTGGCATCATTGATTAAAAAATAATTTTTACATTAAAAAGTATAGAACACTTATTCACCCTCCCCCCTCCCAGTATTCTCTATACTCCAAATGGTGGTCTCAGATTCATACACTTTCCATAAGTATAACAAAATTAAGGGATTCCTAGTAGAGGATTACTAGTCATAGCTATTGAATATTGTCTTGATCATGCTATCAAATCATGTTTTGAAACTGATATTGATTTTGAAATTGATTTATAGGGTGAACCAAAATGTGCTCTTGGTAAAATAAATAAAGACAAAAGGGAAGTCACAATTCAAAATGGTCAAGATATAAATGATATCGAAAGACTAGTTTACAAAATTAGTGAATTGGAAAAACAAATTTCATATCAAAAGCTCTAACTTGTAGAAAACAAGAAACTTTTTATAGCAATAGAAGGAAAATTGAAATGTAAAGAGGAGTGTCTTATCCTTGAAGTAGAAGAGATTGTGGCTTTAAAGAAAAAACAAGTATAATGGTAGTAATGGTTTGATATACATCTCAAGGAAAAAGGGAAATTATAGACTAGAAGGACAATGTCCTGGTACTAGTGAAAATGCAAAAGATAAATTCATTGACAAAAAGAGTAAATTTTTTAATCATAACCTGCATTTCTTTGGCCATTTATTTATTTGTTGTAAATATGGACACAAGGAAAAAAACTATAAAGTTATGTTTAGAAAAGAGCCTAGTTTTGTTAATGAAAATATTTTAAATTTCTTGAATAAATTGAAGTGCCATAATTATGGGAACTTTGGGCACATTGCAAAATTTTGCAGATTAGTCTTGCAACAAAACAAAGCTAGTGGATATCATGAGATATCTTCTAGAATAGATAAAACTAAGTTGATTTGGAAACCAAAGGTTGGATCTGTGGTTGTCCAAATAGTTCTACATGCACAGAAGAGAGATCTGTGGGTTGTAGATAGTGGGTGCTCTCACCACATGACTAGTGATAAGAGAAAGGTTGTCAATCTTGAAGATTTCATTGGTGGCTCAGTTAGATTTAGAAATTATTGTTGCATTTTAATAAAAGAAAAATGGATTATACTTTTGGATAATAATATTAGTGTTCATGATGTCTACTATGTAGAAGGTTTGACTCACATTCTTCATAGTGTAATTCAAATCTGTGATAATGGTTTCAAAGTTGTGTTCACTTTTCTAGCTTGTGAAATACATAAAAAGACTGGAAAGATTGTTGCAGCTGGCTTTAGAATTATTATAAAATTTATAATCTTTGTCAATCCACAAACAATGTTAAAGAAGGAAAATTTTTCTCCATGAGTCAAGTTGAACAAAGAAAAATTTGGCATAGAAGACTTGGGCATATTAATTATGATAATCTTGTCAAAATTAGTAAGAATTAAAATGTTAGAAATATGCCAGTTATTTCTGTTAGAAAGTAAAGTCCACCAAGATAACTTAGAGAGGGGGTGAATCAGTTATCAGATAAATACAACTTTTATCACCATTGACATATTTTAACCATGTGAGCAATGTAAGCAACAACCATATAAAGATAAACATACATAGTAACACAATAACACAAGATATGTTGACTAGGGAACCTCTTGATCAAAGAGTAAACCCCGGTGGGGATGATGCCCACAAAAGATGCACTACTATGAAAATTCCTTGTGAAAGGATGGAATATGTTAACAGCCTTATGAAATACATTTAGTACATATGAGTCCCTGTTAGGAGACTTTGAATCCCTATTAAAATATTCTAACCCTATTAGGAGTTTATGGAAGACAGAAGGACCCACTACCCAAATAGCTTCAAAGGCAAGATCACTGAACACTCTGCCCAACTGAACTATGTATTACTCAATAGAATAATACCAAAATATTACTGATATCAACAACTTATCACTTCTCCTTTGACTGTGCCAAACCACACCAGCTACTTCATCAAATCTCAATACCAGATCTTTGTACTTTGCAAATCCTCTTACAACAAATATTGCTCAATTTCGCAATTCACTTTCATTCAATCTCTCATATCCTCATTAAAATAAAGAAAATAATCTTTCCTTTATACCACACTCAAATAAATTCAAATGATTCAGCCAACAAGGCTTAACCAATTACAAAATACAACTTCCACATGTTACACAATATTTTATAATTACATAAAATTGTCGGCTTCCAAAAAAGATAATTCTTCACTCATGCAACCTCTAACTTTTTTGTCACATTCATGTCACTATCATCATGTCTTCATCATTTGTACAACCTCGTATGCCTATATTCTATCCCGATTAGGAGATATCATCCAGTTTCTACAAACCGCTTCTCAGGAACACTGCCTGAATACTGATTCCACTGAATTACACATAACTGTCATGAATAATTGAATTTCCATATGCGCTCTTGACCACAAACATAGGCCACAACATAAATTAAGTCCTCAACTTTTCATAGCTTGATCTTTAATATCCCATGTGCGCTAATAAAAACATTGTCTGCTTCTCTGCTAATCTCCAGTAGATCACTGTGTTGAAATTAATGACAATCACAGTCATGAATGCAACAAAAACTGCTACAGAATGGATGAAAATACTCCCCCATAGAATATATTCAACATTCATTCCTAACAATCTCCCCCATTGTCATTGATGGAAACATAGATGAAAAATCATCCAATTTCCATGAATACCAACACTGCAACACTACTGCTCTGAAAAGTTTTCAAATCTTCTTCATCAATCAAATCTTGCTTCATTTTCCTATTCAATAGTTTTCCATTTTATATTTATTATATCCTTCTCCCTCAAATTCTCTTCAATAGATGATTTTTCATGTATCCTTCTCCCCCATTGACATCAATGACAAATAATACATCACTATGTCAACAACAACTTCAATATCAAAAGACACTTTTCAGAAAATATATTCACTACAGTCCTCATGACTTAGCTCAGAAACACATACTCGCCCATAGAGGAAGTACCAACATCCAGTCTAGAAAAAGATAGAGCTCATATACCACTGGACTGATGCAACAATCTGCATCACTTCTCAAAAGTAGGCTAGAGCATAAACACAAGCATACCTCTCAGATACTCAAATGTATCTTTCAGTAAGGGCTTTGTAAATATATCTACAATATGCTCTTTTGTGCTTATATACTCAAGTCTAATTTCTTTCTCTACAACTTTCTCTCTTACTACATGATACTTTATTTCTATATGCTTTGTCTTGGAATGTAGTATAGGATTCTTAGCCATACTTACTGTACTGGTGTTGTCACAGTGTATAACAACAGGTTCATCAAATTTTATTCTAATATCCTTCAACATTTGTTTCATCCATATTATTTGGTTACTATTATTTGCTGCTACTACATATTCTGCTTTGGCTATGCTTTATGAAATACAATTTTGTTTCTTTCTTAGCCAAGAAACCAATCTTCCTCCAAGGAAAAATGCTCCACTAGTTGTACTCTTTTTGTCATCAACACCACCTCCCCAATCTACATCTGTATATGCGCATAGGGTAAAATCATTAGATTTTTCATACCTCAATCCATATTCAATTGTGCCTTTCAAGTACCTCAGTATCCTTTTTATTGCTACATAGTGTGATTCTTTAGGATCAGCTTGAAATCTTGCAACGATTCCAACTGCATGTGATATATCAGGTCTTGTATGAGCTAAATATTGCAATCCTCCAATCATAGATATGTACCTCTTTTGTTCAACTGTAGGGGTCTCATCTGTGCCAGATAACTTGTGTCTAGTTACCATATGTGTGCCAACCGGCTTACAATTCTCCATACCAAATCTCTGAAATAAGTCATTCAAGTACTTTTTTTGACATAAGAAGATACTGTCACCGTTTTGTGTTATCTACAATCCTAAAAAATATTTCATCTCTCCAATCATACTCATTTCAAATTCAATCTTTATTTCATCTACAAACTTATCACTAGCTTCATCTTCTCCTCCAAAGATAATATCATCAACAAAAATAACTACAACCAACAAACCATTTTCAATTTCTTTCATATACAAGTACTGTCTATTGTGCCTTTAGTGAATCCTAATTTTATAAAATACTTATCCGGTCTTGCATACCAAGTTCTAGGTGCTTGTTTAAGTCCATATAAAGCTTTGTTCAGTTTACATACCATGTCTCCTTCATGAGTTAAGGGAAAACCTTCAGGTTGTTGAATGTAGACTTCTCCTAATTATCCATTCATAAATGTTGATTTCACATCCATCTGATATAATTTGAATTTATTATAGGCTGCATAAGCCAAAAACATTATTACCGCTTCAATTCTTGCAACAGGTGCAAAATTTTCTTCATAGTCAATTCCTTCTTACTGTGAGTATCCTTTACATACCAATCTTGCTTTGTTCCTTACAACTTCTCCTTGTTCATTCATCTTGTTTCTAAATACCCATTTATTTCCTATAACATTCTTATCTTTAGGTCTAGGGACTAATTCCCAAGTCTTGCTCTTTTCAATTTGATCTAGTTCTTCCTTCATTGCTTTAATCCAATGTTCATCTTTACAAGATTCATCAATAGATTTAGGTTCAATTTGTGAAATTAAACATAGTTCTTCTTGTGCCTTATTCCATGTCAGAACTCCTTTTTCTATGCTCCCAATAATCTACTCAATATGATGATTTCTTGCTAGATTCATGTTAGGTGTCACTGTCTCAGTTCTTGCTTCAACTCTAGGTTCTGCTCTAGGTTCTTCTCTGATTTCCTTAATGTGACTTTCATTATGTAATTCACTTTCAGTTTCATAGAATAATTCAATATTGTCTTGATCAATTCTAGGATGATTTCCTTCATTTGATTCATAATTAAGCATTTTTTCCTAAATTTTGAACATTTCATCAACTTTAACATTTGCACTCTCAACAATAGTTTTAGTTTGTTTATTGAAACATTTATAAGCTTTAATTTTCAATGAATAACCAAGAAATATACCTTCATCACTTCTAGGGTCAAATTTTCCAATGTCATCATCTCTCTTAATATAACATTTACTACCAAAAGTTATGAAATACTTAACTGATGGTGCATGTCCAAACCATAATTCATAAGGTGTCTTGTTTGTGTCTGCTCTAATTTGTACTATGTTCATTGTATATAGTGTTTTATTCACTGCTTCTCTCCAAAATATCTTCGCCAAGTCATTTTCAAATAGCATAGCTCTTGCTACTTCAATCATTGACTTTTTTCTTCTTTCTGCAATACCAATTTTTTCTAGTGTTCTAGGGGCTGAAAACTATCTCTTAATACCATTCACTTCACAAAAAGTGTTAAATTCTTTTGAAGTAAATTCTCCACCTCTATCTGATCTTAAACATTTAATCTTCATTCCAGATTCATTCTCAATTTTGTTCTTGACTACTCTAAACTTATCAAATGCCTCAGATTTTTCCTTAAGAAATGTAATCCACATCATTCTTGTAAAATCATCAACAAGAATCATAAAATACCTTTCACCATAGAATCATCTAGTCCTTGTGGGACCGCTCAAATCTATATGAACAATTTCTAACTTCTTTATTGATGTAAAATTCTTGCTAGGAAATGAGCTTCTCTTCTGTTTAGCCATAATTGAGACCAATTGTTAGAAAGTAAAGTCCACCAAGATAACTGAGAGAGGGGGGGTGAATCAATTATCAAATAAATACAAATTTTATCACCATTGACATATTTTAACTATGTGAGCAATGTAAGAAACAACCATATAAAGATAAACATACATCGTAACACAATAACACAAGATATGTTGACTAGGGAACCTCTTGATCAAAGAGTAAACCCCGGTGGAAATGATGCCCACAAAAGATGCACTAATATGAAAATTTCTTGTGAGAGGATGGACTCTATTAAGATCCTTATGAAATACATTTGGTACATATGAGTCCCTGTTAGGAGACTTTGAATCCCTATTAAAATATTCTAACCCTATTAGGATTTTATGGAAGATAGAAGGACCCACTGCCCAAATAGCTTCAATGGAAAGATCATTGAACACACTGTCCAACTAATCTTTGCATTACTCAACAAAATAATACCAAAAGATTATTGATCTCAACAACTTATCACTTCTCCTCTGACTGTACCAAACCGCACCAACTACTTCATCAGATCTCAATACTAGATCTTTGTACTTCGCAAATCCTCTTACAACAAATATTGCTCAATTCCACAATTCACTTTCATTAAATCTCTCATATCCTCATTAAAATAAAGAAAAAAATCCTTCCTTTATACCACACTCAAATAATTACAAATGAGTCAGCCAACAAATCTTAACCAATTACAAAATACAACTTCCATACATTACACAATATTTTATAGCTACATAAAATTATCAGCTTCCAAACAAGATAATTCTTCACTTGTGTAACCTCTGACTTTTTTGTCATGTCCACATCAATATCATCATGTCTTCATCAACTATACAACTTTGCATGCCTAGATTCTATCCCGATTAGGAGATATCATCCAGTTTCCACAAACCACTTCTCAGGAACACTGCCTGAATACTACTTCCACTGAATTACACATAACTGTCATGAATAGTTGAATTTCTATATGTGATCCTGAACACAAACATAGGAAACAACATAAAGTAAGTCCTCAACTCTACATAGCTTGATCTTCAATATCCCACGTGCGCTAATACAAACATTGTCTGCTTCTCTGCTAATCTCTAGTAGATCACTGTGTTGACATCAATGACAATCACAGTCATGAATGCAACAACAACTGCTACAGAATGGCTATGAATACTTCCCCATAAGATATATTCAGCATTCATTCCTAACAATTTCTAACCCTAGGAAAAATGTGTGTAAATAATGTCAAGAAGGAAAAGTAATTAAGCTTTTTTTTTTAAATCAAAGGAATATTTCCCTACTAAGCTTGGTGCAGGAGCACCAAGCCATGAGAAAGGAAACATGAGAGACCATGGAACCAAGGAATACAGAAAGGTGACAAAGGAGGTCAATTGACACATCTTAAATCTAATCATGGCATTTTGTAAAAGCAAGAAAGATATAATGGTCAAAAGTCCTAAGGGTCCTTACAAGGACCCTAAAACCAAAACTTTGTAATGAGGGCCAATAGTACCTCAAGAGTCTAATAGGAATTAATAAGGTTTTGGGAGTACTAAATGATCCTATGAGATCAATATGTACTAGGTTGGAGGGTCTTAGTTAATAAAAAATCAATAAAACAAAACTTGGAAATTCAAATTTTTGAATTCTAACAGTTACATGTAATTAGGAGGGAAGGGGTGTTTAGGAGTTGTTTTGTGTTGCAATGAATTTAAAATATTTAGGAACCAATTGGGATAGTTAGAGGATGGGTTTATAAAGCCTCTAAGAGGCATTTGAAAAGTATGGAATGCATAGTACAGATGTTGTACAGACCAAACCTGGAAATGCAATAAAAACTTGAAATTCTTCTATTTTTGTTGTTTTTTTGGGTACTGTTTGGGAAACTTAGATGCATTATTCAGTTGGATTGAAGTATATGGTAGATATTTATATGATCTAAGTAACATTTAAATTCTGATTCTGAGTTTATAAGTGACTGTTCTCAGAGAAATCAATGTTTTTGCATTTAATTTGGAGGTTTAACAATGATGTTGGGGGACATTATATGAATGCATGAACTAGTTCTCTTGGAATGAGTCCCCCTTAACATGTACATTACTCTACTAAAAATGTATGTGCAGAAGAAGTGAAGTTGCAAGTGTACATCGAGGATAAGGAGATTTGAAGTGCATAAAATTGGTTGTTGGGGTATAGCAATGAGATATTGGCCTTAACTAAGGGGTGTCTTCAAAGTTGTGATAGTTTTATAAGGACATGGTGAAGGTATATGATCCCTCAATTAATCCTAGAATCATTTGGGGAGTGAAGATACAAGAAGCCCTAGATTTGGGTATAGATTGAGGAGGGTTTTGGGGCTTTCATAGTAAATTAACTCTTAACCTCAAATGGACCATAGAAATGTTTTATTGGAATCATAACACAATAATTTACATGGTTATAGACACTGGGGATAATTATTTAGTACACTTCCTTTGTTAAAGTGACCTTTTCCTAAGCCCAAAATAGTGATCGGGGTGGAGACAGTAGACATCATCCAAAATAATAGTACCTAAGTTTTTAGTATGGTGTAAAGAAGGTAAATGGGTGTCCAAATCCATCATTAATTTTTTATGTGTATTGAAGAAGTTGGGAGGATACAAAGCATCTTTCTCATTGGAGGCCTAATTAGAGCAACTAGGTCTACAAGGAGGAATTTGGGGTTAGACAACTAAATGAGTGTAGAGAAGCCTAAAACCTTTTGAAACACTTCAAGCCAGACATAAAAAAACCATTCTAATCCATTGGGGACATTGGATAAGGTCGTGATCAATTTTTGACCCATTTGAGCCATTTAGGTGCCTTTAGGCCTATTGGTTGGATTTGGAATCCTTTGTATTTCCCTTATAAATAAAGAAGTGCACTACCACCTCTACATCGAGTGGTATTAGAGTAGGGAACAGTTTCTTGAGGAAGGTGTTTGGTTGGATAGAAGAAGCAATGGTACCCAAAAAATTAGTTGGCTAGGTAGATTGAGGAATTAAGAGAAGAGTTGGAAAGAGAGAAAAGAGGGAAGAGGGAGCTAGAAGCATCCAAGGAGAGGGAAGAAAGGTAGTTGATAAGGGGGAGACTACAATTGATAGAAAGGATCGAGGCCTTAGAGAAGGAAAGGCAAGAACGTAGCAGAGAAGAAGTTCATGAAGGAAATGAGGAAGGAGAGGATGAATACAATGAAGGAAAAGAAAATAGGGGTCATAGAGAATAATATGATCTTGAGGAGAGAAGGTTTGTGAGGTTGATTAGGGAATTGCAAGGCACTAGTGGAAGGAGAAATGTTTATTTTCTTATATATCAAGGCAATATGGAAAGTGAAGAGGTGCTTAGATGGGTAGAAGCACTTGAGAATTATTTTGACTTAGAGGATGTAGGGGAGGACAAGAAAGTAAAGTTGGTCAAGGAAAGCTGAAGGGGAACAACCCTTACATGGTGGACTAGTATTAAAAATGAGATGATAGAAAGGCGATTGAACAAGAGCTCAGCTTGGGAGAGGATGAAGGCTATGGTGAAGAGCCAATTCTTACCATCAAATTTAGCAATCCAAACAAAGATGAGGAGAAATAATTAAAGCAAAGGGACATGGATGTTATATCCTATACTGAAAAATTTCACACCCTAAGCATTAGGGGAGGTGTGGAGGATGAAGATGAGAAGGTGGTCAGGTATATCAATGGCCTTAGGTATAATATTCAAGATGAAATAGGGTTAAATATGCCAAGAACCCTTGGAAATTTCTTTCAACTTGTTGTTAGGCCAGAAAAAAATTTGAAGAGGAAGAGTGAAAGACAAGGAATCAATGGTAGAGGAGGTGGAGCCATGAGATGAAGAGATGGAAGAAAAAATATAGATTCTCAAAAAAATAATGATAAATTAAAAGGCAAGGACTTCACTATTGGAAATATTCAGGAATTAACCGAGTTACTGAGAGGGGAGGGGTGAATCAGTAACTCCAAATTTTCTTCAATTACAGATGTATTAACATGTAATTCACTTTTAACCTTTCGCATACAGAAAGCATGAAACTTAAAAGCATTCACAATAATGACACATAGATTTGGTTACCCAGAAACCTTCCAAAAGAAAGTAAAACTGGGGTGGGGATGAAACCCACAAAGCTTTAATACTGCAGAATAAAGTTGGCCGGTTAAGGCTTACAATTTGATCACTTCTGATGATCTGCCCTATTAGGAGCAATAAGGATTGCTAAATCCACCCTGTTAAAGGATTTACAAAACATACAATGAAGTATGCACTCGGTAAAGAGATTTTACAAAAGACTGTTAAGTCTACCCGGTTAAAGGATTTAGTACTGATTCACCTGTTAGAATGAAACAGTAGATCTCTGGCTTTGCAACTGGATTGCTGATTGAGATTCGCTGATGTACTGATCACCTTCTGTGATGAATTTATCTTTGTTGTTCCTTATACTGCTGAAGCTTTCTGTAATTCGCTTATCTCTGCCTTTCTTTCTCTTTCACATATGTTTCATCATTCATACATCTTTACATTTTTACAACATTGTGTATATACAAGTTTTAAACAATTAATTACAATTACAATTACATAGTCGGCTTGACAAATAAACATAAGTGCTACTAAGTCAGCCCAAGTATGGTTACACAGTTCCTGCAACTGACTCGGTGACTTTCTGATACTCGGCGTCCACTGCATTACTCGGCATCGTCATGCACTTGGTAGAAGTGAAGGCACGGTTCATACTGATCACTCGGTAGGTTTTGAACTCGGTAAATACTGGTGACTCGGTAGACATGATGTTACTCGGTTTACACTGTCCTGTTCAGTTTGTACTAACTTTCTCAGTTTGCACTGTCTGCTGGGTTTGCACTGTTTGCTCAGTTTGCACTGTTTGCTCGGTTTGCACTGTCTGCTCGGTTTGCACTGTCTGCTCGGTTTGCACTGTCTGCTCGGTTTGCACTGTTTACTCGGTTTGCACTGTCTACTCGGTTCGCACTGTCTGCTCGGTTTGCACTGTTTGCTCGGTTTGCACTGTCTGCTCGGTTTGCACTGTCTGCTTGGTTTGCACCCAGAATGCAAATAAGTGTTGTCACTAGTGGCAATTCTGCTTAATGCCAACAATCTCCCCCTTTGGCATTAGTGACAAAAACACTTATTGGCCAAAATTTATAAACACGAATCATGCTGAGTTTTATTTTGATTGATTTTTCAAAATTTGTCTTTGTTATAGGGCTTTATACATTGTCTCCCCCTTTCAATGTGCTAACTGTTTCTATACAAATCTTCTTCTATACATATCTCTCCTTCTATACATATATCTCCCCCTTTTTGATGATAATGCCAAAGGTGCATATACAAGTTATTTACAGAGAGAATCCAAAATTTGATAGAAAATCAGAATGTACCTTCATTATTAGTGCCAGGGTTCTGTCCCAACTTTCTTGCAGAATCTTACATGTTTGTATAGTAATTTGGACTTCTGCAGAGAGTTCAATCATGTGATCTGCTATAGAGAACTGATTGTCATGAATCAATGTTTTGGAATGTTCAATGTGCTTAAACATTGTATTCATGATGGGAAGGATCATGTGTTGGATGTCTAGCAGTGTGGACCGGATCCTTGTGTCTTCTTTCAGTAGATCAAACTGCATATTTGATAGGTGTGAGATTTTCATGTGATGAGCAGAGCTTGAACTTGGTTCAAGTTGCAGCTTCTGTATGCTAATCTTCATATCCTCATCCATTTTATTCATTTTATCCTTAACATCCTTTGTGAACTCGGCAATATTGCACAATCTGGCCAAAAGAGAGGTAGCATTCGAATAGATAGATTCAATGTTAGACAAAACTGAAGACAATTCCACTTGGTTAATAGCTATGTGCTGAGCAATGTGCTCAAGCACTTTATTGTTGAATCTCTTCTCGGCTCTTTCAACTAACTTTTCTGTCCCGAATGAATCCTCATTGTATTTCTCAACTGCTTCTGCTAACTGTAACAAAACATGTTGGGAGGAGTCTACTTTAATGCCTAATGCATCAGACAAAATGTCCTTAGCATCCTTGATGATTTGATACTCCTTGTCTCTCTCCTCTTTAAGTTTCTTTTGTTTTGCTTTCCTTTGAAGGATCTCACCTATATTTTGCATTTGGTCCGCTGATAGATTTGCAAAATCTAATGTAGGAATCTCTATCTCTTCATCTAGGTCTATATCCTCTACTACATTCTTACCCAAAAATTTTATACTCGGTAGAGCCTTAGGCTTATCTGAACTTAATGCTTTGGTAGTAGTGACAATAGATAAAGTAGGGCTGGCTATAGAGACTGGCATACTTTCTACTGGAGAACTTAAAATATTTACACTTGAAGATTCAAAAATTGGAAAACTTACTGCTGGAAAACTTGATGGTGCAGGAGACTGCAGCTCGGTAGAAGAAATGGTAGCTGCTTCTGTTGTTGCTAGGGATGATTGGACAAATGTGGAAGTTGTCACAACCATGCTTGAAGGTGTCTCCGGGCTGGATGTAGAAACTTTCACTGGAGAGGTAGGAAGGGATGCAATGACTTCTGCTGCTATCCTCACAGTATCATCTACCTCAGTGTCTTCTTCTTGTTCATCACTGTCATCTTCAATATCTTTTATTATGACTGTTTCAATACTCAGTTGGTGAAGGTAGTATATGTTCTTCCATGTAGCATTTGCAGCCTTCACAACCGATTCAATATTGTTGATCAAAATCAAACAAGTATTGAACTTCAATGTCATCTTATTTTCATTTTCCTTTAATGCTTTCTTTACTTCATCATTTTTCAAGCTCGGCATCAACTGTCTCAGGTTTTGATCAAATATGTCTATCACAGTTTTCCTTGCATTGCTCCATCTCATTTTTATTGGATTCAATAGAACTGCTGGAACCTGTGGGGCAATTTCTTCAGGAGAGTATTTCCACTGTCCCATCTTCTCAATAACAGCATCTTCTATTTCCTTCTGTTCTATTTTCGATCTGGTTTCATATCTTAAGGATTTTATGTTACTTACTCTAGATCCTAATCCGTCTCTAAAGAGTTTGAGCTTTTCTTGAAGGTTTAGAGGAGGCCTTTTGAATACTATGTCTTTATCTGCCTTTTCTGCCTTGTCTGCCTTGCCTCTTGTATTTCTTCTTGTAAATACAGCAGTAGGAGGCTTAGGTGCCTTAGTGATAAATACCTTTCCTTTCTTCTTTGCAGGTTCTGGTTCCTCTGTTTTCTCATCCTTTTCCTCTTCTTCTTCATCTTTTTCTTCTTTGTCCTCGGTTATCATCTGCATTTTGGCTATCCTCTTCTTTCCTTTGTTTACCGCCTGTGGAAGCTTTATGCTTAGTTCAATTCTCACCTTAGCTTCATCATATGTTCCAAAATATGGAGCTTTGGGATTGACAGGCTGATTAAGAAGAGCTTCAATGATATCCTTGGTTTCATCAATATTTACCTCATAAGGAAGAGGTTTTACATATACAGTCCTTGGTTTAACTGCTTGAATATATACATTATCACAATCCACCATAAAACAAATGTCGTCTTTGTAATCTTCCACCAGCTTCTGTGGAATCCGAAATCTGTCATTCATTTTCTCTTTGAAAGACTCAAAATAATTGTCCATGATGCTTTCAAAATTTTCACCCATTTCTGAGATGTATTCATTTATTTCATAGAGGACTGGCACATCTTTTCTCCATACAACTTTTCCTTTAGAAGGGAAGAATTTCAGAACATAGAAGAATAAACAGACCAATAAGGATCCAAACTTACATGGATTGTTCTTGGAAGTTTTAATGCTTTCCATATTTTTGTTAAATTGCTTTAACAATAAGTCTGCTAGGTCAAATGTTAAGTTATTCTTGACCACTTTGTATGCTAGGTCAATAGCTTCACAGGAGACACTGTTCTGTCGACTAGAACTGTAAATCTTATGGGCAATGATGTGTGTACCAAACTTCAGTTCAGCGTCGGTAATGCTGCTAACTTTCATGCCTCTACCGTCCCACTCGGCTAGGGTTTTCTTCTCTAGTTCCGTCCGACCTAGGGTTTTGGTAGTTTTTGCTTTGTTCAACATGGGAAGACCGGTGACTTGATGAATCATCTTCTTTGTAATCTCAATAGGTTGCTCAAGCCAAATCTTGCCATCATGTACTCGGCTGAGAATATATCTAACCCATTTATCTCGAAAGTTTTGAGGTAGATGTGCAATGTGAACTAAACCTTTATCTTCCAGATGTTTGTGCTCGGGTTTCAGAATACCATCCACACATAGTTCTTCACGCACAATATCTAGTTCTAGGTTCCCCATTTCATGAATTGAACAGTTAAAATGATTGCGGATATCATTAATAGGCAGTACCTTAGGAGGAATCTGAGATTGAGCTCCATTCAGATCTAGGGCTGCTGTAATTGCGGGCACGATCTTGAAATCTGGTGCTTTCCACTCCCCTTGGACTAACATATCAGATCCTTTCTTTGCTGAAGTGCTGGATGATGCCATGGTAGCTCACAGAAGATTCCTTTCGCAAAAGTATTGAATCGCTGGGTTGCTCTTGAAATTATCTGCTCTCAAAGTGCTAAAGGTTCGCGGTGAAGAATGAGTTCGATTACTTGCTTTTTGTTTACAACTCTGTCATTAATGCTCATTTCAAATTAGGGTACGAATTCTGACAGACTGTCACCCACTAAGAATTAATTGCTCGGTAAAGACTTTGCAACTCGGTGAACTCGAGAATTCATATTGCTCTGACCTCGCTCGGTAAAGACGGGTACCGACCTTGCTCGGTGAAGACTGATACCGACCTTGGTCGGTGAAGACTGATACCGACCTCCCTGTGATCTTACTGCATCTTACATGCTGATTTAGATCTTTCTTTTAATTTGGTTCTGGAACTGCTTGAGATTGGTCTATGAGAATACAGTTCCAGTGCTTTCTTGGAAATTTAGTTTGAGTCGGTAGAGCCATCCATTCCATTACTTGGAGTGGATTGCTCGGTAGCTTTAGGAATCCATTTTTGTCTTACCTGTTTCCTGACCTTAGTTGCTTCATTCTTCTTTCCATCTTCTACTTCACTAGCATTCATGCAGTTTCTGGCTATGTGACCGAGTTTAGTGCATTTGAAGCATCTTACGGTAGTATCTCTTTTCCTTAGATGATGTTTTATGCAATTCATGCCAATGTGTCCATATTCTCCACAGTAATGACATCTACACCAGGTGTTGTAGTCCCATCCAAACATTGCTTTCATAATTTGTTCTGCTGGATTAAATGTCTTGGATCTGCACTCGGATGTCTTGTGACCTTGTTTGTTGCACTTGTGACAATTACCTCTGAATCTAGGTTTTTCCCTGCATTCATTTGCTTTGTGACCAGGTTGATTGCAGTTGTAACATTTTCCATTGAATTTTGCTTTTTCATTATTCCAACATTTATTTGAAGTATGTCCTATTTTACCACAATGATTACAAGTAGGTTTTTGATTTCTTTGAGTACCTTGCTTAGAAGATTCGCCTTCTCCTTTGTATCCAAGTCCTGCTTTTCCTTTTTGCCTATGAAGATTTCGCTCATACAGCTGATTCAGGTCTTCTTGACTTTTCAGCATTCCTTCATTGATTTGTTTTTTAGCGTTTAGGTCATCCACCAATCTTAGATTGATTTCCTTTTCAGATCTTAGTTCTTCTCTAGTGCTTTCTATTTCTGATCTTAGATTCAGAATTTCCTCATTTGTATGAGAGATCTGATCAATTAGGTTTTCTAGCTGAAGGGTTTTATTTTGGACTTCAATGTTTCTTCCATCTAATTCATCTTTCAACTTGTTTCTTTGTTCCAAGATCTCATAGAATCTTGTAGAGTGTAGTTCTTGTTCTCTTTTCAATTTTCTCACTTCTTCCTGTAGAGACCCATTCTTTTCTAGGAGTTCTTTGACAGCATTGTTTGCTTCATCTGAGTTATTTGAGGGAAAAAGATCTTCAATCTTTTCTTCAATGTAATTCTGATCATTCATCTGATTTGCAAGTTCCTTCCTTCTTCTTAGGGATTGGGAAAGATGTTCTTTTGCTTCTTTGAGTTTAGCTATGGCGATTTCCAGATCTAGCTTTTCATTTTCAATCACCTTGTTCAGTTTGAATACCTCCATTGTCCTGGATCTTTGCTCAAGCTAGTTAAGCTTTATCTTGAGAACCAATGATGCTCTGATACCAATTGTTGGAAATATTCAGGAATTAATCGAGTTACTGAGAGGGGAGGGGTGAATCAGTAACTCCAAATTTTCTTCAATTACAGATGTATTAACATGTAATTCACTTTTAACCTTTCGCATACAGAAAGCATGAAACTTAAAAGCATTCACAATAATGACACATAGATTTGGTTACCCAGAAACCTTCCAAAAGAAAGTAAAACTGGGGTGGGGATGAAACCCACAAAGCTTTAATACTGCAGAATAAAGTTGGCCAGTTAAGGCTTACAATTTGATCACTTCTGATGATCTGCCCTGTTAGGAGCAATAAGGATTGCGAAATCCACCCTGTTAAAGGATTTACAAAACATACAATGAAGTATGCACTAGGTAAAGAGATTTTACAAAAGACTGTTAAGTCTACCCGGTTAAAGGATTTAGTACTGATTCACCTGTTAGAATGAAACAGTAGATCTCTGGCTTTGCAACTGGATTGCTGATTGAGATTCGCTGATGTACTGATCACCTTCTGTGATGAATTTATCTTTGCTGTTCCTTATACTGCTGAAGCTTTCTGTAATTCGCTTATCTCTGCCTTTCTTTCTCTTTCACATATGTTTCATCATTCATACATCTTTACATTTTTACAACATTGTGTATATACAAGTTTTAAACAATTAATTACAATTACAATTACACAGTCGGCTTGACAAATAAACATAAGTACTACTAAGTCAGCCCAAGTATGGTTACACGGTTCCTGCAACTGACTCGGTGACTTTCTGATACTCGGCGTCCACTGCATTACTCGGCATCGTCATGCACTCGGTAGAAGTGAAGGCACGGTTCATACTGATCACTCGGTAGGTTTTGAACTCGGTAAATACTGGTGACTCGGTAGACATGATGTTACTCGGTTTACACTATCCTGTTCGGTTTGTACTAACTTGCTCGGTTTGCACTGTCTGCTCAGTTTGCACTGTCTGCTCGGTTTGCACTGTTTGCTCGGTTTGCACTGTCTGCTCGGTTTGCACTGTCTGCTCGATTTGCACTGTCTGCTCAGTTTGCACTGTTTGCTCGGTTTGCACTGTCTTCTCGGTTCGCACTGTCTGCTCGGTTTGCACTGTTTGCTCAGTTTGCACTGTCTGCTCGGTTCGCACTGTCTGCTCGGTTTGCACCCAGAATGCAAATAAGTGTTGTCACTAGTGGCAATTCTGCTTAATGCCAACACTTCACATCATACCAAAGAGGGGGCTATAGGGGTGGAAGATTTGGAGGAGGTAGAGGAAATCATGTCTTCATAGGTAGGTGCTTCCATTGTAATGAAGTGGGGCATCAATCATTCAGGTATCCCAAATGGAATGAATCATATCAACGCAAGGATAAGAGGGTACATCTAATACAAGAAGAAGAAAGGAATGAACCTATAGCAGCACATCTAGAAGAAGGATAATGTCTTCTAATGGGGAAAGGAGAGACATTGCAACAAGCACCACAAGTGAGAATTTTCAGAACAAATTGTTTGATCCATGGTAAGGTATGAAAATTAATTATTTATTCAGGGGCACATCGTAACTTGGTTTCATATGAATTTGTCATTAAATTTCATTTGAAAACTTTTTCCCATCCTAGTCTATTTTATGCTACATGGGTGAGTAAAAATAAAAGTATGCTTGTCAAGGACAATTTTGTTATTGGTTTCTCCATTGGTGGATATCATCGTAGTATTTTATGTGATGTCATGGATAAGTCTTATGGGAATTTAATTTTGGGTAGACCATGGCAATATTTTACGATAACTACACATGATGGGTTTACAAATTCCTATATAATTCACAAAGGGAGAATAAAGTACAAACTAAACTCACTAATCAAGGATCAAATAGAGACTATGGTAATGTGTTTTGGTGAAAAAGTGTAGGCCAAAGGGAAGGTGAGAGAGAGAGAGTAGAAAGTGGAACCCCAGAACAGTCCTCAAAGTGCAAAGATTTGGGAGTTGGATGGTGTAATGGTCGAGGACATTTAGTGTTCTATTAAGGGTTAGAGAAATAGGAAACAAAGGATGGAGAGATACAAGAACATAAAGAAAGTGGATGCCAAGGATAGCATGTGGATAGGAGATGAAAACATGAGTCTTAGAAGAGGCCCCAAACATAGAAAAAATATTTCTGACTTCATTGTTTATGCAGGTGTATTGCATGGTAGAGGAAAAGAGTCACTACCCTCTAGAAGATTAAGTAACGGCAAGAGCAGGACCTATGATTCTTGGGGCAAGAATTATTGCATTTGTGGAGAGTATGGTGTAGGAGCACCAAGCCATGAGAAAGGCAACATGAGAGACCATGGAACCAAGGAAGATAGGAAGGTGAAAAAGGATGTCAATTGGCACATCTTAAAGCTAATCATGGCATTTTGTAAAAGCAAGAAAGATGTAATGGTCAAAAGTCCTAAGGGTCCTTACAAGGACCCTAGGACCAAAACTTTGTAATGAGGGCCAATAGTGCCTCAAGAGTCTAATATGAATTAATAAGGTTTTGGGTGTACTAAATGATCCTATAAGATCAAGATGTAATAGGTTGGAGGGTCTTAGTTAATAACAATTCAATAAAACAAAGCTTGGAAATTCAAATTTTTGAATTCCAATGGTTACATGTAATTAGGAGGGAAAGGGAGTTTAGGATTTGTTTTGTGCTATAATTAATTCAAACCATTTAGGAACCAATTGGGATAGTTATAAGATGGGTTTATAAAGCCTCTAAGAGGCATTTGAACCTAGAAATGCAATAAAAACTTTACATTCTTCACTTTTTTTTTTTTTTGGTGATTTGATTGTTTGGGAAACTTAGATACATTAGTCAATTGGATTGAAGTATATGGTAGACATTTATATGATCTAAGTAACATTCAAATTCTTATTCAAATTTTATAAGTGACTATTCTTAGATAAATAATTATTTGTGTATTTAATTTGGAGGTTTAACAATGATGCTAGGGGTCATTCTATGAATGTATGAACTAGTTCTCATGGAATGAGTCCCCCTTAACATGTGAATTACTCTAGTAATAATGTATGTGTATAATAAGTGAAGTTGCAAGTGTACACTAAGGATAAGGAGATTGGAAGAGCATAAAATTAGTTGTTGGGGTATAGCAGTGAGAGATCGACCTTAACTAAGGGGTGTTTTTAGAGTTTGGATAGTTGTATAAGGATTGAAGGTGTAGGATCCCTCAATTAATCCTAGAAGCATTTGAAGAGTGAAGATCAAGGAAGCCCTAGATTTGGGTATAGATTGATGAGGGTTTTGGGGATTTCATAGTAAATCAACTCTTAGCCTCAAATTGACCATAGAAATCTTTTATTGGCATCATAAGACAATATTGTCTAGGGTTATAGACACTGGGGATAAGTTTTTGATTAAGGTAAAAATAGGTTTTGAAGGGGCCCCGAAACCCTGTACATAATGGTCACAAAAGATATTCAAGAAAGCCCACTAAACAAAATGGGTCAAGACCAAAATGAGGGTTTTACAATAGGCACCCACAACCTGGAAAATTCAAAGCTTGAAAATAGTACAAGCACCCAAAATGAAATAGTCCAACCAAAAGGAGGGACACAAAGACCAAAGCACACAGAGAAGCCTTAGTGCCATGCCTAAATCCCCTTTTTATGAGATCAGAGGGTCATGTCGAAAGAAGAGGATTTCTTTGAATTTTTCCCTTTGACAGTAATCCAGCCATCTTCGACAATCGTAGCCTACTCTACCAGCAAACTGAATCCAGAGAAACAGTCCCCAGCAAAGAATCCGAAAAACCCCCAGCAAGAGGAGCAATGACAACATTACCAGTAGCAGAGATCATACCATCAGATGTGGTAGGAAAAACAAACTCAGGAACAGGACTTGTTGGGCTTCCAACGAGAGAAGCAACAACACCAAAATCCTCTCTAGCAGGGCTGGCAGGAACAATGACCACAGATCCACCAACAGAGCTGGCAGGAACCACTGAACCACCAACAAAAGAGGAGACGGGACCCCACAAAGGCATAGCAAGGCTGATAGGAACTTCATCCACAGAGCCACTGACAAGGGACTTAGGGACAACCAAATCCAATGAAGACTCAGGAGAGCTTTTGAGAACAGTTTAATGTTCAATGGAGGCATCCTTCCACCAAGTTTTAGGGGCTAACTTCACTTTGAAGTCAAAACTACAATTTGAAGCATGGTGACCTATTTTAAAACATTTTATGCATCTAAAAGGGATACCCTCATAATCCAGTTGTTGCAACCATGAGCCTTTAGAGGAATGGATATTGATTTCAGCAGGAAGACCCTGTGAAATATCTATATCTACCAGAATGCGGGCATATGTTGAGTGAAACATATTGGAAGTATTCTCATCAATAATCAAAAACTCCCCCAAAGCCTCCCCCACCTCCTCCAGGCTAGCACCTTGCCAAAGATGAAGAGGGAGATTGGGAAGCCTCACCCAAATAGGCATATTGTTGAAAACTTCAAAAGAAGGGTTAAAATCCGAGTGCCATGGTTTTAACATAAGCAAGAATTTATCCTCCTCCCAGGAAAATAAATTTTCACATAAAATTTAATTTCTATCCTTAGAACTTTCAAATTTGGCAACAAAAAATCCTTTAGCTAAAGGGATGATATGAACATTATCTGAGAGTATTGGTTCCCATTTTTGGGAGATCTAATCATGAATTTGTGACAATGTCGGCCAAAACCCCCGAAATTGATAGATAAGAGCTAGGTCCATAAGGATCTTAGAGCAAGACTCTAGCTCCCCCAACAACAATAGTAAAGAGCTGGACAGAGAGGGCTCTAGAGGCAGAAATAGGCATGGAAGAAGGCACCCCATGGGAGGAACCCCCAAATTGAGACTGAGCTGAGGTAATAGCTTTAGCATAGGAACCCTTCACGTGATGAGTCGAGGAAACATTCACGGGCCTAGAGGAAGCATTAACTTTATAGGCTTTCGCAGGTTCCAAAGCCACACCTGAAGGATCAGGCCCCTGTGCAGAAACATCAACTAAATCCACACTCCCTAGGGATAAGTTGATACTCCTATATATTTATTTATTTTAATTATTTTTTATTAAGTCATAATATTTGTCAAAGTCATCTGGTAAAGAAGGATAGTCAAGTCGATAAAGAAAATAAGCTAGTCAATAAAGGGAAGTAAGGAAAAGGAAATTTTGGTAGAATGAATAAGGAACAGACACCGAGCAAGGAAGACCGAGCACCAAGAAGTACCGAGTTACAACAGTTACCAAGCCAAGAGTACATACATGTTACCAAGCAAGAGAAAATATATTACCGAGCATCACAGGCCGACATAAAAAGAATCTATAAATACATTGAATTTGGACATTGAGCAGAAAATATTTTACAAATCTTGAGAAGATTATTTGATAAAGTATTGGAGATTCAAACATGATGATTTTCTATGATTACAAGGTGAAATCTGCTAATGAGAATTAAATGTGACATATGCATTAGAGATGTAACCAATGCTAGCACCACTTAAGGAGAAGATTCTAGATTATTTCCAACACTTCTAGAATTGAGTATAAAATGGATCAAAGTGTGAAAATGAGAGAGAGAGAGAGAGAGAGAGAGAGAGAGAGAGAGAAATTGTAGGAAGTAGATGATAAGAAGAGAAGCCACCGAGTAATAGAGAAATAAGAATAGACTGTGAATGTGATTCAGAGTTGAAGCTATCAAGTATAGAATTGATATTGTGAGTAAAGTATAGTATGAGGTAAATTATTATTGAGCATATTGAGTCTAAAAGGCATATGTTGATGCAAGTATTACAGACAAGTTTATGTATTGATTAATGTGTAATCAGAATTGTAAAATCTCTTAACCAAGTAGATCCTAATAGGTCTTATATTGTAAATCTTTTAACAAAGTACATCTCTTAGATTAGAGTTTTAAAATCCTTTAGCAAGGTAGACTTGATCAGTCTTTAGACTCTTACCAGGATTAATACTCTTAACTGGGTAAGCTATCATAAATAGCTAACATTGTAGCTCTAACCAAGCAATATTTATACTGTAGTAGTGAAGTGTTGTGGGTGTTATCCTCACTGCAATTTTTTCTTTTAACCAAGGATTTTTGCGATACCAAAATCATGGTGTTATGAGTTGTGTTTCATGATATTGTTTTATATGTTCTTATGTTGTTATATGAAAAGTTATGAATTTAGTGAATGGTTAAGAAACTTAGTTAAAAATAATTAGAGTACTAATTCAACCCTCTCCTCTCAGTACTTACCTTTCCATAAATTAATCCAATAATTGGTATCAGAGAAAAGTCTCTTATTCATAAGTTTAACCACTTGAGAGGAAAGATATGGAGAGATGGAAATATATAGGTATGAAATGGTGATTCATAACATGAACATGGAACTGAGGATTGAAAATGACCAAATTAATGAACTACAGAGGAAACTGAAGCATTCACTTAACAAGAGAAAGGAGTTAGCCTATCAATTGAAATATGCACAAGATTAGGTTGAAGAACTTGAGGAACAATTAGAGGGAAGTTTATCTGATGAATCTGAAGCTTCCATATCCTAACTGACTAAAAGGAACAAAAACCTAACTAATCAGGTAAAATCACTAAAAAGAGAGGATGAAGCTCAATCAGTAAGAATGTGTGAAGTCCTAGAACAAAAGATAAAAGTTGAAGATGACAAAATAATGGTTGAAGATGAGAGAAGAAAAATGAATTCAAGGCTGAATGAGAAAAATGGGGAAATACTGAGGTTGACACAAATTCACTACAATATGTCAGATCAACTAGTCGGTGTTAATAAAGAGATTGCAAGAAAAGTTGAAGAGATTGTTGGACTGAGATCATAAAATGAACATTTGAAGAAAGAACTGAAATCTGAAAAAGATGCAAATGAAGTCTTGAAAAGGAATTAAGAAACATTGAGGATACTGGATGAACAAATAATAGGTCAAAGACAACTGAGAGATACTATTGGACTTGGATTTAATGAAAACAATACTACCGAGAAGGGCGAGTCCTCAAAACAAGTATAAAATTGAGATAATACTACCCCACCAAAGACAAAGAAGCCTACTTGCTATCATTATGGAAAACTAGGTCATAGAGTTAATGTATGCAGGAGGAAAAGAGGTAATCCATTGAGCATTCCTAAGTTTAATGGTTATTGCTACAATTGCAGTAAGTATGGTCACAAAGTATTTGAGTTTAGATCAAGGATTGCTAAAAATACAAGGAAGCCAAGATTCGATGGCTAATATAATAACTGCAACAAATATGGTCACAAGTCTAAAGAATCTAGGTCACAAAGGAATAATGTGAAATGGGTACCTAACTGGCAGAATACAACAGAAAACTGACAAGGATCAACTATATCGTGGGACTACAACACAAGAATTACATGTACAGCATGTGGGAGATTTTGACACATAGCAACAAATTGCATTTTGATGCATGGAAGGAACAATAGAATATCATGGAAAAATTCTATAATGGCTTGTTTTCATTCTCACAAGGTCGGTCACCTAGCTAAAGACTACAGGTACTGAGGCAAAGCCCCAACCGAGGAACAATCGAGTGAAACTGTTCAAGTAAATGTTGATGAGATAAGAGATTAGATAAATAGAACATGGAGAAGAAAGTCTCAAGATGGTGGAACTGAACTTGGAACAATGGATGGCACCTCATCCTCTAGATAGGGTGCACCTTTCTTCACCTAATTAGTGAAAGGTATGTGTAGGAGATGATAACTAAATTCTATCTTAAATTGGTTCCTAACAATTGTGCTAACATTCGTATTAGCATATTAAGATGCATTTGGACATATGTTGTGAAGTTGACATTTCATATTTTGATCGGTAAGAAGCCTATGTTATTTTGTCTCATTCAGTGAAAGGAAAGTGTATTTGGTAATCGGTGAAAAGGGAGTCAGTAAAGAGTATTTAATGCTAAAATTATAGTTGTTGGAAACCCTAAATGAGGAAAAAATATAAATAGACCCCTTTTCTTTTCATTTTTACCTTATATTTTTTAGAACATTTGAAGAACTTTGTAGATACAAGACTACCTAGATCATCTGAGTGATCAAGCGAATAGATCTAAGCATTATCAAGTGCATTCAAGTTATTACTGGTGTTTTCTTGAGATGTGAAAGAGAAACTAAGTTGTCATTCAAAAGAAACCCTATGATCAAGTGATTAATTTGTGTAGCAATGGCACCAAAAGTACAAAATCATGTTGTCATGGAGAAGATTGATTTAGTCAATCCAAAACACAAGCTACCTCCAGCCATAGTTGTTGAACTAGATAAAATGGGAGCCCTATCTTTGATCCCTCCGAGAGTAATACTGATTGAATACATTTTTGCCTTCATCCATTGCAAGATAGAGGAGATTTTCCAAGCTGATATCAATACATCCTACCACAATTCGTGTGCAAATGGAAAATTGAAATATGAGCATATCCACCTATAAACCAAGGGTTTGGTGCATGCCATACATGTATCAACTGTGTTTAAGTCAAAATGGATGAGGATTGTATTGAGCCAAGTTCACAATCAGTTCATGTGACTCAATGCACCTGTGAAGATTGCAAAGGATGTGCTACACATTGTAATAGGTTATTCAATCGGTGATAGACCGAGAGCACACAAGAAAACTGACAAGAACAAATTATGTGAGCTAACATAAGAAAAATGGGATGGAAGAGGTTTGAAATTGTCTATAGTTGATGATCATGAACTAAGATTTGCTTGAAATGTAATATCCTACCAAATCTTTCAGTCATCTCGAGTAGATACTGTACCTTGTGGAGCTGTTGATATAGCCTACAAGATTGTGAAGAAAGATGTGAAGATAGATCTATGTGAGATCTTATTGAAGCAGTTTGATGACAATATGAACACAATTAGGAAAGTTAATACCAACACACTGAAGTTCAGATCATTGTTGGCATGTATATTTTTCTACTTTCATAACTTCTTTCCATCAATTGGTGATGTAGTGTGGATGTAAACAAACCAATTATTTACCAGATAATTGAGTATATTCAAAGTTTAGGAGATAATTTTGATATGATTATGAATGATTATTTTTCAAAGTTTCAAGCAAAAATGTATAGAAAGTTTAGAATTCCACATCATCTAGAGGAAAAATACAAGGATACTATATGTTTTGAAGTTGATACCAACACATGCATAGTGAGGGTTGTGGAGCCTAAAACCATGTGGTTACCACCAATAGGTTATGAAATGGATAATGATGTTGCATTATTGCAAATAAAAGGTTTGTTAGAAAAACCAATTGATAAGAGGACCAATCGGTATGGTACT
The DNA here is from genome assembly GCA_027943335.1 of Chamaecyparis obtusa. Taxonomy (NCBI): domain Eukaryota; kingdom Viridiplantae; phylum Streptophyta; class Pinopsida; order Cupressales; family Cupressaceae; genus Chamaecyparis; species Chamaecyparis obtusa. The sequence goes on along the minus strand of BSBK01003091.1, from coordinate 4,739,475 downwards.
TATGAAGAATTAAAGAATAAAATCAAGATAGGTATATTGATACCTAAGGCAATGAGGAAAACAAATAGGCTGATTAGTAGTTTGTTAGAAAATTTGGGAGTTACAGTTGAAGATGATGAAGCTAGTCCTTTGGAGATCAAAGGGAAGAAATTAAGAATAAAAAAGGAAACCCCTAGCCCAATCGGTGCAAGACCATTAACAAGGTCTTCCTCCACAACGAGAGAGAAGAAGAAAAAAGAGGTAGAATAATCAAAGACCAAAACTTACATGAGATAAAAGAAGACTTCTGATAGACTAAGAAGGAAGTTAAAATTACAAGAAGATAGCGAAACTGAATCTGAAGATGTAACCCAATTCAAATTTGTGCAAAACCAAACACCTAAACTGAGAAACTTAGATGAGTCCCTTAAAATACTCAAAAATTATGGAGGTTATTTTGTAATGAAATAGATTAAATATGAAACCGGGAGTGATGAGGAAAAAGAAAAGATTGAAGAAGCAGTTGTGTTTACACTGCACAAGTTTAGAACTATGCCATTTGAGATGGCCAACCAAGTATCTGATGAGTTATACTAGAAGATATATGCAAGATGGAAATATGCCTTCACATCTGAGAAACAAATGAGGGAGAGATCTCTATCTATCATTGTACCCGAATTTTCAACTAGAGGAATAAAGGAAGCATTATGGGAATATTCAAAGAGATTCCTAGTCAAGGGAAAAGCATTGAGAATAATAGTCAGTAAATTTGAAGAAATGCAAAAGGAGACAGATAAATTATGGAGAAAGATTTTCTTTTCTGGCCTACTGACTGAAATCAAAGAACCTCAAGGTAATTCAAATCCTATTGATTTGACAACAGAAAAAGATGAGGTCATAATAGAAGATATAACAGATAAAGACCCAGTAGAGGAAATAGAAAATGATGGAGATGTGAAGGAAATCGAGGTAAAGGATACTGAAGAAATGAATGTTGATGATTCAAAAAAAGAAAAACCGATGGATGTAGATCCAGTTATTGAACAAATATTGAATTTTCCTAAGGTAAATGAGGTTATCTCAGAGGTAACTAATAAAATTCATACTAATGTAGAAGATTCTACCAAACCAGTGACAGGGAATAAACAAAAGGACACTACAGAGACCGAGACTTCCAAATATCATAATCAAGAACCGATGATCCCAACCGAGACTATAGGTTCAAGTCAGTCACAAGAACAGAGAAGGAGAAATCCAAAGACAAGGAAAAGGATAAAAAAGAAGAAAAAAAAAAGAGAACAATGAGGAAAAGAAACAAGAAGAGAAGAAGGCAAAAGAGAAAAATGAATAAAGAGATGAGAAAATTGAGGATACAAGTGTTGCAACATCTGATGCAAAGAAGGCATCTCCAGAAATGAAGAAGTCAAAGAAGAGGAAGCATGAAAAGGAGAAGGTTGATTTGAGTCAACCAATTGCAAAACTGAAAGTTGATATCTCCACCTTGAGCCCCAAAGAATTATCAGAATTTGGAGATTTACTCAAGAGGAAAGCAGCACAGGACAAATCGCTAGCCAAGAAATAGAAAATAGATGTGCTAGAGAATGTCAAAGAGATATTGCAGGAAATTATACCAAAGCCAAATATAAATGACAAGGGTAATATATACAATCAATTGAGTGAGTTGATAAGTCATATAAATAAACCAGTTACTGAGACCACATAATACTTGATGCAAGTGCATAGGAAGAAATGGAAGACAAACTAATTGATGAGTTACTTCAATCAGTAGCACTTGACAAGGTAACACTTTATGTATTGGTTACCGAATTAGAAAAATAACTGCAAGATATTCTTTTATTATTTTAGAAAATTTGTTTGATTTCAAATTTCACAAAGGAAATAAAAGAAAAAGATGAATTAGTTGAGGATTTAACTAAGCAGCTAAAAAAAGGTAACAACTGAGCCTAATACTTTCAAAGCTTACTATCAAAGGTTGAAGCACCTAATGGGAGTGCAACATGATTTAAAGAAAGAGGAAAATAAAATCATAATGGAACTCATGGAGTTGCAAACATTTTTGATACCACAGATAGAGTCACTACAGAAACATACTCATAAAGCTAAAGACTTAGTAAACACCCCTGATGTAAGTGTTATGGATAGCATGATAAGTCTTGTAGTTGATATCGTTGAACACATTGTGTTGTTACAAACAATAACAAATTCATGGAAGCATCACTGAAAGATGCACATGACACTTGTATAAATCTATTTTTGACAAGATCCCTCCACCAGATAAATAATAAGTAATTTTTTTTGACATTTTTGTTAAAAAATGGGGATAATAGAGTGTTATGGTAAAAAAGGGATATATATCTGATAAAGGAGGGTATATATATTGTTGAAAGAAGATGGATAGATATGTCTATAGGGAGTAATAAGTAAGGAGTAATAAGTAAAGAGTAATGAGTAATTGGATAATGGAGATATAAGGAGTTATACTGAGGAGTGTATACATGGTCAAATTTTGTAAAGGACACAAAAAATTTGATGAATTTGAAGGTTTTTAACAAAGATACCAGACTAATGTAGAAGGGGGAGATTGATACTCCTATAGAGTTATTTTGTTGTTATTAGTTTTGATTAAGTCATAATGTTTGTCAAAGTCATTCTGTAAAGAAGGATAGTCAAGTTGGTAAAGAAAATAAGCTAGTCAGTAAAGGGAAGTAAGGAAAAGGCATTTTTGATAAAAATGAATAAGGAACAGACACCGAGAAAGGCAGAATGGGCACCAAGCAGTACTGAGGTACAACAATTACTAAGCCAAGAGTACATACATGTTACCGAGCAAGAGAAAACATATTGTCAAGCATTACAGGCCGACATAAAAAGAATCTACAGATACATTGAATCTGGACACCGAGCAAAAAACATTTTACAAATCTCGAGGAGATTGTTTGATAAAGCACTGGAGATTCAAACATGATGATTTTCTATGATTACAAGGTGAGATCCGCCAATGATAATTAAATGTGATATATGCATTGGAGATGTAACCACTGCTAGCACCGCTTAAGGAGAATATTCTAGATTGTTTCCACCACTTCTAGAATTAAGTATAAAATGGATCAGAGTGTGAAAATTAGAGAGAGAGAGAGAGAGAGAGAGAGAGAGAGAGTATGCGAAGGAGAAACTGCAGGAAGTAGGTGATAAGAAGAGAAGTCACCGAGTAACAGAGAAATAAGAGCAGAGTGCGAATATGATTCAAAGTTGAAGCTACTGAGTATAGAGTTGATATTGTGAGTAAAGTATAGTATGAGGTAAATTATTATTGAGCATATCAAGTCTGAAAGGCATATGTTGATGCAAGTATTACAGACAAGTTTATGTACTGATTAATGTGTAATCAAAATTGTAAAAGCTCTTAACTGAGTAGATCCTAACAAGCCTTATATTGTAAATCCTTTAACAAAGTACATCTCTTAGATTAGAGTTGTAAAATCCTTTAGCAAGGTAGACTTAATCAGTCTTTAGACTCTTAACAAGTTTAATACTCTTAACTGGGTAAGCTATTAGAAATAGCTAACATTGTAGCTCTAACCGAGAAAGATTTATATTGCAGTAGTGAATTGTTGTGGGTGTCATCCCCGCCATAGTTTTTTCCTCTAACCAAGGATTTCTGTGATACCAAAATCGTGGTGGTATGAGTTGTGTTTCATGATATTGTTTTATATGTTTTTATGTTGTTATATACAAAGTTATGAATTCAATGAATGGTTAAGAAAGTTATAAGTTAAAAAAAATTGGAGTAATAATTCACTCGTCCCCTCTCAGTACTTACCTTTTCATAAATTAATCCAACATAAGTATTTAGTACACTTCCTTTGCTAAAGTGACCTTTTCCTAAGTCCAAAATAGTGATCAAAGTGGAGACAGTAGACATCATCCAAAATAATAGTACCTAAAATTTTAGTATGTTGTAAATAAGGTAAATGGGTATCCAAATCCATCATTAGTTTTTCACGTGTCTTGAAGAAGTTGGGAGAAGGCGGAGCATTTTTCTCAATAGAGGCCTAATTGGAGCAACTAGGTCTACAAGGAAGAATTTGGGGTTAGGAAACTAAATGAGTGCAGAGAAGCCTAAAACCTTTTGAAACACTTCAAACTAGACATTAAAAAAAATTATAAGCCATTGGGTACATTGGATAAGGTCTTAGTCAAGTTTTGACCCATTTAAGCCATTTAGGTGCCTTTAGGCCTATTGGTTGGATTTGGAATCGCTTGTATTTCCCTTATAAATAAAGAAGCCCACTACCACCTTTACATCAAAGCCCTTACAAATTATTCATTCTAACTTATGTGGTCCTACTAGGAAAAATTATTTGAACCATGAAAGATATTTTATGTGTTTTATTGATGATTATACCATAATGACCTAGGGAACCTTTCTGAAACATAAATCAGAAGCTTTTGAAATATTCAAATTATTTAGGAAAATGGTTGAAAAAGAATCCGATATAAAAATTAAATGTCTTAGATCAGATAAAAGTGGAGAATATAATTCACAAGAATTTTTGGATTATTGTGAAGAACATGGCATTAAAAGGCAATATTTAGCCTCTCGAACACCACAACAAAATGGTGAAGTGGAGAGGAAAAATAAAATGGTTAAAGAAATGGAAAGAATAATGCTCCAAGATGCAAAACTACCTAATGTTTATTGGAAAGAAGTAGTTCACACTATTGTTTATTTATTGAACAAAGTTCAATTAAGAGTTAAAACCAAATATACTCCTTATGAATTGTGGTATGGCATATCTGTGTACATGGGATATTTTAAAAATTTTGGTAGTAAATGCTTTATCAAAAGAGATGATGATAGTCTAGGAATTTTTGAGTTTCTCTATGATGAAGGTATTTTCTTAGGATACTCTACTCATAGAAAATTCTATAAATTATATATATATATATATATATATATAAGATTAAAAAGAGTAGTTGAAAGTACTAATGAAAATTTTGATGAGATGTTGCAACCCTATGAACAACAAAAAGAGGATAATGAAGAAGTTCATCCACCATAAGTTGAAGAAAAATTAGAAAAATAAGAAGAAGAATAGGAAAATACTCTTGAAAGACATGAAGTATCAATTCCTAAGATCTCTTCAAAAACCATACAAAGAAATCATCCTCAAGAGAAGGTTATTGGGAATAGAACTATTGGTGTTCAAACTAGAAGAAAACTTGCAAATACTATTAGATAACTGAGAGGGGGTGAATTGGTTAAGTCCATTTATCCTACAGTCCCAAACACTTTGATGTATAAAACAAATCTTTCAATTCAATTTAAATAACTCGGTAAAACTTTTTTTGTCCCTTTCTATTCATTCATCAAATAACAGTAAATAAACTAGTGTATATACCGACCAAACTAGTCATTGTAATGTGTAAAGAAAAATAAAAAATCATCACATCCATACACATATAACACTTTGATTTTTAACGTGGAAACCCTTTTAGGGGAAAAAACACCTGGGAGCAATACCCAAAAATAATTTTACTTTCTAAAGTGAGCTCGGTAAAGAGCCAACCCTGTTAAAGGTTACAAAACACATTGTAAGGTGTGACCTAGTTAGAGGATTTATCACTAACAGTTCTCCATGACCAAACATTCACTATGGGGTCAACATGAAAACAATCAACATTCATTGAATGTCATAATGAAATATAAATATTGTTAAGTCTCACTTGGTTAAGAGATTTATCTGTAGAAATAGTTAGAATGCAACACTAAGTGATCTGATTCAAATACAACTTTCTTTTGCATATTTTTAGACATAGGCTAAGCTCAAAATACCTCTAGCCAATATATGCAGTTCAATATCCTTGTATCCTCCAACTCTGTTCTTCTTGGTTAATTCCTTTCTCTGACGCTCGGTATTGTCTGCAAAATTACTTGGTTTTGTCTTTAACCTATTTGACTAGCTTCGCATGAATGCAATCTTCTCACGTGAATTCTAGTATTAATTATGAATCTCTTGTCTCCTTTTATAGACGTAATAAAATGTTTTCTTTCCAGTCATAGATTTTGCCTCTTAATCTTCACCATTGATTTTTTCACTTCAACCTTCCTCAGAACTTGTTTCTCTAACACGTTTCATTCTAGATCATCTGATCATCCTTGAATTTTTTCATTTGTTTGATCATTATAACAAATGTTATCTTTAACCTCAGAATCATCCATAATTGTCCATCTTATCATCTTTAGTCGGCTATCACTTGTTCCATTTATTTCTTTCACTCGATCAATACCATGATGTGTCGGTGACTTCTAACTCGGTTAATACTATACTCGGTATACACTACACTTTCTCGATGTACATTGTTTCAACTTGGTGTATACTAAGTTCTTCATTTACCAACCACATAAACTTGTTCATTCTTGATCTTCAATTCATAACAGAATTATGTAATACAATCAAATCACTAAAATAATGTTATAGACTCATCAATAAGTTACCCAATAAATAATATATCCATATATTTCTCATACATCTCATCTTCAAGTTAATATCTCATTCCTTCACCATTATTTCCTTCTTCATATGTTTGTAACTATCATGATAAGTACAGTCAAAACTAGTTGACATCAATGACAATATAATAATTGATTTAATGTGTCGCATATACCTTTGTAGCTCGGTGATCATCAGTCTCTCCCTTTTAAGTGTCCAATAAGTTGTCAATCTTTCCCTTAAGATATTCAATCATTTGTAGTCTATCAAATACAAGTGATAAGGAACATTTGTATTTGATTTCAGAATATGAACCTAAAACATATCTACAAGCTAGTAAAGATGAATTTTGGGTTAAAGCTATGCAAGAGGAATTGGGTCAAATAGAGAAAATAAGACGTGGGAACTTGTTCCTAGGCCCAAGGATAAAAATGTTATTGGGGCTAAATGGGTGTTTAGTAATAAACTTGATGGTAAAAGTAAAGTAGTATAGAACAATGCATGTCTTGTTTGTTAGATAACTGAGAGGGGGGGTGAATCAGTTAAATCCAGTTATCCTATAGTCCCAAATCTCCCAAATGTATATATTAGAACTTTTCTATCAAATAATCAACTCGGTAAGTTATCAACCGTGTCTTTCTCTTCATCTACTGATTGTCAGTAAATTAAATATTGTGTTCACTGATCTATCCAGTTATGAAATGTGTAAAGAAAAATAACAATTCCACACATCATACGCACATATAACACATAGATTTTTAATGTGGAAACCCTGTTAAGGAAAAAACCACCTGGGACTAGTAACCCAAAATAATTCACTCTTCTGAAGTGAGATCGGTTAGGAGCCAACCCTATTAAAGGTTACAAAACACATTGTAAGGTGTGACCTAGTTAGAAGATTTATCACTAACAATTTTCCCTTGACCATGCATTCACTATGGGTCAATAAGAAAAAAATCAACATTCATTGAATGTCATATTGAAATACAAAAGACTATTAAGTCTCACTGAGTTAAGAGATTTATCTATAACAATGGTTAAACTGATATAGTACTGATCTAATTCAAATACAACTATGATTTTCAGACTTTTAGATCTATGTTAAGCACAAAAATACCTCCTCTGATCAATAATCAATTCAATTCTTCATATCCTCCAACTTTATTCTACTCGGTGTATGATTCTCTGATGCTCAGTAATGTCTGCAATTTAACTTGGTTCTGTCTTCAACCAGTTTGATTAGTGGTGCATGAAAATAACCTTTTTCATGTGAATTCTCCTACAGTATCAAAAATCCCAGACTCAATAATGAATCCCATGTCTCCTTATATAGACATCATAAACCATTTTCTTTTCATCCATAGATTTTGTGTCTTAATCTTCACCATTCATTTTTCCATTTTAACCTTCCTCGGAAGTTGTGTCATTAACATGTTTCATTCTCTTTCATCTGATCAATCTTGAATTTTATCAGTCGTTAGATCATCATAACAAACATTATCTTCTACCTTAGAATCGTAAGCAATTGTCCAGCTCATCATTTCATTCGGTTGTTATAAAATTTATTTATTTCTTTCACTTGGTCAATACCAGAATGTGTCAGTGATTACCTTCTCGGTTAATACTATAAACTACACTAGCTCAGTGTATACATAAATCTTCATTTACTAACCACATAAACTTGTTCAGTTCTGATCTTCAATACATAACAAAATCATGTAATACAATCAAGTCATCAACATGATGTCATAGACTCATCAATAAGTTACCTAATGTAAACCATAGCCATATCTTTCATATCCATCTCATCTTCATGTATTTATCTCATTCCTTTACCATTTTCCTTCTTTGAACGTTTGTAACCATCATGCTAAGTATAGTCAAAACTAGTTGACATCAATGACAATACATTGACTGATTTAATTGTCTTACATATTACTTTAGGAGCTCAGTGACCACAATCACTATCTTTCACTTGTCGATTCTTTCCATCAAGATATTCAATCAGTTGTAAGTTATCAAGCTCTCCCTTCTGCATTGATGTCAACTAGTTTTGACTATACTTATCATGATGGTTACAAACATTCAAAGGAAAATCGTAAAGGAATGAGATAACTAAATGAAGATGAGATGGATATGAAAGATATGGTTATGGTATACATTGGGTAACTTATTGATGAGTCTATGACATCATGTTGATGACTGGATTGTATTACATGATTTTGTTATGTATTGAAGATCAGAATTGAACAAGTTTATGTGGTTGGTAAATGAAGATTTATGTATACAGTGAGCTAGTGTAGTGTATACCGAGTATAGTATTAACCAAGCAAGTAATTACCGACACATTCTAGTATTGACTGAGTGAAAAAAAAAAAAAAATTATAACAGCCGACTAAAATGATGAGATGGACAATTCCTTATGATTCTGAGGTAGAAGCTAAAGTGTGTTATGATGATCTAATGGCTGACAAAATTCAAGATTGATCAGATGAAGGAGAATGAAATGTGTTAATGACATAATTGTCGAGGAAGGTTAAAGCGAAAAAATAAATGGTGAAGATTAAGAGGCAAAATCTATGGATGAAAAGAAAATGGTTTATGATGTCTATATAAGGAGACATGGGATTCATTATTGAGTCTTACATTTTTGATACTGTAGGATAATTTACGTGAAAAGGATTATTTTCATGCGCCACTGATCAAACTGGTTGAAGACAGAACTGAGTTGAACTATAGACATTACTAAGCATCAGAGAAGCATACATTGAGTAGAATAAAGTTGGACGATATGAATGATTGAATTGATTACTGATCAGAGGAGGTATTTTTGAGCTTAGAATAGATCTAAAAATTTGCAAATCATAGTTGTATTTGAATCTAATCAGTTTTGTATCAGTTTAACCATTGTTACAGATAAATTTATTAATCGAGTGAGACTTAACAGTCTTTTGTATTTCAATATGACATTCAATGAATGTTGATGGTTTTCTTGTTGACCCCATAGTGAATGCATGGTCAAGGGATAACTATTAGTGACAAATCCTCTAATCAGGTCACACCTTACATTATTTTTTGTAACCTTTAACAAGGTTGGCTCCTATCTGATCTCACTTCAAAAGAGTGAATTATTTTGGGTTACCGGTCCCAAATAATTTTTCCCTTAATAGGTTTCCACGTTAAAAATTTGTGTTATATGTATGTATGATGTGTTGAATTGTTGTTTTTCTTTACACATTTCATAACTGGATAGATCGTTGGACATAATATTTAATTTACTGGAAATTGGTAGATGAAGAGAAAGACATAGTTGATAACTTACCGAGTTGATTATTTGATAGAAAAGTTTTAATATATACATCTAGGAGATTTGGGACTGTAGGATAACTAGATTTAACTGATTCACCCCCTCCTCTCAGTTATCTAACATTGTTTACAAAGAATACTCTTAGATTGAGGGTATTGATTTTGATGAAACCTTTTCTCCTGTAGCTAGACTTGAGGCTAAAAGTATTTTTCTAGCCTTCTGTATTTATATAAATTTCAAAATATTCCAAATGGATGTTAAAATAGATTTTTTAGATAGTGGCCTCAAAAAAGGTTTATATGGAATAAATTGAAGGTTATGAATGTGCAGGTAAAGAAGATCATGTTTGTAGACTAAAAAAGGCATTGTATGGCTTTAAAAAAGCCCCCTGGGCATGGTATTCTAAATTGGATAAGCACTTACATGATCAAGGATTTACAAAAGGTCATGTTAACAACTTGTATTTCAAGATTAAAGGTGATAATATTATTGCAGTTGTTGTCTATGTCGATGATATAATTTTTAGAAGTAATGATGTTAACATGTGCTATGAATTTCAATGTATTATGCAATCAAAGTTTGAAATGTCCATGCAAGGATAACTATCTTTCTTTTTGGGAAATCAGGTTTTTCAATCTAAAAAGGGCATCTTTATTTCTCAAATAAAATATTCTAAAGAGATGCTCAAAAGATTCCAAATTGATGAAAGTAAACCATTTGGAACACCTATAGAAACTGGTTGCAAATTAAGTCAAAAAAGAGATTCACCTTATGTAGATCACACAATGTTCAAATCTATAATAGGCAGTCTTCTATATCTAACTTCAACAAGGTCTGATATAATGCATTTTGTATATTTGGTAGTAAGATTTTAGTCATACCCTAAGCAATTTCATCTTAATGCAATAAAAATAATACTTAGATATATAAATGGTACTATTGATTATGGTTTATGGTATCCAAAACATGATGATTTTACTTTACTTGCATATTTTGATGCTAACTAAGTAGGATGCATTAATGATAAAAAAAAGTACTTTAGGAGGTGCATTTTTCTTAGTTGGAAAATTGGTAGCATAGCACAACAAGAAACAAGATTTTGTTTCACTATCAACTGTTGAATCAAACTACATTATTGCTTTGACTTATTATACTTGGGTCTTATGGATGGTTTAAAGTTTAAAAGATATACAAGTTGAAGTATCTAAACCTGTACACATTTTATGTGACAATACAGGAACTATAAATCTCTCAAAAAATCCTATCATGCATTCCATAACTAAACACATTTCCATCAAGTATCATTTTATCATGGAAAAAGTATTTTCATATAAGGTTCCTCTAGACTATGCGACGTTGGCTAAACAATTGGCCGATATTGTTACTAAACTACTACCCATGGTTGTTTTGAATCTCTAAGGAAGAAACTTGGTGTTCTCTCTTTTCATTCTCTTCGCTAATTCAGTTCCTACAGTGATTTGGGGGGAGCTTTTCATGCTTATCATTTATCCATGCTCTTTGTATTAGTTTCTATCTTGAGAATCTTTTACATTGCTCTGTAGTGTTATTTCTTGTACTTTCTGAAGCATAGCATTATGTTTCATGCTCTTTCATATCATCTCTTTGGTTCTTACTTATCAATACTCTTGAAAGTTTTGCAGACTTTGGTATTCTGGTGATTTTTTCTTTGGTTCTCCTTCATCATTGTTTCCAATAAAGGGGGAGAAATCTAGGTATTTTTTACATCAAGGACAAAGTGGGAATTTTTTTTCCCTTATGTATTGTCCTTTCTTCCAAAAGACACTATGGTATACAAGTATAAATCATTTTTCTTGGTTGGAAAATCCTTGATAGAGGCATATACTTGAATATTCATTACTACTCCATTACAGGTCTTTGATGTTTGAAATAGATAGGTTTATTTTGGAAATACTTCTTAGTGCTACATTTGGTTGATTTTGATCATCTATTCAAACTTATAACACATTGATATATCTTTGACAGAATGGGGATAGATATATAGATTGAACATTCAATTTCACATACCCATCTAGTGTTAGGAATGGCAACACTGAGAGGGGGGGGCGAATCAATGTTCACTATATTTATCTTTTTACTTATTCTTTAAACTGAACTTAAATGCTTAAGTACTGAAATGAACATCCACATAAACATGAAACATGAAATCAACACATAACACCAATATGGTTACGGGGAAATCCAAATAGGTAAAAACCCCAGTGGGAATTGACACCCACTAATATTCTGTACTAGTGTTTTATGATCCTTGTTAGAAGATCCTTAACCATGTTAGGAGTTTCTTTACAATGCATTAAGTACAGTAGACCTTGTCAAGGGTCAGACCCTGTTAGGAGTCTTTTACAATAGTCCCTGTTAGGGGAATGGATGCACCGTCCTAAAGCTCACTACTCAAGTGGTGAAGGCTACAACCTTCTGATCTTAGATACACACCATATCTGTTGGATGAACTGTCACTGTGACACTGCTTGTCAAATCAGTTCCTTTGATGCGCTGATGCTTTGACCTCTTGAAAATCTATAATAAATCTTATAGTCTCTTTGCACACTTCTTCTCTGCTTCTCACAACTCTCTTTCAACTATCATACCAATTACAATGGGTGCATCTCATATTTATATGCGCATACAAAATAAACTAGGTTAGCCCTTAAACCTATTACATACTACGCTTCCAATTGAATTGGATCAAGCGTGTTTACAAAAAAAAAAAATATACATGCCAGCAACTTAATTACAATAGGTGCATAGCCTTTACATCATTATAATATAACCACAACTCAAAATGTTAACAGTCGGCTGCTTACTATGTTCTTCTCTAGCAGACACTGGCTGTGTAACTTTCACTGTCTGTATCTTTCTCATACTTGCATATCTGATCATGCACTCATAGAATAAGCATGAATATAGTCTAACCAACTTATCTTCTATGGTGCATACCATAACTCGGTCATACGCACATGTTTTGATGCTCTGAGCTTCAGGAACTCTGTACACTGTCCAGTCTTCAACACTTAGCTGATTTTTTATCTTCCCATCAAATGCACTGACTTTAAAATGCTATATGACTTTGTTTCCATAATGACAACACTATACTAAGTCATATACATCAGTATAGCCAACTTTCCAACAATCTCCCCCTTTTTCATTGATGGCAACAAAGGAATATGGCCAAGTTGCTAACTGTCCTTAATACAAAAAACTTTTGTCTCCCTATACATATCTTTCTATCTCCTTATATCTATAGCTCATATTCTACACATACTCCCCCTTTGACATTAATGAAAAAGGTGTGTCAAAACTAAATCTACAAAAACTTACTGTGATAGAGCATCCGGATATGCTATCTGCAGATTTTGGATCTCCTTCTTCCAAAATGTGATCAATGAATTTATAATCTGTAGATGGGTGCATAAAGCATATTGTAGCTTCTCCATCTTCTCTAGATTAGTGCTAGGACCTTGATCATATGTCACCATGGTGGCATTGATCTCCTTGATATTCTAATTTAGTATGTCTAATGAGGGTGCAAGAGCATTCCTTAGCTAAGTCTTCCTAGCACTTATCTTGATCATCTATTTTTTTGCCTTCTCAATCTTGTCTAACAGTCCTTGGTAGACATTGTTGCACATGTTCACATCAATAGATGGATCTTCTACTAATTTCCTTATGTTGTCTATCATGACTTATGCCTCTTGTAACTTTTTGTATAGATCACCAATTAACTTGTCTTGGTTCATACATCCAGCAATGATCTTTCTTCCCTTTGCTGCAAACTCCTTTAGGGATGCGTGACCAGCCTTTAGTGAGCTTAGCTCAAGTGCATAGTTTCTAACCAATTAATTGAGCCTTTTCTTCATATACTTCTCCTCTGCAACTAAGGATGGGGATTCTTCTAGGCTACAGAAGTTTCCCTTGAACTGTGAAATCACTGAACTGACATCATCAACTTAGTGTACTTTGGACACTTTCTTGTCTGCAGGTAACAAGTTGTTTAAGATGTTCACTGATTCTACAAGGAGGGGATTCATCATCACTTGTTTCTCCTTGGCCTTCTCCATGGCTAAGATGTTGAACTTAATCAGGTCTTCTTCTCCCCATGAATCAAAACTGGTTGTGTCAGGTGTCAAACTTGACAACAATGTTGCTGAGGGAGTGATGGGAGTGCTATCCATCACTTCTTGTTTTACCTTGATTGATGTTTCATATTTTTGTTCACTTCATTTTACCTCTTCTTCTTCTTTTTGTTTTTCAGCTTCTTTTTCTTTTTCTCCTTTCTTTTCTTCCATCTTTTCTTCTTCTTTCTCATTTGTTATATCCTTAATCAATATTTCTTCTTGATGAGTAGGAGTGTTACTGCATAAGATTTTGGCTTTTTGTGTGCTCACAAAAGCTTCTTCAAACTTATCCAACTCAGTGTCAGTGGTTGCCATGGCTATCTCTACATTATCAATGATAATGGTGCTATCGTTTAGTGACTCTATCATGGGCACAGACTTATCTACCTGTGTTTGCATTTCAACTACAGGCATTGAGTCCTGAGGACCTATCACTGATGCATTAGCGGGCTCTTCCACCTTGACTTCTTTTAAGGGTACTTGTGCTATGGGCGCAGTAGCTGGATACATGTGCATGTTCATGAATACTTTCTCAAATGTCTTCTTTGTTTCCTTAGCAACAAGATCATAGTTCTTGTCCATAATGAGAAAAATCCTCGACTTTGTTTTGAGATGTGGCTTTACTAAGTCTAACAACAAAGACTTTTCCTCTAGAGAACATACAGGAAGGGTATCATCTAGAATCTTTTCCCTTATCCGTAGATCTTCTTCAATAGCCTATCTCTTTTGGAATTTTAGGATGTTCCACACATTATCAGGGATCATAGTCTTAAGTTCCAAGACTGTCTTCTTGAACTTCAGCATGTGTTTGACTATCATACCATGTATCTCAGATTTGTCTATCTCACTATATTTTTCATAAAACTTTCCTACTTGATCAATTCTTCCCTCATCAATTATTCTTGCACTTAGCACACTAAGACTAGGTTTGAAACTTACTTCAGGAGGTTCTTGTGAGTTCTTTATGTTCCTTGTTACTCTTGAGGATGGATGACCAATGCTGATCTCTTTCTTCCTCTTCAGCATTGCTTTATACTTAGGAGTAGTAAGGTCAATGGTTTCTTTGGGCGCAGAAGGAGTAACATCATTTTTACCCTTCTGTTCATCATATTTTTCAATCTTCACTTTCTTCATCTTAGGATCATCTAATTCTGCCTTTGCTGCATCTTCGCTCTCTAATTCCAAAGCAATCTTTTGTTCCCTTGCTTTGACTAGGTCTTCTTGAGATACTCCATGAATTCTCAAGATCTCAAAGGTAACCTTGGCAACCTTCCTCTTTGTTGCTACGATGTTCAATTTAGCATCTCTCTTTTCTTCTCCTCATAGGTTCCCCATCTTGGCCCATTGGGGTCTTTAGGTGCTGACAATATAACTTGAGCATAGGCCTCTAAAATAGGCTCTTTCGCTTCATATCCTAGTAGATGAATCCACTTTGTTCTTGGTTCAACTGCCTCCATGCATGTTGTGTCTGTCTCAACCATAAAACAAATAGTATTCTTGTATTTCTCAACAATGTTCTCTGGTATCCTGTACTTCATCTACATTTTGACCCTGAATGTCTTCAACTCTAGTGTCATGTAGTCTCTTAGAGTGCTCTTTGTAGATGCCTTGAAATATAACTGAGGCATGGTAGGAATAGTCTTGTCTAGGTATGAATCTAACACCTTTCCAACAATATGGAAGTACATATAGATAATTAGGGACCCAAACCTGAATATCTTGGTTTTATCATGCTTGATTTCCTTGATGTTGTCAATTAGCTATGCGTGCAAGATCTGACACAGGTTGAACTCTCCATTCTCATTTATAATTCTTATGGCTGCAAGAATTGTGGCCGCGGACACACTGTTTACCCTGCTAGTGTGTTGAAACCTGTATCCAAGTATCATAGACATTAATTTGATGTCATCTTGCTCAATAGGTTTGATAGTCATACCGCACTTATCACTTCTTGATTTGCAAGTCTACTCAACAATCTTCCTCACATCTTTTCCCACAGGAAGGATAGTGCCTATCCTTGAGAATCCTGTCATCTCATGAATTAGGTCACTGGTAATTCTAACCAGCACTTCACCTATCCAAAATAGGTCATTATGAATCCTGCTCAATAGAATCTTGATCCATTCTTACTCATAGAACTCCTATGTCGTAGCATACTCCACTATCAGGTGATTATTCCACCACGCATACTCATCCATGAAGTTTTTGTTTGGTTTTAGCATATTTTCCATGTGTGCCCTTAATTTGTCCAATCCTACTAGTTCTTTCTTATAGTAGATGTATGCCCTAACATCCTTGACATGCATAACGCCCATAGGCGTGCAAGAGAATGCCCCTTCTAGGTCATCTAGTGTACATATATTTTCTTCTCTGCAACATCAAATACTATAGGAGTAGCCATCACTTACTTGTATATCACTTTCACAAAGGTTTTCAAGAGATTCTAAATTGGTGCGACGAGCTAGGGTTTCCACAACCGTTCAAATGCACAGTAAATCACTTGATGAATCTAACTTCAATCCTTCTCAACCAACTGCTAAGGCTCTTCTACTCTTCAATCACTCTTAA
This sequence comes from Chamaecyparis obtusa, assembly GCA_027943335.1. NCBI lineage: Eukaryota > Viridiplantae > Streptophyta > Pinopsida > Cupressales > Cupressaceae > Chamaecyparis > Chamaecyparis obtusa. The sequence goes on along the minus strand of BSBK01003091.1, from coordinate 4,722,952 downwards.
TTCGAATGCAATGAGAGATCTTCTAACTTCTGTGTACTTTAAAGTAGAGTTTCTGCCATTAATGCTTGTCGTGTAAACCAAGCTATCACTTGGAAATTTTTATCTTTCATTTTGCAAATAATTAGCTAGTGCACTCTTGCACGAAAGTTCCTTTAATCTCCAAAAGCTTAAGTCAAAAGGTGCATACTCTGAGAGTGAGTATACCAGCCATGCAAGGGTCTAGAGCTAAATTAGCTCCCCCCATGACCCTGAGGGCCATTCATCTAGATGTAGAGGGTGCGTCCACTTTGGATGCATCCAATACATACTCATCAACCTTATCCTTCTTGGCTTCTGACCAAATCATTCTTGCATTCTCTAAGGATTTCTCAAACTTGACTTCTCCTTCGGGATCCAATACTAGTTCTTTGGTCTTTTTAGGGCTTTTGTGACCTTGCATCCTTGATCTACAAAACTTTGAGATGTGTCCAGCTTTGTTACAAGAGTGAAAAATGACTGGAGGTCTTATATTCCTCGACGCATTGACATGGGTCACCATTTTACATTGTCTAGTTGAGTGACCATTATAGTTACATATCTAACATGTAACATTCTGAGAACTTCTTACATTTGATTGATTCTGATTTCTCTAATCATGCTGAGTCCTATTCTTTTTACTTTTTTTTGCAATTCATAGCTCTATGACCAAATTTATTGCATGAATAAAAGTAACCATTAAAAGGTCTTACCTCTGTACAATTCCTCGCTATATGTCCATGCTTGTTACATGCATAACAAGTGTGGTCTAATGGCTTGTGCTCATTCTTAGGTGGTTCAACATTATTTTTAGTTTGATCTTCAGTCTTCTTAGTATTAGTAGTCTTTTTGTGCATTCATTCTTGCTCGCATGTTGTCAATATAATTTTGTGCTTCATTGTATCCAATGCAGCTAGCATCTCCTTTACCTCTTCTTGCATACAACTGAGATTCTATCAAGTCAGAACTAGTGTGTAATTTGTCAATGTGATTCTTTGCATCTTTCAATTCAGATTCCAAGCTTTCTTTTTTGTTTCTTAGCTCTAAGATTTCCATGTTTGCTTGCCTTAATTCTTCATTTAGTTGAAGGTTATCTTTGACCTATTCATCATAGACTTCCTAATTGTTAGTCATCTTATCATCAAATTCTTCAAGTTATTCTTTCAAAGATGCATTTTCTTCATTCAACTTCTTGACCATTATCCCTAGATCACTAGTAGAGCATTATTTTAAATCCTTTCTTATCCTTTTGATGACTAATTGAGCATCATTGAGTTTTTCTTTTAGTTCTTCAGTTTCTCTTTCAGATTTGTCCAGGTCTTCAAGAGCAGCTTCAAGATTTCTTTTTAGATGTTTCATTTCTGCTTTGTCCATGATCTCCTCAAGTGGTTAAACTTCTTTGCTGAGGACCAGAGCTCTGATACCAATTGTTAGGAATGGGAACACTGAGAGGGGGGGTGAATCAGTGTTCACTATATTCATCTTTTTACTTATTATTTAAACTAAACTTAAATGCTTAAGTACTAAAATGAACATCCACATAAACATGAAACATGAAATCAACACATAACACCAATATGGTTACGGGGAAAACCAAATAGGTAAAAACCCCGGTGGGAATTAACACCCACTAATATTTTGTACTAGTGTTTTATGATCCTTGTTAAAAGATCCTTAACCCTGTTAGGAGTTTCTTTGCAATGCATTAAGTACAGTAGACCTTGTCAAGGGTCAGACCCTGTTAGGAGTCTTTTACAATAGTCCTTGTTAGGGGAATGGATGCATTGTCCTAGAGCTCACTGTTCAAGTGGTGAAGGCTACAACCTTATGATCTCAGACACACACTATATCTACTAGATGAACTATCACTGTGACACTGCTTGTCAGATCAGTTCCTTTGATGTGTTGATGCTTTGACCTCTTGCAAAGGTCTAATACATCTTATAGTCTCTTCGCACACTTCTGCTCTACTTCTCACAACTCTCTTTCAACTATCATACCAATTACAATGGGCACATCTCATATTTATATGTGCATACAAAATAAACAACTAGGTCGGCCCTTAAACCTATTACATACTATGCTTCCAATTGAATTAGCTCAAGTGTGTTTACAAATAAACATATATACATGTCAGAAACCTAATTACATTAGGTGCATAGCCTTTACATCATTAGAATATAACCGCAACTCAAAATGCTAACAGTCAGTTGCTTACTTTGTTCTTCTCTGGCACACATTGGTTGTGTAACTTCAACTGTCTGTATCTTTCTCATACTTGCATATATGATCATGCGCTCATAGACTAAGCATGAATATAGTCTAACCAACTTATCTTCTAGGGTGCATACCATAACTTGGTCATGTGCACGTGTGTTGATGCTCTAAGCTTCTGGAACTCTATACACTATCTAGTCTTCAACACTTAGCTGATTTATGATCTTCCCATCAAGTGTGCTGACTCCAAATTGCTATATGACTTTGTTGCCATGATGATAACATTATACTAAGTCATATACATCAGTATAGCCAACTTGCCAATATCTAGTCATACATTTTGATATGATTGATATATTATCCTTGCTTCATGCATATTTGATATACATTATTTTTATTTGATACATTATGTAACTTAAATGCAATAGATATTAATCTTATATATATGCTTATTTATAATAAGAAATTAATATATCATCAACGATTTCGTTGATAAGGTATTCATGTCTTATCGCAAAGAAAATATATAAGTTGTTAATAATGTATTGAATACAAGGTTGATAAGTATCAAGTGATCATTTTAATTATACAAGGATAATTAATTCACCAAATATCAAATTTGTAATATGGTGATGATCTTGATTCTAATAGAAAAATCAGGTTTGGTATACTTTTTCAAATCATTACATACATCAGTTTAATTATTGTAATATGTTGGTTAGCAAATTTGTCATGTTTAAAATATCTCCAAAAATGACTCTTAAATGCCCCAAATTGAAAGATAAAACTAGAACCAACAATTGAGTCACTTGCAATGGTAATTGTGCAAGTGCTCTCTACTTATTTTACAAGGAGAAGCTACCTTCAAAAGATATGCAATGGAAATATAAGCATTTAACCAAAAAGCAAGCAACCATCTACCCATAGCTATGGAATATATGTGGGTTTTTAAATTCAGAATTAAATGAATGCAAGAAAAATAACACACAGATTACCCCTCCCACACTCATAGGTGACAAACAATAAAAAAGACAAGCAGAAAATTTTATAATATAAATTGATTATTTCGAATTCAAAGATTCAGAAACATAAAATTGATTCAAAAAAAATAGATGAAATAGGCTGTAGAAAACAAGGAAAGCTCAAGCTGATGGTTTCCATTATATCAAACAAAGAGGATTGTGTTTCTGAATCTATGAATTTGAAATAATCAATCTATTATAACATTTTTTCTCATCTTTTTCATTATTTCTCACCTATGATTGTGGGAGGGGTAATATGTTATTTTTCTTACATTCATTTAATTTGAATTTAAACGTTGACATCTATTTCATATCTATGGGTAGATGGTTTATTGCCTTCCTTGCCTTCTGGTTAAAGGCATAACCTGCAGATTTATTCATTGCATATCTATTGTAGATAGTTGTGCCTTGTAAAATAAGCAGAGAGAACTTGCACATTTACCATTGCAAGTGATTCAATTGTTGGTTCCAATTTTATCTTTCAATTTGGGGCATTTAAGAGCCATTTTTAGAGATATTTTAAACAGCTTAAATCTGTCAACCAACATAATGATATTGCCCTTTGACCTTGGGCATAACATTCATAGAAAAAATAATTAGTTTTTGAATGATTATTTGAATTTTGATAACACATTAGTCTTAATGTACCAAAAGCATCATTATGATCTTTGGCTTCAAAGACATTGGAAGGTATTATGGGTTTTGACTACCCATAGGTGTGACTTTACACATAATTACTTACTTTGGTCAAAGGTTTTGATTTGAACATATACATGGGATGTTCATTTGAAAATTCATTATTATGTTTTACTTTCGAAACCCTACCCAAGGAAGCTAGGGCACAGACACTTTCTAATTATGGTATTTCATTTGGAGGTTGTATTGAGTAGAACAAAGGACATGGAGATGAGAATGAAAACAGTTGGGATGACATGGTGATTATGAAAATAGTTCTTCTTTCATCTAGTAACTTTGTTTCAATTTCAATTTTTGAAAGGAATTCATTATGGTTCAATAAAAGAAAAATATTTACTTCTTTATGATTAGCAGTTGTTAAAAAACAAAAAGGATGTCTCTATGTTTACATAATCTATTTTTCAAAATACACCCTTAATGAGGTTAAGTGACAGTTATAGGTTTTATTTGGTTCTTTGATACTTTATGCTTAGTGATAGTTATGGGCATTTTCTGGTATACACTATTATTATAGTTTTTATTTTCTCTCAGTTCTTTAGTGGATAATGTGGTATGTTAAGAAAGTATAAAGAGAGGGTTTTGTTTTGGAAATAGTTTTGGATCTGTGTATAGAACAAGGAACTTTTTTTTTCAAAATAATATCTTTGAGGGTTTAGTGAGCTATGATCTTAAAGGACATTATTTTGTGAAGGGGTTTTATTTGATTTGGTCTTTCAAAAAAGATGAATGTATTTAACTTAGAGGAAATTATTTTGTACAAGTTTTTGTTTTTGGTTAGATCATAGTTAAAGCACTTTGCATTGTTGAAGTTATGTGATATAGTGATCATATTATGTATAGACCTACATTTTTATTCTAAGGATTCTTCATTTTGTTCACAAGCGTATTTAGTATGTCGTATGCATTTAGGATTTATATGTAGGCATGGAATGAATACCTTATCATGTACAAAACAATTGTGTTGTATACATTTTTTGATTGCATGTGTTTCTATATCTCAAGGTTAGTTAGATATTCAAGAAGGTGATTCAATTTGGAACAGATTTCATATTTTGTCTATTTGATTTCAAGTTTGTAACATTGATCTATCAGTGAGGCATTATTGTTTTCCAATGAGGCACTTTTCATATGCCAGTGAGATATATTCATCTTTAGTGAGAAAATAAGAAACCAATGAGGCTCTGTAAATAGTGATTTCTTTAATAAGCTAGTGAAACCATTTTCAAGTGGTTTTTCATGCCTATGAGGGTTTTCCACTCATGAAAATTATTGTGTCACTGGTCCTTCATGAGGATTGTTGACTTTGTTAAGTCTATTTGTCTGCATCATTTCATTGGATGATCTATATATGTTATTTTTTATTTTGTCTATTACATCATTGATTAAAAAATAATTTTCACATTAAAAAGTGTAAAACAATTATTCACACCCCCCCTCTCCGCCCCCTCTTAGTGTTCTATGTGCTCCAACACTTTAGTTATAATATTCACCATGCAAGTAGGATCTATAAGGACACCATGAGAAAGAAGACCATTAACCTTTTCTACAACGTAAAAGAGGACCACCAGGTGCTTTAATCATCTCTTTAGGATAAAATGTAATGCAAATATCAGGTTCAGGTTTGGGTTTAGATTTGGATTGATTAATAAGGTTAAAAAAATTGTTGGCTTTAGTAAACTTAACATCATAGTAAACAACATGGGTTGAAGAAGAAGGTAAAGACTAAGTAGAATCGACTGTATTGGTTGAATGAGAAGGGAAAATATTGGTATAAATGTGCAAATTTTGGTTGGGAGGTACTACAGACTTGTTTCATTGATCATTAACACCCTCGATAGATATAGCATTAGAATCAATGAGATCTTGAATAATAGATTTCAAATTTATGCAGTCAAGGCCGGTGGATCCAATGAAGGATAGTCCAAACCTTGTAGCCAATAGAATTACACAGTGGATTACTCAACAATGCAACACAAAGTAATTGTTCAACACTGATTTTCATTAACATGCCCAGCTGTAAGGCCTTCTGGGTTAGGTCCAATTACAATTAGAAAATAATTCTGCAAGATCCACAACTAGATCCAATACAAACTTAGCTAGTTTAGCTCTGAAGACAATCAGAAGCTGATGGAAACCCTAAGGCTGATCTAAAATTGAGCTCAAAAGCCTCCAAGCAATCTCCTTGTTTCCAAGTATGCAAACCCCTAGCTCTGCTACAAATGACTATCAGATTACAATCTGATCTGCAAGAACATCAAGAACTTTCCACAACTTCGCTCTCAAGCTTCGCATCTGACTTCCAAATTTTCTCTGATGTCTCCACTCTTTGAATCCACCAAGTTCTACCCCTAAACATCTACCCAAGCCCTCCTTAAATACTAATCATCAGCCACAAGTCGGATGGATGAAACCCTTAACTCCCCAAAACAAATAATTAAATGACATACAAGTCAACTTACAAATGTATACAAACATTTAATTCTGCATGTCAGCCCAAGACAATGGCTACCAACAATTAATTCACCAAGTCGGCTCAACAAATCACATAGAACTCCAGTCAATGAACTAGAACTAGTGAGCAACAGTAAATTAACCAAGCACACTAGGCATCACCAAACACCAGTGTCGACCAATCACCGTAGGCATGACTGAGAAATAATTTCACTGAGCGCCAGAGACTACCGAGTTCCTTCGGTGATCGAGCTTCCTTCAATGACCAAAACCATCGGTCAAGGCTACAACTGAGTAACACTGACCAAAATATAAACACCACATGCAGTTTCACCGAGGACACGGAATGCCCTACCTTAACCTTGGATGCCCCTACATCAGACACCCTAGGTTCCAAAAAGATGTTCATATGTGAGAAGAACATCTTTCAGGATTCAGCACATAAATCCCAACCTGGTTCTTCACATACAAGTCCTCCACCTTTTCTACTTGCAAAGTCTTCCACTTTAGTTTCCTCTGTCTCTTCAAGTCTTTTCTTGACAATGTACAGGTTGGTTCTTTGTATTGATCATTCATTTTCTCATGATCTACAATCTCAACTCGGCTACCAATACTTAGGCTTCTCCTACCAAGCATTGTATCCATCAAAGGCATCAGTGAAAACTTCCTGTCATTCTTCTCAATAGTAAACACATTCTTCACACAGTCATAAATAGCTCTACAATCATATTACCAAGGTCTATCGAGTAATATATCACAACTATTCATCTTCACAATGTCACAAAGCACAAGATCCTTGTACTAGCCAATCTAAACATCAATGAAGCATTGTTCTCTAACTTCCAAAGCATGAACATCTTGTAACCAGCCAAGCCTACAAGGACAAGGATGTTTCATTCTACTCAAACTGAGTTTCTGAACCAAGTCCTCAGCAACAAGGCTATTAGTACTACCACTATCAACAATAACATTATAGAGTTTACCTTCAGTCTTGCATCGGGTCTTAAACAAGTTACTCCTCTGACAAGGTTCATCCTTTGTATCAAGCAATGTTTGTCGAAGCAGCAAGTTTTCTGATTCAGGTTCATTCTGAATGTTCTCATTCATCATAGCAGTTCGTTGGTCAACCTTCTTCTGTGTGCACTCAAAAGAATGATGTCCTTCCTCCCCACAGTTATAGCAAGTACCCTTAAAGATAAATCTACCTGTCTTCTTCTTTGGTTCCACAAGTTTCTGTTCATCTTCTGCATCATTCAGTTTCTCCTTCACCGAGTGATCAATCTTTTCTTTCCCTCGGGAGTTACTAGGTTGTTTCCTTTTCAACTTATCTTCTACCTTTAGAGCATACTAATAAGCATCTTCAACGAAATAAATCTTCAACATACCAAGCTCATCCTAAATATTGAATCTCATACCATTCACATACCAAGCTACATTTTCCTTACCAAACTCTCAGTGTCCAAACCGAATAGTAATTTTTTAGAACTCCTCGGTATAATCTTCAACAGACAAATTCTTCTATTTTAGATTATGTAACTTCTTAAACAAGTCAAGCTCATAGTCAACCAGTATGAACTTAGCTTTCAACTTAGTCACCATCAATCTCCACCAATTGATCTTTTTTTCACCTTCATCTTCTCGGTCTCTCTGTAGTTCTTTCCACCAAAGAGCAGCATGTCCTTTCAACTTTATCTGTGCTAATCTCACTCGAAGAGAATCTGCAATTTCTTCTAGCTCAAAGAAATTTTCAAGTTCATCAATCCAATCAATCAGATTGTCGGGCTTCAAAGTACCAGAGAAAGTAGAAACTTCCATTCGGTAATTACTAAACCGAGCAGCAAGTCTAGGCAACCGAGCAGTTATGTCTTCACCAGATCTGTTCCTCCGGTCATCACCACTAGATCCAGTAGTTTCAAATTCTTCAGCAGCTTCTTCATAGCCATCCTCAGTACCAACATTCTGAGGTATACCAACAGCAATTCTCATGATCTCGGCAACCATATCATTCTTCATCAATTCCATCTCAGATCTAAAATCTAATTTCACCTTCTCTGTGATCCACGATTCAACAGTATCACAAAGATTTGAAATAACTCTAGGGTCCAATCTTCTCGGAGGCATCCTTAAAGATAAGAGAAACCCTTTGCAACAAACCCTCACCGACCACCTTGTGATAATTTCCAAGTTGCAACAAGTCAGATCTCAACTGCAATCTTGTAAACAACTAGGGCACAATTTCATAAGTTCAGTGCTTCAGATCTGCAATTCAGATTGCACACAATCTTTGCTCCAATAAGATCAACTTCACAAGATCAACCTTTTTAGGTCAACCTTCTACTTCAACAAGATCAAACTCCCACTCCAACAGGAACAAACCTTCACTCTGATACCACCTTATGCAGTCAAGGCCGGTGGATCCAATGAAGGACAGTCCAAACCTTGCAGCCAATAGAATTACACAATGGATTAATCAACAATGTAACACAAGGTAATTGTTCAACACTAATTTTCATTAACATGCCCAGCTGTAAGGCCTTCTGGGTTAGGGCCAATTACAATCAGAAAATAATTCTGCAAGATCCACAACTAGATCTAATACAAACTCAGCTAGTTCAGCTCTGAAGACAATCAGAAGCTTATGGAAACCCTAAGGCAGATCTAAAATTGAGCTCACAAGCCTCCAAGAAATCTCCTTGTTCCCAAGTATGCAAACCCCTAGCTCTGCTACAAATGACTATTAGATTATAATCTGATCTGCAAGAACATCAAGAACCTTTCCACAACTTCTCTCTCAAGCTTCACATCTGACTTCTAGATTTTCTCTGATGTCTCCGCTCTCTGAATCCACCAAGTTCTGCCCCTAAACATCTACCCAAGCCCTCCTTAAATACTAATCATCAGCCACAAGTCGGCTGGATGAAACCCTTAACTCCCCAAAATAAATAATTAAATGTCATACAAGTCGGCTTACAAATGTATACAAACATTTAATTATGCATGCCGGCCCAAGACAATGGCTACCAACAATTAATTCACCAAGTCGACTCAACAAATCACACATAACTCCAATTGGTAAACCAAAACTACCAAGCGATAGTAAATTAACCAAGCATGTCAGGTATCGCCAAGCACCAATGTCGACCGAGCACCACAGGCATGACCGAGCAACAATTTCACCAAGCGTCAGAGACTATCGAGTTCCTTCAGTGACCAAGCTTCGTTCAATGACTGAGACCATCGGTCAACACTACAACTCAGTAAGACCGGCCAAAATACAAACACCCCATACAGTTTCACCGAGGACACAGAATGCCCTACCTTAACCTTGGATGCCCCTACATCACAAATAGAAATACTTCTCAGTATTATGGCCAAGTTGATCATGGTATTGACAAAAAGATTTGTGATCAAAGGATTTAGGAAAAGGTTTGGATGTGTCAGTTGGTTTAATGGGAGGAATTTGTAAAACATTAGCATTAATCAACTTCAACATCACATTATGCAAAGATTTAGAAAGAGCTATAAAATTAAAAGGTCTAAAAATAGATGAAAAAGTAACTACACCTCTAGATGTTGTTGCCTCTTTCTCATCAATGTGGTTTGATGAATTATTGATTTTGATAAATCTCTTAGATTTTTGAAAAAAATTAAATGATTGAAATGTAGCATCACTCTTATCAACTAGAGTCATTGGAGGAGTGCTCTCAAATTGACTCACTTAAAGATGATAATTATGAAGCACTAAAAACAATTGAGAAAAAGAAGAAAATTCAGAAAGTAATATCTTATCTCTAATGTCTTTTTGCAAATTAGAAATGAAAATATGTTGAATATCAATATCAGGGACATGATAAGAAATCTGAGCATACAAATAAATCTACCAATGAAATCAGTCACTTTTTCTTTAACACATTATTTTCAATGCATCAAATAAGTCAAAAAATTTCTAGTACCAATATTATTTTCAAATTTTTGGATTAAAGCATTCACAAGTTTTTGAAAGGAATCGATGGAATAAGGAGGAAAACAACAATACCATTACAAGGCTTTATCTTGAAACTTTCTAGTAAAAATTTTAGCCATTAACCTCTAATCATGAGAGATCACTACGCAATGATTGAAAGGTTTTAACATGAGTCAAAGGATCACCCTTACCATTGTCTCTAAATGATGAATTTCCATGTATTGAGGGATGATGACACAGATGATGTCTAAGGACAAAGGAATGGAAATGTCACGAGTAGGAATGTTAAACTTGGATTGAATTATGGACATAATTTTTTTTTGCAAAGATGATATTGTTTGCACCAGGCTATTAATAGTAGATTCAATAGAAAGAGTGGTAGGAGATATGTGTGAATGGTTTGGACCATTATGGAAAATGGAAGGAATGGTAGAATATGAAAAAGGAACACTATTGTAAGTGGTCATGGATGAAGGTAAGGACACATGTAATACTTGAAGGAGGAACCCTAGGATTTGGAATGCTAACATGTGTAGGGTTGGTTTTTTTAACATAATTTGTTATGAGAGGTGGAGCATAAGTAGACACACTAGGTATTAAGGTAGGAATACAAATGGATGTCTCAAAACTAGTTGTTGGTGGAATAAAACCTAATTGGGGCACAATCTCTAATAGGCTTGACATTATTATCAATGATATGGGAGATACTGTGTAAGATGTTAACACCATGTGCATAATTATGAATTGTCTTTCTCAAACCCTCTACTACAGAGATGACCCCAGGATTAGAGTTTTCTTGTCCTAATCATTGCTCAAGTTTTTCAAAGTCATGAGAAAATTTTGGACTTTCATAGGGGAGACTCTTAAGGTCTCATCTTCATCATGAGAAGAGTGGGAGGATTTGTGCTCAACAAAAGGAGGAATTTCACTAGTAGGCATGTTGGTCTCACCAAAATTCCTAAGAAACATAGAGGACTTGGGATCAAAGTAACCCATAAGTCTATGGTTTCTCCTAACCAGAATACGATAAGTAGGACAAAATGTGATAATGCTCATCCACAAGAAGATGAAAGATAGATAGATCTAATGTAAATATGAACTTTGAAAGAAATATGAAAATTAACTAAGCACAATTGCACATTTAATGAAAAGAACATCTAACCATGAGATCAAACATGAAGATTTAATGCATACAATGTAGAAATGCATATAAAGGATAAAGATATGATTAAAAAAGAGATCTAAACACCAAATACAAAATGGAAATGTTATAAGTCAGGTTCACAAAGATGTACATAAGGAAAAGGGAAGCAATTTAAAGGGGTAGATATGACTCCTTTTTGAAATTTCACACATGAAAGGAAGATGTCCCAATCAGCTCAAGTGAGGACTTAAGTGTTGAAAGGGATCTGATATTTTGCTAAATATGTAATTTGAAAATGGAAAATATGAAAGATGCAATGTAAATGGAAAAAAAAAGATGAATGGGGATAAAACTAAAAATAACAGACTGATTAATGAACTACAACTGATTGAGAACCTGATTGATGAAGAAAAAGTGATTAGAGATCACCAAGCACTGAATTGTTATATAAGATAATTGAATCAGTCATTATGTTGTCCTTGGTGTCAACTAACTTTGACAGTACTTATCATGGTAGTTGTAAATATCTAAACATCTGTAGAGAGGAGATAAAAGATGAAGAACCAAGATATCTACATTAAGGAAGATGGATATGACATATGAGGATAAGGAATACTCTTGGTAACTTATTGATGAGTCTATGACTTCATATTGTTGACTTGATTCTGTTGCATTAATATGTTATGAAGATAGGAGCAAAATGTTACAAAGCAGTGTGGTCAGTTAATGAAGCATTCCAGTATACATCGAGTCAGTGTAGTGTATACCGAGCAACAGTATCAACTGAGCTTGTGTTCACCGATGCATTTCTTTGTTAACCAAGTATGGACAAAAGAACTAAATGATTAGTTTAGCCGATGAAATTGATGAGCTATAAAGTGTATGATTACGAGGTGGAAAGATAAAGTGTGTTATGAGATCTACGGCTAACAAAATTCAAGGAAGATCTAAAGGATGGAAATAAAACGTGTTACTGACACATCAACCAAGGAAGGTTTAAGCGGCAAAATCAACGAAGGAGATTAAGCAGCAAAATCTGATGGATGAAAAGAAAATGGTTTACTTGTCTATTTAAGAGACTAGGGTTTCACAGTGGAACTCATGTCAAAAGGAGACTGCAAAGATATCGCGTGAACAAGCTTCATGCATGCCTGATCATACTGGTTGAAGAAGAACCAAACTGTAGAACAGTACCAAGTGTCAGAAAGCTTTACCAAGGGACAGTAAGTTATTCAATGTTGATGAACTGAATATGAAATATTGATTAGAGGATTTTATGGGCTTAGTATAGATCTGAATATCTGCAAATCAAGTTGTATTGTAATCAGATAAAATCTCTTAACCAAGTGGACTTGAAAGTCATATTATGTCATTCATAGGATGTACATTATTATCCTGTCAACCTCATAGTAAATGCTGGTTGGATGATAACTATTAGTGTTAAATCCTTTGACAAGGTCACACCTTATATTGTGTTTTGTAACCTTTAACAGGGTTGGCTCTTCACCGAGCTCACTTCAGAAGAGTGAAAAGTTTTTGGGTTACCGGTCCTAGGTGGTTTTTCCCTTTGCAAGGTTTCCAAGTTAAATCTCTTGTGTTATGTGTTTATGTGGTGATTGTTTGGATATCATATTTTACATATTGCATATTTGATTTGGTTGGTAATCACTATGAGCAATTAACTGGTAATTGGTAAAAGCATAGATAGATTAGTATTTTATGTTTACCGAGCTACAGAATTAGCTGAATTTATTTTGTGTTATACATTTTGGATTTGGGACTGTGGATAACTGATTCACCCCCCTCTCAGTTATTCTAACAATTGGTATTAGAGCATATTGGTTGCTTGGAATAGAGTTTTAAGGACTTCAACACAAAGATCACAAAATGTATGAGGGAAGTGCCAAAGCTGAATAAGGACAACTTTAGAATATGGAAAAGATGAATGAGAATGCATATATTTGGGATTGGGAATTCTTCCCTCACCCTATTGGATAATGGCTACTTGGTACCACCTATAGGACCTTTGACTCTTGATCAATTAAAAGATAGATATGAGCATAATGTTACTATGATGGAGATTGTTGCTGCTCTATCAGATGCCGAATTTGAAGATGTCAAGGATTGTGTTACATCAAAGGAAATGTAACATAAATGTGTCCAAGTCTATAGTGGTGATGATAATGTCAAGAGAGCCAGAGTTGAAATTTTGAGAAAGATTCAATGATATGAAAATGAAAGAAGGAGAAAATATAGTGCAGTATACAAACTGAATAAAAGATGTATTCAATGCTATCAGAGGATCTAATGGTGTCATTGAAGAAGTGATGCAGGAGCATCTTGGGTGTAAGAGCAATCTTGCATCACCCAAAAATATTTCTATTTTTATATTTCACCAGTGTTTAACATTTCAGATTTGACAGAGTATCATGAAAGAGGTGTTGAAGATGAGGTTGCAGCAGCACAGTGGAGTATTCCAGCAACCAGTTTAGATATCAAGAAGATTGAAGACATACTAGACAGTCGTGTTGGCAGAAGCACAAGGAACAGGACATATGAAGAGTATTTGGTCAAATGGAAAAGATGACCTATAGAAGATTCATCATGGCTAACAAAGGAGGAGGTTAACCGTCTTGATTTTCCTCTGCACACCTGAGTCATGACAGGGTCACTTGTCAAATTACCCCAGGTGTCTGATGCAGGAGCATCCTGGGTGTAAGAGCAATCTTGCATCACCCAAAAATATTTATGTTTTTGTATTCAATAAGGGCTATCTTGTGCAGAGTTGCTATTTGTGGAAACTTGCTATTTTTAGTAAGTTGGTCTTACAATCTCGGAATGTCTGATTTTACATATGGAGGTTCATCTCAGTCATATCAGCCTGCCAGCAAAGTTTCATGGCTAGATCAGGTGTAGTTTTGAAGATATTGAAGATTTTTGGTATTAGCAACAAGTTACAGAAACTTCGAACTCAATTTTGAAGGCTTTAGAGGCCCCGGATGAGGTTGAAAATTTGGGTGACGGGTGCTTTGTGTTGGTCAAATTTGTAGAGCGCTTCGTGGCATTTTCAGAATGGGATTATAATAGCCAATCGGGTCAACGGGCGATGACTTATGGTCTTCAGAAGTTGGGTCACCTGAAATGGCAGAAAATAATTTTTCTTCAAAATTTTTATTTGGGTTTCAAAACTCATTTTGAGCTGACTTTGATGTAATAAATTGTAAAATAAAATAATTCTAAGTTTGGTTGGCCCTAAGGGCTAAATTTCTAGAACCTTCTCGGGCGCTGAAAATTGCCTATATAAAGAAGGCCCGTAGTGTTGTCCAAGGCAGTTCTAGGTAGTAGATCTGGGTATTGACTCGAGGCTTTGTCCTACAAAATATTGTAAGGGAATGCCCATGTGGCTTTGCATATTGTAATTCTAAAAGTTTGTAATTCCACATTTGTGGAGATAATAAGAAGCCAATTTTCTGTTCTTGCATATTATTGTTGTTGTTTCTCTATTTCTGTTATGTGTTTGTGGTATTAAGGGGAGCACCCTTCATTAAGTGGTATCAGAGCAGGAGTTCTTGAGTGTGTAAATAGATCACCGACTGTGAGGCAGTTTGCACCAGGACCGTGGTTAGGGTTTCAATGCGCATCACGAAAATGTCTCCACGAAGAGAACGTGGCGGAAGAGTTGGTGTTGTGACACCTGAGGTTAGAGAGCTACAAAGACAAGTGTGAGCATTGCAAGAAGAGATTCACAGAGGAATAAACTTTAATGTCAGAGACAAAAGCGAGGATGAAGCCGAAGAAGAATATCAAGAAGGAGAAGCTGAAGTTGTGAATCAGGAGGAAGAAAGACTTTTTCGGGCGATTTCCAAAATTGGAAAAAGACCTAAGATTGAGGTTCCTACATTTTCTGAAAATCTTAACCCAAATGAATTGATTGACTGGATCAATGAATGTGAGGAATATTTTGAGTATGAAGATGTTGAGGATCCTGATAGGGTCAAATTTGCGAAGGCCAGACTGAAAGGTCATGCGAAGATCTGGTGGCAAGAGATTCAATTGGAGCGAAATAGAAGAGGGAAAGACAAAATCACAAGATGGGATCGAATGGTGGATAAATTGAAGCGACAGTTCATTCCTATTGATTATGAGCTTGACCTACTAAAGAGAATGCAAAATTTGAAGTAAGTAGGAAGATCTGTTCAGGAGTATACAGAGGAGTTCTATCGACTCCTCATTAGAATAGGCCATGCAGAAGCTGATAAGGAGAAAGTTGTCTCATACCTTAATGGGTTAAGGCCAAGCATTCAGGAGGAGTTGAATCTGGTTCGAATGAACAGTATTGAGGAGGCATACCAGTTTGCCCTAAAAGTAGAGGAAAAGCTAAACAAGAAGTTTGAGAGCAAACAAAATGGAAGAGGTCATGGTGGAAGATCTGGTGGACGGTCATATGGTGGCCGAAATGAAGATCCAAAAAAGAAGGATGAGGCCAGTAGTGGCCAGAATCAGAGAGTAAACAATTCTAATCATTTCCAAGATTAGAATAATAAAGATCAGAGAGGAAGAGGAAGAGGACAAGGATCTGGAAGAGGAGGCTTCCATGGAACATGTTTTCACTGTGGAGAAGAAGGTCATAGGGCATTTGAATGTCCTCAGCGCCAAGGAAGAACAGACAGGAGAAATGAACACCAGGCCAGAGTTGCACATGTAGATGAAGATGCTGAAAGAGGAGAAACACTAATTAACAGAAGAGTCTTGCTGAGTGGTGAGAATGAACCTAAACAAAGGAGGAGCTTGTTTTGCACTAGATACAAGTGTGAGGGTAAATATTGTGATGTGATTATCGATAGTGGAAGCACTGACAATTTGGTGTCAGAAGAGATGGTGACAAAGTTGAAGCTCAAGAGACAGAAACACCCACATCCATATCGGATTGCCTGGGTGCAGGATGACCACAAGGTCATGGTCAGTGAACAGTGCCTGGTAAAGTTTAAGATCGGCGGGTACCAAGATGAGGTACTATGTGATATCATCTCTATGGATGCATGTCATATGTTGTTGGGTAGACCGTGGCAGTTTGACAGATGTGTTGTACACGATGGTCATGCAAAAACCTATTCCCTGACAAAAGATAGAGTGCGACATAAGCTAAATCCATTGAAGGAGACCGAAGAAAAGGTATGTGGTAATGCAAAAATAACATTTGTTGATGGAAGAAAATTTTTAGATGGTATGAGGCATGAGCATGTGTGTTTTTCTTTAATTCTAAAAGTTGGTAAAGAAGAAGTAGAGGATGTATCTGTAGAGGTTGCAGATTTGTTGAATGAGTTTTAAGATATTGTATTTGATAATGTACCTGATGGATTACCACCGGTAAGGAAGATCAGTCATCAGATGGATTTGATTCCAGGAGCTAGTTTGCCAAACAAGGCAACACACAGAATGACACCAGCAGAAAGTGAAGAGCTGAACAAACAAGTACATGAGTTATTGCAGAAGGGGTTAATTCGAGAGAGTCTGAGTCCCTATGTTGTACCAGCGGTATTAGCACCAAAGAAGAATGGAGAGTGGAGGATGTGTACAGATTTCAGAGCAATAAACAAGATCACAATCAAGTATAGATTTTCATTGCCACGAATGGATGATATTATGGACTGTTTGAGTGGAGCTGTGTATTTCTCAAAGATAGATCTGAAGAGTGGATATCACCAGATTCGGATCAGAGAAGGAGATGAATGGAAGACTGCCTTCAAGACAAAGGAAGGACTGTATGAGTGGTTAGTCATGCCTTTTGGGCTAACCAATGCACCGAGCACTTTCATGCGGCTCATGAACGAGGTTTTGAAAGAATTTCTGGGTAAGTTTGTCATTGTTTACCTAGATGATATTTTGATTTTTAGCAAGACATTGGAGGAACATATGATGCATATTCGTATGGTGTTTGAGAAGTTGAGAGATGACAAATTGTTGATTAATTTGAAGAAGTGCAGTTTTGTGAAGAAAGAGTTAGTGTATTTGGGATTTGTAGTTTCAACAAAAAGTTTAAAAATGGACCCAGAGAAGGTACAGGCTATCCTTGAATGGCCTACTCCAAGGAGTGCTACGGAGGTAAGATCTTTTCATGGTTTGGCTAGCTTTTACAGAAAGTTTATCAGAAATTTTAGCAGTATTTGTGGACCCTTGACTGAAACAATGAGAGGGGATAGAAAAGAGTTTAAGTGGACTAATGGGGCATAAAAGAGTTTTCAATTATTGAAACAAAAAGTTACAGAACAACCTATTTTAGCACTTTCAGATTTTAATAAGGTGTTTCAAGTAGATTGTGATGCTAGTGGTACTGCAATAGGAGCTGTTATGAGCCAAGAAGGTAAACCTGTTGCTTATTTCAGTGAGAAGTTAAATGATGCCAAGAGAAAATATTTTGTCTATGATCAAGAATTTTATGCTATAGTTCAGGCATTAAAGAAGTGGAGACATTATCTGCTTCCTAATGAGTTTGTTTTGTATACTGATCATCAAGTGTTGCAATATTTGAATAGTCAAAGAAAGTTGAATCAGAGGCATTTGAAATGGGTTGAGTTTTTGCAGAGTTATACATTTGTTTTGAAACACAGGAGTGGAAAGTCTAATAGGGTTGCAGATGCTCTTAGCAGAAGGAAACTATTGCTGACAGAGATGCAGATTGAGGTGGT
Source organism: Chamaecyparis obtusa (assembly GCA_027943335.1). NCBI lineage: Eukaryota > Viridiplantae > Streptophyta > Pinopsida > Cupressales > Cupressaceae > Chamaecyparis > Chamaecyparis obtusa. The sequence goes on along the minus strand of BSBK01003091.1, from coordinate 4,704,757 downwards.
TGGGTTCAAGGAACTCAAGAATTTGTATCTAGAGGATCCTGATTTTGGTGAAGCTTGGAAAGCTTGTACAGAACCTGTTACTCTAGACAGGACGAAATGGCTGGATTTTATCATCTAGGATGATATGCTATTCAGAGAGAGTCAGTTGTGCATTTCAAGAAGTTCTATGAGGGAGAATCTCATCAAAGAGAAGCATAGTGGAGGATTGGTTGGATATTTTGGTCGTGATAAAACCCTTGCTTTGGTTAGTGAAAATTATTATTGGCCACAGTTACAACAAGATGTGAAGAAGTTTGTACAGAGTTGTAGAGTATGTCAGATGGCGAAGGGAGTGAAACAGAATACAGAGTTATATCAGCCATTACCTGTACCAGAGAAGCCTTGGGAGGATATTAGTATGGACTTTGTTCTTGGTTTACCGAGGACATAGCGGGGACATGATTCAATTTTTGTAGTAGTTGACAGATTTTTGAAAATGGCACATTTCATTCCCTGCAAGAAGACTAATGATGTTGTTCATGTAGCAGAATTGTTTTTCAAAAAAGTAGTGAGACTACATGGTTTGTCAAAGACCATAGTTTCAAATAGAGACACTAAGTTTGTTGGATATTTCTAGCGTACATTGTGGAAGAAGTTGAAGATAGATTTGAAGTTCAGTTCATCACATCATCCACAGACTGATGGATAGACAGAGGTGGTGAATAGAAGTTTGGGAAATCTACTGAGATATTTGGTTGGAGATAAGCCAACAGGATGGGATTTGATTTTACCATAGGTAGAATTTTCATACAATAATTCTGTCAACAGGAGCACTGGTAAATCACCATTCCAGATTGTATATGGAAGTAGTCCAAGAAATGCATCTGAATTGAGAAAGATAGATAAAAGAGAAATAAGTAGTGCTGAAGCTGAGGATTTTGCAGAGCACTTGAAGAACATTCATGAGGAGGTGAGGAAGCATATTACCAAGATGAATGTGCAGTATAAGACTAAGGCAGATGAGAAAAGGAGGCATAAGAAATTTCAGGTTGGGGATGAAGTCATGGTTCATTTGCAGAAGGAGCGATTTCCAGTTGGTACATATAACAAGCTGAAAATGAAAAAGTTTGGACCATGTAAGATACTGAAGAAGCATGATTCAAGAAATGCATATGAGGTAGGATTGCCTACTGAGCTAAATATTTCACCAGTGTTTAACATTTTAGATTTGACAGAGTATCATGAAGGAGGTGTTGAAGATGAGGTTGCAGCAGCACAGTGGAGTATTCCAACAACCAGTTCAGATATCAAGGAGATTGAAGACATACTAGATAGTCATGTTGGCAGAAACACAAGGAATAGGACATATGAAGAGTATTTGGTCAAATGGAAAGGATGACCTGTAGAAGATTCATCATGACTAACAAAGGAGGAGGTTAACCATCTTGGTTTTCCTCTGCACACCTGAGTCATGACAGGGTCACTTCTCAAATTACCCCGGGTGTCTGATGCAGGAGCATCCTGGGTGTAAGAGCAATCTTGCATCACCTAAAAATATTTATGTTTTTGTATTCAATAGGGCTATCTTGTGCAGAGTTGCTATTTGTGGAAACTTGCTATTTTTAGTAAGTTGGTCTTACGATCTCAGAATGTTTGATTTTACATATGGAGGTTCATCTCAGTCATATCAGCCTGCCAGCAAAGTTTCATGGCTAGATCAGGTGTAGTTTTGAAGATATTGAAGATTTTCGGTATTGGCAGCAGGTTACAGAAACTTTGAACTCAGTTTTGAAGGCTTTAGAGGCCCCGGATGAGGTTGAAAATTTAGGTGATAGGCACTTTGCGTGGGTCAAGCCTGTAGAGCACTTCGTGGCATTTCTAGAATGGGATTATAATAGCCAATCGGGTCAACAGGCGATGACTTATGGTCTTCGAAAGTTGGGTCACCTGAAATGGCGAAAAATAATTTTTCTTCAAAATTTTTGTTTGGGTTTCAAAACTCATTTTGAGCCGACTTTGATGTAATAAATTGTAAAATAAAATAATTCTAAGTTTGGTCGGCCCTAAGGGCTAAATTTCTAGAACCTTCTCGGGCTCTGGAAATTGCCTATATAAAGAAGGCCCGTAGTGTTGTCTAGGGCAGTTCTGGGTAGTAGATCTGGGTATTGACTCGAGGCTTTGTCCTATAGAATATTGTAAGGGAATGGCCATGTGGCTTTGCATATTGTAATTCTGAAAGTTTGTAATTCCACATTTGTGGAGATAATAAGAAGCCAATTTTCTGTTCTTGCATATTATTGTTGTTGTTTCTCTATTTCTGTTATGTGTTTGTGGTACTAAGGGGAGCACCCTTCATCAAGAAGATACGATGGTAAGAAAAATTCTTAGAACCGTATTGCCTGTTTATGCATTCAAAATAACTGCAATACATGAAATGAGGTCTACACTTGGAAACACTCTCTCTTGATAATCTGATTGGTAAGTTAACAACTTTTGAGCTAAACAACTTTGATAATAGTGTTGTACTGCCTGTTGAGTCCTCTTTTATGACTTCTCTGAGGATTGGTAAGTCTAGTAGTAGAAATAATAATGATGATAATGATAGTAATACTGATGATGAGATTGATGAGCTTGAAGCTCTTATGGCTAGGAGATTACCTAAAGGTAAAGGTAGATATTTGGGTAAATTACATTTAGCATGTTTTAACTGCAAAGAGGTTGGTCATATTGCTGCTAGATGCCCAAACAGGAAAGAAGATGACAGAAACAAAGACCGATATGGTGAAGGAAGCTATGGGAGGAGAAATAACAAAGGTTACCAACACTACAACAGAGATAACTGAGACAACAATGACAAAGGTAAAAAGGTATGTTACATTGCTGAAGAGATTGATACTAATACCGATTCAGATGATGATGTAGAAGTAGTATTTGTTGCTATGAAGGATGATTCTGAGGAAGAAGAAAATTATGTAGAAACGGCACTAATTTCTAAAGTAAATAAAAATGATACATGGATCATTGATAGTGGTTGTACTCATCACATGACTGGTGATGAAGAAAAATTTGATCATCTTGAGCAATATAATGGAGGATCTGTAAAAATGGGTAATGATACACCTTGTATGGTTAGAGGAAAGGGATCTTTACTAATAAATGATAAAATTAAATGTGATAATGCTTATTGGGTAGAAGGACTAAATTACAATTTGCTAAGTGTGGCATAGCTTAACAACTCAGGTCACTGAGTAGCTTTTGAGAGCAAAAAGGTAAAGATATTTGATGATGGAGGAAAACTTGTTGGAACAGGAGCACAAACGAAAGGTAACTTGTTTTATCTTGATAATGGTAAGTCTTCTTGTTTAATAATGCAAAATGAGGATGCATGGTTGTGGCATAAAAGGTTATGTCATGTAAACTTTGATAACATGATTAAAATTAGTAGAAAGAAAAAGGTTAGAGGTCTGCCTAGCCTAGCAAAGCCAGATCATGTTATGTGTCATGAATCTCAAAAGGGTAAATTGACAAAATATAGTTTTAAGAGAAAATACTATTCAACAAAGAGAATTTTGGAGCTATTTCACACCGACCTATGTGGTCCTATGAGAACACAGAGGTATTATGGAGATAGATACTTCATTCTGTTTGTTTATGATTACACTAGATTAATGATTGTGATGTTTTTAAAAGAGAAATTAGAGGCATTTAAGATGTTTAAATGGTATAAAAAAAAGGTAGAGAAAGAAACTGGTAAGGAACTAAAATGCTTGAGATGTGATAGAGGTGGTGAATTTATTTCTAATGAATCTACTAACTATTGTAATGAGCATGGTATAAAAAGACAGGTTTCTACACCGAGAACACCTCAACAAAATGGGATTGTTGAAAGGAGGAATAGATCAATTGTTGATTGTGCAAGGACATTGATGTTGTAGAAGAATATTTCTTAGACATACTAGAGAGAAGCAGTTAGCACAGTTGTCTATGTGCTAAACTGAGTACAAATGAAGGACACAAACAAAACACCCTACAAGCTATGATTTGGTCACAAACCGACTGTAAGTTACTTCAAAATTTTTGGTAGAAAATATTTTATTCTGAAAGATGAAAGAAATGGAAATTTTGACTCTAAAGGGGATGAAGGGATATTTCTTGGATATTCCACTAAAAGCAAATCCTATAAGTGTCTGTATAAAGTTACTAATAAAATGATTGAAAGTACTAATGTCAGGGTTGATGAATTTGATACTAAGAACAGTGAAGAAAGCACTAGGGAGTCGAAAGATTACAGTAGATTCACTTACATTGAACAACCGGAGTACCTACCAAAGCTAGAGATTTTTCAACCAGTCATCAAGAAAACAACACTGAGGAACATCAAAGAGAAACCAACGATCAGGAAGGACCTATCGAGAAAGCACATGAACCTGAACGGGATGAGCAACAAAGAAGAGATCAAGTATTGGCTAGATTTGTCAAAAGACATCATCCTGAGAACCAAATCATTGGTGACAAGCAAGCTGGCATGATGACAAGATGTAAGTTGAGACAAGGTACATGCTTAGTTTGTGAGTTTGAACTAAAAAATTTTAAAGTTGCATTGGAGAATGAAGAATGGGTAAATGCAATGAATGAAGAGATAGAACAGATAGAGAAAAATAAGACATGGACTTTATTACCTAGGCCTAAATATAAGAATGTTATCAGTACTAAATAGATTTTTAGAAATAAACTGAATGAAAATGGAGAGGTTACAAGAAACAAGGCTAGACTTGTATGCAAGGGGTATGCATAGGAGGAAGGAATATATTATGGTGAGACTTTTGCACCTGTTGCTAGACTAGAAGGAGTTAGAATGTTACTTGCATATGCAGCACATCAGAAGTTTAAAGTTTATCAAATAGATGTTAAGTCTGCATTTCTGAATGGGATACTAGAAGAGGAGGTCTACATCGAACAACCAAAAAGGTTTTTTGATCCAGACAAGAAAGATATGGTATGTAGACTACATAAAGTTTTATATGATTTAAAGCAAGCACCTAGAGCTTGGTGTGAAAGGCTGCATACTTATTTGTTAAGTATTAGTTTTGTTAGAGCTAGTGAGAATAGCAATCTTTATATGAAAGGAGATATTGATGATACTATCTTGATTGCTGAAATATTTTTGGATGATATTATTTTCGGAGGACAAGATCATATATGTAAATCATTTTTTGATGAGATGCACAAAGAATTTGAAATGTCTATGTTTGGAGAGATTAAGTTCTTTCTAGACTTGCAAGTTATTCAGCAGAATGATGGAATATTCATCACACAATCAAAGTATATAAAGGAAGTACTGAGAACATTTGGCATGGTAGATGCTAAACTAGTTGGAACACCGATGGTCATAGGCTGCAAACTGACTAAAGATGATGAAACTACAGAGGTGAACCAGACACTATACCGATCTATGATTGGTAAGTTGATGTATGTAGTGCATAGTAGACTAGATATTGCACATGCTATGGGAATTGTTGCTAGATTTTCTGCAAATCCAAAGGAGTCACACATGATTGAAAATAAAAGAATCTTAAGATACCTGAAGAAAATAGGGAACTATGGATTATGGTATCCTAAGGAAGGGAAGTTTGAACTAAGATTCTACACCGATGCAGACTGGGCTGGAACTATAGATGATAGGAAAATTACCACCGGATGAGCATTTTTCTTTGGTGAAAGACTTGTTACTTGGACAAGTAAGAAACAACCTTGTATTTTTCAGTCAACTGCTGAAGCAGAGTATGTTGTTGCTGCTACAAACTGTTCAAACATTGCTTACATCAAGCAAGTGTTGGAAGGGATGAACAAGGTAATCACTAAGCCGATGATTATATACTGTGACAACACAAGTGCAATTAATATTTCAAAGAATCATGTAATGCACTCAAAGACCAAGCACATCTCTATTAAGTATCACTACTTAAGAGAACAAGTACAAGAGAAGTAAGTTAAATTGGAATATGTTACATCAAAAGAGCAACTTGCTGACATATTTACCAAGCCTCTACTGAAGGAAACTTTTGAATTTGAAGACTACACTTGGGGTCCGTCCCCTGTCTACTGGTCACTAATGTGATCTGGAGGTTGCATCAACCTAATCTTATCAGAAGATCATTCATGTTGATGCAGCTTAGTTCACACTTTGGATTTTGTCTAATGTTGTGAAAGATTTTAGGAACAAAAATTTTCATATCGGTATACTAAGATACAGAGATTCACATGGCTAATATAGAGCTATATGTTTATTTGTTTCTTTAGCATTGTTGTCAAAGGGAGAGATAAACAATATGATAACTGAGGAGATTACTAGAACATCTTTCTAAGGGAGAGACAATCTGAGAAAGTCAGGGAGAGTTTTGAAGATTTGTTGTTGAGAACAGAAGGAATCTGAGAATTGGAACGATCATATCTACAGAGGAAAGTCTGCATTTGCAATGTTGTCATGTAACGTAATGATTAAACATATCAAGCTAAGGAGAGCTTACCAAGCTATATCATTTTCTTACAGAGTTGTAGAATACATGTTTGGTATGTGTATGGTATACTTCATATTGCTTGAGTTGCCATCAATGCCAAAGGGAGAGATTGATTAACTACAACTAATTGAGAATCTGATTGATGAAGAACAAGTGATTAGAGATCACCGAGTACTGAATTGTTATGTAAGATAATTGAATTAGTCATTATGTTGTCATTGTTGTCAACTAGCTTTGATAGTACTTATCATGGTAGTTGCAAATATCTAAACATCTATAGAGAGGAGAGAAAAGATGAAGAACCGAGATATCTACATTGAGAAAGATGGATATGACATATGAGGATAAGGAATACTCTTGGTAACTTATTGATGAGTCTATGACTTCATATTGTTGACTTGATTATGTTGCATTAATTTGTTATGAAGATAGGAGCAAAATGTTACAAAGCAGTGTGGTCGGTTAATGAAGCATTCCATTATACACAAAGCTAAAGTAGTGTATACCAATCAATAGTATCATCCGAGCTTGTGTTCACTGACGCATTTCTTTGTTAACCGAGTATGGACAAAAGAACTAAATGATTAGTTTAGCCGATGAAATTGATGAGCTGTAAAGTGTATGATTATGAGGTGGAAAGATAAAGTGTGTTATGAGATCTACGGCTAACAAAATTCAAGGAAGATCTAAAGTATGGAAACAAAACGTGTTACTGACACATCAGCCAAGGAAGGTTTAAGCGAAAAAATCAACGAAGGAGATTAAGCAGCAAAATCTAATAGATGAAAAGAAAATGGTTTGCTTGTATGTTTAAGAGACTAGGGTTTCACAGTGAAACTTCATGTCGGAAGGAGACTGTAGAGATATCACGTGAACAAGCTTCATGCATGCCTGATCATACTAGTTGAAGAAGAACTGAACTGCCTAATGGTACCGAGCGTCAAATAGCTTTACCGAGGGATAGTAAGTTATTCAATGTTGATGAACTGAATATGAAATATTGATCAGAGGATTTTATGGGCTTAGTATAGATCTGAATATCTGCAAATCAAGTTGCATTGTAATCAGATCACCTACTGTTACAGTTTAACCATTGTAATCAGATAAAATCTCTTAACCAAGTGGACTTGAAAGTCATATTATGTCATTCATAGAATGTACATTGTTATCCTGTCAACCCCACAGTGAATGCTAGTTGGATGATAACTGTTAGTGTTAAATCCTCTAACAAGGTCACACCTTACAGTGTATTTTGTAACCTTTAACCGGGTTGGCTCTTCACCGAGCTCACTTTAGAAGAGTGAAAAAAATTTGGGTTAACAGTCCCAGGTGGTTTTTCCCTTTGTAGGGTTTCCATGTTAAATCTCTTGTGTTATGTGTTTATGTGGTGATTTTTTGGATATCATATTTTACATATTGCATATTTGATTTGATCGGTAATCACTATGAGCAATTAACTGGTAATCAGTAAAAGCACAAACAGATTAGTATTTTATGTTTATCGAGCTGTAGAATTAGCTGAATTTGTTTTGTGTTATACATTTTGGATTTGGACTGTTGATAATTGATTCACCCCCCTCTCAGTTATTTTAACACTGATAACTAACTGCCAAAAACTAGATTTGAGCTTAATCAGGGTCCAGATTGTTGTACTGACCTGTAATTTTAGTTTGGACTAAGATCACAGGGTACAGAACATTTAAGAAGTTCTAAACCAAGGTACAAAATGTTGTAGGCATTCTATACTTGGGTACAGAATGTTGCAAGCATTCTATTCCTGGCACTTTTGACTAAAACTTCTAGGAGTGCTCCAACATTCTTTGATCTTCCCAAAAAAGATCCAATATCTCCATAACTTGTTCTTGCACACAAAAAAAAATAGGTAAAAGGTTGGGTAATATTGGTTTTCTTTAGTCAAAACCTTTCTTATACATCAACCTTGAAAATGAAATGAAACTAAATAAACTTGGAAGTATGTAAAAAGGTAAATGCTTGATTCAACTTGCTTAAACTCTCATCAACTGATGTAGAAATTGCTCATACCCATGAATATATTTAAATGTGCATGGAATCAAGGAGTTGACCTTGAAATGTAGAATAGAAATAAAATATGCCCTCACAAATGCATGGATCTATGGATAACACTCCTATATCTTCAATGTAGATATGCTTGATAATCACTTGCAATGAAGGGGAGATGAATGAAGATGGAAGGAAGGATATTCTTACTTGATTGATAATTCATCTACTTGGACATTATGGGAGAGAAACTTTCTTCAATGGAGAATATTTCTTTGGAGTTGACTTGCATGAATTGGAGAAACTAGATATTGGATGATTGCCTTCAAATCTTGAATCCAATCACTTAATTGCTCTTGATTGCTTGAATTCTTCTTGATCATGAATGCTTGATGATAGTAATTGATATAAAAATGAGAATATATAGGGTGTTTATATAATTAATCCATCATTTTGAGATTCAAAAATAATCTAGGCCAACCACGGGATCTATTTTCCTACTAACACCTAGACATAGGGCTTTGAGCTAAATTTGGGTCAAAAAGTGTACGTATAGAATGTTTGAAATGTTATGTACCTAGGAGATTGTACCCAAATTTGAATTGGGTATCAGGATGGTGAAAAGGATGTGGGAAATGAGGAATCAGATTACTAAGATCAAGCATAACGAACATCATATCTTGAAATCACCAAAATGGAGCCTAATAGAGCATCTAATTATGGGTGCTAGCTTTTTAGGGTGTTAAAATATTGTAACCAAGATATCTTTCAAGTTCAAGGGTATCTTCCCACTTACAGATATCCTATCACAATTATTTATTCTTTGGATAACTAGAGTCTTCACTCTTTTCTAGGGATTTTTCTATATATCATTATTTTAAGGATATCTCCTTATTGTTGGAATTAGGTATCCTTGTTCTCTTTTCCTTATGATGCCACCATGTTCCTATGTTTCCATCATAAGGAGGGGGCATCCATGTGACCTCATTGTGTATATTATGCACCCTTAATGATCCCTAAGGAGACTATGCTTTCCTTAGGACTGATCACTTTTATTAGTCCTTAGACTAGCCTCTTTTTATCAATCCTTAGACTAATCGTTGTTTTTTATTGGTCCTTAGACTCGCCACTTTTATCAATCCTTGTAATAATCACTTTTATCAATCCTTAGATTGACCACTTTTATTGGTCCTTAGAATGACCACTTTTATTGATCCTTAGAGTAATCACTATGAATAAAAATTCACAAAGCCACAAAGTTTGATTTTTGCACTAACATTTTCTTCTTTCTTTCGTGGCATTTTGTTTTAGAGTTATTCTCTTGTTTCATCTGTCACAATAGTGTGCTTTCTGGTCATAGCTTTTCTTTGGTTTTCTAAAGCTCTCATTTGTACACCATGTGTCTATCAAGAACTAATCATAGTCCCTTTTGTTGTTGGGCCCAAATTTTCCTTAAAGCGATGTACGTAGGCATCTCGTAGGTGTTTGAAGGATTTCAGATTCTTTTGGGCACCATTTTCACACTGGAGTGCCATGGGTTCTTCTTTCTACTGAGATAATTTATTTTGCTAGTGATCCTAGATGTTTTTCTAATAAAATATGTGTGGACATCTAGTAAGATTTTGAGTTGTTTCATTTTTCATTCAGAGGAAATATCGTGACTATCTTCCACATGTCTCTTTCTTGCCTCAACCAAATTCTTCCACGCGCCTAGCTCCGCGAGTTTTCTATTTCTTTCATTTTTGGTGTGATTTAGAGAAGATAGTAATTGAGCTATCATAATTGCAAAAGGGTGGTAGCTAAGTGGAGTAATGGAGGATCCAATTTCTTTAACAGATCAAGGGCTAGTTGTCAATCTTTGAACCAATGATAGACATCTCAACTTCTTTAAAATGAGCACATGGCACTCTATCTAATTTTCCTGTTGTTAGGGTTTTTAGGTCACCGCTTCCTAGCCAATATTTATATGTTGAGCATTGTAATGTAAAGGAGGGACTTTCACTTTTATAAAAAAAAACTTGTTGTAAGCCTTGAGCTATATTTTGAGCACTTGAATTAATATAATACAATCAACCGTGCTTTTCATCCCATTGATTTTCTTTAAGATTAATTGCTCAAATAGGTTTTTGTGTTGTTCTATTGACTTTAGCACATGCATCTTTAGTTTTACTGACTAGATTATGCTTTAGCTTCTCTATTCTATAAATTGCTATTGTATGACTTGTTTTATGTCTATTGGATGGTTTTAAATATCTGAGATAGTTCCTAGAATAATTAAAATAATATTTCCTTGATATTCTATTCTTCATAATAGCCTGTGCATTTTAAGTTCTTAAGTGTTCCAAAAGCTTGGCATTTCACCCTAAATTCAATCAGTAATATAACACTTTCTTCCCCCTTTCCCTCTACATGAAATGAAGAGATGACTTCTAAAATCCCTAAGGTTTCTCAATGAGAATTCATAATGTCCCACACTCACTAAGATTCACATAAGGTTGTTTACCATTAAAGCAATTTTTGGTATCAATAGTTCTTTTTCTGGCACTCTCGATGGGGCACGATAAACATATTGTCTGAAAGGTCGAGTAAGTACATGATTCGTAGACCAGTTACCAGGTCCCAAACTACGTCCAACCCTCATTTTCTTGTCCCTACATTAGTCTTGTTACAAGTAGTGGTTGTCGTTGCACTAAAAGATCGACCTATTAATGCCTGATACAACCACTAGTCTTATAGAAGACACAGGAGGCGGTTAAACCATGTCACAAATCTCGAGGGGAGTGCTGACCATTTTTCCAACAATCTCCCCCTCAGCATTACCCAAGGGGATTCGAACCTTTAACCAAACTCCGATACCACTTGTTACAAGTAGTGGTTGTCGTTGCACCAAAAGATCAACCTGTTAATGCCCGATACAACCACCAGTCTTATAGAAGACATAGGATGTGGTTAAACCATGTCACGAATCCCGAGGGGAGTGCTGACCATTTTTCAAACATGTCTTTTATCGTTAAAGAGGTCAACATGTGCAACATCAATCACAGGGTCTAGTGCAACAACCATAAACGGCACATAACCCTCCTAGGAATTTTGTGTCCTAGAACATTGGAAGCCCTTTTAGTTCCACCTACCCCTCCAACTACATGGGGGAAGATTTCCACTTCAGCTCTAAAAGATCTTCCTAAGTTTTCTGGAGAAGACTTCAAGACTCCTAAAGAACATTTACAAGATGTAGTAAAGGTCTACACACTTCATAATATCATAGACCAGGATGTAGCCTTGAGACTTTTGGTGGCATCTTTCAAAGGAAAAGCTCAATATTGGTATCATTCTCTCCCAGCCAACTCTATTTCTAATTGGGATGAGTTGTGGAATCCCTTTTACGAGCATTTTTTAGATAAAGGATACAGGTCTTCATTTCTCTAAAAATTGATCACTATGAAGAGAGCTCCTCAGGAAGCCATTACAGACTTTAACACAAAGTTCAACAAGTCATGGCATTGGATCCCTATTACCGCGCATTCCCCCACAGATATGGATTTTATATTTTATCAAAAATATTTCAATCCCTCCATATCTATAATGATCCAATCCATGGGTGGACATACTTTTCTCGACACATATGTAATTGTTGTAAAGGCAGAAAATAGCCTTATAGATGTCAGCCAGCTTCCACCTAGACCTAGTATGCTTGTCTTCCTAGACTTGCAGGCTGGCCCTATTTAGGTTGAAATCATCCCAAGCGCAGCCCCAATTATTGTGCCTATATTCCAATGCCATTACTATTACCCAAATGTGCAGCCCAGTACCTCAAATTCTCAACCTAAAAGTGTAGCTTCTCCTGCTGCATTGGCATCGAAAGTAAATGACATGAAAAATTTGTTGCAGACATTTCTAAATGAGATCGTCAACCTAAAAAGGCAACATGACTCCTCTTTCAAACTGTCTTACCAAAAAAACTATCACTTAGGAAAACCTAATTACTAAGAAAATCAAAATCAAGAGGGTTCTAGGTTTTGTCAATCGTATGCTAATAATTAGCTAGTCATTGTTTTGAATCCTTTACAAGTCGTTCTACTTAGCCAAAGAAAAAATCTGGTTTCTAGCTAGAACAACTTAGCAGATGACACAAATGAATGGTGCTTCCCTTCTAATGTAGAGCACGCACCGTAAAATTTCCCGCAAGTAAATTTTCAACATCTCATTATAGAGAAGAGAACCCAAGGGATTTCTATTGATTCTAGTGTGTATGAATCTCCCAATATGGAAACTACTTCTCTTACTAGTCAAATGCAAGGACTGTCGCTAGAAAGGGAATCAAAAATTGCCTCGGATCATGCATTTTTCTCATGGATGGAAGACGAAGAGGTGGCTCTCAAAAATCATTACAACTTTGGTGATTCTTTTGCATATACTTCTAAGGCACCACAAGTCCAATCCGATTACAATTTTTTCTCTAAGAGGAGAAATACAAGCGAACAAATAGTGACTCAAGCAAAGCCTAGTAGCAACAAAGATATTCTTGAACCTATTATTGTTCCACCCTAGCTAAAGCCAAAAGAGACAACAACCTATATATATGGAGAAAAAAAGCGATCCATACCAGCTACCTTGAATGTGGTCGAGAAGCTGAAGAAAGCTTCCACAAGTGTGTCCATCAAGGATATCCTTTACATTCTAGGTCAGAAGTCATTGTTGCAAGAAGCACTATTTAGTGCAAAAAAGCATCAATCCATATTGGAGATCAAAAGATAGGGGGTCACCAAGAAAACCAGTGGCACCTGGAAACCAGACAGATGTGCACACTTCCCTAGTCATCCAAAGAACTTCTAACACAAGCACCAAGGTAGACCAACTTAAGATGACTCCCTTCTACCTGACTCTCATTGTAAATGGTGAGTTTTTGTATAAATCTATGGTCGATAGAAAATATAGTACTATTATTATGCCCAAGAAAATAGTTAAATCATTAATCCGTGAATACAAACCAATGAATAGAGGGGTCATGTAGCTTAATGGAAATAAGGTCCAAACTGTAGGAATCATTAAAGGGCTCCCGCTCACCTTATATGATTTCCCAAGTATTATTGTATTGTAGGAGGTAGTTGTAATAGATATTCCCACTACTTTTAGGTTCTATCTTTCTCAAGACTTCGCTGCTAGAATAGGTGGTTAACTCTCCTTGGATTGGTCACACCTCATTATAAGAAACAAGCATAGTGCCAAGCTTAAGATCATCTCTGAACCATTACACACTGAACATATACTATTCAAATCCTTGACCAATTGTGAATACCAGGAAGTGAAACTTAAAAGGCTTCAAGAAAATGAGGAAATCCCTAAGTTCAGAGCGATAGGAGAACCACTCCTAAATGCCTATGTTGATTCTAGCCAATTTATAGGCTACCACTCTACTGGTCTTGGTACATATGTGATTTATGAGGAAGATCAAGTTATATCATGGATATCCAAGGATGCTACAGCTAAGTGTGAGGATAGTAAGAACAGAGAGTATGGTCTTTGGACTTTTCACTTCGATAGTGGTAGACACAAGAAAGGTTCCAGCACGGGCATTTGTTTAATTTCCCCTACTGGTGAGAGAATTATGAGATCTTTCTTCTTTCAATTTCCATGTTCTAACAATGAAGCAGAGTATGAAGGACTCATTCTTGGGATGAGTCTTGTTGAAAGCATGAGCATCAAGCAATTGAAGGTGCTCAGATATTTTGAGCTCATTTTCCACCAAGTGCGAAATATGGAAGTCCCTAAACACATGCACATGCATTCCTATTGCAAAAGAGTGACAGATCTAATTGAAATCTTCAACATTTTAATATCCAATTCATACCAAGGAAGATGAACATAGTTCTGGACAACCTAGCTATAGTTGGCTCTTGTTTCTATCCTACTACTGACCTATTAGAGAACAAGCATGCAGTCTGAGTGAATTTTAGACCCATTGTACCTTACAATGATCTAAAATTATAGGTTTTTTAGAATGAGAAAAAATCATTTCATTCATACAACACTCCAATGAGTTCCAGGATCAACTGCAACCTAAAATAGTTGAAGCTTGTGAAGATTAGGTCATTCGACTAAGAGGGAATAATCTTCCTAGAGGACTGATCACCTTGGAAAATATTTTTGATTGTGATGATGTTAATACCAACTGGATGAGCTTTTCAACTTCAAACAAGTCTCACAAGCACAACACAGCTCCAAAATCAAGTACAGGAGCTCACTGAAAGACTAAAGGAGCAGGTAAAAAAAGAGAAAGATCTAAAAATGGCCTCAATAGAGGATTAGTGCCTTCTTAAGGAGCTGAGTAATTCTCAAATTCTCTTCATGCAGGAGCAGAACACAAAGCAGGGTGAACTTAAAGTTTTGAAACATGGGCTAAACTTGGCAGAGGAGCATGTAAAGGAGTTAAGGAAGCCCTGTAGAAGGAAAATGATGAGTTGACCTTAAGTATTAAATAGGTCCAAGAGAAGAATGACAGGATGGTTGGCTTAAAGATAAAGGTAAGTAATGTAGAGGAAAAGGAGGAAGTTTTGACTGAAAGGTCGGTCGTGGTAGAAGCAAAAAATAGATTATTAACACAAGGCTCCCGGGAAATTCCTCCACCTCCCACAAACCTTTCCCTATTTTTGAGAGTATTTTTTCAAGATAATAGAATAAAGTAAAGCAATTCATTCATTTTTTCTGACCTATTTTTTAGTTTTTAAAAGAGGCCCATTCTTCGTGCATCATGGTCAAGCCTGCCATAAACCATTTTTCAAGTTTTATGAGACCCAAATTTCTAAGTGCCCAAAATTTTGCAAGTTGGTTTATGTGACATTGATTCATAATATCACCGGAGCAAGATTCATAAACCACAAGGATACTGTGAGTGAAATCAATTCAATAATCAATTTCCATAAGGTAACTCTTTGGTCTCAAACTGCCTTGTCCAATATGGAGTATGTCATGGCGAGGTTGAAGGAGTGATTCAGAGAATTGGAGAAACATGGTTTTCCATCTCCCTTCAAACCCTGATGAGTCTATGCTAGAACTTGATGAGTTGGTCAAAAAGGAGGATCAACAGTTGAACCAATAAGACCATCAAGCAATCTATGCAACTCTAGAAGCAGATCTTTTTGAGAGATTTTTCCACCTCTTCGTTTGGCTTTGGGTCCTTTTTGAGTCATAATTCAACGACCTCAACTCCATTTCTTTCCAGGAATTGATTGAAGTAAATAAGGAATACCAATGCCTGAGGAGTTGGGTTTTGTCTTCAAAAGATGATTGGTTGCCTTTGTAGAAGACGATTGATGATCTCCTAGAAGTTAGCACATAGACAAAAAAAAATTGGGAGGCCACCATTTAAAGGAGTTTACATCCTGTAGGAAGGATTCCCCCAGAGTCACCAAAACTTTGAATGCAAATTCACAATGTCGTAAAGTTAGATTTTTGTGCTAACATTTTTTTCTTTCATTTCATTTTATTTGGAGTTACATGCTTATTCCGTCTGTCAGCACAACATTCTTTTTGGTCGCAACTTTTCTTTAGTTTGCCAAAGCTCCTATTTGTATGTCACGTGTCTATCAAGCACTAATCATAGTCAATTTTGTTTTTGTGCCTAGATTTTCCTAAAGAGATACATGTGGACATCTTGTGGGTGTTTGAAGGATTTCAGTTCTCTTTTGGAAGTCATTTTCACACTAAAGTGCCACATGTTCTTTTCATTGTTGAGTGACTTTATTTTTTGGTAGTTCCAGATATTTTTCTAATGCAATATGCATGGACGTCTCGTAGGAGTTTGAGTTGTTTCATTTTTTATTCAAAGTAAATCTCACGCATGTCTACCATGTGTTTCTTTATTACCTCCGTCAACTACTTCCATGCACCTAGCTCCGTGAGTTTGTTGTTTCTTTCATTTTTGGTGCGGTTTAGAGAAGGAAGTAGTTGAGCTTCCATAATTGCAGAAGGGTGGTAGCTGAGAGGAGTAATGGAGGATCTGATTTCTTTAACGAATCAAGGGCTAGCTGTAAATCTCTAAACTAGCGATGGAGATCTCAACTTCTTAAAAATGAACAGATGGCACGTTGTATCTAATTTGACTATTGTTAGGTTTTTTAGGCTACCGCTTCTTAGCCAGTATTTATATGTTGAGCATTGTAATGTAAAGGAGGGACTTTCACTTTTATAAAAAACTACTTGTTGTAAGTCTTGAGCTATATTTTGGGCACTTGAATTAATATAATACAATCAACCATGATTTTCAGCCCTTTGATTTTCTTTAAGATTCATTGCTCAAATAGGTTTTTGTGCTAATTTATTGACTTTAGCATATGCATCTTTAGTTTTATTGAGTGGATTATTCTTTAGCTTCTCTATTATGTAAATTTCTATTGTATGACTTGTTTTATATCTATTGGAGGGTTTTGAATATCGGTGACTATGTCTGGAATAATTATAATAAGATTACCTTGGTATTCTATTCTTTAAAATAGCATATGCATTTTAAGTTATGAAGTGTTCCAAAATCTTGGTGTTTCACCCTGAATTTAGTCAGTAACATAACACTTTCTTTCCCCTTTCCCTTTGCATTAAATCAAGAGCCAACTTCTAAAACTCCATAGGTTGCTCAGTGAGAATGCATAATGTCCCACACTAACTAAGATTCCCATAAGGTTGTTTACCATAAAAGTGATTTTTGGTATCAACAATCACCTTTATGGATCTATACAAAGACTTTTCTTTCCATAGGACTAATCTCGTAAGCCACCCTACATCCAAACCATTTTTCAACGTAGAGTGGACTAGCATAACACAGCTTTCTAGACCATCAATTATCCTTCTATCTCTCTTTGGTATGAATGGAACTAGCATAACATAGATTTCTATACAATGAAGGTACAAGAGAAGATAGGTGGTGAACCTACCATTGGTGAACCCCTATTTGGAATCAACCTTGAAAATGAAATAAGATAAATGAAAGAGTGATGTTATATAGAAAAAGATAGATATGAAAAATGAAGTGGTGAACCCCTCTATGCAATCTTCTTCCCCATTTTTTTGTGTAGAAATAGGTGGTGAACCTACCATTGCAGATCTAGAAGGTACAAGATCCAACAGACGATCTATGAGAATTTTAGGAAAAAGTACTGGGTATATAGTGAGCAATGCATTATATACCCTCCAAATCAGCCTCAAATTCAAACCACGGGTCAGTATTACTATTTAGTTGTTGTTTTAGGTCATTGCAGGCTCGCGTCTTATTTTTGTCTATCTATTTCTGTTGAAAATTATAATTTAATCTTATTTAGCCTTCCATCTTGCATCATCCTATCATCAACTTCTCTTAATCAATCACAATGAAGGATGCTCAAGTCCTACATGAGCCTAGTGGGTCATCTTCCTTCTGATTGTGCAATAACAAAAGAGGAACAATTCACCTTGCTTCTATTGTATAGTTACATTCAGCAAAATTGTATTGTAATTATTTTTGAAAGAAGGTTGTCATCTTACAATATGATTGTTTAGCATCCCACTTTCTCCAAACTCTAAATCATCTTGACTTTTTTGTACTCTTATCTTCTTATTGTTTGCTTCAAGCAACTTATTATTTTTATTTTGATTCACAAACTATATCAAAAATATGCCCTTTGCATAGCTTTATCCAAAAACGCAAGTGTATAATTTTGTAGATGTTCCACACTTGCAATCACTCCTCTAAGGTCTACATTTTCATCTTAATACCGTGTTTCTACCTAAGTCTCACTATCTCTATTGTGGGTAGACTCTTATTCTATTTGAGGTTTTGAATTTATTCTTCTAGTTCATATCTTGTAGCATCTACTAGATTTGGGTGCAAGAAATTTGAAATGGGAAAGATGATACACAAGTTGATTATCTTTACATGC
This sequence comes from Chamaecyparis obtusa, assembly GCA_027943335.1. NCBI lineage: Eukaryota > Viridiplantae > Streptophyta > Pinopsida > Cupressales > Cupressaceae > Chamaecyparis > Chamaecyparis obtusa. Next base: position 4,686,336 of record BSBK01003091.1, on the reverse strand, counting down.
TTATTGAAATTTTCTTTTATTCTATCTATACACAAATGAACTCCTTCCTTTGACATGTTGGCTAAGTATGTTGATTTATGTAAAAATCATGTATTAAACTAGCTCTCCAAGAAACCTACCCCTTGCAAGAATTCTCCTTTTTGGGAAGATTCCAATAGTTAAATTAGATAAAGTCACTCATGGAATGTAACCATAGAACACACATAATCATCATGTCAATTTTCTCCAAAAAGAATATATCACATACGTTGTAATTCTCCATGGTTAAATTAAGGTGTCCTCTTACCCAAATACATGATATGATAAATTTATCAGCAATAATAATATTAAATTCATCAAATACTTATGCCTTCATGTGTTCCTCAATATCTACCTTTTTTAGGTGTATGATTAAAACACTAGTTGACGCTTCTACATTGATCTTCATGTGTATCAACTCACTACATAGATTTCATGCTCTTAAGGAAGGATGTTTTTGAAATATTCCGCTTTCTTGTGATGCTTCCAATGATGATAACAAACTATAGATAACATCAGTAGCTATATAACTTGAACTAAACTATATCTCAACATCCATCCCAAAATTTTAGGTTCTTAAAAGATATTTCTATACTCATCTACAAGTTTGGGCTATCTAAAAATATTGTAATTAATTTCTAACTTCTTGAAACTTCCCGTCATAATCTACTTTATTCCCCAATATAAATTTACATAAATGTTCAGGGTGTTGGTCTTTCTTTGTTGATTCTTCTATTACTTTAATGCCTTCTTGATGACAAAATATTTTTCTCATTTTCATTCTCACAAATATCCTATAATTCATAAGTCATTGGAGGATTAATGGATGTGAAATAAAAAGGTACAACTCTCTCACTTGTGCATTCAACAAGTGATGCTTTCTCTTTAGCTTCATTAAGCAAAATCTCTTGTTGATTTTTAAATTGAGAAGCTAATAAGATATAGCTATTCATTGGATTTCTCTCATTTCACCTCTTCCTTTCTCTAACAATTGTAGCTTAGTTCCCAAGATTATTTGCATGATAAATAAGATTTTGTCTTCTTTTCACAATCAGGAGGTGCCTTACAATGAAACATTTTCCTAGGTATTGACTACTCTAGTGTTGTAGCTCATTTGATAGCTTCTTGAAGCTTTCATTTTAGCTATTATCCATTCTACAAGAACATTTTTGTGTTCCCACTCCTCAACAACTTCTAATTGTCCTTATCAATTCTTGACCTCTTCATGTAGTTACATAGACATTTTTTATTTGGATACCTATCTATAGATAAGTTCAAGTAACCATCAAAGAAAATATAGATTTGATACTATCAAATATCCTTTGATACTCATCAAGGATTCTAGGGGCTTCAAGTTTGTACCCTTCTATGTGCTCTTGTGTTTTCATAATCACCTCTTGAAGAGGAGGATCTATATCTTCTTCTTCTAGTAAGATCGTGACTTCACTAAATTACAACAATGCATCATGCAAGCGAAAATACAAGGAGTACTGACAGAAGCTCATGAAGGTCTAATTGGTGGCCACAAGGGACCCAAAACCACCACAAGCAAGGTGATTCTTGTAAGGATTTGGTGACCCACATTGCACACCAATGTGCATGAGTGGGTAGGAAGATGTGACACCTACCATAGCGCCAGGAAACCACTCAACCATGATGTCATGCCACTCTTCTCTTTGCAGCCATAGAAATTGTTTGAAAGGTGGAGGTTAGACTTTGTCAGGCCATTGAAGAACAGTCAGGCACACAGATGTAGGTACATTGTGGTAGCGGCTGGGTACTTCACCAAGTGGGTGGAGGCAAGGGCAATGTTGAACAATACTTCATTGAATATAGGTCACTCTTTCAAAGCCATCTCCTCTAGAATATTAGTTTTCTACTATGTAGAATGGAAAGATCTTGGCTTGATATCATTGTTATGTTCCCACTAGGAAAATATTGACAAATACTTTTAAAATTTATAATTAAAACTATATATTACCAAAATATGGATTATTCAAAAAAAAATTAATAAGAATGATATCCAATAAAAAAGTGCATCATAATTGATAGATTGATATCATAACTTTTATTATTTCCAATTATATCTAAAATAAGTCAAAGTATAATATAATATAATAGTAACATAAACAATAGCATGCACAACAATAGATTGAAATAAATTTTTTTTTTGTATTAACTATAAGGGGATCAAAAAATATTACATCGATCAGTACCGAGAGAGGCCAAGCCTCAACCCGAGAACATCGTAGTATCAACAAAATTAAGTACACAACATAAAAAAGTTGAGAAGAACAAAGAACTTAATGGACAATATCATCCTGAGCCTCAACCCAGGCAATCCATCCAAACAATGTTCTTTCTATCCTAGATTTGGGCCAGCATGTTGATTTGATGATCTGTCGCATTGTTGTTCTTTTTTACTTCTTGAGAGAGCTTCTTCAGAGTTTCTTCAAAAGTGGCAAAGTTGTCCATATGCCTTCTCCAGTCATATCCATCCTTCAGCTCATACAAGAACATGGTGGAATGCCCAGCTTGGAGGAATCTTTTGAGATTCTTTCTATCAATTGTCATGTTCACGTTAACATGCGAGGAGATTTTAAAATACGTGAGTTTTTGAAAAAACTCAGTAAGGGACCTGGGAGCATCTTGATACCTTTCTTCATTTATGCACTTCCACACCTGCCAAAGAATGTTAGCAGATAGAATACTCTAGAAAAAATTAGTATCCGTGTTTAAACCTTCAATGTAACCAGTGATAATTTCAAAAAATTCACAAAACTAGGATAGGTGATACCAAACATATGCCATATACTTTTAGCAAAAGAATAGTCAAACAAAATATGTCTGCAGGATTCAGGAAGTCTGCATAGGCTGCAAAGATCATTAGCAGCAAGATCTATTCTTAAAGGGAGCCTATCAAGTAACATAAGCCATTTGAAGCATTTGATCTTAGGGTCAATAGGAGATTTCCAAATACTGTCAAAGTGTTATTTCCAAGAATTAGCATCCAAGTCAGTATACCAAAGTTTATTAACATGATTAATGATGTCTTCATTAGAATCAATGATTTTGTAAATGTTTTTGGCCTTAATTTTAGCCACAATTGTGTCATTTGGCTATTTAATCTTAAGAAATCTATGAGAATCAACATGGCAAGCAGCGGGCAAGTCCTTACAAGCTTTGACAATCATATTATAAGTTTTCTTTTGGGATAGAGGAATGTGGTATTTGGAGCTGAGATCTTCCCAACTAATAAGACTATCTTCCTCAAAGAGACAAATGAATTGAGAAATTCCCAAGTTATTCTAGTGCTTAGCAGAGCATCCTTGGGAGAGGGCAAGGGGTTTACCTGCAAGGTGCAGATTCTACCAAATGGATCTTTCACCATATAGAAGCTTAAGATCAATTAAGGTTCTATTAGGAATGTAATGTTTAATATATTCCCAAGCTTTCCAAATAGTATTAAAGACTACAGAGCCTTGAACAAGAACAAGGAAGTTGCCCTCTATGATATCACAAAAGGGGAGGTTCTTCCAAGACTTAGCCTTCCGAGGTATCCCCCTCTCAATATGACATCTAACCTCTCAATATGACATCTAACAAGGACCTTCCAAGGTTCATCCTCTTCTAGAAAGTGGAAGATCTATTTGGCGGCAAGGGCAATCCCTTGGGTCTTAAGGTCCTTTAATCCCAAGTCCCCAAGGAGCTTGTCAGTGTGACACCAATCCCACTTCACAACATGATATTTCTTATTTCCTTTACCATCAAACCACAAGAAGTTCCTAATGGATTTCTGAATTTCCAAAATTTGATAATTATTAAACATCCAAGCATAGGAGTAGTAAACATTATAGGAGGACAGAATTTTCTAGCAAACTTGCACTCTCCCAGCCAGGGAGAAGGATCTGTTATGCCACTTATTAAGCTTTTTATAGATCTTATCTTTGACCCAGAGCCACATATCCTTAAGGGAGGGATCTATAGAGAAGGGGATACTGAGGTACCGAATAATATTCTAAGGTCATCCCCATTGAAAATTAAATTTGTCGAGCCAATCAGGAGGATGATCAATCCAACCCAGGCAAAAAGATTTAGATTGGGAAATGCGAGCACCAGATATAGAGCAGAAGGAGGTGATTTTGTTATGCAGAGCTTCAAAGTTGTCTTCGAACACTTCAAAAAAGATAGAGGTATCATCAACAAATTGACAGTTAATAAGGTTAGAGTCATCGGGAAGGGTGATGTCTTTGATAGCTGGAGAAATGGAGTTGTCCCTAATGATGTAGGTAAGGGCATTAGAGGCGATAACAAAAAGAGTAGGGGCAAGGGGGAAGCCTTGTCTAATGGATCTAACAAGGGAGAAGGGGGAAGATAGAGAACCATTGACATCAACCTGAGCAGAAGCATCTTTTAATAGAATTTTAACAAAGGAACAATAAGTAGCAGGAAATCCAATGGCCTCAAGCATCATAATGATAAAGTCTCATTTAATTCTGTCGTAGGCCTTTTCAAAGTCCAATAACAACATGACAGAATTTTGGTTAGAGCGTTTGGACCAGTTCATAGCTTCCCAACTGGTGATCAGGTTTTCAAGGATAAATCTACCTTTAATGAATCCAGTCTGAGTAGAGAAAACAAATTTGGGAAGGATGTTTTCGAGCCTTAGAGCAAGAATCTTAGCCAGGATTTTGTAGGAAACATTAAGGAGAGTTATAGGCCTCTAGTTTTTCAGAAGGGCTTTGTCCCCATCTTTAGGGATCAACTTTATTATACCTATGTCGATAAAGCTACCCAAGGTACCCAAGGTACCTTTGGTACGAGCTTCAGAATAAACGTCATAAAGATCTTTACAAACCCACTTTATATTGGCCTTATAGAATTCCACAGGCAATCCATCTGGCCCAGGAGCCTTGTCATTCTTCAAAGATTTAATAGCTTTTTCAATTTCTTCTAAGGTTATGTCTTTACTGAGAAGGTCAACATCCTGGCTGGATATTCTATTGGGGATGAGAGATCTATAAGTATGTCTGAGGGATTTAGCCTCCATAGTATCTTCAAAGGTGAACAAGTTTTGGTAAAAGTTGACAGAAGCATCTTTAATTTCATCGGTATCCACAATTTCTTTGTTATTAACAACAATTATGTCAATAGATTCATTAGCTTGTTTCTACTTAAGGAGATTAAAGAAGAATTTAGACCCTCTGTCTCCATTTTGGAGCCAGTGGGCACGGGATCTATCTTGGCTCCTCTATTTTTTACCTGTAGAAGTTGTCTAAGATCTTCCCTAGCCTTTGAAACAAAGGTGCAAACGTTACAGTCAAAGGGATCATCTTGAATGTTAATCTCAATAGAACACAACTTAGAAGACAGCAACTTCTCGGTATCTAAAGTCTTTAGCTTTCTTTTGTCCTATGGTTTGCAACAAACTATGCCAAGCAGAGATGTTATGGCTCCATAAGTCAATAAAGGAAAGGGAGGGGAGATTGTTTTGGTTGATGATCCTAATAAGGTTAATGGTAGAAAGAACATCTTCATCCAAAAGCAGAGAATTATTGAGAATGAATATCAGGTTGTCAGCCTTATTCAAGACAAGGGAGTTATTAATTCTAATATAGACAGAGATAGGGTGATGATCAGAAAGGGAGGTGGGTGTCATCGTAACCAAGTTTCCTTGCTTATCAGGGAGGAAAGAGAAAAAAAAATTATTAGCATAGAATCTATCCAGCCTGGCATAGATTCTAGAGGGGCCTTACTGAAAATTGCACCAAGTATGCCACAGTCCATGGTTGGAATCAAAGTTTCTAGTTAAAGGGTCAAACAGCTATTTAGAATGTTTCATCCTATTCCATTGCACTTTCTCTAAATCCCTCCAAGAGAAGGGGAGTCCACCAATTTTATTTTCTTGGGACTCAATCATATTGAAATCCCCCCCAAAGAGCCAGTGGATATTGGGAAGGGAGGCAAGCCAAGACCAGAAATCCGATCTCTCTTTGTAGTCATTGGAAGCATAAACCGAACATATGCCAAAGGTACAGGAGTTAATGTTCATAATGACCCAAACAGCCCTATTACAGGGGGACACACCCTTACCCATGATACAATTGGACCATTTAGGATTAAAGAAGGCCCACCCCACCTCTGCCTTTAGAATGATTGGAGAAAACTTTAACAACTTCCTTCCAAATGAAATTCAAATTACACTCAAGCATAAAACCAGTAGTTTTTAATTCTTGTAACATTAAAAAATCCATGTAATTAATAGAATCAATATAATGCTTAATAATATACTTCATGTCCGGGAATTCAAGACCCCTTATGTTCCAGGAAATACAGTTCATGAGGAAACTAGAGGGGAGGAGGTACGCTTAGGGTCCGTAGACCCACTGGTAGGAGTATTAGTAGAGTGTGGGAGGTCTCCATTTTTCTTTCCTGAAATGTACTTATTTTTGGATCACAATGGCCTTCCTCTTCTTTTAGATTGGGGGATGTCAAATTTGACATCAAGATCTTCTTCATCGGAAGTTGATGGGATCATGACTTCCATGTTGTCGGTGAGGTTGTTGAGAGATCCAGAGTTATAAACAAAGAGGGTGGTAGTGGTGGGAATGGAAATCAATCCTTGCCTAGAGTTAGTAGGGATGACCTCAAGAGATTAATCATCATCAAGCTCTCTAAACGATTTAAGCGGGAGGTTGAGAGTCAATTTATCATCAACCTTTCTCCCATTTGTCTTTTCCAAGGGAGGACAGGAGGGGATTCATGGAGAGGAATAATATCCAAGGAAGCCATCGATGCAGAAGGAGAAGCGGAAGAGGGTTGTGAGAAAACATTAGGTTTACTGGCTTGAAGATTATTTTTCCTTCTCCGCTTTTTGTTAACCACTATTAGAAACCCATTAGAGTGAGTCGGGTCCGCATTAGGCACACCAAGGGAAGATATCAAAGGGGATTGGGAGCTAATAACCATGGATGGGGTAGAAACATCGAGAGAAATTGTCGTGGCTTCTCCAATAGCTGAAGGAGAAGACAAAGGAGGTTCTTGCACAAGGAGATTTGAAGCAGGGGCAGAAGAGGAAGGCTATGAATTCACTGAGGCTTTGTGCTTGATAATTGGGCAATCTTTTCTTAGATGTCCTTTTTTGCATAGAAATGACAACAATAATTATAAATTATACAAACTTGTAACGATTAGAACCTACAACTCATGAAGCATAATTACACCACCTAAATGAGATTTTCATACAAAAACAAAGGGGTTTCATCCTCTGATCCTTAAAACTAAAAAGTTTTCATGATCTAATATCCAACAAAATTAAGTGTTTTCATCCTCATATCTAATTGCTTGAATGCTAATCTTAGAATAATATAGATAAACGTTTTAGGTATAGGATGATTTCCTAATTCCTGAAAGATCGTGAAATCTCCTCATATATCTCATTCTAATTACATTTTTGGTCTTTGGGAGAAAAAATGTGACCACTTAGTGCTACAACAGTCGTCATACACTTTAGACCATTGTCTTCAATGTCCATACATAGAAATTGCCTCATTAGGATGTGCAAAATTTCCTAGAGGAATGAGAAAACCCTTCTCCTTTAAATCATAGTCATAAAATATGCTAGAAGGGTGCTTTAAATATGGTGTGAGGACCATCAAATCTTGAAACCCTAACCACCACATTAATAGTTGCATGAGCATATTTATATTTTTCATCATTATGAGTATAAGTAAATCTATGCCCCTAAGACTAATAGTTGTTTCTAAGCAAAAAAAATCCTTCTAGAGTCAACACAACATCAAATTGGGTCAATAATGGCATCTTAAGTCATGCATGAAGGTATATGGGAGTTAACAATATAAACATGAGAGTTTGAGTTTGAAAACTAGGGATAACTCATGACTCTTGCCATGTGGTGAGGATTTGGAATTTAGGAGCTTGGCATACAAGGTACCCAATTAAGAATATATCTAAACTTACAAACATAATGAGGTGACATATTGTAAAATATTAGGAGTGGATTTTGGGTTTCATGAGAAATGTGCTTGGGTAAGGGTAATGTCAAAGCTCCAATCCTAAAGGGTAAGTTTGTACAAGTAGTAGGGTGTCAAGGTTTAGAGACATGTTGGTAGGGAAAGGTTAAAGAAATTATTAAAGGGAAAGAGTAGGGTTTGGTGAACAGGGATGATGAGATGTAGAATTTTGAAACCCTGGCAAAGATAAAGGAAAAATAGAGCTAGACGGGAAATTTCACTATCATAATAGGAATAATAGAAAAGGTGGAGTTGGGAGAAAAGACATACCAAGAAGCATAACTATGAAAGTTTGACATTAGTACATTCCTTGAAATTTAAATAACAAACCCTCCACACTTAGAATATTTGAGCCTATAACTGTAGGAACCATCAAACTCAACTTACTAGATTTTGGTCCACAAGTAAAAATTTATTGAAAATGGAATATTACAACACAAGCTAAAACTAAAGAGAAAGATGGAGAAACTAGATATGACTAATATGAAACAAACAAAAATAATTATTTTAAGAAATGCAATTAAAGGATATGAACACAAGGTTCCATATGCAATGTACCAAACATAAAACATTTCTTAAAATATGTAGATCTAAAACTCGTGGTGTTACTTAAGCATACAGAAAAGAATATATGTACAAAATTTTAGGGTTGAGATCTTTATGGAACTATTCAACTTTCAACATGCACAAATAAAGTATTAAAGAATGATAATATGTATAACACTTTAAAATAAATATTTAATATGTTGTTCTTAGTTAACAAAAGAAAAATGGACAACTTAGAATAACGACTCAAAGCTTATTTATACTCCTTCCATTTAAAACTCAAAGTCAATATTTAAAAATTCTCATACAATGTGTGGAAGAATTTCTCAATGAAAAGGAAAAGAAGAGAAAAATAATCCTAAAATAAGCAATACATAAGGATCCTCTCTTTACAATCTAATATCCTTTATATAACTTTACATTTGTAACTCCTTAAAAAGAAAGAAAGAAAGAAAGGAAAAAATCTATTTCTTTTTAAAACTTAAAAAAATAAGATAGAATATATATTTTCTATTTTTTATCTTAAAAAGGATTTTTTTTAAATATAATATAAATACAATTATATGGTTGAGATTAATTCTATCATCGTACATCCTTTTCAATTTTGAACCATTAATTTTAAAAAGTAAATTGTCTATTTCATATAGGAAATGGCTTTGACATAATTACCTTTAATTTTTCACATTAATAATATTTATTAATATATCATTTTGTGTATTTTTCATTAGTAAATATTATATTAAATCTTGATAATTAAAAGCAGCAAAACAAGGGTGTTGTCCCTTACACCAACCCTAAGGTGAAAAATAAAAACAACTAATTACAACAAGGTCTAGAACAGACCATTAATAGAAAACTAGCAGCACATCAAGTAACCCACATCATGACAACACACTTGTACGATGGGGGGAGAATGAGGGACAGTCGGGCAACTTTTCCTTCACCAACGGAAACTATCCAAGCAATATTTTTAGTAGGTTCCACACCGCCAAGGGGAGGTGGTGGAACCCCCTTCTCAAGACAATTAGCACCAAGAACAAAGTGTTGACAATATTGTGCCTCAACAACCAAAGGTTGGAGAAGATCAAGAATAGCCATCAAGGGAGGATACATACAACCAGAGGAGACTACACTAGCAACAAGAGGTGGAGTCGGTTCCACCAGGTCTGTTGAAACAACAGTAGCATCACCCTGGGGTGAGTCATCATCAACTTGTGAAGAATTATCATATGAAGAATCAGAGGCTAGGACAATCAAATGATCATCGTTTGATCCTCCCACCAAGTGGTAGCACTTTTTAGGATGCAATAGAGAACAATCAATAGTCAAATGATCAATAGAGAAAGCATTGTCGACATCAAAAGAGGAGACCCTCATAATCCAACAATTGAGTCCTAGGCCTGTCCCCAACAACATACCCTGGAAGCAGTGTGGAGATGTCAATGTCCACCAAAATGTGAACAAAGATAGAGAGGCCCATAGTTGTCGTAGCCTCATCCACCTTTAAAAAATGACCAATAGAGTTTCCAATGGCCTCAAAGCAAGAATTCTCCCAAAAATGAAGGGAAAGAGTTGGAAGACAAACCCACACTATACGCACATCAAGCAGTTCAATAAGAAGGTTAAAAGAGACTATCTAGAGTTTGGCCAGTTTTGCTTTTTTTTTTAATTTTTGGTACTTATTCTTATAAGTTTTTATTTTTTATTTTTTTGGTCTTTTTTGTTAAATTAACAATATTATTTTTATAATATTAATTATAATAATAATCAATATATTTGTATAGTTTAAATCAACAACATTATTTTATATAATAATAATAATAATAAACATATTTTCTTATTTTATATCTACAATATTTTTAAATTAACTTTTTATTATTAATATATCAATAACTTGATCTCCATGCAAGGACTCGGATGGGAAAGATGAGAACCCAAGAATTCCAGCCCTTGAAGGTGTTAAAAATACCATAGGGAATCTCACTAGGGCTCAAGATTACAAGGTCTCAAAAGGCAATTGGATAGTTGTGTAGAGAAAAAGGAAGAAAAATGAGGTTAATTTTAACATACATCTTCACTCCCTTGACAAAGGTGGACCAAAATCCTAAATCTGTGTTTCTATTCTTATCTTGCCCGTTGAGGAACAAGTTGGTTTGGGAGGTCTCATATGTTTAGTATATAATTGGATTAGTGGTGGTATTTGTTGGTTTTCAATAGTTACAAAAATTTTGTTGTGTTGTACCTGTGGGTACTACCATTATTTGTTGGGTGGCATGCAAACCCAATTGTAAAAAATTTTTGATTAATTTTTATATCCTTTTTTATCTATTATCTTTATTGTATATAGTACTTTATTATTATTAGACTATAGCGCATTTTTAATACTTTTATTCCTTATATTAAATTAATTACATTATTTTTGTTATTAAATACAAACATAATCTTTCTATCATATTATTAATTTTAGTTATACAATACTACCACTTTTTGTTTTATTGTTATTAATTTATTGGTCTCCTATTAGCTTCTCCCCTCTTAACCTTTTTCTTCCATCTCCTTCATTCTTCCCCCTTCTTCTTTCTCACATTGTGTGCATTAGTTCTTCTTTCTCACTTCTCTCTTCTAATGCTTTCATTCCCTAATGATAGGTCATAGAGTTTGATTCGAAATGTTGAACATAAAAAATCTGCACAATCAAATCCAAAAAAAAAAAAGCTAAAACTTATTTTTGTATTTTCAACTTATTTTTTGATACATGTGTTAGCTAATAAATAGAAACAATTTAGCATCTCCTAGCTCTATAACACTGAGCGATTCTATCATTTACTTTTATTTTATTTTGGTATTGTAGATTTGAACTCAGCATTATCTCAATGCTTACAACATGGACTTTGCCATTAAATTGGATGCCCTTAAGCAATCCTTCAGTTATTCCCACCTCTCATGGTGGGAAATTGGCCTAGCAGTTTTGCCAACCCTTCTCTCTCTAACCTTCAGCACAGAACTATAAATAATGTACAAAAGCAACCTAGAACAAAACCTTCAGCACAGAATTCAAGTGTAGCATTTTAATTCTATGAAAGTTGATACTAGATAAGTATCCGAATGGACTGAATTGCATCATAGCTTTAGAAAGATATGACTTAATATAGACATTAAAAATTGGAGACAAGTTTTCAGATCAAGTATAGCATTCTATTGTATGAATGAAAGCTACAGAAATTATGTTATTAGAGTTAGCTTTAGAAAAGCAACGGCTTTGTCATGCTCGCCTTAGTTATCATATCCAACATAAAAGACAATAAAATCTAGCTGTTGTCTTAGGCCTAGAGTTTGTTCCAGTACCTGCATCATAATTGTTAAATTTGCACGCTTACATGCCTTAGTGAGGAGATCTTGTAGAGGTGGCTTATATGTAGATTTTTTGTTCATGTTAAGTAACTTAAGATGAATCTTATGAAAAATGTCACGCAGAGAAATAAGCGAGGATACAAAAATGGCTCTCATAAAAAAAACAATCAATTGTTATAGAACTTTGCCTAGCTAACCCATTTATAATGATAGTTTAACAGTGGTGCCTGGTTGAAATAAAAATACAGACACATTATCAGACTTTTTTTTACTTCGGGATTAGAAGGCTTAGAGAGGCTTCATAGTAACAAGAGCCGATGGCATTGCAATTATCAGATCAGTTCGACATTGGCTCACCAAACATAGATATGAACAGGTAATTCAGAGACACATAAAAATTCAATCTCATAAAGATTAATTATACAGTTGTTCTGTCAAGTCTGTTGCATATAGACACACTGAACTATTAATTACAATTTCACTTCTAGATAAATGGGGTGAACTTAAGGGTTGACTTCTTCTTGCATCCACCCGTGAATGCCATTACTTTGGGTGAAATGCTTAAACACAATACGCTGGTTGTTCTTCAGATCTAAGTAGTCCACCTGTGACAGAAAATATTAGATTAAACAGGTAAACAATAAAGCAGATACGCACAGATATGATCTAGACTATCATTTGCAAATACAGTATTTTTGCAGCGTTCCATGAGGACACATCCCCAGGCATCTGGGTAACATCCCCAATGTCCCAGACATCCAAGGGATATGGGGCCATCCCCTCTTTCAGGACGACAGCTTGCTCCATTTGATGATTTAGAATATAAAAATGCTTAAATTTTTAAGGAATAAAAACCGTAAGTTGCTAGTTCTGGTATGGGGTTGGGTAGAGCTATACCTGTACAGCAATTTTTTAACTTTAGTACAGTACAGCTGGGTAAAGCTGTGCTTATAATCATATATATAGTGATACTCATAATCGACAAACAGAATATTTAAATACCTCATTATTTTCTAAAAAGAAAAGACACATAAATTCATAATTCAGTGACTTGTCAAAAGTCAATACACAATGAAAATTACAATCAATATTCAATTATATTCATATTGCTCCAGAATCAAAGAAAACATTTGGTTCGATTTCATTTGAACCACAAGGAGTTACAATGTCACTTCCACTAGCAATGTCACTTGTAGAAGTTGCCGCATCTAAAGAGATTTTTGGCAAATGGTACGATAATAACATCTAAGTCAGCACACTAGAGAATTAGATCCCATTTACTCATCACCCCCTCAACATAATCAAGTTTCTTATGCGACAAGAGATCCCAATAGCGGGGTTAAGGGGCAATGCTTTTCGTGGGAGGCTGGGGGCAACGCCTCCAACAGAGTCAATGGGCAAAGCTCCTGTTAACATACCCAATTAAGGTCTTTGAAACTGCAGAAACCTTCATGGTGCAGACCATAGATGGAACACTCGCCGAGTAATTGCTGAGTTTTTTTGGTCTGCGAGTTTTCCAGCCAAAAACTCGCCGAGTTTTTTGGAAAAACTCGCAGAGTAATCTGCAAGTTTTTAAAAAAAAACTCAACCGTGCATCAATGCCAGGGTTTAAACGCCAAAACTGGCATTTTTGGGCACAGTCTTTCATTTGCAGCGTTTTGGTCTTTGAGTAGAGGAGGAATAGAGGCTTCCAAGCCCTTGCTAGCTGATTGCAAACTATTGGAGGCGGATTCGAGCGGATTTAAGACGGATTTCAACCGCTTTTGCTAGAAAAATTGCATTCTAAGGTAGGTTTCCTGAGTTTGTTTTTAGAGTTTTTATGAGCTTTCTATTCTTTTATTGTTGCATCTTTTTATGGTTTTTTTATTCAAAATCATTCCTAAGTAGTTAGAAATGATTTTGAATCATTACAAGAAGATTCAACACTATTTTTAAACAAGTTTTGTTGAATCTATCACCATTTTTTTGAAGAACAACAATTTTTTTTCAAATAAAAAACCTTGGCAGTTTGCGTTTTTTTTTGTACTTTGATGATGTCTGTAATATTCAAATTTCAAACTCTAATTTAGATAGTTTATGACTTTGTTTAATTTTTTTCTCAAATATTTATTTTGTGTTTTTAATTTCTATGTGTAGGGCAGCAGTTATCAATTAACAATTAATTCAGCATGGTAGAAGAGTGGCCACTAACACCATGCCCTTCTGGATATATAGGCACCCAGCCTAAAAATGTTAGGGCTAAGACATGAAAGTATGCCTCTGAAGCACCGGATGAGCCTGCGAAGGTGATTTGCATAAGATGTGAGACTAATTCTGGAGGCATAAACCGCCTCAAATAACACCTTGCAGGCATTAAGAAGCATGATACAAATCTATGTGAAAAAATACAGAAAAGATAAAAAGATTTGTTAAAGCCCTACTTGCAGCCGGGGAAGAGAAAAAATTGCAAAGGGAGAGGGAAAGATTAGCTGTGAAGGCAGCCATAGCTGAAACTCAAGGTGCTCCTATTGACTATCAAGAAGAAGAAGCAGCACTTGAAAGCATAGTGGGCTCTCTTCGTGGCCCGTGCATCCACAAACAAAGTGCCTCTTTTACCGCTTCTGCTTCCTGTAGTAGAGTGTCTTCTTCTTCACCACCATCAACATCACGGATAGACAATTATTTTGTGCCCAGGAACACACCTGGAGCACAACCATCATTAGAGGCCACTGGATGGAACAAGGAGGCACATGAGAAAACTGATATTGCAGCAGCTGATTTTTGGTATTTCAACAATCTCTCATTGAGTGTGGCTGAGAGTCCCTATTGGCTGAATTTGGTAACCGCAATTACAGTTTCAGGAAAAGTGTACAAGGCCCCTTCTCGCAAGGATTTCAGTGGAAGGTTAGTAAATAATCAGAATCCACTTGAGTTCATTTTTAAATTTTAATTGTTATTTCTTGTTTATTAAATCAAAATTGTGTACTAAGACTTGATTTCACTTTGATTTTGTAGGTTGTTCATAAATGCGGTTGATATGGCAAGAGCAGTGATGGAGGAACAAAAAGAGAGTGGAGTAAATATGGCTGCACCATTCTATCTAATGGGTGGACAGATGGGAAGAATAGAACCATTATTAATTTTTTGGTTGCTTGCAAAGATAATGTGGTATTTTGGAAATCTGTTGATGTCTCTGTTAGTGCTCAAATCTGTAGATGATTAAATTCTCATAAACTCATGTAGTCCCTGTTGATGCTTATAGCTTCGATCAGATGAAATGATCTTAATATTATGAGAAAATAGATAAATGATATATATATATATATATATATATATAATGAACATTACTATATATATATATTAATATTTAACATTATAATATTAAATTAATAAATATCATTGAAATGATAATATTGTTAAATTAGATAGAACAATATGAAATAATATTATATTACATTATATATATGCATATTTATATATATATATATATATATATATATATATATATACAAATTAATATTGATCTGTACCGGTTAGTATAATATGAATATCAATATTATTATGAACCGATAATGATGATTGTGTTGATCAAATTATAGTCAATAATGTGTATTGACTTCTTACTATCGATATCATATTATACTATAGTCGATAAACATTACTCACCGCTGAATCAGCATTGAATCGGTAACTAACACTACTTACTCACGTAATGAATCGGCATTGAATGGGTTAAGCATTAGTTACGTGGAACAGGTCTCACCATGAGACACGCCCCTACATAAACCATGAGACATGTCTCTACGGAGACCTACCTCCTCAGACTTATGTATATATTGATCATTGCAAGTACAGTGAGTAAGGGAGAAGAGCGATGTACAGCAGATACACAGCGGGAGAAAACAATATACAGCAGATACACAGCGAATTCAGTGACATCTCATTTCAATGAGATACGGCGATACAGAGTTACAATATATAGAGTTGATATATCTGCAATATACAGAGTTAATATATCTACAATATACGGAGAAGCACATACAGAGAATTGAAGTTGAACATACACTACAAATCTGCAGAATATAATTAAAATAATAATATTTAGATATATCTGTAGATATATCTGCAGGATATCAATATAATATAATTAGATATATATGTTAATATATCTGTACTAAATATATATATAATGATATGATTATATATCACACATATTGAGTTGAGATAAGAAAAATTAAAAGTCATACATTCTTGATCCAAAACTTAACATGGTATCAGAGCAAGGTTCCTTCGTTGAAGCCTAACCGCTTGAAGGAAGTTCCGATCAGATTAAAGGAAGATCAAGATCAGATTTTTGAAAATCTCTGAATGGCAAACGGAATGAGACTAGAAGACAGACTTGAAGGTGCCTCTGATTTCGAAACATGGAAACTTCGAATGATGGGCAAGAAGACAAATATGGTCACAACGTAAGAAAGTGTCCTGACAGACTTAGAATGCAAGCTTCCCTTGCTGAAGTAAATAATTCTAACGTATGTTCAGAGAAATGTTTCTTCTAAATGAAATTCAAGATACCTTATGATTGAGAGGGAGTTCACTATTGAGGGTGAAACACTTCTGAGGTAAACGTGTAATGATTTTGATTATTGTGTTAATGTTATTTTATAATTATATGGGCCCTGTGTAAATCATAAGGAAGTGACGACTTCCAAATGATTTATCACTTGTATTTGTTAAAGTTATTGGAAGGTGACGACCTTGCAATAACTTTTCTATTGTGATAGATATTTTTGTGATAATTAAATGAAGCTCATGAGTTGTGGATAGAATCGCCGATAGAGGCAATCCACTATGAAGTTCATGAGTTGTGGATAGAATCGCCGATAGAGGCAATCCACACAGGAGCTTGTGGATAGAATCGCCGATAAAGGCAATCCACCTGGGAATTGTGGATAGAATCGCCGATAGAGGCAATCCACCTGGGAACTGTAGATAGGACCACCGATAGAGGCAATCCACCTGGGAACTAACTCTCACAATTTATGAACTTATTGTGAGTTGCATTTTATCTTCCCTAGCTAAGAGGGAGTGTTGATGCTTATAGCTTCGATCAGATGAAATGATCTTAATATTATGAGAAAATAGATAAATGATATATATATATATATATATATATATATATATATATATATAATGAACATTACTATATATATATATATATATTAATATTTAACATTATAATATTAAATTAATAAATATCATTGAAATGATAATATTGTTAAATTAGATAGAACAATATGAAATAATATTATATTACATTATATATATGCATATTTATATATATATATATATACAAATTAATATTGATCTGTACCAGTTAGTATAATATGAATATCAATATTATTATGAACCGATAATGATGATTGTGTTGATCAAATTATAGTCAATAATGTGTATTGACTTCTTACGATCGATATCATATTATACTATAGTCGATAAACATTACTCACCGCTGAATCAGCATTGAATCGGTAACTAACACTACTTACTCACGTAATGAATCGGCATTGAATGGGTTAAGCATTAGTTACGTGGAACAGGTCTCACCATGAGACACGCCCCTACGTAAACCATGAGACATGTCTCTACGGAGACCTACCTCCTCAGACTTATATATATATTGATCATTGCAAGTACAGTGAGTAAGGGAGAAGAGCAATGTACAGCAGATACACAGCGGGAGAAAACAATATACAGCAGATACACAGCGAATTCAGTGACATCTCATTTCAATGAGATACGGCGATACAGAGTTACAATATATAGAGTTGATATATCTGCAATATACAGAGTTAATATATCTGCAATATACGGAGAAGCACATACAGAGAATTGAAGTTGAACATACACGACAAATCTGCAGAATATAATTAATATAATATATTTAGATATATCTGCAGGATATCAATATAATATAATTAGATATATATGTTAATATATCTGTACTGAATATATATATAATGATATGATTATATATCACACATATTGAGTTGAGATAAGAAAAATTAAAAGTCATACATTCTTGATCCAAAACTTAACAGTCCCAATAGATGCATCTAACAAAATACAAGCACTAAGGTATTAAGGTTGGAAAACCTTCTTCACTTCGAGTACAAAAACTCAGGCGGGTTTACCTATAACAATTCACTGTTTGAATGAGCTTTGAATTGTGAATTAGCTCCTTCACTGCTATGTTGCCCCTTTCAGAATTAACTCAATAAGACATTACAACTCTTCGTATAGCCCAAAGTATTCTAATACATAATAATATGATGGAAATTATGAGCAACAACGTGGAACAATGGCTTAAGGACATTCATCCTTCTTCTTTTTAAGAGTTAAACTCAAGGAAGGCTAACCTCATTCAGTGCTTCTGTAAAGCATTACAATATACATCCATGAATTTATCATAGAATGATTCACATAAAGATCATGCAAAGAAAGTAAAATGAATCATTTGTTTATATTTTCTAGTGGCAACAGATGCAAATGTATCTCAAACCAGTGCCTTATCTACTTGGGCATCAGAGTCAAACCCTATCTCCACAAAAATCTACCAAGACAAATATACTAGAACCCAAATGGCATGCCTGACATCCCATTCTTCTAATTTCTATAACTGTTATCAAATTCATACATGGACCATTAATTCACAGAGACCTCCCTTAAGATTTTACTCTTCCCTTGAAAGAAACTTAAGTTTAACCCCTATATTCACCTTGTGAACAATGCATTGAAAAAGCCTTACAATTTAAATGCATAAGAAAACTAAAGTATCCATACACAAAGACAACAAGTCGTAGTAACAGAGTTCTGGCATCTTTGTATTAATAATCAAAATGTGTTAACACAGTATTCTCTTGACTTCAAAGAAAAACAAGGTTATATATCTCAGAACTTCTTTACAAAATGTATCCACCCTCGAAAAGAGTGAAAACTTGCTATATATACCCACAGCCATCTTGGAATCCTCAAAGGATGCAACAAGCTTCGGATGGCTGGGAAAAGATCTTACACTAAAGACAAAATTACAAACTAACAAAATTTGATTGCAACAATAGATTGCAATTATCCATTTCTCAACAATTTCGCAGGTGGCACCTTTGTCTAAGGATATTTCAGAGCAATTGCTAAATTTGTTGCATGAATGATGACCGCCATCCGGCTAACTTACATCATCCTCTGTTTGAACACGCTCTCCCTCAAATTCTAGATCAGGTGCCATGTGCACTCTACTCTTCTCCCTCTTTTGTTGTCTGAGCAGCTAGCTTCTTCTTCTTCTTTTTTGTTAACTCTGCAGCTCTTGTAATGATTTGATCTGCTGATCCCATGTGGAATCAGTTATATTCTTGGCTTCTGCTGCAAATTTTATGCAGTCACTTTCAATCTTACATAAACTATCAATTATATTGTTGCATCTTTCCAAATCTAAAACATTGTCACTACCAAGGAAAACATCTTCTTTAATTACTAGCTGATCCATTGACACCTTCCACTCTTCCAAACTAACCACACTTCCACTATCATCATACATAGAAGGCAAGTACTTGCTGTAATTCTTGTCAAACATAGCTAACTTGGCCTTTATCTAGTTAGACTTACCTTTAAAGAAACTGAATACAGCACTTACCAAACCAATCTTTTCATAAACTTCAGTTACTACCTTAGGAATATCAGACCTGTACTCTTGCAAATCATCCAACTTATCAAACAATGTGCTCCTTCCTGACCATACACTGTAAAGTGGCTCCAAAGTGATCAAAGATTCATTCACTTTTCCATTGGCTTGGTGTAATAGATTGACTGATTTATGGACTGACTCCATTCTTTCCTTTATTTTACCCTGTCTATATTGCACCATTCTTGCTACAGTGTCCAGAGATGCATCCAATTTTATCTTTTCCAAATCCTCAGTAGGCTTATCAGGTACTTCCACATCAGTCTGAAGAGGGGCCTCAATCTGCAATGGGAGGGGAGGAACTATCTTTACTGTTTCTTCAAGCTTTGCTTTTAGTTCCTCTAACTCATTTTCCATCTTCTTGATCACCATGAGTTTGAGATCTCTGTCCTTAGCAACCTTCATTGAATTTTCAAACAATGTAGCATATCTCTCAGATAATTGTGTGGTCTTTGCCTCGTTGAGGTGAGCCAAGCGAGTCACTGCATTTGAAACTTCAAGATCAGTTGTATTTTGCACTGTCCACACAATTTTATTACCCTCCATTTTATCTTCAATACTGACTAGAGAGGGTTTCTGATTTTTTGGGGCCAATGACCAAAGTGCTACAGCCTGTGACTTTGGGTCATAACCACTTCCTCTAATCATGTCATCAATGTGTACTTCATAAGACAAGCTTCCTTTTATCTTGCCCCAGTAACAGAGTCAAGTCCTCTGTCTCCTGTGTCTTTACCTTCTTTCCTTCCCTGATAGCTTTTCTTAATTGATGGTGATAGGCCCTTGTGCCTGGCACAAGAACTGATGCACTATCCAGGATCCTCTTTGGTTTCTTCTTTCTAGAGGGCTCACCAATCTCAACTTTTTGTTTCTTCAAAGGTGGCTCTGGAATGACCTCCACCACTGATGGATCTAAAGTTAAGTCAATAATTCGTTCTTCACCTGTTGGAGGTGGACTGTCGGTCTCTTGTGAATCATCAGTAAATTCCTCAGGCTCGGAAGTGGAATAATTCTTTGGTACTTCCAATCTCTTTTCAAGCATCCCTTCCAATTGATTGGACAGGGTGCCATGCATTTCTACCATTTTCTCCATCCTCTGCAAATATGATAACTCAGGGAAAAACCCACCAAAAGGAAATTTAGCCTCCTTTAACTGTGTCTCCAAGTCCAGTAGATCAAAGTATTTGGTCCATTTCCTTTTGGCTTCATCAAAGTCTATTATATTTCTTACTACATCCTCCTCATCAAGGCCCTCATGTTCCTTAATTGCTCCAATGTTTGGGATCAAGGTCAACCTGGCCATCTTAATAAAACCCTCAGAGTCAACATATCTGCATGTCCTTGCGGTCATCTTGAAATGATGTAGCCAACTACTAACTTGATCCAATGCCCTTTTCCCAATCAAAAAACTATCAAACTTGAACTGCCGGGGTGTAAAGGTACCCTTCCTATGTGGCCCTAGATGCTCCTTATCTGTCCACATCAATTGCCAAATAAACTCCAACATGGCCACCCTAGGAGGCACGTATCTTGGGAGTAGGTGTAGAGGCTAAGGGCATCCATAAACTCTGATGACTATGGAGTTGTTTCCTAGGTAAAAGTCTCCCCAATTATGACTCCCTGGCCATTTGTCTGCAAATTGCATTGGCCTTAAAATTCTCAAAACCCTAGTTGGCAATCTTATTACATTAGTACCCAACATTTCTAGCACCGGGTGGACAAAGTAATTCTCAAAGATGGCAAAATCACATTCATTGGGTGTAGTATTCCAAATCTTTACCCAATACTGCACTGGGCTAGGAATGTCCTTGAAATGGGTTTTTATCTTCAACACCCTAGAATCAAAATCATTGACATGATGGTAAAGAATCAGATGCATAAGAAGAGAGTAATGCAAGAACTTAATGGGCCTCTTCTTCTCCTTAACAAAAACAAATCCATCATGCAACCTGTCGATTATACACTGGATATAATCATAGTCAATATTAGTTTGTGTGTTCTGAATATCCAGGATTATCATTAGAAGGTCGGCAGGCAGCTTATCATCATCCCCATCTATACCCAAAACCCTACACAATCCATGGCATAAAAGCTTCATATAACGATTGAGGGTTGTAAAAGAATAGGGGGCATTCATATTCGGCGGGAGAGGGGCAATGTACCTATCATTTTTAGGCATATGCTTAACTATCTAGTTCTTCACTAGCCCCACATTACTCACATATTTCTCCCTCTCTTTCCTTAAATCAATCTCAGTAGAGGATGATGCATAAAAATTGAAAGCCTTCATAAAAGACCCCCTATCTAGAGAAAGAAACACAGACTGGTCTGTAAGTCTAATACACCTAGAAATAGGATCATATAACCTAGCCAATTCAATGATTAAGTCAACATCTACGAACACATCTGGCACAATAAATTTCACCATTCCCAGTACCCAGGCATTACATACAGGCATAGGCTTACTCCTATTATTATAAAAATATGAGAACAGGGAAAAACCAGAACCTGCAGAAGTATGAGGGTCCCTGCATTTGTCCATGAGATCTTCGAATACAGTGTCTATGGCCTTCTTATTCTGATTCGAACCGGGAAGCAATCTAACGAACTCATCTGAATAATTTGGCTTCCCCCTGTCATCTCCACCTTGTTCTTTTTGGGCTCCGCCTTGTGCCTTTTGTGCCTTCTTGGCTCCACTGGATGACGCTACTCTTGCTACAGGATGACTCATCTTTTAATAGAACAGGAACTCTCAGCTCTGCAATTTTCGCACTACTTGCTCACTGCTACAACAGCACAATCTCAATTATTTCCAGAATGACTTTGAGCACAAAAAGCTATGCAACCCTATCTATATACTTGAAAACTCATGTACATTTGATCACCAAATCATGGCAAATCCAGCCTAAGTCACCTCGGCATTCAATTCTGCATATTGCCAACCTTCAAATCAAAGCTAGCCGTGGCGTGAATGTTGACAGAATGATTTAAATAATCAAAACATGGCGCGAGCTGTAATCATGGCCTTTTTTGCATTAAAATCCTTATTAACTGATGTAAGCCTTCGTTTAAAACTTGACTGGACGGCTATCTACTCCCTGTCATTTGGCATAGTACCTTATTCCACGTCACAACAGCTTTCAACAATAAAGACACGAATCCTCAACCCGACACAATTCAGCGAACACACGAGCAAAGGATTTCATAATCTTTGAAAGAAAACCTGACCCAAGGTTGAGTTACGAGATCACGCGACAAGCCTCTTCACTTAATCTCAAAAGAATTCAGTAACTCATGGTTCAATCTCGGAACTTCGCGGCCACCATTGATCTCAAAGATGATCAACGGTGCACGGGCAACCCTTTTGATAATCATGCTAAGCCCCATCCGCTTCAGAGTTTTAGCGACTGAAAGACTTCTCCAGTTCTCGGATACTCGCTTTAACCCAACACTTATCTGGAGAATCAACGAACAAAGTATTCTCGCATTCTCATGAAGAAAATTCTAACCATAGTCAAGCCTTGAGAACGGGCGAAATGACTTGTATCTCTAATTTGCTGAATACCTTTTAAACCCGAGGTTAACTCCTGAGATTACATGCTGGCCGTTGATCATCATCATAATCCGCAGTTAGCATTAAATCATTTAAGAACCTTGACCATAACCTTTTTCATTCCGAGAATCAGCGACTACTAAAACTCTTCAACCTTTGCTTCATTCGCCGAGTCGCTGGATTATTTGGGGCTCTACTAAAAGTCGCAAGGTCTTGCGAATATCATATTTGCTTAACCGCTGCATAGCTTCGAGACACTACCATTTTGTCAAGACTAAGCGAACAAAGTGAAAACTTAGCCATCCGTCAAAATTCGTTGCCAAGTCCACCAAATTTAGAGGATATCAAAATGACTTAGTCTCTGAATCGTTTGACAAATTTGAGTAGGACCCAGTCTTCATGAGATTAAAACATAGCCGCCGGATGAGAAGACAATCGACGGTGTTCGCCAGTTCGCTAGGTCTCTTAGAACATAACCACTTGATCAGGAGAATCAGAGATAACTGCCACACCAAGTCGCTGAATGCCAACAGGGAACTGCCAGGAGATGAGTGAACAGGAGACCATGCATTCGCCGATTCGCGCAAAGGTTTTGGGTAGCCACTGAATGATCTGGAGACTTAGCGACTGTCATGACATATAACCGGGATTTAACACCTTCGCCAGTTCGCTGGGTGACTTGCTACTACGAAACAAAGACTGCACGATTCAGCGAACGCTTGAAAGAAAAGAGCACGTGCATCGTTGACACTAAAGTGACCCAAAAAGTAATGATGAAACATAAGAAAATAGGGCTAACTCAAAGATCAAGACCTAGAAACAAGATTTTCAAGGATAAAACACAGGGCGGGGTTTTCAAACCTGGTTAGGGCAAAACTAAAAGAATTTCATACACCAGGACCACAGGAAAGCTTACAAACAAGAGGTAAACCAGGACTTGGAAAGGACAAACTCAGAAGCCTGAAAATATAACCAACAGTCTCCAACAAAGTGAAAAATGTGCAAACATTGGCATTAATGTTGGAGAATGTTGTCATGGAGGTGGGAGTAGAGAAAGTGGTGCAAATCATCACAGATAATGCGGCAGCATATGTGGCAGCAGGTAATTTTAAATTTTTATGTTGCATGTGATTATCATTAAATATAAATAAGTGATATTTATTATTTAACTTAGTTTTGATGTAAAATATGGAAAGTTGGAAACTAATTATTGAATTTTTACTAATATGCCAAGCAGAATCCTCCAAGAGAGGCACCCCACTCTTTTTTGGACACCTTGTGCAGCACATGTCCTTGACCTTCTTTTAGAGGACATAGGAAAACTTGATTGGGTGACTCCAATTGTGGAAGATGCAAGACGAGTCACGAAGTATATCTATAATCACCCTTGGGTTCTAAATTTGATGAGACAATTCACTAAAGGGAGAGATTTGGTAAGACCCGCTGTCACAAGGTTTGCAACAATTTTCTTGACGTTGCAAAGTATTATTACTACATTATCTTCTTTGAAACAAATGTTTGTGAGTCCACCATGGCTTGACTCAACTTATTCAAAGAAGTCTAAAGGAGAGGCAGTAGCGTGTGTAGTCTTTGACCAATAATTTTTTGACACTTGTGAGATTGTGAAGGTAACTTCAAAACTTTAATTTTTAATTACTCTTGATTCAAATCTCTCATTATTAATTTGTAACTTACTACGTTAGTAACTTCATTAGTTAATATTTTTGTAAACTAATTTGTATTTTTCAAATTTCAATTGTAGGTGTCTAAGCCCCTAGTTAGAGTTTTGCGCTTAGTTGATGGGGATCAAACCACAATGGGGTGCCTTTATGAGGTCATGGATAGGGCCAAAGAGTCTATTAAAAATTACTACAAGGGGGATAGACTCAAATTTGATCCCATTTGGGAAATTATTGATAAGAGGTGGAACAATCAACTCCACCAACCCATTCATGCAATTGGGTACTTCCTCAACCCCCGTTTTAGGTACGATGATTCTTCTTCAAATTTTACTAAGACTTGATTTTCATTTCACTTTGTTTTTTTAGGTGTACTAAGACTTGATTTCACTTTCTATTTGTTTCAGGCATGATGATTCCTTTTCAGATCCTAATGGAGAGGTCATGGAGGGCCTCTCTATATGCATTTAGAGGATGATACCCAATGTTGCGTGGAGAGACCTTGTTGTGACCGAACAACAAATCTATGTGGAATCAAAGGGTAATTTGTTCTCTTCTGAGCTAGCAAAGAGAGCAAGAGGCACTCAAACCCCAGGTAAACTGTAAAAGTTTAAGCCATTTGCAATTTTTCCATTTGATAAGTTATGTTTTCACTTTTCTCATTGCTTTATAACTTCTTAATATTTTATTTTGCAGATGCCTGGTGGCAAAGTTGGGGCGGAAATACCCCCAATCTAAAGCAATTTGCTCTCAGAATCTTGTGTCAACCTTGTAGCTCATCCCATTGTGAGCGCAATTGGAGCCTATTTGAGTCCATCCACACAAAGAAGAGAAATAAATTAGCCCAAAAACGCCTCAATGACCTTGTTTATGTGCAATATAATCTTAAGTTGCACATAAAAAAGGCACAGGTAGTAGTAGCTAGTCCACTTGATTTGGATGATATAGATCCTTACTATGATTAGACGGCACAAGAGCAGCCTCCATTGTTTACAGAGGATGAAATCGTTGATTTGGAGAGGCAGGCCATGGAGGGGGAGGGGGGTGGATTGGATTTCACATTGGATGACATTGAGGAGGACGATGAGGAGTCAATGTTAGTGCCAGAGGCAGAAGGAGATACATCCGGGATGGAGAGCAAGTCAGTAGCGATACCGAGCGAGGAGGCATAGTCACGCGACTCACGTCCATCATAGGGTTCCTCTTCTAAGACTAGACCCTCTCCCTTGTTGAGGAAGGATGCCTCAAACTTAATAGTCAAATCGCTCAAGGTTGGTTTTGTCAATCTGACCTTTAGTTGTCTTATCGATGAGCAGAATCATGCCTTGGTCAAGTTTTCGATGGAGCATTATATCAGTCTTGGCAATACATGGCTATCAATATAACTTTACGTGGTCCTGGCGATAAACTGTTGTTGATGTAACTTTGGTTTCGATGTGATATGTGAGTGTTTTGTTGAAGCTTCTATCTAGATCGATAAAGCTCATGTCAATGTAACAATTGTTTTGTTCTGGGACAAGTCGTTTTTGGTGTATCTTGAACGGTTGGTGAAATGCCTACAGGATTTATCGAAGAGTATACTTTCCTTGATGAAGTCATATCAATATAACAATTGTTTCGTTTTTCCAATGAGGTGTTATTAGCATAACCTTGGAGATCGATGGAGAGGCTTAACGGTTTATCAAAGTGCCTATCGTCTTCGAAAGAGACATCAATGAGACATTAGTACTATCTTGGCAAAATCAATTTTTCAATATAACTTCGGTGATCGCTGAAATGCTTCAAGGGCTTTTCCAAAGACCTTATTTTCTTTGATAACAATATCGATAAGATATGATAAAGCTTTGGTGATAAATGTTATCGTAATAGCTTTGATGTTCAATGGTGCGTGTGAAGTGTTTTGCCAAAATCCAAACCTTCTTTGATGAGCCATGAAGAGGAATGTGTGAACCACGGATGGACTCGTGTTGACCTTGCTGAAATGGATTGATCGAACATTGTGATTGGTCCATGCTAGAACCTTGGAAACTTGGTGTAAGTACTCTATGTCTCTCAGATGGCTCGATACAAGGACAATTGAACGAACAGAGAACTAAAATGAACCGTCTTCGATCTGTAACATAAAATGACCATGTTGAATTTGTTGTAATTATGAACTAATGCCCAATAAGTTGCAAAAGAGACCGTCATCTGTGAAACTTGGTGATCGAGTTGCTTGTAATGTTGAAGAAAAGAGACTGTGTAAACAACAGAGATGTTTGTATACTTGTATGTAAACATTATTTACAATAATACAAGAGACTTGGCTTTGGTGTGTGTGCTTTTTACCCGTACGGGTTTTCCCATGTAAATTTGTGTGTTTGTTCTGATTGTTGATTCTATCTTGCTTACTCTATTTCTATGTTGTGCATCTTTGTAATTGGAATTGAAAGTCACCCTTGCTCCTCTCCCCTAAGAATTTGGCATTTAGGAAGGCGTTTCCGCACCTTGCTTTCCTAACAAGTGGTATCAGAGCCTGGCCAGTTGTGCTATCCTTGTGGGTAGAAAGGGTTTCTTGTGTCACTTTTGTAGTGGGAATCTTGCAGTAGAATTGGTGATCAATATTGCAGGTTGAGATGGTGAGCACATCAGGAAGAGTAGACGTTGTGAAGTTCAGTGGTAGCAGTTATGAGTTGTGGATAGAGATCTATGGGTAAGGTTAAGATGGAAGATCTGTTGGCAGATAGAGATCTTTGGGTTGCAGTGCCTAGGAATAAACCATCAGGCATGCAACAGGGTGTTCAAGATATTGCAGATAGAAAAGCTAAAGGGCTGATTAGACTCTGTCTTGCTGATTTTGTTTTGTTAAATGTTCATGAAGAGAAAAAAAGACTTCTTTCTAAAAAAAACTTGGTGATATTTATCAAGGAAAATCTCTAGTAAATAAGCTATTCCTGAGGAGGTTGTACTCTTTGAAGATGAATGAAGGTACATCTATTGCAGATCATCTTAATACTTTCAACATGATTGTTGGATAGTTATCTTCAATGGGAGTAAAAAATGATGACGAGGATCGTTGAATGCTTTTGTTATGTTCCTTGCCTAACACATGGTATCATTTGGCGATGGCTATTGGAAGTACAACAACCACTTTCACAATGAAAGATGTGGTTGCTTCACTGCCGGCAGAAGAAGCACAAAGGAAATCTTCTAAGATGGTCAAGGAGGCTCTTGCTATTCGGGGCAGATCAAAGGAAAAAGGCAAAAAGGGCAAGAAGTCCAAATCCAAGTCACAAGAGAAATCAAAGTCTCCTGGTAAGAAGTCCAAGGCAAAATGTTGGAATTGTGGGCAAGAAGAAGAAGGGTGCTTCTAATACTGAGTCTTCTCAGAGCGATGCCAATGCCTTCATTGTTGCCTTGGCAACTCTCTCATCAAACAATGTCTGGTTAATTGATTCGGGCGCATCTTTCCACATGACTTTCCACAAAGAGTGGTTCACGAAGTATGAAGAATATGATGGTGGGAAGGTGTACCTAGTGAGTGATTCAACTCTTGAAAATGTTGGTCGGGGAAGAGTCAGAATTCAGTTTCCTGATGGAAGGATCAAAGGAATTGATGGCGTAATGCATATTCCAAGTCTGGCTCGAGATTTGTTGTCTATTAGTAAGCAAAATGATGTTGGTGTGCAAGTTACTTTCTCAAAAGGTGGTTGTAAAATGACTAGAGGTTCAATAGTGTTGGCAAAGGGTGTACAAAATAGCACTCTGTACAAGCTGGATGCACAGGCTATTCAATGCAATAGTGTCTCTGCAAAGTCACTAAATGTTGCTAGTCAGCAGAATGTTGCAAACTCTTTGGAGGTAAAACTTCTTGCAGGGAAAACTATGTTATGGGATCATAGACTCTGCCATATAGGAGCCTGGTTGAGGGGCTTGATGATTGTAATTTTGAGTTCAATTTTTGTGAACATTGCATGTATGGAAAACATCACCATGTTTCTTTTTTACTCTAGTCCTCATAAGTCTTCTGGTTTGCTGGATTATATTAACTCTAATGTTTTTGTTCCAGTGGATGTTCCTTCATTATCAAAGTCTAGATATTATGCATCTTCGGTTGATGATTATTCAAGAAGGGCATTTGTGTACTTCCTACTTCCTAAAAAGAAAATCAGAAGTGTTCAGTTGATTTAAGGAATTTAAGATCTTAGTAGAAAATCAGACTGGTAGGAAAATTAAATGTTTAAGGACTGATAATGGTGGTGAGTTTTGCTTGGCAGATTTTGAATAGTATTGCAAAGATCATGGAATCAAGAGGCATAAAACTACACCTTACACTCCACAACATAATGGAATTGTTGAAAGGTTAAACAGAATGTTGATGGAAAAGGCGAGAAGTATGTTGAGTTGTGCTGGTCTGGAGCAGAAGTTCTAGGCTGAGGCTATAGCTACACATTGTTATCTATTAAACTAATCTCCCACCTCAGCTCTAGTGGACAAAACGCCTATGGAAGCATGGTCTAGTAAGAAGCCCTCTCTAAGGCATATTTGTGTCTTTAGCTATGAGGCATATGCTTAGGTCCTAGATGTAAATAGATTTAAATTAGAGAACAAAGTTGTTAAGTGTGTCTTCATTGGTTATGGAATTGGTGTGAAAGGATACAAGCTTTGGAATCCTGTGTACAACAGAAGTGTAATCTTTCGTTAACTGAAACTCTTTTTCTATAGATTTGCAATCAGACAAGAATAAGAAAGAGGAAGATGTAGTTGAAATTCCTCTAACTCCAAAAAAGGAGGAAATATGAACTCCATGTGTACCTGAAAATGAGAGTTCAAATAGCTCTGAAAGTTTTGAAAATCAAGAAGAAGAAGAAGGGCAAGAACCTCCACCTTACTTAGTGAGGAGGTCTACAAGTGAGAGGCGGCAACCTGATAGGTATGGTTTCTCTATGTTAGATTTGAATTGTGTCTATGATTTGATTACTCATACTGATGAGTCTAGGACTGTAAAAAAGGCAATTAAAATGTCTAATTCAGATTCTTGGTTGGAAGCCATGAATGAAGAAATGACATCATTGAAGAAGAATGAAACCTGGGATCTAGTACCCTTACCTAAAGGTCGAAAACCTATTGGCTATAAATGGGTATTCAAAAGAAAGATTGATTTAGATGGCATTGTGGAAAAGTATAAAGCAAGGTTGATCGCAAAAGGTTATTCCC
Source organism: Chamaecyparis obtusa (assembly GCA_027943335.1). Taxonomy (NCBI): domain Eukaryota; kingdom Viridiplantae; phylum Streptophyta; class Pinopsida; order Cupressales; family Cupressaceae; genus Chamaecyparis; species Chamaecyparis obtusa. The sequence goes on along the minus strand of BSBK01003091.1, from coordinate 4,656,246 downwards.
AAGTAGAGGGAATTGATTATAGAGAGATATTCTCTCCTATAGCTAAGTTGACATCTATCAGATTTATGTTGTCACTTGCAGCAACATATGATTTTGAGATCAAACAGATGGATGTGAAGACAGTATTCCTTCATGGTGATTTGGAGGAAGAAATTTATATGTCCCAGCCTGAGCACTTTGTTGAAAAAGGTAAAGAATCTTTGGTTTGCAAGTTAAAGAAATCTCTTTATGGTTTGAAACAGTCGCCTAGAATGTAGTAACAAAAGTTTGACAGGTTTGTGTTGTCAGTGGGATTTGTAAGATCAAAGTTAGATCATTGTGTGTATTTTAAAACTGAGAATGGTCATTTACTTATCATTGCTATGTATGTGGATGACATGTTATTTATTGGAAATGATAAGGGTAATGATTTCTGATCTGAAAAGTTAATTGTCAGCACGTTTTGAGATGAAGATCTAGGTGCAGCTAGGTATATTCTAGGGATAGAAATCAAAAGGGACAAGAAGAATAGAAAATTTTGGCTCAATCAAAGTAAGTAAATATTGTTCTTGAGAGATTTGATATGACAAACTACAAGCAGTTAGTTGTTCCAGTGTTGCAAGGAACAAAGTTGTCTACTGAAGATTGTCCAAAATCTCATACCAAGATGGAGGACATGACCAAGGTACCTTATTCAAGTGCAGTTGGCAGTCTAATGTATGCAATGGAGTAAATATTGTTCTTGAGAGATTTGATATGACAAACTACAAGCAGTTAGTTGTTCCAGTGTTGCAAGGAACAAAGTTGTCTACTAAAGATTGTCCAAAATCTCGTACCAAGATGGAGGACATGACCAAGGTACCTTATGCAAGTGCAGTTGGCAGTCTAATGTATGCAATGGTTTGTACTAGACCAAACATTGCCCAAGCAATGAGAGTACTAAGTCAATTTATGGCTAATCCAGGTAGACCACATTGGGATGTTGTGAAGAGAGTTTTTAGATATCTGAAGGGTACTGCTCAGTATGCCTTGTGTTATCATGGAAACTCAGCTAGATCAAAGAGATCTATCAGTATTCAAGGTTATGTGGACTCTGATTGGGCAGGGGCCATTGACAGAAGAACCACCAGTGGATATGTATTCATGTTGAATGGTGATGTTGTTAGTTGGATGAGAAAGCAACAAGTTGTGGTCGATTTATCTACTACAGAGGCAAAGTATATGGCTTCAACTCATGCCTATCAATAGGTTGTTTGGCTTAAGCGTTTATGTTCTAATGTTGGTTTTGATTCAGGGCAGATTTCTATCTATTGTGATAGTCAGAGTGCCATTTGTTTGGCAAAAAGTCCTACTTTTCAAGCCAAGACAAAACATATTGATGTGTAGTATCACTTTGTTCGTGACATGGTGGAAGATGGAAAGGTAAATCTGGTAAAGGTAGAAACTCTGAAGAATGTTGCAAATGCATTGACAAAGCCTGTGAGCACAACTAAGTTAAAATGGTGTACCAACTCCACGGGCCTTGGAGCCCATGATTCTCAGTAGTCTCTAAATGTTCCAGAGGTGCCAGTAAGTTCTTCATCAAGTGGGAGATTGTTGAGGAAGGATGCCTCAAACTTACTAGCCAAATCGCTCAAGGTTGGTTTTGTCAATCTGACCTTTAGTTGTCTTATCGATGAGCAGAATCATGCATTGGTCGAGTTTTTGATGGAGCATTATATTAGTCTTAGCAATACATGGCTATCGATATAACTTTAGGTGGTCCTGGCGATAAATTGTTGTCGATGTAACTTTGGTTTCGATGTGTTATGTGAGTGTTCTATCGAAGCTTCTATCTACACCGATAAAGCTCATGTCAATGTAACAATTGTTTTCTTCTAGCAACAAGTTGTTTTTGGTGTATCTTGAGCAGTCGTTGAAATGCCTACAGGTCTTATCAAAGAGAATACTTTCCTCGATGAAGTCATATCAATATAACAATTGTTTTGTTTTGTCGATAAGATGTTATCAATATAACCTTGGAGATCAATGGAGAGGCTTAATAGTTTATCAAAGTGCCTATCTTCTTTGATAGAGACATCGAAGAGACATCAGTACTGTCTTGGCAAAATCAGCTTTTCAATATAAATTCGATGATCGCTGAAATGCTTCAAGGGCTATTCCGAAGACCTTATTTTCTTCGATAACAATATCGATAAGATATGATAAAGCTTTAGCGATAAATGTTATCGGAATAGCTTCTATGTTCGGTGGTGAGTGTGAAGTGTTTTGCTGAAATCCAAACCTTCTTCGATGAGCCATGAAGAGGAATGTGGGAACCTCAATTGGACTCGTGTTGACATTGTTGAAGTGGATTGATTGAACATTGCAATTGGTCCATGCTAGAACCTTGGGAACTCGGTGTAAGTTCTCTACGTCTCTTCAATGGGTTGATACGAGGACAGTTGAACAAACAAAGAACTGAAACGAACCATCTTCAATCTATAATATAAAATGACAATGTTGACTGTGTTGTAATTATGAACCAATGCTCAGTAAGTTGCAAAGAGTCAAGAGACTATCATCTATGAAACTGATGCGGGAGCATCTTGGGTCCTTAGCAATCTTGTGTCACCAAAACCATTTTGGAGTTTGTTTGTGTTGCTCGGTTTCTGCTTTGACCGAGTTGGTCGGTAGTTGGTCAATTTCCTTTGGTTACCAAGTGTGGTCGGTTATCTCCTGGGCGGTCGGTTGTTTTCACTGGCGCTCGGCGTTGCTTGTCTGCTGCTCGGTTGTTTTGCTCACCGGCGGGTTTAGTTTTAGTTTCTGTTGTGGCCGACTTGTGCCTTTATGTTGGGTCGCGGATTTAAGTTGGAATCCATCATTGGGAAGCATGTGGTCCCAGATCTGACCGTTCCTTCCATTGATTATAGATCTGAAGGCCGACTCAATTCAGTAGACTCTTGTATAAATGTAGTTGTTTGGTTATAGTTTAGGGGCAAGGAGTTTTGGGTAGAAGATAGGAGATAGAAAGATTAGAGATTCGTATCAGATCCTCGCATGTCTGAGGACTTCTGTAACTCATTGTAATATCTGGCCCTAACCGGGAAGGCCTTACAGCCCGGCATGTATCATTCTATTTGATGAAAATATATGAAAGCTTCTGCATTCTCTCTCTCACTGTTGTTGTTGATTGCTTCCGCATGTGTTGAGCAGGCTTGGATCATTAGGGTGTGCCATTGTTTGGCCCCTTTTGGCCCCATCCCTTGCGTCAAGTGGTATCAGAGCGAGGTGAGATCTTGATCTAGGTCTGCGGATCTAGGTTTGTAGGTTCCTCTTGAAGCCCTAGTTGATTATTGTGGGGTAGCAGATTGCGATCTGACCTGCAATTGCAGAGGGTTGTCAAGATGGTTCGTGGGAGGCGAGATGCAAATCCAAGACTGGCAGATATGCTAAGGCAAATTGCTGCTAGGTTAGAAGTTGTTGAAACGGCCCAGGGAAGAGGCAGACATCTAGAAGATGTTAGTGATGATGAAGTTGAGGAAGAACAGGCAAATGCAGAACCTGCACCTGTTATGGATCAAGGTGAAAAAAGATTTTTGAAAGCTTTGACAAATCTAAAGTCTACACCACATTTCAATCCTCCTGAGTATGGTGGAAAGCTAGACTCTGATGAATTGGTGGACCGGATCACCGAGATGGAAAAGTATTTTGAGTATGAAAACATTCCTGAAGACAAGAAGGTGAAGATTGCAAGCACAAAATTGAAAAGTCATGCATCCTTATGGTGGGAACATCTGCAACTGGATAGGAAGACGAAAGGCAAAGACAAAATCAAGGTATGGAATAAAATGGTGAATAAATTGAAAGGAAAGTTCTTACCTTGTGATTATCAGATTAACCTAGTTTGGCGAATGCAAAGTTTAAGGCAGAAAGATAGCTCGATAAAGGAATATACTGAGGAATTCTATAGATTAGATATCAGATCTGGACATGATGAAGATGATGTGGAAAGAATTGGTAGATACCTGAATGGTTTGAGAGTTTCCATCCAAGAGGAAATTAGTATGGTCAAGTTGGAGAACATTGAAGAGGCTTATCAATTTGCATTGAAGGCCGAGGAGAAATTGAACAAGAGACATGAGCAAAGGCAAAGAGGTCAAGGTGGTAGATTCCCTAAAGGAAGAGGTAGATCTAATGGTGAAAATGGTAGATCGGAACCAGAAAAGACAAATCTGGACAAAGGCAAGACCGAGTGGAAAGGTGAAAGTTCATCTAGAGGTAGAGGCAGTAACTACCGAGGTGGTTATAGCAGAGGAAGTTTCCGAGGAACTTGTTACAATTGTGGAGGACATAGATCTTTTGAATGTACACATGCTAGTAAGAAGGTTGGTAGCAGTAGAAATGCTTTGGTGCAAGAAGAGTCACCGAATGAACCTGAGAAATAAAATAACTTGATGGTAAGAAGAGCACTGTGGAATGAGAGCAAAAAGGAAGATTTGGTAAGGAAAAGTTTGTTCAAGACCAGATGTAGAGTTTCTGATAAAGTTTCGAAGGTAATCATTGACAGTGGTAGCTCGGAGAATCTGGCATCTAAAGAGATGGTCACAAAGTTGCAGTTGGAAAGGTTGGTACATCCGAAGCCCTATCAGATTTCATGGATCAAAGATGAGCATACACTCTTGGTAAGTGAACAATGTTATGTGAATTTAAAGATTGGAAAGTACTATGATAAGGTGTTGTGTGATATCATGCCTATGGATTGTTGTCATATTTTGTTAGGTAGACCTTGGCAATATGATAGACATGCTATATATGATGGGAGATTGCATAAGTATACTATTGTGGCTGATGGAAAGAAACAAATCTTGTTACCATTGATGGAAGAACCTGTTAGTAATGTTTGCACATCTGTGAAAGTTTGTTTGATGGAGGGAAGAAAGTTTGTTAACTTTTTGAAAAAGAATGACGTATGTTTTGCTGTGATTCCCAACAAACCAAGTAAGAAAACAGAGGATAATGTCCCTGAGGAGATTGATAAGTTACTCACCGAGTACGGTGATATCATTTCTGATAATGTACCTGATGGTTTGCCACCAAAAAGAAGCATTGATCATTGTATGGATCTAATCCCTGGAGCTAGTTTACTGAATAAGGCACCTCATCGGTTGACACCAACCGAAAATCAGGAATTGAACAGACAGATTCAAGAGTTGCTGGAGAAAGGTTTGATCAGAGAAAGTTTGAGTCCTTGTGCAGTACCTATTGTATTGGCACCGAAAAAGAATGGAGAATGGAGAATGTGTACTGATTCCAGAGCAATCAATAAGATAACAGTGAAGTATAGGTTTCCTATACCGAGAATGGATGACATAATGGACAGTTTGACTGGAGCAAAGTATTTCACAAAAATTGATTTGAAAAGTGGGTATCATCAGATCAGAATCAGAGAAGGTGATGAATGGAAGACTGCTTTCAAGACAAAAGAAGGTTTGTATGAGTGGTTGGTTATGCCCTTTGGTTTAACTAATGCACCGAGTACTTTTACGAGACTGATGAATGAAATTTTGAAGAGATTCTTGGATAAGTTTGTGATTGTATATCTTGATGATATTCTGATATTCAATAAGACCAGAGAAGAACATTTGTTGCATGTTAGACAAGTTTTGCAGAGATTGAAAGAGGAAAAAATTGCTAATAAATCTGAAAAAGTGTTCATTCATGAAAGAGGAGATTGTGTATTTGGGATTTGTTATTTCAGCTGATGGTTTGAAGATGGATCCTAAAAAGGTTGAAGCTATTTTGAATTGGCCTACACCTGTGAATGCTAGTGAGGTAAGATCATTTCATGGTTTGGCAAGTTTTTACCGAAAGTTCATAAAGAATTTCAGTTCAATTTGTAATGCTATGACTGAGACTATGAGAGGAGACAAAAGAGAATTCAAGTGAACACATGGAGCTCATAAAAGTTTTGAGAAACTAAAGCAAAAGGTTGTTGAATTCCCTGTTTTGGCATTACCTGATTTCAGTAAAGTATTTCAAGTGGAAGTGCAATTGGAGCTGTGTTGAGTCAAGAAGGTAAACCTGTTGCTTTCTTTAGTGAAAAGTTGAATGATGCTAGAAGGAAATTTTCTGTGTATGATCAAGAATTCTATGCTATTGTTCAAGCACTGAAGAAATGGAGACATTATTTGATACCGAGTGAATTTGTGTTGTATACTGATCATAAGGATTTACAATATTTGGGTAGTCAAAATAAGTTGAATCAGAGACATATGAAATGGGTTGAGTATTTGCAGAGTTACACATTTGTGATAAAGCATAAGAGTGGAGTCACTAACCGAGTTGCTGATGCATTGAGTAGAAGAAGATCTTTGATGACCGAGATGAAAATTGAAGTTCTTGGTTTTGATGAGATGAGAGATTCTTATGAGTTTGACCCTGATTTTTTTGAGCCATGGAGAAAGTGCAGAGCACCTATTCCAAATCAACAAGATACTAAATGGGATGAATATTTTATTCAGGAAGGTATGTTGTTTAAAGGTATTTAGTTGTGTATACCGAGAGGAGTAATGAGATCTAATTTGATAAAGGAGAAGCATAGTAGTGGTTTGGTTGGACATTTTGGCATTGATAAAACATGGAATTTGCTTAAGGAGAAGTACTATTGGCCACAGTTGTATAAAGATGTTCAGAAATTTGTGAAAAATTGTGGAATTTGTCAAATTGCAAAAAGAGTAAGTCAGAATACTAGATTGTATGTACCGATTGTTGTACCTGAGAAACCTTGGATTGACATCAGTATGGACTTTGTTCTTGGCTTACCGAAGACAATAAGAGGTAATGATTCTATATTTGTGGTTGTGGATAGATTTTCTAAGATGGCACATTTTATACCATATAGAAAGACATCAGATGCAGTACATGTAGCAGATCTTTTCTTTAAGGAAATTGTCAGATTGCATGGATTACCAAGGAGTATTATCTTTGACCGAGACAATAAATTTGTTGGATACTTTTGGAAAACCCTTTGGAAGAAATTTGGCACTGAGTTGAAATTTAGTTCTACATTTCACCCACAAACCGATGGACAGACTGAAGTTGTGAACAGAAGTTTGGGAAATCTTTTGAGATGCTTAGTTGGAGACACACCGAGTAATTGGGATTCTGTGTTAGCACAAGCAGAGTTTGCATACAATAATTCAGTAAATAGGAGTACTGGAAAGACACCATTTGAGATTGTGAACGGCACACAGCCAAGAGGAATATCTGATTTGAGAGACATTGCTGATGAAAATAAGATAAGTGTTGGAGTAAAATTTGCTGAGTATATGAAGACATTGCATGAAGATGTGAAGCTAAAGCTAGAAGACAGTAATCAGAAATACAAAGACAAAGCTGATATATCAAGAAGACATAAAACTTTTGATGTTGGTGATGAAGTGATGGTTCATTTGAAGAAAGGCCGATTTCCTGTTGGAACATATGGGAAGCTGAAGATGAAAAAGTTTGGACCTTGCAAGATTTTGAAGAAATTTGACAGTGGAAATGTATATGAGATTGAGTTACCTAATGACATGGACGTATCACCGATTTTCAACATTGCTGATTTATATGAGTATCATGAACCTGATGAAGAAGTGACAATACTGACAGAATATCCTAAGAAGCAAAATGAAGAAGTTGAATAGATTTTGAAGGAAAGAGTTGGCAAGAGTACAAGAGGAAAACAGTACATGGAATATCTGATAAAGTGAAAGAACAGACCGATGGAAGACAGTTCTTGGATTTCTCAGTTTGAGTTGGATGCAGCTCGGACAAGACCTACCAAATGATTCGGAGAATCATTTCAAAATAACCCCAGGTGTTTGATGCAGGAGCATCTTGGGTCCTTGGCAATCCTGTGTCACCAAAAACATTTTGGAGTTTGTCTGTGTTGCTTGGTTTCTGCTTTGACCGAGTTGGTCGGTAGTTGGTCGATTTCCTTTGGTTACCGAGTGTGGTCGGTTATCTCCTAGGCGGTCGGTTGTTTTCACTGGCGCTCGGCGTTGCTTGTCTGCTGCTCGGTTATCTTGCTCACCGGCTGGTTTAGTTTTAGTTTTTGTTGTGGCCGACTTGTGCCTTTATGTTGGGTCGCACATTTAAGTTGGAATCCATCATTGGGAAGCGTGTGGTCCCAGATCTAACCATTCCTTCTGTTGATTATGGATCTGAAGGCCGACTCAGTTCGGTAGACTCTTGTATAAATGTAGTTGTTTGGTTATAGTTTAGGGCCAGGGAGTTTTTGGTAGAAGATAGGAGATAGAAAGATTAGAGATTGGTATCAGATCTTCGCATGTTTGAGGACTTTTGTAACTCATTGTAATATCTGGCCCTAACCGAGAAGGCCTTACAGCCCGGCATGTATCATTCTATTTGATGAAAATATATGAAAGCTTTTGCACTCTCTCTCTCACTGTTGTTGTTGTTTGCTTCCGCATGTGTTGAGCAGGCTTGGATCATTAGGGTGTGCCATTGTTTGGCCCCTTTTGGCCCCAGCCCTTGCATCAGAAACTTCGTGATCAAGTTGTATGTATTGTTGAAGAACAAAGACTATGTAAACATTAGAGAAGTCTGTATACTAGTACGTAAACATTATTTACAATAATACAAGAGACTTGGCTTTGGTGTGTAGGTTTTTTACCCGTAAGGGTTTTCCCACATAAATCTGTGTGTTTGTTTTGATTGTTGATTCTATCCTGTTTACTCTATGTTAAGTATTCGAACCAGATTAGCGTAAATAAATAACAGATAGAACAAAACACAATCAACACCAGAGATACCCTGGGAAAACCCTCCTACTCAAGGGGAAAAACCTAGCCCGCAAAAATGATGATGCCTTTATTCAATACTCAAAGCAAATACAAAAATCCTTACTTATGATTGAAGTCTCCAAAACAATTAATCAATAAGTCTAACTTTCTTTTATCAAAACTCTCACAATCTCTGACTGGTCATGATTCACAGAATCGGCTCAATGTTCATCTCCAGATCAAGACAAATTTAGGAATACAAAAATGTAAATAAGACTTAGCACTTCTACACTTAGTGCAATAATAACACAAACTTCACAATATCGTAATTCCCCTAACAGACGATATATCATCACACATATATTTTAGAGCAGAGAGAACATAAAGTTCTAATCAAGGTAATTCCTATTGAATAGAACAACTTTTGTCTTTTGATCTTGATCACTTGGAATAGTATAATCGCACACAACTGAAGAAGACCCCGTGAATACCAAACGACGACGGTTCTAATGCATACATGGCAATAGAATAATGTGAACTGACGCCAATAGTATAATATGAACCGACGCCTTCATAAAATGAAACATCAACCACAAATGAGAATCGTCAACCTTCTTAAATGAACGAGCATCTTCAAATAAAAAACGCCAACATAAATAATGACACACGCACGGTGCCAAGATAGCATACACTCGGCACTAGGTGGATTCAAGCATTACATAGCACGTACACAAAGAGATGACAAGAGAAGAGTTTTAACATCGTGAGTCAACTCGTACACAATGAATACGCATGACATGTCATCACAAATCCATATGGCCAAATGAAGACAAAGTGACATCCGTAACTGCAAAAGGAAGGAGGCGATGACTTTTCCAGTCCACAACAGACACAAAAGCCACACAAACCATGAACATCAGTCACCCAACGTAAGAAAGAAGCACACTGCAATAACCTCCAACTCCCGACATGAATAAGGAATTGATAGCAAAAGATGAAAGAGTGTCGATAACACATAACAGTAATCACACTGGTGAGAATGATCTCTCACACAGCTACAAAACACTAACACTCTATTTATATGTTGTGCATCTTTGTAATTGGAATTGAAAGCCACCCCTGCTCCTCTCCCCTAAGAATTTGACATTTAGGAAGGTGTTTCCACACCTTGCTTTCCTAACAGGAGCATCATCAGCAGTCGAACATCTTCAGCAGTTCTTTACATCTGCAAACCAATTATCAAAAAGTATAAAAGCGAGTCAGCGCCAGCACCCAAAATCACTTCATAAGATTGATCAGCACTTATACTGAGAATTATCTGCAGATCGGCAAACTGATATTATATCAGATCTGCCTTTTCAGCACTTTCCTTCTCATGAGCAATTGTGATATATATATACATGCTGCTTATGCATAATAGATAATGCTTAAATATGATAGTATATAAGATATGTCTAACTACCTGTAACCTACCTCATACGAAGGGTCTGAGATGTAAGAGGAGGGTAAAGTGGGTCATGTAAGGAGGCCAAGAGAGCACTTGCATAATGTATGGAGGCCAAGAGGGCACTTACATAGGACCGAGAAACCATCTTAGAGCCTCAGCCCAATTCCGCCAGGTATCATGGTCTCTAGGAGGATGAGATATTGATACGGAAAGCAGGTACAAGCAAACCACTACGGATATGTCCACTCTGGGTCTTAGTGTAGAAATGGCTTTAGGCGAACCTATCATGTTTCTTCCTCTAATCTTTAATATGCTTGCATAATGATAGTATTGATTACAATGTGATCTTATCTAGCCCTAATCATTGAATAGATACATATATAGATATATATTTGTATACGCTGTTTATGTTATGATTGCAGGATTCAAATCAAAGATCACAATATATAATTACTTGGTAAGATGTAACCCTAACCCTATTTATTGCAATTGTGATTCTACAGCAAATTAGGAAGGGGGCATCACATATTTAAATGCTATTTTGTTTTAGTACAACAGTAGAATTGGAATATAATTAGCATGCAAACATAGACTGTGAAGATAAATAATTGAGATTTGAACTAATATGTTCAAGACTTTGGTAGGGTGGCTCCTTATGATTTCATGGCTTGGTAAAATTCCATGCACAAGCTTTATACAATCTTCCTAGAAAAGAAAAGAACAGAGGAAGAAGAAAGTACCTGATCTGGATCTAATGTTAGCAGACAAAATGTTCCAACTGGCCCTGCGGACGGATCCAGAGAATATTGTGTTTCTGCTTCAGTGTGTAGCACAGGCAAGGCAGGCTGAGGCCCTAAAAATTGTAATCTTGACCTTGGGGAGCTAGCAAACCAAGCTCTCTCTCTCATCTGCAAAAGTGTGAGGAAAAATTGATTAAATTCTAGGAAATGCAGATAGAACAGTCTGCCTGGTAGAATGTACATCACTAATCTGATAACAGGCACAAAGAGGAAATGTTGTTTCGCTGATGATAGACCACTAAAAAACAGTAAAATTTTATTCAAAGGACAACATTAGAGCTTAATATTCCAAGCCTACACCCAGCAAGTTCACAAACTCAGTTTGTTGCACTTGTAATAAATTACAACAGCGATATCCAAAAAAGAAACACACAACTATGATGAACTGTGGGAACTTAGAGAGCTACTGAACACAATTAGTCAAAATTCTGATGGTTTGGTTTTGTTTGAATAGGACGAAGAAAAATAAGTAGGACCAGCTCAGCCAAACATTACAGCTTATGTCACACAAGCAATGCAAATAAATTCAAGAAAGCTTAAAAAAGAAATGCTGGAACAACTTTCAACATCCAGCGCATTCCCTCACAACAACTCTTCTTTCCTATAAATAGTTCAGGAGGTCACACAATTCATTGTAAGATCCAAGCAATTTTACAACAACAAGACAAGATTCTTACCAGAAGCCTCATGGGTTCAATGTCCGTTTCATCAATGATATCAAGTTTCCCTTGGATGCGAAACTGCTCCCAAGAATCAGTAAAATACCAACACACCTACAGATCAAAAATGACATATTGTCACACTGAGATGTTATTCAGCTCCTCTGGAATGAATGCAGATGCCATAAACAAAAACTGCAGCCAGAATAGACAGCCACCAAATAGACAATTAAGTTGTCTCAGCCTAGGAAATTTAGAGAGTATACGGGGTTGTAGTAACAATTACATGGCTTGTACAACTATACCCTCAACATATTTATAAAAGGTTTTGCAACAATTTGAAATCACCTAAAAAGAAAGAATTGATCAGCTAACATAATCTGAGAACTTAAGAGGACATGTTTGTATTTCTCATGAATTTTCGCAATCCTGTGCAGGAGGGATAACAATAGACCTCATGTGGCAGCCCAATCCTGCATCTCAAAATGTATGAAGGTGATGGTATAGCTCTCATATCTGGGCAGAAAGTTCCCAAATAGAAAGCTGATTCAAAACTTGTAGGCTGTAGCCTATGTTATACGTTGGCTGTTGTTTAGTTCTAAGATGAGCCACTTAAACTGGTGGCTGAGGTTTTAGACCTGGCAAGCAAGCCTCAATGCTAAGTCGTACATTAGTTATCCAGCTTGCTGGACGTGGGTTAAGTGGTCTCTGTGTTAATGCAGCTTGGTGAATGTAGCAGATGAGCTACTTATCAATAGATATGGCCATGGATGTGGTAGAGGAGTTGAACTTGAAAAATCTCCAACCTAATGGCAGCATGATAAAATGGGAGAAATATCGACTTGAGGAAAATATTGTACTATAAGGAATGCCAAGGAGTGACCTGCTCTCCAGATATGTATTTCGCTTGTTATCTAGCAAAACAAGATTCTTGTATCTTATACCCCACAAAAGCAGAAACGCAAAACTAAAATTACGGCGCAAGAGGACTGCGGAAATAACATACCTCCCCATAAGGACATTGACGAATCTCTTCAACCTGCAAGAATGGCGCTTCAATTACCAACAGAATTCATTGCAAATCTCTATTGCTGCTCCTCATCCTTAAACATCCAGACTATATCGAAATGCATCTATAATCTGCCCCGGAATTCTAATTATAAAAAGAAGTGTTTTTACAAATTAAACTTGAATTACTTTTTTTAACAATGTCATAAGTTTCAAACAGGTCAAGGATGTATTAATTTCCATCAAAATTTTAATAGCAAAAAGGATGGACCAAGAGTAACCATTTGTTAATAAAGATAACCTAATTGCATAGTTGCTTTAACAGCTTGTTTGGGCAACGATCTTACAACACGAAATTAAAAACATTTGAAAAACACATGCAAGAAACGTTACATCCGAAAGACCTTGTGAGTGCGAGAATCCGTAGTAACTTGAAGTTTATTGGTACCCTCCATAAACCCTCTGCAAAAAATAAAATTTTCAGAGCTTCCATACCCATTCCAAATAAAGTCGCATACAATAAGATGCAATAAACCCAACAATTCGATGCATTCAAAAAAGAGATATAGAAATAATGTAAACTGGGTTATACCTGAAAACCATTGTTCTATTAGCTGGTCTTCCATCGGGTCTGACAGTAGCCTAAACATAAACACCCACATCATTAATATTTCCACCCAAAAATGTGATAAACAGGGGGACACGCATTGAGATTTTCTGGGATTATCAGATTATTGGAAAGCATAATATGTGTGACTTAGTACTGATATTTATCCTCTAGATTCGGTTGGAAATGCAATTGGAATTGGATAGTGTGCAAAAGGGTTCAGTACATTACAAGCTGAAAGTAGGTTGCCTGCCTGAGATGAGAATTGGAGTCCAGTGATTTTGAAAGCAATTGCCACCAAGGAGCCGTGGATCCCATATTCGTGAGTATATTTGGAATGGGGAATTTTTCAATGCTCAATTCCCGTTGAGTTTTGTCGCCATTTTGAGATAATTGCAATTACATATATACAAATGACCCCATGTTTTGCGAAGTTGGGCTCTTTACCATCTCTTTCATTAAATATAACAATTCACACATTTTTTATCTAAACATATATACATGGCGCAAGAGGTATCTTTCTTATGGGCACATCAATATTTAGTAATCAATTTTCAACAAATTTGTTATATATATATATATATATATATATATATAGTTTTGTATGAACAATAATGTTTTCAATATAATGACTTGCATTTATTTGAAGGCAAATGGTATTCCCAACTTAAAGGCTCTAATAACCTAGATGTTAGTATCCCGGTGTCTTTAGATGCTATTGCACCTTCTTTAGAAGCACTTAGAAGAGCTTTCAATAAAGACTCTTGTCGGATTCCTCCCTTAGGTCCGAACATTGAAGAGTTAATTGATCTCCCACAGATAGAGAGCCTTGATTTTGGGTTGAAGTCAAAGAGTCTCGTATCCAAACATAGGATTTTGAATGCCCAACAACTTGTCCTAAATAAGATCAAGAAGATATCAATTCACAGAAGAAGAGATCTTGCTCCTCCACTTAGAGATCCTGGACCAGTCACTTTAGAGAGTACGAACCAAAATTTAAAGAATACCACAAATGGTCATTCATATGTTGCTCTAGAAGCTATCAGAGAAGCATATGACAAGGAAGATAGACTAAACAATGTCTCTATCATAGTGATACCTGCCCCCACTTCCCAAGAGCATGTTGTTCAAGAGAGTATGTCTCTTCCTAAGAAGAATTTCTCTGGGGACGAGAAGTGTGTCTCCCCTAAGGAGTGTAGGATGGAAGAAGAGTCGAACGAAGGGGAGATTAGAGAATTGGATTTGGGCATAGTTGCCTTCGAAAGAAATGGACCTTCTAAGTATACTTTCAAGGCCAAGATGAAGTACAGGAAACCCCTAACCAAGAAGCCAAATATGGAGCAAAATGGAAGGGGAGATTATCCACAGGAAGAAGAAGAAGAAGGGGCTCCCAAGATCAAAAGGAAGAGAGGTAGACCTCCCAATCATGTTTCCAGTATCAAATCACTGAAAATACAAAAGAGAAAACTTCCTAATTGTTTTAAGAGCTCCCAAGCTCCTGTGGAAGAGGACTCGTAATGATGCTATGGATATTAAACTTGCATCCTAGAATGTGAGGGGCCTGGAGTCCCCAAACAGGAAGTATATAGTCAAGAGATTCATTAGAATGCAAAAAGGATTTGACTTCCTTCTACTCCAATAAATTAAGGCAGTAGGATTTTCCTTATATGTTGCATTAAAATGTATTTGGCAAGATGCCAAAAGTGTGTACACCAATCACCAAAGAGGTAAGGGAGGGAGTGCTATACTTATTCACCCCAAATGGGCTAACAAAGTTTCAGACTAGGGATGCTCCCCGAGTGATAGAATTGTTTGGGTCAGCCTTAAACATAATAATGTTGAATTTGGAACATGTTTTGTTTATGCACCAAATGATCACTATGACATAATTAAACTCTAGGAGTGGATGTGCAACATGAAGGACATTCATTGAGTTGTAGTCGGGGACTTCAACATGGTGGAGTCCCCACGGGATAAAGGAGGAGGGGCTAGGATGGAGTGGAAAGGAAATGAGAAGTATTTCTAGTCTAAGATGACTAGTAAGCTCAGATTATTTGATCCCTTAGCTGGACAAAAAAAAGATTTCAAAGGGATATAGCATACTTGGTCTAACTATCAAAAGGGAAATAGAAGGATATACTGTAGACTAGATAGATTATATGTCAATAAAGACTTCTTTAGTTTCAGAAAAGAGGATAATGGAGATTGTGTTAGAGTGGTCCCATACTCCCTATCGGACCATCACCCTATTGTCAGCTCTATATTTCATTTGGGGAGCACCCTCATTCCCATAAAAGAAGGATGATCTTTTGTCCTTGACACAACACTATTGAGGAGAAAGGACATCAAGGTTGCTACCCTTATGATTAGATGGTTCAACAATGAGGTGGTTAGGCATCAAAGTGTCATCAAGAGATGGAATCAATGTACAAATAGTTGGAAAAAAGTGTTCCAAGTGGTGGGGAAGAAGAGAGCTAAGGACTCAAGGAGAGTTGAATCAAAATTACAAATAAAACTATGCCAAGCAAAATATACCATCCAACTGGATCCAACCAATGAAGTAGCTAGAGACAATCAAGCTTGGGTCAGAGACTCACTGAGGAAAGTGCAACAACACAAGATCAATGGTGCTAAGATCAGAGCAAGAGCCAACTAGATCAATGAGGGAGATAGGGGATCAAGATTTTTTTCCAACTCCTTAAGGCTAAAGAGACTAAGACTAGAATTGAGTGCATATGTCTAGAAGGAGATACCCTCACCTCACAGGAAGGTATTCTTCAAGCTTTCATAGACTACTATACCAAAATTTTTGCCTCAAAGGATTCAAGCACAGAGATGGAGGAGTGAAGGAACAAGATCAAGAATATCATCCCTCCTCAACTCAAGGAGGAAGATTCAGCAGCATTGAGCAGGCTGATTTTAGTTGAGGAGATTAATGAGACCATTGAACATATGAGCAATGAGAAGGCCCCCAGCCATGATGGGCTACCTATTGAATTCTATAAGGACAACATAGAATGGATTGGGCAGGACCTATTACAGGTCTACAATGAGGCATTTGAGGTAGGCTTCCTGGGATCAAAGATCAATACTTGTTATATTAAACTAATACCCAAGGATGGTGATAAAACCCTGATCAAGAATTGGTGACCTATTACCCTCCTAAATGTGTCTTACAAAATCTTGGCCAAAGTTCTAGCAAGGAGGTTGGTAGATATCCTTCCCAAAGTGATTAGCCCCACCCAAATAGGGTTTGTGAAGGGAAGGTACATATTAGAGAACCTAATTACCTATTGGGAGACTATGGAATGGGAAAAAACCTCTGGAAAACAGGTCAGCATGCTCTTAATAGGCTATTAGAAGGCATACGACATGATAGAATGGCAGTTTATAACCACAATGTTAGAAGCTTTGGGATTTCCTAAGGAATTCAACCATATGGTGATTACCTTAATGAAGGGGGCTACTGCTATAGTAGAAGTGAATGGGATGTGGTCTGAACCCTTCCCATTAACCAGATCTATAAGATAAGGTTGCCCATTGGCCTCAGCCTTATTTGTGATAGCAACAGACTCCTTATTCTACATACTAAGAGATAATTCTATCTCCCCAAGGGTAATGGAAGTCAAATTACCTAATGATGAGGAAATGACTAATGTACAATTTTCATATGACACCTCCATTATGATAGAGATGAGTGAAAATAACTTTAAACACCTCATGAACAAGTTGGACATATTCTGCTCGGTCTCAGGTAGCAAGGTGTCCATCCCTAAATCAACCTTGCTAGGATGGGATGACTCACCACCAAGATGGTGTAATCAATTTGGATTTTCTTGGGGAGGGCCTCTACATCAAGTCTGATACTTAGGTATTCCATTCTCTGTTAAACCAAACCTTAAAATCATGTGGGACTAGGTGAAGAATAAGATAGAAGGGAAGATGAATAAATGGAACAACAAGTTCCTCTTGTTGGAAGGAAGGATCCAAGTTTGTCAAAAGATATTGGTTGCATACCCTATTTACTACTCTTCAGCCTGGCTCTTTAATCAATCTCATATTAACTTCATACACAAGGTTATTAGGGACTATCTATGGTCGAATGGTAAAGGAAAAAAGAAAAATTATGTTGTCAAATGGGATTGGTGCAATAGGGCAACTGTGCAAGGGGGATTAGGTTTAAATGATCTTAGATAGAAGGGAATAGCGCTTGTTGTTAAATGGATAGCTAAAGCTTCTCAAGGGAATGAGCCTTGGAAGATTTGGGTAAGAAACAATATTAGCAAGGCCTCACCTGCCCATGCTAAGCACTGGAAGAATCTACCACTAATTGATCTCATGACTGGGAAATTCAAAGTGATAGTTTCAGGCTCTGCAGTGTTCCAATCTATATGGAAAGGATGGGAGAAAATAAGATCCAGTGTGACAGGGTCTGGCTTATTAGATCAAGAGCAGAATATGTGTGGGGAGAGATCCATCTAGTGGAACTTGTACAAGGGTGAAAAACCCTTGGCTCAGTTGCAGGGCTGCTCTGCTAGGAAGTGGAACTCCTTAGGCATTAGTTACTTTTCAAATATCATTGAGGATGGGAAGTTGATTTCCTGGGATGACCTTGTCTCCAAATTTGACATATCCCTCCCAGTAGAGGACATATACCACTCTAAGGGAGGCATGCTCAACTCTCAACCTCCCCAGAGACACCTCAGTTGATTTAGACATAATGGACCTAATCAAGTGGACTGATGGCACTCCACTTTGGAACACTAAATCCAAAGATGTGTATAAGATACTTGTAGACACAGATACCATCTATGAGCACCTAAATGTTAAATGGAACCTTAACTTAGATCGCACTACATGGAGTAAAAACCTTGATAAACTATGGCATACCCATGATGAACCTAAAGTGCTTTATTTCATGTGGCGTTGTCTTCTACATAGGCTGCCTATTAAGAAACCTTCTGGTGAACCAAATGCCTGCTCCTTCTGCTCTGAACCTGAAACTATCCTACATATATTTTTTGAATGTTAGTTTTCTATAACCGTGTGGATCCTATTTGGGATGGAACTAAACAGTAACTTTCACATACTGAATATCCTTTCTGGGAATCTAATGGGATTGGATAAAAGATGAAATCTTTTCTAGACTACTCTTTCCTTTCACATTCTTTGGCATATTTGGAAGTTTAGGAATGATGATATTTTCAATAGTAGGAGTAGATTTCTTACTGAGTCTCTTTGGAGACTCATATATTTTAATGTTGCCTCACAGGTTACCTTGATCATGCAGGTTAAAGAACATCAAGCACTGAAAGTTGTCAGGGAAGTTAGGAATGTTCTGGACAAAGAGAAGGTCAAATGTAAAATGTCCACCAAAGCTGAAGGAGACTTTGACTTTGAGGTCACAATAGGAAAGACGTTACAACAGATCAAGCACCAGAAGAGGCAACATAGAAACAAAAAGGTATTGGAATTGGGATTATGCAGGGGAATACCACAGGTGCAAAAATATTGGTTGATGAACAAGTGGTAGGTAGCAGTGAGTTGACTGGATCAGGTCGAGGACCTCAGGATCAGTCTTCAACCGAAACCCCCATTGTGCAAGCTCCTAGGAATGACTCACTATATTTGACACCCATCTCAGTACACCATCTACTTCCCTGGGAGGCCTATTTCTCAAATCTTTATAATGTTATCCTCCATGATAATTTGAGACTCAAATAGGCAGATCATCAGCTTTCATGGACAATCTGGTTTCCTAGATAGAGATTGGATAACCGAGGACTGAAATATATGTTTTGTAAATAGTTTTTTTTTTATTCACTGTTTGATGCATGACTACTTGACTCCCTCTGTATGAAAGGGAAGATGTATTATTTTGTAAGTTTGATGCAGATGTAAACTCTCGTTGATTTCCATATTTAATATACTATAGTTAATACAAAGAAAAAAAGGCAAATGGTATTTTTTTAATTCAAAAAAGCTTTAAAAAGAATTACATATCACTAAAGCATTGATAGGTAAAACTTCAACATGTAAAATAAGAGTAGTTGATAAGTAGTATGAACAATTATTACAAGGTACATATAGAAACAAACATTACAACTACTACTAAAATAACTACAATAGACACAAAAATTGTTATAGATACAAGAAACTACAATAGAAAAAAATAACAAAATAGTTACATTAGTCCAACCAAAGGTGAATTTTAAACATTAAAATGCTAATAAATAGATACATTAGTCCAATCAAAGGATTTCTGGTGTAATGGAAAAGTCCATGTTGTAGGCACCTAGATGGTGTTGAGTTCAAATCTTCTACAATACAAAAAAAAGGTAGGATCTCCATTACTCTCAATACTTGTATGTAGTTGTTGAAGAAGCTCATAAACCATCTTGTAACATGTTGTGCCAAGCAAGGTAGCAATTAGAGAGTTCCATAAGATGCAAGTATGAGTGCAAATGGAAATCTCTTTGTTAAACTACCTAGTGGCAATGGTATTTTGACCTCCTTTTTTTCATGAAAAATGCATGGTAACCATACATAAGTGTGGGGATGTGGGCATAGATATGAACAGTATAGAGTTTATCTTTTTCCTGCACACACACTCAATACATTATTTTAAATATTCATCTAGCATGTATACATACATATGTATTCCTAGATTTTCTATGATCACATTTGTTCCAATATGTTTTTATCTTAAGTCAATCTTGCAAGGTGAAATCAAATTTGAGCCCTAAATTTTCAAAATTCAAAGTTACATTTTAGGTTATTCTCAACCATGCATATCTTGCTTAAAGCCTACTCAATACACATTTGCTTAATTTATTGTAATGTCCTTATATATCTAAAGACATTTAATTGTATTAATTTCACATGGCATCTCATAATCTTGTATCTAATTATTTTGAGCGATTATTCACATATATTCTAGGAACACTTTAATTAGAGTACCGATGGATTAAAAATATAAATATTTAGAAGCATGTACATGTTTGAAACTTGTCATCCTTAGTCATTTGCCTGACTTTATAGTTGGTATTTTCAAGGGTTAAAACAGGACAAAATCTACCTTAGTTATCTAAAAAACCCTCTAAAGGCAATTTTAAAGACCATCACTCCAAAAGCAAATCAAGTGAGTTAAGGACCAAAAGTGTGTATCGACAAATTAGATCTATAAAAGTGCCCAACTGATGTGGATCTTTCCAAATGTAATACATAGGTAGAGAATTGAGATCTATAGTCTTAAAACATTCAAAATTTAATTTCTTTGACTCTAGAGCTGCATGCCTTGTGTTTTTTATTATTTTTTATTCAAAATTTTCACTTCATTAACCATCAAATAATTAATTTAGTTTGATTTATTCTTATGTGTGAATTTTATTTGATTATCCTAGATTTAGTTTTGAAAAAGGTTATTTTCATTTACATTTTTATTATAGAGGAAGATAAAGTATGTTATACATCAATATCTAAAGTTTTGAGTGTAATAAATTAAGTTTGAATAACCTTCTAGATAGTTAATTAAGTTTAACAATGTAATGGTGATAATTACATACCTTATATTTATTCATTTTATCATAGAGCCAATATATCATTTATGTAATGATTGTTAGTATTAAGGAGCCATTTACCTTATAATCCTATGTATTATTTGTATGTCTCCAACATTATTAGAAAGTGCACTTAGATGCCTCGGACATAGTTAGAAATTTATTTTATAATTTATATTTCTTGAGAATTTGGCACTAGTTGGTATCTGCATTCATGAAAAAGGTGGAGTTGGTAGTGATAGTTGCGAAGATATTTCCAATAAATTTCTCAACTTGGATAGGAGAAGTGAATAGTAGATCATCTTGAATGTTGTTGGTGGCTCTCATATGATTTAGGTGATAGTTTTGGATGTCTACTTTATGATATGGACCATAAAGGAGTTACAAGTCAGAGATGTCATCTATTATTATTATTTTATCAGTTAATATGAGTATTTTATTAATAATTTAAGAGTGTGATAGTTATATGAGTACATGAGTACAAAATAACAAAATGTATCACCCCAAAAACCAATCCCCAAAACTTGTACAAGACAATATATTGTCACCTTCACAACAGAATTCACACTTATACAAAGGGGCATGACAAAATACCATACTTTAAATCTCATCTCCTCTCTCACCTTAACGCACAAATGAAACATTATAGAAATATTAAAAAAAACTTTATGTCTTTAAGCACATATATTGCAATACAAAACACCAAACCCATAAATCAATAAAAATCTGACCACAGGGCAAAAGACAAAAATGGGAAGTGACTGCTCTAACTAGAAGATCTTGACCAAATTAAATTGTGCATCTTGATGGTGTAGCCATGACTAGCTAAATGTTGACGTTCTTGTTGTTAGCAAGATTACCCCTTCATTGCATTGGAACCTCCTACCTTCTATCACATTGCTCCTCTATTGAAGCCTTTCCAATTTGTCTGGCCCTAATTTCCCTAATTCAAGAAGAAAGTGTTTGATGCCACTAATGCCAATCTAGGTTGCGACCCTTTGCACCTCTCTATCATCATTTATGTGTCATATGAAGAAGGCGCAAAGAGGAGAGGTGCCTTTACATACATGAAGCCAAGCTCCACTCGGTACCAAAAGCTCTATACTCGGCCTTGCATTTATCAAAAGTGATTCCACCCCCCTACACAACTCCTCTTTAACACATTGCAACATGAGCGTAGTGGTATCTACCTTGGAGCCAAGTTCAAGGCACCATGCCATAAACAATGAGGATATATCCATATTCGTTCAATACCAAAAAAATTATTCCATGAGTTCTTCATAAAAATGATCCTAATTTGGAGCATAAAGTCATCCTCATCAAAGGTGAAGATATTCTTTAACCTCCCCTATAAAATGTTCCCCTAGAATGCCATCATAGGCTTCTCTAAGCGTAATGAAAAGTTGGCTTGCATTTTTTCTTGCAAAAAACTCCTTTGAGACCTTATGTTCTTGAAGCCACCAAAAGAAAAATGTGACTTTAAATCCTATGGACTATAGATATGTTTGGGATAGGTGACATCTTCCTGGAGATTGATCTCGGCACTTCCCATGTGTGTCACCTCACTTGAGGAGAAAGGGATTAATGACCTGCCATTTCTTTGTGCTTGACCTAGGGGTCATATTGTCCTCGAGAATAGTTTACTCTCTACACTAATCATCACTAACTTTAATAAACATGACAACATATTCCTCCCTAAACAAGTCAACTTCCAAATTAGGAAATTTGTTTGCATATGTGTTGTCATCTCTCTTGGCATGCAAAATTTTGAAATTACCGACCATTGAAAAAAGATACCTAATCACCATAACAACTTTATCAACTTTCCTATTCTTAGATCCCCCCTTTATGATTGCATTTGTGACAATTTGTGAGTCTCCTTCAGGATGAATATTTGGAATGTCATTTTCTTGACTAACATCACAACAAGAAGAGTAATGTTAGCGTTTGCAATATTGACAAGTAGGAGATATTTTCCATAGAAAGTCAAGTGAGTTATAAGTGTTCCATTCATTCTCATGAGAGATGGGTTCATGTGAACCACTACTCATGAAACATGGGTCAATGAGTTTGACTCAAAAAACCACATAGTTGAATCCTGATAGCAATATCATAATTTGACATGCTATGGAAAATATCTCCTACTTATCAATTGATGAGCTTAAGGGGATTTATAATGAATGGTTCATAAGGCACAATAGTTGGTGAAGGTTTTACAAATGGGGTTGCAAGCAGAGTGGGTTTAACCATGGAGGAATCTTCGTAGTTAAGCGCACTCAAGTTGGAGTAGTATTGGGATGGGTGACCTCTCAAGAAGTCTCGATGCTTCACCTCTATGAGCATCACCTAGATCCAATGAGTGCTAAGTGTTCCATTTATTCTCATGAGATATGGGTTCATGTGAACCATTTCTCATAAAACATGGATCAATGAGTTTGACTCAAAAAACTACATAGTTGAATCCTGATAGAAATATCACAATTTTGCAATATTATTTGTCCCTAATGCGAGTTTTTGCATAATCCATGCTAAGACATTTCCTTTCCAATATGTTTCCATGCACCCTATGCCTAACAAACCTAAATTTCCCTTGGAGTCTTCATAAAGTTGATCTTAATGCACCCTACATCTGGGAGTAGCCATACTTTCAAGATTTCCCTCACCTTGGAAGGATTAACCCATATTGGCTCATTAATAGGCATGAATTTAATGAGGGGTTGATTGTACTGAATCAAACTATCATCTAAGTTGTTAGGTTCACTTGAGATGCCACTAAACTAACCAATTCTAAGATTAATTGTTTTATTCTTCTAAAAATTACCCCTAAATCTTCCTCCTTAACTTGGAAGATGTGTCTATTATGCTCTTTCCAAATCTCCCAAATAACTATAGAAAAAATAAACTTATAAAAGCTAGAATAAAAAAACTTCCTCTGATCTAGTTTCCAACCTTGGAACATTTCTTTAAGAGAGGAAAGAAATGTGATCTTCCAATTTAGTTTCCTCAAGACAAAGGCCCAACATTCTCTAGAAAAGGTGGAATGTAATAATAGATTATCTGTTGCTTCTTTGTTATTTTTACATAACACACATTTGAAAGGACTAGTGAAGCTAATTTTACTAAGTTTGTCTCATGTGAGAATTCTCCCCCTCAACACCAACCACAAAATCTAAGAACCTACATTTGGAAGGCATTTCCTAGTCCGTCACAACTAAAAAGGGCATCCTTCCTCCTCAAGTTCTTCTAGAAAGTTATACGTTATCTTAACATAATACTTACCACTTCTTGCACCGCACTACACAAGTGCATCCTCTGATCCAAAAAGGAGAAGCCTTCTTTCTTTTAATATATATTTTTTAATCTATCCTCAAGGTTAAGTGGCAAGTCAAGTATGTACAATCCTTCCACAACCATGAATCTTCCCCCTATCCCTTCTTAGATATAGTAAATCCATAACCTTTCTACCCCAATACTCTTTTGAAACTCTTTTCACCTCCAAATTGTAATTATTTAGATACAAAACCTTGAAGCCCTCCCAAGAGTCATCCCAAAAAGAAGCAAATCTAACATCTCCAATCCTCTAATTGAGATGCTCAGTAATTACTGGAATCTACAAGATAACTTGAAATTCCATATTGTTGAACTCATATGAGGGTTTATAATGGTTAAAATTATGTCATGACCTGGGTTGTCTAGATATTTTTCTTGTAATATTTTGACCCACTTTTGATTCGGGTTTGCAAACATACTCTAAATGAATTTTATTCCCATCGCTTGATCCATGAGATTCCACCTTCTAATTCCTACCCCTCCAAATCTCTTTAGCTTGCAAACCTTTTCCCGAGTGAGCAAGGGGATTTTGTCTATCTCATGATTTCCACTCTAAAGGAATTTTCTCATTCTTTATTAAACTGTGTTAGTAAACAAATTTTTCCTCCTGAAAATACATTCACAAATGACTCTTAAATGTCCAAAGTTGGAAGACAAAACAAGAACTAATAGTTGATTCACTTTCAATGGTGATGTGGAAGTGCTCTATGTATTTTGATATGAAGGTATGTAAGAATTTTCCTAAGGCAAAGAATAAAAGCCAAGATCTAGAAGCTCAAGAGAAAGCACAAGAGAGATAGGAAAATTTGAATACAAAGTAGGAGTGCCTAAATATATAGGTAATGCAATAAGACTACATGATAAGGAGATGATAAGATATCACCCACACAAGGTGGAATCACATGTCCACCAAAGGTGGATCATCCTCCATTGTACATCAAAGTATGTGCAACAATGAGAGGATGATAATGTGATAAGAGCACTAAAGGTGGATCTCACATACAACGAGGTATGTGATGACAACTATCACACCTAAAGTGGAAATTTTCCTAACCATGTGCTAAAATGGAATGCAAACTCCTAGGTGTCACAATGACAACTAATATGCAAATGCATTATCCTAAGTAAACTTAAGTAAAGTGTAATTAGTAATATTTAATTACACCAACAAGGTACATCTCCCTTCATTAGATTTATAATGAATAAAATCACTAGCTATGCCTTTAACCGGAAGGCATGAAAGGAAAACTATGATATATCCATAGACATGAAATAGATGTGAACATTTACAAACAAATAGATAAAAACTAAGGACTCACAGATTCCTAGCTTCACACCAATAATTGGTAAACCAAGAGAAATATTTAAAAATTATTTCACACATATGCAATATCTAGAACTCACAGATTCCATTACACACATAAGCACAATTTGGGGAGCAAAAATTTATTAAAGGTAATTGTATAAACACAGAATACATTTAAACACAAAAATTCAAAATGTATTCAATTTCTTCCTTTGATAAAGGTAATAGCCAACATACCATCCTCTCCCCGACACAAAAAATTATGTTTGAAACTTAAACTTATTACCCTTTCCCCCGTTACAATAAGAAAATTTATTCTCCCCTGTGGCACATAGACTTTCTGGAAAAGAAGAACCTAACCATTTTTCACGTCCCTCCTTACAATAAATAGTTACACAGGCTCTTTATTTAGTTCTGTAGTCAAATCTTAAAAATTTAATATCAATTTTAAGATCTTTCTCAAAGTATCATAAAAACTCTTCAAAAAATTTATGAATGTCCATGTGATGTTTAGTGTTGGAAACTGTAATTGAAGCAATTGTTGTATTGTCATTGATGTCAAACCTTAATTGGTGAGACTGTTGCTATCTAAGAAAGTACTATATCTATTTGATTGTTGAGAAGGATTAGGGCAAGGGTGATAACAATAGAACCTAGAGAAAGGTTGAGTTATTTGATACTTCAATGAGTACTTGATTATGTGGTACAATGATAAGATAATGTATTGTTTATCTAAGTAAGAAGTGAGACTGAACAAATAGGCTTAAACAAGTAGAAGTGAAGAAATATAGTTTAAGCTGAGTGATGTTAGTGTCGACCGAGCCAGTATATACCGAGTAAATTCAATGTTGACCAAACATCAGTGTATTATCGAGGAAGACAACATTAGCCGAGGGAAACAATTTCAAGTGGTGACCGAGCTACGTAGTGATGACCGAGGAGTTGAACACAATATTGACCGAGTGTCAGTAATTTACATTTGAGAAAGAATTCAGATTCCTAGCCGACATGTTTGAATTCTTGGATTATGTAAATCATGTTGACTTTATTTATTGATTGTATGGAGCATTTAATACACAGTAAACCATTTTATTGTGATTCTAATAAAGAGATTAAAGATGTTTCTAGAAGGATGGATGAAGAACATAATGTTGGAAGGATTCGATGAATCTGACCTAAACCTAAGATCTACAGAGGAGATTAAGTGGCAAAAGATGGATCTACCTATCGAAGAGGTATTTAGGAAACCTAAGTATAAGGTTGAGAGAGAGATGTTGGAGTTGTTGTTGTTATTAATTGAATAAGCAAAACGGGTGAAGGAGAAGGAGTTGATCAAAGTTGTGATTTCTTGAAGGGATTTTCAAGCAGACCAGTGATGGAGATGGAAATGGAACTCAGTCAGTAAGCCAACATATATGTAAGAATTGGATCTGTTATTTGCAAAGTGAGTTGTATGTTTTCAAATCAAATATTACCGTTACTTTCTAATCATTGTATTAGTTAAAATCATTTAATCAAGGTTGACCTAATAGTCATTGTATAAATCTTTTAATCAAGGTTGCATTCTAATGGAATGTACTTAAGTCCTCTAATAAGGTGCACTCCTAACAGGGTGGTTGAAATCCTTTAACAGGGTTACACCTAGTAGTGTGTTTGTAAATCTTTGATAGGGTTGGCTTCTCACAGAGCTCACTTCATAAGAGTGAAAATATCAGTAGCATGTTACAAAGTAGTTTTTCCCAAATTGGATTTCCATTATAAATCCTGGTGTCAATACTTGTGTGAATGTTTTGGTTTGAACATTTCTATGTTTTGCAAGTTAAATACTGTTGGATAGTGGACTGCACTATTTTATGTTTCTGGTATACATTCAGTAATGATCGAGTAGCTGTTGGTTATTAGATCTGAGTTGTTGAAGTGTTTAAAAGTTTAATTGATACATTTGGACCTAAGAACAACTGATTCACCCCCCCTCTCTGTTGTTCTAAATCATATTAATAATTGGTATCAGATTTGTTGGTGCTTACAGAGAACAATTTTAAAGGTACTTGAAGTAAATGATCAAGATGTATAAGAAGGAGGTACTGAAGTTGAATAAGGAGAACTTCCCTGCATGGCAGAGTCTGATGAAACTGCATGTAGCTAGTATTGGTGACTCTGTGAAATATTATGTTTAACATGACTATGTTACACCTGCTGCACCTTTGACTATCGAGGAGATGAGAGCTAAACAAGAACACAATCAAGCAATGTTGGAGATTGCATCTGCCTTAAGCTATCTTAAATTTGAAGACATTAAAGATTGTACAAATGCAAAGAAAATGTGGGACACTCTTGCAAACATCTATGGTGGTGACATAAATGTACTAAGGGCAAAAGCTGAAAGGCTCAGAGGTAAGTTTGATGAAATGAAAATGCAAGAAGGTGAGAATATTGCTCAATATTGTGGTAGGATAAAGTAGGTTTTAAATTCTATTAGAGGAGCTGATGGAACTATTGATGATGAGACTATTATTGGAAAGGTACTGAGAACTTTGTGTCTTATATATGCCATCAAAATTTCAGTAATTCAAGAATCTAGATGTAACCTTGGTAATGCTCTAACACTGGAAAGTTTTGTTGGTAAGCTTACTACTTTTGAGCTTTCTAATTATGATAACTTCACTATTGCTAATGTTGAATCTATATTCAAGTCACAAATGGTTTTGCATAAGTCTAAGAAGGAAAAAGAAAGATGCATCAGTGAGAGTGAGAGTGAAAGTGATAGTGACACTTCTGATGAAGAACTAGAGGATCTTGAAGCTCTTATGGCCAGAAGATTGAAAAGAGGAAAAGGCAAGTATAAAGGTAAACTTCCTATCATATGCTTCTCATGTAACAAAGTTGGCCATATAGATGCAAGATGTCCTGACAGGGATGACAAGGATGAAGAAAGAGAAAGCAAGAACAAAGACAAGAGAGAAAACAAAGGTTACCGAAGATACAAGGACTACAAGGATAAAGGTAAGAAATCCTATTACATTGCTGAAGAAGAAACTGACACTAATAATGATGATTTTGAAATTGAAGTAGTTTGTGTTGCTATGAAAGATGAGTCTTGATGCAAGGGCATTCTTGGGTCCTTGGTGAATCTTCATGGTGGTGTCTTACTTGGTTGGTGTTACTCGGTTGTAGCTTTAACTGATGGTCTCAGTTATTGAAGGAAGCTTGGTCGCTGAAGGAACTTGGTGAAGCTTTTGGTTCTCAATGGAATTGGTGCTTAGTGATGCCTTTTTTTCTCAGTGTTGCTTGGCTTGGTCGGTTGTTTCACTGGTGCTCGGTTGTTTCTCTGATGCTCGATAGTTTTGGTTTATCGAATGGAGTTCTTGGTGGTTTGGTTGGCCGACTTGGTGCATTTATTATTGGTATCTTTTGTTGCATTCTCCTATGTAGATCTAGAGGCCAACATGGAGAATTAAATGATTGTAAGGCTAATTGAGAGCCAACACGTATTGCATTTAATATTTTTTTGTAAGAGTTAATTGTGTCATCCAACTGACTTGTGGCTGAAGATTAGTATTTAAGGAGGGTTTGGGTAGTTGTTTAGGATAACAGATCTAGGGAATTAGATGAGTGAATTTGTGGAAAAGATCTTGGATCCTACGAGATCTAGCAAATCAGATTGATTTCTGGTAGTTGTAATAGCAGAGCTAGTGGTTTGCATGCTTGGAGACAAGGAGATTGCTTGGTGGCTTGTGAGCACAAATTCAGATCTGCCTTAGTGTTTCCATCAATTGTTGATTTGTCTCAGAAATGGACTAGCTAGCGTTGGATTGGATCTTGTTTATCTTGCAAAATTACTATTGTTTGTAATTGGCCCTAACCCGAAAGGCATTACAGGTAGGCATGTTAATGGAAATCTGATATTGAGCATATCTTGTTGTGTTATTCCACTATGTTCTTGATTAGATGCAAGGTTGGATTGTCCTTAATTGGATCCACCATCCTTGACTGCGTCAAGTTTGATGAAGATGAGAAAATTGCACTTGTTTCTTATGTGAGCAAAGGTGATAAATAGATTATTGATAGTGGTTACTCACACCACATGATTGGTGATAAAAGTAAATTTGATACCCTAGATCATTACAAAGGTAGAAGTGTTAAATTTGGTAATGATGCACCATGTCCTGTAAAGGGTAAAGGATTAATTAAGCTAACTGATAAGATCACTTGTGAAAATTCTTATTGGGTTGAAGGACTTAACTATAATTTGCTAAGTGTTGCACAACTTAATAGCACTAGTTACCGAGTGGAATTTTATCACAGGAAGGCTAAAATATTTGATGCCACTAGTGAACTGATTGGAAGTGGAGAACAGACAAGAGGTAATTTGTTCTATCTAGACCTATATGAAGAGACATGTTTGGTTGCACAACTTGATGATATATGGCTATGACACAAAAGGCTATGTCATGTTAACTTTGACAATCTAATAAATATTAGTAAAAAGAAGAAAGTTAGAGGTTTGCCTAGATTGAAGAAACCTGATAATGTGATGTGCAAACAATGTTAGTTGGGTAAAATGACAAAGTCTAGTTTCAAGAGAAAGAATTTTACTTCTAAAAATGTCTTAGATCTGGTTCATACTGACCTTTGTGGACCTATGGGTGTACAAATCTATTGTGGTGCTAAATACTTTATTTTGTTTGTTGATGATTACACTAGGATGATGACTGTAATGTTTTTAAAAGAAAAATATGATGCATTTCAGTTGTTTAAGTGGTATTTGGCTAAGGTTGAAAAAGAAATAGGTAGAAACCTGAAATATCTGAGATTTGACCGAGGTGGAGAGTTTATATCAAATGAGTTCAATTTGTTCTGCAATGATAGAGGAATCAAAAGACAGATGTCTACACCTAGAACACCTCCAAAAAATGGTATAGCAAAGAGAAGGAACATATCTATCATGGATTGTGCAAGGACAATAATGATTGAGAAGAATGTTGCACAAAAGTACTGGAAAGAAGTTGTAAGTACAACTGTTTATACCTTAAACTAAGTAAAAATAAAAAAAGGTACAAATGTTACACCTTATGAACTATGGCATGGTTATGCACCTAATGTAAAATACTTTAGAATTTTTGGGAGCAAATGCTATATACTAAAAGACAATAGGAATGGAAAGTTTGATGCTAAAGTGATGAGGGCATATTCCTAGGCTATTCTGCAAAGAGTAAAGCTTACAAGTATTTGAACTCTAACACTAACAAAATTGTGGAAAGTGTAAATGTGAAGGTTGATGAATATGCAAAGAAAAATGAACAGGAAAGCAAAAGAGAGCCTGAAGATTATAGATCTTTTATCTATATAGAAGAAGAAGAGGCAAGTAACACACTTGCACCTGATGCAGAGTCTTGGGTAAGCAATGTCAAGCATTAGGGAGATAATGTTGAGCATCAAGAGGATGTCGACGAGTGATAGGAGGATGCTTTTGAGCATCAAGAAGTGGTTGCCAAGTAATTAGAGGCTAAATCTGGTAATCTTATTGATGAACCTGAAGAGAAAGGAGAAAAGAAAGCTAAACCTGCTTTGGCACATTATGTAAAGATACATCACAAGCCTGAGAAAATCATTAGAGATAAAGAAACTAGAGTTCTGACCATAATCAAGTTAAGAGATCCTACATGTTTATTGTGTGAATTTGAGCCTAAGACAACAAGGGAGGCATTAGATGATGAAGACTAGATTCAAGCTATGAATGAGGAGATAGACAAGATAGAAAAGAATGATACCTGGACTCTGGTGCCGAGACCAGAAAACAAAAATGTCATTGGAACAAAATGGGTATTTAGAAATAAGCTTAATGGACATGGACAAATCACAAGGAACAAATCAAGGTTGGTATGCAAGGGCTATGCACAAGAATAAGGAATAGACTATGGGGAGACATTTTCCCCTATAGCAATATTAGGAGTAAGAACTCTACTTGCATATGGTGCCTACAAAGATTTAAAGGTATACCAAATGGATGTCAAGTTTGCATTTTTAAATGGTATATTAGAAGAAGAAGTGTACATTGAGAAACTTGAAAGATTTGTTGATCCAAACAAGAGACACATGTTTTGGAAATTGAACAAGGGATCTATGGATTAAAGCAAGCCCCTAGAGCATGGTATGAGAGGTTGCATAATTACTTGTTACATATTGGATTCTCAAGGACAAATGACACCAGTAATCTGTACATGAAAGATGAAGAAGGTAAAGGGATCTTGTTAGCTAAGATTTTTGTAGATGATATCATATTTGGTGGACAAGATGCCCTGTGTAAGAAATTTTCAAATGAGATGCAAACTGAGTTTGAAATGTCTATGTTTGGTGAGATAAAATTCTTTATTGGTTTGCAAGTATATTAGATGGAGAAAGGTATTTTCATCACATAGTCTAAATATGTCAAAAAGATACTAAAAACTTTTGATATGGAGGACTCAAGGCTAGTAAGTACTCCCATGGCCACTGGACAAAAACTATCTAAAACTGATGATACTACTGAAGTAAACCAAACTCTATATAGATCCATGATTGGAAAGCTGCAATATGTTGTTCATAGTAGACCAGATATTTCTCTAGCAGTTGGGATTGTGGCAAGATTCTCTGTCAATCCTAAGGAAAGTCATATGATGGTTGTGAAAAGAATAGTGAGATATTTGAAAGGAACATAAGACTATGGACTGTACTACAAGAAGCATGAGAGATTTGAACTGAGAGTCTATACTGATGCAAATTGGGCAGGAAATGTGGATGATAGAAAAAGTACTAGTGGTGGAGCTTTCTTTCTTGGACAGAGATTAGTTTCCTAGACAAGCAAGAAACAAAATTGCATTTCCCAATCTACAGTTGAAGCCGAGTATGTAGCTGGTGTAGTAAACTATTCAAACCTGGTATGGATAAAGTAATTGTTGAAAGACATGAAAGAGGAGATCATTGAACCAGTTGTCATATACTGTGACAACACAAGTGCTATCAACATATCAAAGAACCCAATGATGCACACTAAGACCAAACATATTGCCATCAAGTATCATTACTTGAGGTAATTGGTACAAGATAAAGAGGTTAGAATGGAATATGTGAATACAAAGGAACAACTAGTAGACATATTCACCAAAGCTTTACCTAAAGAAGCTCATGAGTATCTGAGAGGCAAATTAGGGGTTCTTCCCCTAACTGAGGTTGCCTAGTCAAGCTAGGACCACTACATCAAATGTGCTACAAAAAGTATCTGACAAATTGATGCAGAAAAGGTCACACTTTAGGAGCAACCTAGAGTTGTGAAAAGTATAGAAAAGCTGATAATTAGTCATAATCAAAGATGACAAAGGGAGAAATATTGTTACTAAGTTGACAAGATGACATCTAAATCTGAAAGATGCAAGTTCTAGTTGCTTCTTTGGCATTATTGTCAAAGAGGGAGATGAGTCAGATGAAAACACATGGTGAGATTTCATGGAAGATCAAGAAAGAGGGAGAGATTCAGAGGAAAGGGACACATAAAAGATTCAGTGGGAGTTACTGTGTGGATGGTCAAGCAAGTGAGGCTAAAGAGATTCAGAATCAGAATGAAGCTAAGGATATTAAAAATGTTTTTGATGCACATACAAGTTTTGGATTGGTTGGTGAATCATGTGTTATTCATATGGTGTTGCCATCAATGCCAAAGAGGGAGATTGTTGGAAACTGCAATTCAATAAATTATTGTATTGTCATTGATGTCAAACCTTAATTGGTGAGACTGTTGCTATCTAAGAAAGTACTATATCTATTTGATTGTTGAGAAGGATTAGGGCAAGGGTGATAACAATAGATCCTAGAGAAAGGTTGAGTTATTTGATACTTCAATGAGTACTTGATTAGGTGGCACAATGATAAGATAATGTATTGTTTATCTAAGTAAGAAGCAAGACTGAACAAGTAGGCTTAACCGAGTAGAAGTGAAGAAATCTAGTTTAAGCTGAGTGATGTTAGTGTCGACCTAGCCAGTATATGTCGAGTAAATTCAGTGTTGACCGAACATTAGTGTATTGCCGAGGAAGACAACATTAGCCGAGGGAAATAGTTTCAAGTGGTGACCAAGCTACGCAGTGATAACCGAGGAGTTGAACACAATATTGACTAAGCGTCAATAATTTACATTTGAGGAAGAATTCAGATTCCTAGCTGACATGTTTGAATTCTTGGATTATGTAAATCATGTCGACTTTATTTATTGACTATATGGAGCATTTAATACATAGTAAACCATTTTATTGTGATTCCAATAAAGAGATTAAAGATGTTTCTAGAAGGATGGATGAAGAACATAATGTTGGAAGGATTCAATGAATCTGACCTAAACCTAAGATCTACAGAGGAGATTAAGTGGAAAAAGATGGATCTACCTATCAAAGAGGTATTTAGGAAACCTAAGTATGAGGTTGAGAGAGAGATGCTAGAGTTGTTGTTATTGACTGAATAAGTAGAAGGCTGAAGGAGAAGGAGTTGATCAGAGTTGTGATTTCTTGAAGGGATTTCTGAGCAGATCAGTGATGGAGATGGAAATCAAACTCAATCAATAAGCTAGCATATATGTAAGAATTGGATCTATTATTTGCAAAGTGAGTTGTATGTTTTTCAAATCAAATATTACTGTTACTTTCTAATCATTGTATCAGTTAAAATCCTTTAATTAAGGTTGACCTAACATTCACTATATAAATCATTTAATCAAGGTTGCATTCTAATGGAATGTACTTAATTCCTCTAATAAGGCGCACTCCTAAAAAGGTGGTTGAAATCCTTTAACAGGGTCACACCTAGCAGTGTGTTTGTAAATCTTTGATAGGGTTGGCTTCTCACAGAGCTCACTTCAGAAGAGTGAAAATATCAGTAGCATGTTACAAAGTGGTTTTTCCCAAATTGGGTTTCCACTATAAATCCTGGTGTCAATACTTGTGTGAATGTTTTGGTTTGAACATTTCTATGTTTTGCAAGTTAAATACTGTTGGATAGTGGAATGCACTATTTTATATTTCTGGTATACATTCAGTAATGATCGAGTAGTTGTTGGTTATTATATCTGAGTTGTTGAAGTGTTTGAAAGTTTAATTGATACATCTGGACCTGAGAACAACTGATTCACCCCCCCCCCCTCTCTGTTGTTCTAAATCATATTAATAGTTTAGTTAATACAACTAAACATTATTTTAATGTTTTCAAATTTCTCATATGGTGTTTTAATTTAAAACTTATAAATAGCACTCATACATGCTTAACATGTGGACACGTTTGGCCAAATACATTTTTGCATTGCAGATAAGGCACAATAATTTGGGAACAGTTGCACTTCCAACACTAGTAGTCCCTTACTATCCCTTATTTTAGTTCCATTTGATTGTCAAATGATCTGTAGGAATGTATTTATATGCATTGACTTCAATCATTGTGCATCAGTTTGATTCTACCATTGACCTCTACAAAGTCTTTAGAAATTTAGTCCTAGTTGTGAGTCAGATGAATATCTAATCTTCTTATAAGTGTCTGACTACCAACTCCAACCATGTCACCGCTGACATACTCTTCCAAAAGAGTATTCTCAATCACCATTATTTAATCTTTTTGTTATCTTCATATTATTCTCTTTCATTCTTTAGCTTGTCAGAGAATCAAATATGTAGATAATTACACATTCCTTTCATCTACGAGAACATTTCTAAAGCCTTCATCAACCTTCACAAAGAGTATTGTCCCATGTGTTATTGATTCCTCTTTGATCATTTATTAATAAGAGTAATGAAAATTATTGAATCCAACTTGAAACTCCCCTTTATACTATCAACGACATAATAATCCTTGATATTGATCGAAGACATGATTGTTTTTCCCAAAGAATTTTCCCATGTCTTGCTGAGAGCCTTTCATAACCCACATTGACCTTGTCTTGTAATGCCACATTTGTCACAACATCCTAATATGGATAATTTCATTTACCTATGTATTGAAAAGGAAAGCGAGCATCCAATGATGATCCACTTTAGAGATTATAAACCATCATGGAGATATTTGGATATCGGGAACCTTTTGGAGTTTAAAACCCTTGGCCGCCCATAATACAAAGTTTTGAAAACACATACATTTCTTGATCATTTATGTTATTGGGAGTTCAGTGAATTATAGAAGTTAAAGAGTCATTGGACCAAGTCGGGAAGTCACTTAGGAATGAAACTTTATAAGCTTGTTCATACTTTTCATGTTGTGAGCCAACATAAATTGAGGGTATCATGACTTTGGAAACATTGAACTTTTAAATCTTGAACCTTGGGAATTGAACCTTTAAACTCTAGGCACTTTGAACTTTTGAAGTAACGAACCTTGAACCCAGAGCTTGCAATTTTGAACCTCTAAAAAATGAACCTGCACCTTTGAACCATTTTGTGCCCTTCAAACTGAACCATTGAACTTGTCCCGTTTGAACCTATTGAAGTCACTAATTTTGAACCCTGGAATTTGAACCCGTACCTTGAACTTTCAAACTATGAACATTTGAATTTTGGTTCTGAATTATTGAATTGTTAGGACTGTTGAACTTGAACTACTTCCTATGGTTCAACAATTATTTTGGATGCACCTTTATAAAATATCATCTTTACAAAAGATTATGAGAAAAATCATACAATTTTCACATTTAATCATCATTAATAGGACTAGGGGCTGGTTTTAAAAATTTAAATTGGGGGTGCCATAGGCAACCCAACAATTGGCTTTGTCTAGGGATGTGGAGTAAAAGGACACAAACAATTATCTAGTTAAAACCATTGCCTAATCCATTGGGAAATAGAGTTAGAGAAGCACAAGGCACATGGAGTTGCTTACAGACGGGTGGAGGGGAGCAAGGAAAAACCAACAAGCCAAAACCTAAACTAAACTAAGAATAAAAAAACTTGTAGAGCCCAAAACTTATTCACAAATATATATAGGTAGGAAAATCCTACCTCAAGAAGTAGATCCCATAAACACTTACACAAAACCATTTACTGACTGGGAGAAGTAGAAGCCTTTTCTCAACAATAAATTGTGTCTTTTTGGTGTGGCCCAAAACCATTGTCCTTTTCCAACCTCCTTAATGTTGAACACCAAACTAAGAGCCTGCATAAACTCTATAAATAAATGTCTATGCCCAAAGAGCCATGTCTCATCATGAACTTCTGAATTTTTTGGAAACATCTGCACATTACTTCTTAAATAATTTTCTATTTCTGATTAAAAAAAGTAATACGTAGAAATTCCTAGGGAAAAGGTTGTATCATTCTTGCAATCACCACTATTAAGATCATAATTCTTGAAATAATTTTGATCATTTGAATTAATCTCAGAATTGAGAGACACTTTTTCATGCATGGGGTCCAACTTAGTTGAAACAACTTCATTATTTTTTGCTAAAATTAAATCTGCAAACTCCCTATCCAAACTTAACGCATGAAATGAATTAATACGTGCATCATTCTCCTTGAAATCCATTTATTCAATGGATGACAAGAACTACTTTATGGTCTCTTCTTCACAAAATGAAGTACTACCCAAATCGGCCAACCGTTCTTGGGGCTGCAACATTTTATCAGGTTGGCCATTATCTTATTTTATTTTTGAGTTTTCTTTTTCAATCAAATTTTTAGAATTCAAAAAATCTTTACCAAAGCATGGCTTCACTTTATTGTCAACACAAGATCCATTAGGAAGACATAGTATTGTTTCATTTTCAAAATGAAATAATTCAACAATAGGATCATTACAAAGTTTTAAACATAAAGAATCATTTTTATCCACTTCCTGTGTAAAACCAAAAGCTTCATACTCTAGTTGAATGCAAATCTAAAAAATTTCGTTCTTTAGACTTTTTGAAACAAGATGTTTTTCTACACTTTCAAGACTGAAATTATCCATTTTTTAGTAAGAGGAAGACTTCAACAAATCTTTTTCATTGAAGCTCACATGTTCTTTAATGTTGTATTGGTCATTTGTGCTTACCAATGTCAGATCCTCATGAGGTTTAATTATTTCTTGCTAAAATTATTTCTCATTCATGATGAGGTAATTATAGGTGAAATATGAAATCGAGATGACTGGAGCCTTACCATCATCAACACTTAGCTCTTCTTTCAACTATGATACCCTTTTTTCATATTCTTTCAGCTCTTTCAATTTATGAAATCTAGAGTAGAGACTTCTCCACAAAAGTGTAGATGCATGGTCAACTTCTATACTCAGCTTGGTTTTAACAGCATGAGAAATTCTCTCTTTGAAACGATTCAAGAAGTCATGTATCACTTTGTCATTCATCTCAAGAATTTCCAAGATGGTAGGATTTGGTCGTTTCCCCTTTCTCTCAACCTTTTGATTTTGCATGATGAATTAATAGAGTTGCATATCCTGCATACACAAAGATATTTAATAAAACTAAGAAAAGAAAGTACTGATCTTTCATTTCTAGATCCCCAGTAGAGTCACCAAAAATATGTTAGTAAACAAATTTGTCCTCATGAAAATACCTTCACAAATGACTCTTGAAAGCCCAAAGTTGGAAGACAAAAGTAGAACTAACAAATGAGTCACTTATAATGGTGATGTGCAAGTGCTCTCTAAATTTTTATATGAAGGTACAAATCCATTCATTATATTTACAATGAATAAAATCACTAGTCATGCCTTTAACCAGAAGGCACAGAAGGAAAACTACCATCTATCCATAAACATGTAATAGATGTGAACATGACAAATGAATGAATAAAAACTAAGGACTTACATATTCCTATCTTCACACCCATAATTAGTAAACCAAGAGAAATATTTAAAATTCATTTTAGACATATGCAATATTTGGAACTCACAGATTCCATTACACACATAAGCACAATTTGGTAAGCATAAATTTATTAAAGGAAACTGTATAAACACATAGATTAACTACAACCAAAATTAATAAATACATTTAAACACAAAGATCAATCATGTATTCAATTTCTTGCTTTGATAAAGATAATAGACAACATACCATCCTCTCCCCTACATATAAAATTGTGTTTGAAACTTAAACTTATTACCCTTCCCCCTGTTACAATAAGAAATTGTCTTCTCCCCTGTAGCACACAAAATTTTGAAGAACCTAACCCTTTTTTGTGGCCCACCTTACAATAAATAGTTACACATGCTCTTTAGTCAATTCAGTAACTGAATTTTGAAAATCTAATATCAATTTTAAGAGCTTTCTCAAAGTCTCATAAAAACTCTTAAATTTTTTTATGAATACCCAAGTAATGTTTAGTTAATACAACCAAACATTATTTTAATGTTTTTCGGCTTTCCCATATGGTGTTTTAATTAAAAACTTATAAATAAAACTCATATGTGCTTAACATGTGGACAAGTTTGGCCAAATACATTTCTACATTGCGGATAAGGCACAATAATTTGGGAACAATTGCACTTCCAACACTGGTAGTCCCTTACTATTCCTTATTTTAGTTCCATTTGATTGTTAAATGATCTATGTGCATGTCTTTATATGCATTGAATTCAATCATTGTGCATCAATTTGATTCTATCATTCCCCTTTGCAAAGTTTTTACAAATTTGGTCCTAGTTGTGAGATGGATGAATATCCAATCTTCTTATAAGTGCCTAACTACCAACTTCAACCATGTCTCCTCTGACATACTCTTCCAAAAGAGTAGTCTCAATCACCATTATTTAATCTTTTTTTTATCTTCATATTGTTCTCTTTCATTCCTTAGCTTGTTAGAGAACAAAATGTGTAAATAATTGCACATTCCTTGCATCTACGAGAATATTTCTAAGGCCTTCTTCAACCTTTGCAAAGAGTATTGTTCCATATGTTATTGATTCCTCTTTGAGAATATATATTAATAAGAGCAATGAAAATTATTGAATCTGACTGGAAACTCCCCTTTATACTATCGATGACATAATGATCCTTGATATTGATCGAAGACATGATTGGTTTTTCCAAAGAATTTCCCCATGTCTTGTTGAGATCCTTTCATAACCCACACCGACCTTCTCTTGTAATGCCACATTTGTCACAACATCCTAATATGGATAATTGCATATGCCTATGTGTTGAAAAGAAAAGCAAGCACCCAACGATGATCCACTTTAGATATTATAAACCATCACAAAGATATTTGGCTATCGGGGAAACTTTTGGAGTTTAAAACCATTGGTCACCAATGATATAAGGTTTTGAAAACACATAAATTTCCCGATCATTCATTCTATTGGGAATTCAATGAATTATTGAAGTTAAGGATCCACTAGACCAAGTCAGGAAGTCACTTAGGAATGAAACTTTATAAGCTTGTTCATACTTTTCATGTTGTGAGCCAAAATGAATTGAGGGTATCATGACATTGGAAACATTGAACTTTTAAATCTTGAACCTTTGGAATTGAACCTTCGAACTTTGGGCACTTTGAACTTTTGAACCAATGGATATTGAACCCATTGAGCTTACAATTTTGAACCTCTTAAAATGAACTTGTACCTTCAAACCATTTTGTGCCCTTTGAACTGAACCATTGAACGTGTCCCCTTTGAACCTGTTGAAATCACTAACTTTGAACCCTTGAATTTGAACTTGTACCTTGAACTTTCAAACTATGAACATTTGAATTTTGGTTATGAGTTGTTGGATCATTCAGACTATTGAGCTCGAACTACTTCTCCTATGGTTCAACAATTCTTTTGGATGTACCTTTATAAAATATCATCTTCACAAAATATTATGAGAAAAATCATGCAAATTTCATATTTAATAATCATTAATAGGATAAGGTCCTAGTTTTAAAATTTTAAATTGGGGGTGTCATAGGCAAGCCAACACTATGTGAATGATCTTCTCCAAGATTCTTGAGAAAGACATGGAATAGATTGGGATTGTTGAAATATTTCAATGTTAGGATTCTCCCTACCAAGGTCAACCACTTAATCTTCCAACCCTCTAGGCACCCTATGCAATTGTCCACCAATCTACTCCAAGGAAAATATCTACTTTCTCCTACAAAAAGTGGGATACCTAAAAAATTTCTAGGAAGCTTCCCAAATTTAACCCTTAAGATCCTACAAAACTCCCTTTGTTCTCTATGGTAGTATTCAAGTAGACTAATTCTAACTTATGTCAATTAAGTTTTTTTCCTACAGGCCTCAAACTATTAATCCAAGGTTGATCAGATAATTTGAGCTTCTCTGAGAGGACACCCTATAATGTCATAAATTTGACCTTATCAAAGTAAAGTTATCTTCCCTTGAGAGTGAAGTCCACAACATAAATTCAAAACTAGTGGAAATATATTATTTATAGATCAAGAGAAGAAATATTTTGTTTTGAAAAATGGAAATACTAGACCAAGGACGCCAGTGCAGCATGCAGACATCTGTGCAATGCATTGTATTCCTGTACCAACCGTGACAAAAATTTCCCAGAATATGGAGAAAACCCAGGTTTGTACTTCAAACAACTTGCAAAATACAAAGCTAGAAATATAACAAAAATACTATATAATGAAGATAAAAATGATCAAGATAATTAAACAAAAGAAAACCTTTGTGCAGTTGAATTCTTCCAAGAAACTTGCACACATACAAGAGAGGGAAAATTGTTTGGGGTTGTTTGGAGACTTACCTTAGTCAAGTCCCTATTTTGGTGTTTCCACCTCCACAGTAGGTAGATACATAAATAGATTAAAAAGATAAATGAATAATAGATAACATAATAGAAACAAAGTCCTCTTAATTAAGGAAAACCCCTATTACATAAGACAAGCAATAGAAACAAACCTCTCTTGAGGGAGGAAAGCCCATATTGCACAAGATAAATGATAGATATGGGATGTGATAGATCCCAAGATGCTTAAAGACATGAGAGAGAGAGAGAGAGAGAGAGAGATTACCAAATGTGCTTGAGAAAGCTAAGAGATATAGAGATATTGTTGTAAGGAGCAATGTAGCTAATAATAAATTGTTGTAGCAAAATGAGAGAGCAAGAGAATGCTAATATTGTAAGTGAGAGATCATAGGGAGAGAGATTATAGAGCTTGAATGAAGATAAATATATCAATTTAGAGAGAGAGAGAGAGGGGGGGGGAAGAGGCTTCTAGATCATTCTAGAATATTTTGGGTCATTCCATGATGCAAGGGTAGATGGGGAGAGGGGTCAAAGGCACACCCTAACTAGGTCCACCTTACAGAGATCACACGCGAAAGCAACAACACAACAAGTGAGAGAGAAAATGCAGAGATCTTTCATATATTATCTTCAAATTGATTCATACATGTCAGGCTGTAAGGCCTTCCCAATTTTGGCCAGATATTACAATCAAGTACAGGAGTCCTCAAACATGCGAGGATCTGCCAACAATCTCTAATTTTCTATCTTCTATCTTCCATCCAAAACTTACCTACTAAAATCTAACCAAACAACTACATTTATACAAGAGGCTACCAAACCAAGTCGGCCTTCAGATCCACCATCAATGGAAGGAATGAATAGATCTAGGTCCACACTCTTCCCAATGATAGATACCAACATTAAATCTATGACCCAAATTAAATGCACAAGTCAGCCTCAACAGAAAACCAAAATAAACAACTCGGTAAGCAAGGAAACCGATCACCAACCAAGCATCATAGAGTGCCAGGAAAATTCACCAAGTGCCAAAGAGATAACCAACCAACACTGGTGAACAAAGGAAATCGAGCAACACCGAACCAACTCGGTCAAATAAGGAGCTGAGCAACACAGAAAACTACAAACATCATTTTGGTGACATAAGATTGCTAAGGACCTGAGATACTCCTACATCAGACGCCTGGGGTTATTTGAAATGATTCTCCAAATCATGAAATAGGTATGATCTGAGTTGCATCCAACTCAAATTGTGAAATCCATGAATTGTCTTCAATCGGTCTATTCTTCCACTTTACCAGATATTCCATGTACTATTTTCCTCTTGTACTTCTACCAATTCTTTGCTCCAAAATGTGTTCAACTTCTTCCATCTATTTCTTAGGATAATCCATTGGTACTATCATTTCTTCATCCTACTCATGATACTCATACAAATCAGCAATGTTGAAAATAGGTGATATATCCATATCATCAGGTAACTCAATCTCATATGTATTTCCACTGCCAAATTTTTTCAGAATCTTGCAAGGGCCAAACTTCTTCATTTTCAGCTTCCCATATGTTCCAACAGGAAATCGACCTTTCTTCAAATGAACCATTACTTCATCATCGACTACAAAAGTCTTATGTCTTCCTGATCTATCAGCTCTGTCTTTGTATTTCTGATTACTTACTTCTAGCTTATATTTCACATCTTCATGTAATGTCTTCATGTACTCAAAAAACTTCACTCCTTCAACACTCCTCTTTCTTTCATCATCAATATCCCTCAAATCATATATACCTCTCGGTTGTATGTCATTTACAATCTCAAAAGGTGTTTTTCCAGTACTCCTATTCACTAAATTATTGTATGCAACCTCTGCTTGTGCCAACACATAATCCCAATTACTTGGTGTGTCTCCAACTAAGCATCTCAAAAGATTTTCCAAACTTCTATTCACAACTTCTGTCTGTCCATCGGTTTGTGGGTGAAATGTAGAACTACATCTCAACTCGGTGCCAAACTTTCTCCAAAGAGTCTTCCAAAATTATCCAAAAAATTTACTATCTCTACTCCTCGGTAATCCATGCAATCTGACAATTTCCTTAAAGAAAAGATCTGCTATATGTACTGCATCTTATGTCTTTCTACATGGTATAAAATTTTCCATTTTAGAAAATCTATCCACAACAACAAATATAGAATCATAACCTCTTACTGTCTTTGGTAAGCCAAGAACAAAATCCATATTGATGTCAATCCAAGGTTTCTCAAGAACATAAATCAGTGTATACAATCCAGTATTCTGACTTACTCCTTTTGCAACTTGACAAATTTCACAACTTTTCACAAATTTCTGAACATCTTTATACAACTGTAGCCAAAAGTATTTCTCCTTAAGAAAATTTAATGTCTTATCAACTCCAAAATTTCTAGCCAAACCACTACTATGTTTCTCCTTTATCAAATTATTTCTCATTGCTCCTCTCAGTATACACAACTGGATACCTTTAAACAACATACCTCCTTGCATAAAATATTCATCCCATTTAGTACTTGGTTGATCTTGAATAGGTGCTCTGCACTTTCTCCATGGCTCAGAAAAATCAAGATAAAATTCATAAGAATCTCTCATGTCATCAAAGCCAAGAACTTCAATTTTCATCTTGGTCATCAAAGATCTCCTTCAACTCAATGCATCAGCAACTCGGTTAGTGACTCCACTCTTGTGCTTTATCACAAATGTATAACTCTAAAAATACTCAACCCATTTCATATGTCTCTAATTCAACTTATTTTGACTACCCAAATACTGTAAAGCCTTATGATCGGTATACAACACAAATTCACTCGATATCAAATAATGTCTCCATTTCTTCAGTGCTTGAACAATAGCATAGGATTCTTGATCATACACAGAGTATTTCCTTTTTGCATCATTCAACTTTTCACTAAAGAAAGCAACAGGTTTACCTTCTTGACTCAATACAGCTCCAATTGCACTACCACTTGCATCACATTCCACTTGAAATACCTTATTGAAATCAGGCAATGCCAAAATAGGCAATTCAACAACCTTCTGCTTCAAAGTCTCAAAACTTTTATTAGCTCCATGGGTCCACTTGAATTCCCTTTTATCTCCTCTCATAGTCTCAGTCATAGCATTACATATTGAACTGAAATTCCTAATGAAATTTCGGTAAAACTTTCCAAACCATGAAATGATCTTACCTCGCTAGCACTCTCAGGTGTAGGCCAATTCAAAATAGCTTCAACCTTTTCAGGATCCATTTTCAAACCATCAGTTGAAATCACAAATCCCAAATACACAATCTCCTCTTTCATGAATGAACACTTTTTTAGATTATCAACAACTTTTATTCTTTCAACCTCTACAAAACTTGTCTAACATGCAACAAATGTTCTTCTTTGGTCTTACTGAATATCAGAATATCATCATGATATACAATCACAAACTTACCCAAGAATTTCTTCAAAACTTCATTCATCAATCTC
Organism: Chamaecyparis obtusa; assembly: GCA_027943335.1. Lineage (NCBI taxonomy): Eukaryota > Viridiplantae > Streptophyta > Pinopsida > Cupressales > Cupressaceae > Chamaecyparis > Chamaecyparis obtusa. The sequence goes on along the minus strand of BSBK01003091.1, from coordinate 4,611,569 downwards.
ATAAAAGTACTCAGTGCATTAGTTAAACCAAAAGGCATAACCAACCACTCATACAAACCTTCTTTTGTCTTGAAAGAAGTCATCCATTCATCACCTTCTCTAATTCTGATCTAATGATACCTACTTTTCAAATCAATTTTGGTAGAATACTTTGCTCCAGTCAAACTATCCATTATGTCATCCATTCTCAGTATAGGAAACCTATATTTCATTGTTATCTTGTTGATTTCTCTAGAATCAGTACACATTCGCCATTCTCCATTCTTCTTCAGTGCCAATACAATAGGTACTACACAAGAACTCAAACTTTCTCTGATCAAACCTTTTTGCAAAAATTCTTGAATCTGTCGGTTCAATTCCTGATTCTCGGTAGGTGTTAACTGATGTGGTGTCTTATTCGATAAAATATCTCTAGGGATTAGATCTGTGAAATGATCAATGCTTCTCTTCAATGGAAAACTATCAAGTACATTATCAAAAATGATTTCACTATACTTGGTGAGTAACTTATCAATCTCTTCAGGCACACTATCCTTTGTTTTCTTACTTAGTTTGTTAGTAATCACAATAAAACATACATCATTCTTCTTCAAATCCTTAACAAACTTACTTCCTTCCACTAAGAAAACTTTCACAAATGTGAAAACATTACTAACAGTTTCTTCAATCAAAGGTAACAAGATTTGTCTTCTCCCATAAGCCCAAATAGTATATTTATGAAATCTCCCATCATATATAGCATGTCTATCATATTGCCAAGGTCTACCCAACAAAATATGACAACAATCCACAAGCATGATATCACATAACACCTTATCATAGTACTTTCCAATTTTCAAATTCACATGGGTAAAAGCACAATAAGGTGTCACCCTTTTACAAAGGAAGAGGATAACAAAATCAAAGTTGTTCAACTTCAATATTATAAAAATGACATTTGTGTTTGGAATTTGAAGATGATGTAAACTAATTAAATGTGATAAAATAGATGAATTTTATGATTAATATTTTTAATAATTTTTTTGAATAAGAATTGATATGTTTTAAAAAATTTTAAAGACAATTTTTCAATTGCTGAAAAATGCTGAAAATTAGGGGTCTAGTTCCCACCAAAAAATTATAGGTAAATAAACATTTTTCCCTTAATTTCAAAATATGTCATAGATGACATATATAGCTAGTGCATGAAGAAATAAAAATAGGTTTTTGACCTATATTTTCTCTTTTATAACAATTTAAATTCCAACTCATTGAAATCGACAATTTTCATCTCGCAACATATTTTTCATAACAAATCTATCCCAATAAAAAAAGGAAATATATATTCTTGAAAAGGACTCTCTCCTCTAGTGCACCATATGTTTTTCAAATTTATTTAATATGATTTACTATTTTTTTCCTTCTCTGAATCAACATCTCCTTGACTGTTAAAATACCTACTTGTAATATTTGTTAATTACAATAAACTATGTCAAATTAAAACACTATAAAATCTATATGATGATATTCTTGACTCTGATCTCTACATAAGGGTATTTTTTTATTTAAAAAAAAATATCATTAAAAAGATTAGGAGTTATTGAAATGCCACTTTTCTGAAATAATTTTATTTTTATGGTAATTGGACCCAAAGTTGTATAAAACATGCATTTAATATATATTTCCAATTGAAAAATTTAAAGCACTTATCTAGAATGAATCTAGCTAGACCATATGTTTGGCCAAAATTACTTTTTATTTAAAATACTAAAATTCAGCTGTGTTGATAAGTTAGTCTAAAATGTGACACCTCATTGTGCTTTTACCCACATAACATTGTTCACTTACCAAGAGTGTATGCTCATCTTTGATCCATGAAATCTGACAAGGCTTCGGATGTTCCAACCTTTTCAACTACAACTTTGTGACCATTTCCTTAGATGCCAGATTCTATGAGCTACCACTGTCAATGATTACCTTCTAAACTTTATCAGAAACTCTACATCTGGTCTTGAACAAACTTTTCCTTAGCGGATCTTCCTTTTTACTTTCACTCCAAAGTGCTCTCCTTACCATCAAGTTATTTTCCTTCTCAGGTTCATTCGATGACTCTTCTTACACCAAAGCATTTGTACTACTACTAGCCTTCTTACTTGCATGTGTACATTCAAATGATCTATGTCCTTCTTCTCCACAATTGTAACAAGTTCCTTTGAAACCACCTATTTTATAACCACCTTGGTAGTTACTGCCTCTACCTCTAGATGAACTTTCACCTTTCCACTCGGTCTTGCCTTTATCTAGAGTTATCTTTTCAGGTTCATATCTACTATTTTCACCATAAAATCTACCTCTTCCTCTAGGTAATCTACCACCTCTACCTCTTTGTCTTTGCTCATGTCTCTTGTTCAATTTCTCCTCATCTTTTAATGCAAATTGATAAGCCTCTTCAATGTTCTCCAATTTGACCAAACTTGATTTCTTCTTGGATGGAAACTCTCAAACCATTCAAGTATCTAGCAATTCTTTCCAAATCATCTTCATCATGTCCAAATCTGATATTTAGTCTATAGAATTCCTCAGTATGTTATTTTATCGAGCTATATTTCTACCTCAAACTTTGCATTTGCCTGTATGCAATGAAAATATGAACCTATTTGCTGCAAATGAAAAACACCAAAACACCAAACAAAATTACATTAGATGTTAGTAATTTCAAATGCAACAAAATAAGTAATCTTCACTACAACTTTCGATGAGCTAAAACAAGGGCACCTAAAGCCTTGTTTAATTTTCTCTTTGAGATTATGTGGGTATGCTCTCCCAACACAAATGAAATGCAAGACTAATGCAAAACTAGGAGATGCAAACTAAATGATGGTGAAGGGATTGAGAACAAGTATGAGGAACTTGTCCCAAGCTTCACAAATGATAAAGATTAAGATTGATGCAAGATTGATTCTAGATTATGATAATGATAAACAAGATTAAGATGTAAGATGAATGCAACAAGATTAAGAAACTATGCTAAAGATGTAACAAGATCTAGATTAGCAACAAGATTAGAATGCAAAGAAAGAACTAGAACTAGAACTAGAACTAGAATGATTAAGAATGCTAGAAGATGCAAGAGCTAAGAGATTAAGAAGAAAAAGAACTTAGAAGAATTTGTCTAAAATGAGGAGTGAGGCCTCCTTTTATAGAAAATGAAAAGAATTGGACGGTGGAGATTAAGAGGCAAAAGAATGAGTGGCTAGGATTAAAGATTAGGTAGGGTTTGGAAAAGATGAAGAGGCAAAATAAAATGAGTGGATAGGATTAAGAGGCAAAAGAAATGAGTGGATAGGATTAAGAGGCAAAAGGTGAAGTGGCAAAAGTCAAACTTCACTTTTAGAGGGAAAGAAAAATTTAAAAATGATTGGTGGAGAAAAATGACGAAGAGGTGGCCACCTTGGAAAAGGTGATTGTGCACATGTTTAGAGGCAATCCACCTTTTAATCAAGGTTAGAGGAATATTTAGAAAAAGGTAAGCATAGGAAAAAGGGAAGAGGAATTAAATTAAAATAAATTTAATTTAATCATGGTTTAGAAGAGATTTAGGCTAGTGGAGGAATAAAATAAATAAAATTTAATTTATAGAGGGAAATGGAGAGTAATATATTAAATTGAATTTAATATATTATAGTATTTAAATAAAATTTAAATACAAAGGGAAAATGAATTTATTTAATTAAAATAAATTTAATTAAATAAATAGAGGAATATAACGATTATAGTCAATTAATAAAATTAACTATAATGTTAAGGGAAAATATTAATAAAAATTAACATTAGTGTGAAAGGATAATTTTAGGTGTCTACATTTTGCCCCTCTTTGATGCGGTGTCAAAATTGGCATTGCGTCAAAGAAGAAGAAAATGAGATGCCCCAGGACTCATGCCTAAGAAATGACGAGAAGAGGATGAGGATGGTGCCCCCTCAAGAAAATTGAGCAAAAAATTAATTTTGACAATTTTCTCGAAAAGGAAGGGTGAGAATAGAGGAAGTGAATAAAAGAAGGCCTCAAATGCAAAATGAACCCAAATGTAGACTATTGTTGTGTTAACATGGGAGAGCATAGCCTATTTTGATATTGTTGTTGACGTTATGCACCAAGGTATGAGGAACCAAGATGACCATGTGCCAAGTACATGATAAAAAAGGTCAAATATAACCATATGTCTTATGACACCATGATATGGAAGACCATGATGCCCCTGTGACAATAGGATGCAAAGACCATGATAGATGCAAAAAATATTAATACATACAAGCAACAAGAAAGCATGCACAAAAAACCAAAAGCAAGCCAACATATTGCCCCTAGTCAAGCTGAAAACCAATTGATTGAGTGATTAAGAGGGCAGGGCCTCAAGGATTGGGAAGGATACATCCCATGATGATGATTGGATTTGAAATTGATCAATTGATTATCAACTGATTTGGTTTAATACGATGGCTTGATTATAGATTAATGTGCTAGATTGCAAGATTGGATTGCATATATTAATATTGATTGCACTTGATTGGATTGACTTAGGATCTTTTGGATTTATAAGGATTTTTTTTTTTAAATGACTTTTTTTTCAGGATTATATATCAAATTTTTTGAATTTTTTTAGGATCATTTTATATTGTTTTTGGATTTTTATATTTTTTAAATTTATTTGGATGTTTCAATTGGATGGAATGGGATTGGAAGAGAATACGATTTGATAATATGAGATTGAAAAGCATGTGAGGGGAATAAATAGATTGGATTAGAAGATAAATAGATTTGATAGAAAAGATGGTTTGAATAGGATGAAGGGATGGTTAAGGAATTGGATAGGATGGGATAGGAAAAAGGATAAGTGGATTTGGACCAATGAAAAGGGATAACCAAGGAATGATAGAGGATGAAAGGATGGACGGATGTTAGGTATAAAATGAATGTATGGAAGGGAGGGAATAGATAGGAGATAGATGGAATGAATGGATAGGTAAGGGTAGGATATGGAAGACTATAGGATGGGGGATATAGGGATGGAGATCCAAGAACTATATGGAAAAGGAGTTACATGCCCCAAACTTGAAGGAGGAGAATGGAGGATGGAAATATGGAGGATAAAAATATATAGGATGGATGGATAATGCGGAAAGGATATTTATGGAGGAAGTGAAGGCTTGTGTTGTCCAAAGCATGCATGGATATTTTCTTTGTATTTTAGTACCTCTAGTTTATTATGAAGGGAAAAGGTATGAAAGTGGAAGGTGGATGGATAAGGGATATGAGATGGAGTGTATGAAGAGGATATGGGATAATAGATATGGAGGATATAGATAGAATTGGATAATAGATAATGGATGAAGGAAATGTATAGGACAATCAAAATCAAGGACATGGGAAGGCGTATGGACTCAAAGAGTATTATGAATGATGGATTAATCTAATGAATATGAAGATGACTATGAGATGGAAGATAAGGATTTCAAGATCAAATATGTGAAAATGGATGGAATTATGAAGGAAAATGGATGTGTATGGAGTAAGGGCTATGTAAGGTACATTTGGATAGAGGGAATGCATAGGATAGTCAAGATCAAAGAAGGGAAAGGAAAGGATAATGAACTTAGATAGGAAAATGGATGGTGGATAGGTAATGTGGAAGATATTTATGGTAGCATAGTATGGATGGATCTTGCCCCCAAGTATAGAGTGCAAGGGGAGGGATTACACATGACGCTTGTTTTCTAAGTTTTCATCATGGTACTTGTCCAAGGTGCCTGATTGCCAAGTTTTCACCATTGGATGATTTATTTTTTCTTTTCTTTTTTTTTAACTTTTTTTACTTCTTTTTTTCTTTTTTTTCTTTTTTTTGAAAAACTCAAGCCTGATGCTCTTTGGATAATGTTCCTTGAGAAATATATGCTATGATTGGCCAAGGCTGCTGAAAGGTAAGCTCAAAGATGTTGATAATGGTGATGGTAGGAGAAATATATGGAGATAAGGTAGATGGTGGCTAAGGATTTATGCATAAGATGGGGTAAGAGGAATTGGAGGATATGATATGGAAGGATAGGGAGTAGATATAGGAGTTGTATATTGGATAGGGTATTGAAAGGTTTGTGTGGGAGTAGGTAGAAATGATGGAAAGATCAACATTGACACACACCTTGAAGGGTAGTGGATAAGTGAAGGGATAATGGATTGGCTAGCATGAGGTTTTGATGTAGGAAGTGATGTGGATTTTGGGACACAAGGACCCTGAATAGATGGAGGAGAGAATGGACGATATTTGGAAGAATATGAAATGGAAGTCTTTGGAAGCTTGAATGTCAACTTTGATTTTTATTTTATATTCTAGTCCTTGAAGAAAGACTTGGGAATCCACATAGATTTTGATTTTTCTTTATGTTTATGTTCTTTTGACCGCAATTCTTCCATGATGGATTTAGGAACCCATATTTTCTTTGATTTTCTTTTTTCCTTGGAGGATCCTTGTGGTCTCTTGAGTATTTCCCTTTTCTTAGTAGTCACATGTCGATTAGATAGGACATGGTGATCTTCATATGTAAGTGGATTCTTGTATTTATGATTTTTGTGTTGTACATCCAAATTGCTTCCAAAAGACTTGGGAATTGTGGATGAATGAGGCTCATATAATGGGTTTTGATGGATGGATGGATAAAAATATCTCAAGGATGCATATCTTTTTTGATCTTGAGGTATGGTGGAAGAAATAAATGATGAGCTAGGAGTGAGAGGTATAGTGGATGGAGGAACATAAGGACCTAAAATGGATGGAAGGGATGAAGGGTTTAACATTGGGATATAAGGGCCCAAAATGGATGAATGGGATGAAGGATTTCCTTTAGGGATATAGGGGCCCAAGATGGATTTGGAAGATAATAAAGGAATATGTTTACACTTGAATGGAGGTATATACTATGTAGGAAGGATATGAGCATCTTTAGAGTGAGTGGTATCACCAAGGCCATCAAGTGTAGGGTTTCCTTTTCCTTGAGAGGCTCCTTAATAGGAATAATAAGAGCTTGAGGAGGAATATGATCTTGTGAAGGATTAGGATCTTGCAATGGAGGATCAAGAAGGAGAGTGGGATCTTGTGGAGGATTAGGATCATGAGGGGAATTAGGGGGAATAATGAGATCTTGAGAGGGATTGGAATCATGACATGGAGATGAATGGGTACTTTGATCTTGACTTTGGGAAGGATTATGTGGTGGAGTGGAAGGGATGGTATGATCTTGAGATGGAAGGCTATTATGGAATGGGGTGGGGGGAATGCCTTGATCTTGATTAGGAATGGGATAATGAGGTGGATCAAGAGGGATAGGACGATTTTGCAAAATAAGGGGATCAAGGAGTGGAGGAATGCTTGGATCTAGAGGATGAGAGGAATCCTTGTTATCATGATTTGGGACAAGGTCTCAATATTGTGGACTTGTAAGGGTGATGTTATGGAGGGGTTTGGATCTTCAACTGTAATCTCTCCTTTGTCAATGAGGTCTTGGACAAAGTTTTTAAACTTTAAGCACTTCTTGATATCATGTCCCTTGACGCGATGATAATCATAATATTCATTTTCCTTATGCCAAGTGGGTTTAGGTTGACTCTCATCAAATGGAATAGTGTTTGGAAAAACCATCATGTTTTTCTCAACAAGTAGGTGGAATATGACATCAAGAGGGTCTGCAAGGGGAGTGTACTATCTAGATTTGGGTGATTGTGAAGCTTTGGAGGATAGGAATGATGTGGATTTTGGAGGATTAGAATTATGTGGAGGTTGAGGGTTAGATGGAGGATTGAGGTTTGATGGTGGATGAGGATTATGGATTTGGAGAAAGTGGGGACATATATCTTCAAAGGTTTTCTTTTGACATTCATTTTGCAAGCTTAGAATGGTATTTCTAAGTTCTTCAATCTCTTGGGCAAGATTGGGTATGTTAGCGGCACGATAGGGGTGATGGAAGGAATTGTGTGTGGATAAAGGATAATGAGGTGGTTTTCCCTTGTTAAAGGTAGAAGAAGGATAAGGAATGTGATATGTATTGGGATTGGATATGACTTGAGGATTGATTTGGTAGGTGGGTTGGATTAGAGGTATAGTTTGAGGATTAGGATTTGGCACTTTGAAGTCCTCAACCATTTTGTGAAACCAGTCCATATTCATGATGTTTGAATTAGAGATTTTGGATTGGATTAGAGGAAGATGATGTAGATGAAGATTTGAATTAATATTGAAAGATTTGATAATGGATGAAATAGGAACTTAGGACTAGGAGCAAGTTTGGACTATTGGTTTAAAAGGGCAAGGCCTCAAGGATTTGATATGATTGGATGATGGATTTGATTGATTTAGAGGGTAGGGCCTCAAAGTTGGATTTGATTTGATTTGATTTGGATGATGATTAAAGGCCAAAGATTATGATTGTGCTCCTAAGCCAAAAGTGGAAGATTGGAAGATGGTGTGGATAAGACTTGGATTAAGAATAGATAAATGATTATCAAGATGACATGATTAAGATTATTATTAGGACCTTGACTTGATTATGAAAATTGATTTGGTTTATGGTCCTAAATGATACATTAATAATAATTAGGATAAGAAGAATGTGGAGTGTGATTAAGAATGATTAGGAGGCGATGTAAAGATCATGTGGAAAGGTTGACTTGGAGGTAAAGTTGACAAAAATATTTTTGTTGTACTTGAAATGCTTTGCTTTGTTTGTTTGTTTTTTTTTGAATTTTTGAATTTTTGAAGTTTTATGATTTTTTTTTAAATTTTTTTTTGGAATTTTAAAAATGCAAAACACACAATGCAAAAGGAAAAATTCCTAAGGCTCAATTTGGTTGATGTGTCCCCTTTTGTTTCAAGTGGGGAAGGTTTTAAATATTCAAACACATCAAACACACCAACAACCTATTCAAGTTTTAACTAGGATGTACAAGCTCAACTAAGGGGTGTCCTCGATATACACAAGGTACGTGAGGCCCAAATCTATAGATGAAAGAGAATCCTACAAAACAACCGAGAGGAAATGGTAACCCAATCTCCACCTTCACTTCCCAAAGGTATAAAGTTCTTTGGGGCTTAGCCAAGATTGACAATATTCTACTTCCAAGAGGTCTGTCTTTAGATTCAAGCCTCACTATTTATACTCCATCGGAACACGGGAGTTGAGGTCGTCCCCTAGAGTGATCACTTCTCTAGGTAGCCCCCCTAAAAATAAATCAAAATAAAGCAAGATCCCTTATTTATGTTCCCCTCAAAATCCTTAACAAGGATGCAAGAAGAAACCATAAATAAGAAAATCTTGAGGATTAAAAGAAAAGGGGTTCATTTTAAGCCCAAATCCAAATGTGAATGATTAATTTTAAGCCCCTTTTTTCAATGTGAGGAAGACACAGCAAACAAGTTGATCAAAAGAAAGAAATGATTTTATGATGAAGAAGAGGACAAGTAGCACTTTTTACAAGGTAAATAAGAAGGTTTGGAATATGTGCACCTTGATTTTACACTTTCTAATTTATTTTATTTTATGCTCCTTTGACCCACTTTGATGAGCTCCAAGTTGCCTTCACAAACTCCAATCAAGTGTGTGAAATCATGAAGGAATATGATGATTCAAAGAAAATGCATTGAATTAGTTGATTCCACATGAAATAACAACTCATAATTGACTGATTTTATCATGCATTGAACTATGTGCAAATAAAGTGAAAGCTCATTATAATTTTTTTAATTTATTTTTTGCATTTGGCCTAGTCAACAAGATCTGATTTTTTCACTATGATTTCGGCCACAAAAATAGAAATTCAAAATAGAGACCCCTACTAAAAAATAGAGAGATTTCCAGAAATGTAAAAATTTTGGAAAAATTCCTTAATTTGTGCCCTAGGACCTGATTTATCAAAATAAACCAGTTTTTAAAGATTGAACTTTTGACCCATATTTGTGCATAAAAATAAAAAAAACACAAAGAACAGGCCATGTGTAAAATTCTCAGACCTTTTTGAAAATGTAAAAATATCTGAAAAAGATAGAGATTTGCAACCAAAAATGAATTTTCATTGAAAATCATAAAAAAATTCTAACTCGTGGAAAAATGATCAGAAAAATTTGTGCTTCGGACTGAGACATACTATGATGATCCTCCACCTAAAAAAAAAAATTCAAACCAAAACTCCCAACCGTTTGAAAGATATGATCAAATATTTCAAAAAACTCTAGATTTTTCTCTTCAACTCAACCTACACAAGTATTAGCATGGAAAAATCTTCAAAAGTGTAGATCCAATAGGGAAGTGGGTCCCACCGGGTGAGCCAAAATGTATGCAATGAAAATATGAACCTATTTGTTGCAAATGAAAAACAACAAAACACCAAACAAAATCACATTAGATGTTAGTCATTTCAAATGCAACAAAATAAGTAATCTTCACTACAACCTCCGATGAGCTAAAACAAGGGCATCCAAAGCCTTGTTTGATTTGCTCTTTGAGATTATGTGGGTATGCTCTCCCAACACAAATGAAATGCAAGACTAATGCAAAACTAGGAGATGCAAACTAAATGATGGTGAAGGGATTGAGAACAAGTATGAGGAGCTTGTCCCAAGCTTCACAAATGATAAAAATTAAGATTGATGCAAGATTGATTCTAGATTATGATAATGATAAACAAGATTAAGATGTAAGATGAATGCAACAAGATTAAGAAACTATGCTAATGATGTAACAAGATCTAGATTAGAAATAAGATTAGAATGCAAAGAAAGAACCAGAACTAGAATGATTACGAATGCTAGAAGATGCAAAAGCTAAGAGATTAAGAAGAAAAAGAACTTAGAAGAATTTGTCTAAAATGAGGAGTGAGGCCTCCTTTTATAGAAAATGAAAAGAATTGGATAGTGGAGATTAAGAGGCAAAAGAATGAGTGGCTAGGATTAAAGGTTAGGTAGGGTTTGAAAAAGATGAAGAGGCAAAATAAAATGAGTGGATAGGATTAAGAGACAAAAGAAATGAGTGGATAGGATTAAGAGGCAAAAGGTGAAGTGGCAAAAGTCAAACTTCACTTTTAGAGGGAAAGAGAAATTTAAAAATGATTGGTGAAGAAAAAAGATGGAGAGGTGGCCACCTTAGAAAAGGTGATTGTGCACATGTTTAGAGGTAATCCACCTTTTAATCAAGGTTAGAGGAATATTTAGAAAAAGGTAAGCATAGGAAAAAGGGAAGAGGAATTAAATTAAAATAAATTTAATTTAATCATGGTTTAGAAGAGATTTAGGCTAGTGGAGGAATAAAAAAAATAAAATTTATTTTATAGAGGGAAATGGAGAGATAATATATTAAATTGAATTTAATATATTATAGTATTTAAATAAAATTTAAATACAAAGGGAAAATAATTTTTTTAAATTAAAATAAATTTAATTAAATAAATAGAGGAATATAACGATTATAGTCAATTAATAAAATCAACTATAATGTTAAGGGAAAATATTAATAAAAATTAACATTAGTGTGAAAGGACAATTTTAGGCATCTACATCGCCTAACTAGGTTAATTTGATAATCACAAGGTAAGAACTTTCCTTTCAATTTATTCACCATTTTACTCAATACCTTGATTTTGTCTTTGCCTTTCCTCTTTCTGTCCATCTGCAGATGTTCCCACCACAAGGATGCATGACTCTTCAACTTTGTACTTGCAATTTACACCTTTTCCTCAGGTACATTGTCATACTCAAAGTACTTTTCCATCTCAGTGATCCAATCCACCAATTCATCAGAATCCAATTTTCCACTATACTCAGGAAGATTAAAGTGTAGTGTAGCTTCAGACTTGTCAAATCCTTCAAGAATCTTTCCTCACCTTGATCCATCATAGGTGTAGGCTCTACATCACCTTGTTCTACCTCGATTTCATCATCACTAACATCTTCAAGATGTCTTCCTCTTCTCTAGGCTGTTTCAATAGCTTCTAATCTAGTAGCAAGTTGTCTCAACATGTCTGCCAATCCTGGATCCGCATCTCACCCCCATGAACCATCTTGAAAACCCTCTACAATTGCATGACAAATTGCAATCTGCTACCCCACAGTAATTCAACTAGGGCTTCCCAAGAAGGAACCTTCAAACCTAGATTCACAAACCTAGATCCACATCTCACCTCACTTTGATACCACCTGATGCAAGGGAAGATGGGGAGAGGGGCCAAAGGCACACCCTAACTAGGTCCACCTTGCAGAGATCATACGTAGAAGCAACAACACAAAAAGTGAGAGAGAGAATGCAAAGATCTTTCATATATTATCTTCAAATTGATTCATACATGTTAGGCTATAAGCCCTTCCCAGTTTCAACTAGATATTAAAATCAAGTACATAAGTCCTCAAACATGCAAGGATCTGCCAACAATCTCTAATTTTCTATCTTCTATCTTCTATCCAAAACTTACCCGCTAAACTCTAACCAAACAACTACATTTATACAAGAGGCTACCGAATCAAGTTGACCTTCAGATCCACCATCAACAAAAGGAACAACTATATCTAGGTCCACACACTTCCCAATGATAGATACCAACATTAAATCTATGACCCAAATTAAATGCACATGTCATCCTCAACAAAAAACCAAAATAAACAACTTGGTAAGCAAGGAAACCGATCACCAGATAAGCATCACCGAGCACCAGAGAGATAACTAGCCAACACCAGTGAATAAAGGAAACTGAGCAACACCAAACCAACTCAGTCAAAGAAGGAACCGAGCAACACAGAAAACTACAAACATCTTTTTGGTGACACAGGATTGCCAAGGACCCAAGATGCTCCTGCATCATTCCACCAATAAAAATGAGTGATAAGTGGAAAACATGCATATGACTAACATTTGAATGTTAAGATGTCAATGGATGAGTGTGTGTCATGCAGATGTCTATGCAGTGCACTAGTGTCCAAATGAATCATGCTAAAAAATGATAGGTGGCAAAGTAAATATGTGGGTAATGTGAAGTTGATGTTGGAAGGTACTTGTTGACAAAGACTTTGAGCATCCTAATAGGGAAAAGGATAATGTAAGGGCTCAAATGGACCTAAAAAAATGCTATGGGAATGAACACTAAAGTGGTTACAAAAGTTTGGCTTAAATTGAAAATGGGGTATGTAATTTTTGACTCTACACCCCCCCATAAGAAGAGTGTCATGTATAAATTGTAGATGAGAGAAAGCTTCAAATCCCATAAATTTTTTAACACCCTTCCACCTACCTTCTCTTTTGACTTTAGTCATGAGCCAACCCATAACTTTCACCATAACAATAAATATGAAGGGGGATATGGGACCCCCTAACACAAGTCCCTAGAAGTTACATAGTAACCTTGTGAACTATCATTTACTAACATTGAAACCATCAGAGTGAAAATACAACACTTGACCCTAATACCCTCTTTTGATGAAACCCAAAATTTTCTAAAGTCTTAAGAAGGAAATGATAATCCACCTAATCACAAGTTTTTTGTATATCCAACTTCACAATAATTCTATAAGTTTTAGCCAATGTAATTGAATGAATGGATTTGCGTGTAATTATGATACCTTTCACAATTCATATTTCAAGTACCAAAGACATTTTAATTCTCTAAGATAATATCTGTAAGGACAAACTTCATTATGTTTTCCAACACTTTGGCTATGATTTTGTAAACTATATTGTAAAGGGATATTGGCATAAAACCCTCAAAGGTTTGTGTTGAACCCTTCTTGGGGATAAGGGAAATCAAGGCATTGTTTAGATTTTTAGACATGTATGAGTCTGTTATGAAAGAAAAACAAGTGCAATGGGAAATCAGGAGGATGGATAATCAAACTAGGAAGCTCACACTCAAATTTACCTCAATACATTAGGAAGGAAAACAACATGCTAGGCTTAAGAGTCAAGTGTAAAACAAGTGTAAGGGTCTTCCTTCACTATATGAATTATTGATTATGTAAATGGAATGGGGATATGAACGATGTAAAATGAATACAAGAAGGAAGAAGGGTTTTCTATCATGTAGAGGAAACAATGAACTGAGAAACCAAATCTGAGAAGCCAACATAGAGACTAACCTACAAACAAAATCTTAGCTTTAAATACCTATAAGGGGAAACTAGACTCACACTCTACTATGAAAGTCATCCTTGATCTGGTAAAAGTTGATGAAAAAGCCAAGGATATGTTGCAAACTATCAGACCTTCCTGTAACTAAATCCAAAAATTTGTCACCTATCACGTACACATAGAAAATGGGAATAATTTTTGGATAAAGGGGTTTGCCTCAGTCAAACCCTTATTTAGGAATTAACCTTGAAATTGAATTGAAACAACATGAAAAGAAAGGAAGCATGTTGTCAGTATAAAATGCTTGATAAGTGTCTTACACCTTGAAAATGTAAGTGCTTCTTGAAATGAGATCACAATTGTTTATGCAATAAGATGACTCCACAAAGGCCTAAAAGGACATCTCAGAAGACATGCTTGCATAATAATTACTAGGCTTTCTACCATGATGAGATGAATTGCCGAAATGCTTGAATATGTTTGATTGCTCTTTCAATGCTTTATTTCTTATTTCTTGATAGGATATTTGATGGATGGATGAAATTATTATGTATATATCCCAAAATGAGGGAGGTTAGCTTGTACTTATATCTCACCTAGAGCCATTTTGGGGCACAAAAATTGAAGGAGGTTGACACAATTAGAATCTTTCCTAAAATTAGAAAACCTTTTTATCATTTAATTTTGGGCCCAATTTGTAATGTAAGGGATGCCTCCCAATGTAGGGGTTGACTTGGGTCACTACATACATATTGGATTTCCCTTTACGAGCCAATCAGGGCTCAAATTTGAATCAAGGGTCAATATGGACATGTGGACACTCAAAATGTGTAGAAAATTGAGGTGTGATAAATGTAAATGTACAAAATACCACTCATAATGGAATAGGGCCTATGTACAGAAGAGATAATGATCAAATTAAATAATTAAAGAGGGCACACCTATAATTAAGGGTTGACATTAATTAAATTGAGATAAAGGATTTAAATGCATATTAAAAGTCCTATAATGCACAGATTAATGAACACACACTAAAATGGGCACTAAACAAGCATGAAATTGGACACACTAGGTACTACATACAATTTACAATGCTACATTTAGATCCCACTTTAGTGGGGGTATGATTCTATACTCATACACATGGCAAAGTAGAATGAAGAAATATGATAGAGAAAACATGAGATCGTGGATGGGATGTAAAGAGGAAAGACATCACTAAGTTAAATGGAAACCCACAAACCAAGGATATTAACTTACACAACCATGTACAAGGGAACACAAAACAAAAAAAAAATCACAACACAAGGAGTTAGTACTAAAAGCAAAGGCTCCTAATCAACTAGTTGAAGAGACCTTGCTGAACCAAATTTCTCAACCATTAGTATCACAATCAAAATGTAATTTCAAGAGAACCACTAGTCCCATAGGAATAGTGACGCAAAGTAGGGTCATGAGGGGCCAAACAATGGCACGCCCTAATGATCCAGCCTACTCAACAACACATGAAAGCAATTTGCAACAACAGTGAGAGAGAGAATGCATGATCTTCATTAATTTTCATCAAATAAAATCATACATGTCAGGCTGTAAGGCCTTTTTGGTTAGGGACATATATTACAATGAATTATAGAAGTCCTCAAACATGCAAGGATCTACCAATGATCTCCAATCTATTGTCTTCTTGCTTCCAACTAAAAATTGCCTCTAAACTACAACCAAACAACTACATTTATACAAGAGTCTACCGAATAGAGTCGGCCTTCAGATCCATAATTAGTAGAAGTAATAGTTAGATCTAGGACCACACACTTCCCAATGATGGATACCAACATTAAATCTATGACCTATAATAAATGTAGAAGTTGGCCCAATGGAAACTCAAAAGAAACTACTCGGTAAGCAAGGATGATCGAGTAACAGACAAGCATCATTGAGTGCTAGTGAAATGACCGACTGCCCAAGAGATAACTGACCACACTTGGTAACCAAAGGAAATTGACCAACTACCGACAAAATTGGTCAAAGAAGGAACTGAGCAACACATACAAACTCCAAAATATTTTGGTGACATAGGATTGCCAAGGATCCAAGATGCTCCTGCATCAGACACCTGGGGTTATTTTGAAATAATTCTCTGAATCATTTGGTAGGTATGATTCAAACTGCTTCCAACTCAGACTATGAAATCCATGAATTGTCTTCCATCAGTCTATTCTTCCATTTTACTAGATATTCCATATATTGTTTTCCTCTTGTACTTTTGCCAACTCTTTGTTTTAGGATCTACTCAACTTCTTCATTATGCTTCTTAGGATACTCTGTTGATACTATCACTTCTTCATCAAGTTCATGAAACTCATACAAATAAGAAATGTTAAAAATCAGTGATATGTCCATGTCATCAGGTAACTCAATCTCATATGCATTTCCACTGTCAAATTTCCTCAAAATCTTGCAAGGTCCAAACTTCTTCATTTTTAGCTTCCCATATGTTCCAACAGGAAATTGACCTTTCTTCAAATGAACTATCACTTCATCACCAACATCAAAAGTTTTATGTCTCCTTGATCTATAAGCTCTGTCTTTGTATTTTTTATTACTCTTTTCCAGATTCAACTTCACATCTTCATGCAATGTCTTCATGTACTCAGCAAATTTTACTCCCTCATCACTTCTGTTACTTTCATCAGTAATATCCCTTAAATCAGATATACCTCTTCGTTATATTCCATTCACAATCTCAAATTGTGTTATCCCAGTACTCCTATTCATTGAATTATTGTATGCAAACTTTGCTTGTGCCAACACAAAATCCCAATTACTCGATGTGTCTCCAACTAAGCATCTTAAAAGATTTCCCAAACTTCTGTTCACAACTTCAATTTGTCCATTAGTTTGTCGGTGAAATGTAGAACTGTACTTCAACTCAGTGCCAAATTTCTTCCAAAGGGTTTTCCAAAAGTATCCAACAAATTTACTATCTCGGTCAGAGATAATACTCCGTGGTAATCCATGCAATCTGACAATTTCCTTAAAGAAAAGATTTGCTACATGTACTGCATCTGATGTCTTTCTACAAGGTATAAAATGTGCCATCTTTGAAAATCTATCAACCACAACAAATATATAATCATTACCTCTTACTATCTTCGGTAAGCCAAGAACAAAATCCATACCGATGTCAGTCCAAGGTTTCTCAGGTACAACAATCAATGTATACAATCTAGTATTCTGACTTACTCCTTTTGCAACTTGACAAATTCCACAAATTTTCATAAATTTCTGAACATCTTTATACAACTATGGCCAATAGTACTTCTCCTTAAGCAAATTCCATGTTTTATCAATACCAAATGTCCAGCCAAACCACTACTATGTTTCTCCTTTATCAAATTAGTTCTCATTTGTCCTCTCGGTATACACAACTAAATACCTTTGAACAAAATACCTTCTTGAATAAAATATTCATCCCATTTAGTGTCTTGTTGATCTTGAATAGGTGCTCTGCACTTTCTCCATGGCTCAGAAAAATCAGGGTCAAACTCATAAGAATCTTGCATCTCATCAAAACCAAGAACTTCAATTTTCATCTAGGTCATCAAAGATCTTCTACTCAATGCATCAAAAACTTGGTTAGTGACTCCACTCTTATGCTTTATCACAAATGTGTAACTCTGCAAATACTCAACCCATTTCATATGTCTCTGATTCAACTTATTTTGACTACCCAAATACTGTAAAGCCTTATGATCGATATATAACACAAATTGACTTGATATCAAATAATGTCTCCATTTCTTTAGTGCTTGAACAATAACATAGAATTCTTGATCATACATAGAATATTTCCTTCTAGCATCATTCAACTTTTCACTAAAGAAAGCAACAGGTTTACCTTCTTGACTCAACATAGCTCCAATTGCACTTCCACTTGCATCACATTCCACTTGAAATACCTTATTGAAATTAGGCAATGCCAAAATAGGAAATTCAACAACCTTCTGCTTCAGAGTCTCAAAATTTTTATCAGCTCCATGTGTCCACTTGAACTCTCTTTTGTCTCCTCTCATAGTCTTAGCCATATCATTACAAATAGAACTAAAATTCCTTATGAACTTATAGTAAAAAATTTCCAAACCATGAAATGATCTTACCTCACTAGCATTCACAGGTGTAGGCCAATTCAAAATAGCTTCAACCTTTTTAGGATCCATCTTCAAACCATCAACTGAGATCACAAATCCCAAATACACAATCTCTTCTTTCATGAATGAACACTTTTTCAGATTTATCAGCAACTTTTCTTCTTTCATTCTCTGCAAAACTTGTCTAACATGCAACAAATGTTCTTCTCTGGTCTTACTGAATATCAGAATACCATCAAGATATACAATCACAAGCTTACCCAAGAATTTCTTCAAAACTTCATTAATCAACCTCATAAAAGTACTCAGTGCATTAGTTAAACCAAAAGGCAAAACCAACCAGTCATACAAACCTTCTTTTGTCTTGAAAGAAGTCTTCCATTCATCACCCTCTCTGATTCTGATATGATGATACCCACTTTTTAAATCAATTTTGGTGAAATACTTTGCTCCAGTCAAACTGTCCATTATGTCATCCATTCTCAGTATAGGAAACCTATACTTCACTATTATCTTATTGATTGCTCTGGAATCAATACACATTCTCCATTCTCCATTCTTTTTCAGTGCCAATACAATAGGTACTACACAAAGACTCAAGCTTTCTCTAATCAAACCTTTCTCTAGCAACTGTTGAATTTGTCAGTTCAATTCTTGATTCTCGGTAGGTGTCAATCGATGAGGTGCCTTATTTGGTAAACTAGCTCCAAGGATAAGATCCATACAATGATCAATACTTCTCTTCAGTGGAAAACCATCAGGTACATTATCAGAAATGATATCACTGTACTCAGTGAGTAACTTATCAATCTCCACAGGGACATTATCCTCTATTTTCTTACTTAGTTTGTTAGGAATCATAGCAAAACATACATCATTCTTTTTCAAATCTTTGAAAAACTTTCTTCCTTCCATCAAACAAACTTTCAGAGATGTGCAAACATTACTAATAGGTTCTTCCATCAATGGTAACAAGATTTTTTTTCTTTCCATCAGCCACAATAGTATACTTATGCAATCTTCCATCATATATAGCATGTCTACCATATTACCAAGGTATACCCAACAAAATATGACAACAATCCATAGGCATGATATCACATAACACCTTATCATAGTACTTTCCAATCTTCAAGTTCACATAGCATTGTTCACTTACCAAGAGTGTATGCTCATCTTTGATCCATGAAATCTGATAGGGCTTTAGATGTTCTAACCTTTTAAACTAGAATTTTGTGACCATTTCCTCAGATGCCAGATTCTTCGAGCTACCATTGTCAATGATTACCTTCCAAGCTTTATCAGAAACTCTACATCTAGTCTTGAACAAACTCTTCCTTACCAGATCTTCCTTTTTGCTTTCATTCCATTGTGCTCTCCTTACCATCAAGTTAGTTTCTTTCTCAAGTTCATTCAGTGACTCTTCTTGCACCAAAGCATTTCTACTGCTACTAGCCTTCTTACTAGCATGTGTACATTCAAAAGATCTATTTCCTTCTTTGCCACAATTGTAAAAAGTCCCTTGGAAAATTCCTCTGCTATAACCACCTCGGTAGTTACTGCCTCTGCCTCTAGATGAACTTTCACCTTTCCACTTGGTCTTGCCTTTATCCAAATTTGTCTTTTTAGGTTTAGATCTACCATTTTCACCAGATCTACCTCTTCCTCTAGGAAATCTACCACCTCGACCTCTTTGTCTTGTCTCATGTCTTTTGTTCAATTTCTCCTCAGTTTTCAATGCAAATTGATAAGCCTCTTCAATGTTCTCCAACTTGACCAAACTAATTTCCTCTTGGATGGAAACTCTCAAACCATTCAGGTATCTATAAATTCTTTCCACATCATCTTCATCATGTCCAAATTTGATATCTAATCTATAGAATTCCTCAGTATACTCTTTTATTGAGCTATCTTTCTATTTCAAACTTTGCATTCACCGAACTAGGTTAATCTGATAATCACAAGGTAAGAACTTTCCTTTCAATTTATTCACCATTTTATTCCATACCTTGATTTTGTCTTTGCCTTTCCTCTTCCTATCTAGCTGTAGATGTTCCCACCATAAGGATGCATGGTTTTTCAACTTTTTGCTTACAATCTTCACTTTCTTGTCTTCAGGAATGTTTTCATACTCAAAATACTTTTCCATCTCGGTGATCCATTCCACAAATTCATCGGAATCCAATTTTCCACCATACTTAGGAGGATTGAAATGTGGTGTAGACTTTAGACTTGTCAAAGCCTTCAAAAATATTTCTTCACTTTGATCTATAACAGGTGCAGGTTTTGCATTTGCCTGTTCTTCCTCAACTTCATCATCACTAACATCTTCAAGATGTCTGCCTCTTCTTTGGGCTGTTACAACAACTTCTAATCTAGCAACAATCTACCTTAGCATATCTACCAATCTTGGATCTGCATCTCACCTCCCATGAACAATCTTGACAACCCTCTACAATTGTAGGTCAGATCACAATCTGCTACCCCACAACAATCAACTAGGGCTTCTCAAGAGGAACCTACAAACCTAGATCCACAGACCTAGATCAAGATCTCACCTCACTCTGATACCACCTGATGCAAAGCATGGTCATGAGGGGCCAAATAATGGCACACACTAATGATCCAGCTTGCTCAATAACACGTAGAAGCAATTTGCAACAATAGCAAGAGAGAGAGAATGCAGGATCTTTTATTAATTTTCATCAAATAGAATCATACATGTCAGGCTATAAGGCCTTCCCGATTAGGGCCAAATATTAAAATGAATTACAGAAGTCCTCAAACATTCGAGGATCTGCCAATGATCTCCAATCTATTATCTTCTTGCTTCCAACTAAAAACTGCCTCTAAACTACAACCAAACAACTACATTTATACAAGAGTCTACCAAATAGAGTTAGCCTTTGGATCCATAATCAATGGAAGGAATGGTCAGATCTAGGACCACACACTTCCCAATGATGGATACCAACATTAAATCTATGACCTATAATAAATGCACAAGTCAACCCAACATAAACTCAAAAGAAACTACTCGGTAAGCAAGGATGATCGAGCAACAAACAAGCATTGCCGAGCGCTAGTGAAACAACCGACCACCCAGGAGATAACCAACCACACTTGGTAACCAAAGGAAACTGATCAACTACCAACCAAATCGGTCAAAGAAGGAACCGAGCAACATAGACAAACTCCAAAATGTTTTTGTGACACAGGATTGCCAAGGACCCAAGATGCTCTTGCATCAAATAGAAAGAGCACACATTAAGGATAATACAATACTCCATGATACAACCCACTAACAAGGCTATGAGATCATAGAGGAGATAAAAGAATGAAACTATGGATGCCACATACTAGCAAGCTACATTATCTTAGGTGATACATGAGAGAAAGAGGAAGAAGAGTAGGAAATAGTCTAGAAAGCTAAATTATTCTATTTCTCCTCATCCAAAAGAGAATTTGATGTAAATATGGAATTTATAGTCTAGTAAGCTACATTATTTTAATCAACCCATCCAAGGATAATTGAGTAAAGCATTATTTACAAAGAAATCCACCAAAAGAATATTTTCCCAAGGAAATCATTATCCCCAAAAGAAATTCGCTATATAGTACAAAAGATAACCAAGGAAACCATTGTCTATGAGGAAATTTACAAAATAACACACAAGGGCATGAAAAGATTACTCCAAGGAAAGAAGGGCATGAAAATATTACTCCAAGGAAAGCACTGTCTTTGTATGAATTGACTAAATAATTTACATGGACATATAATGATTACCCCAAGGAAAGAAATGTCTCCTTATGAATCCACTAAATAATGAATAGGGGAATAAAAGGATTACCCCAAGGAAAGATATGTATCCTTAGAAATTCGCTAAATAATGCTCAGGGGCATAAAAGGATTACCCAAAGGAAAGAACTATCTCCTAAATAATCCACTATATTATGTACAAGGGAATAAAAGGATTATCCTAAGGAAAGCATCGTCTCATTACAAATCTAGTAAATAATGCATAGGTCCATAAAAGGATTACCCCAAGGAAAGCATTTTCTCCTTAGGAATCCACTAAATAATGCACAAAGGCATAAAAGGATTTAGGAATCCATTATATAATACATAAGGAGACTTCATATATGATGTGGGGGCATTCTAGGGTACTCAATGAATCTGCATGGAGGTGTGTTGTTTTGGTTTTGTGTTACTCAGTTGTAGCTTTAACCGATGGTCTCAATTATTGAAGGAAGCTCAGTAGCTGAAGGAACTCAGTGAAAATTCTTATACTCAGTGGAAATTCTACTCAGTGATGCTTGTGTTGCTAAGTGTTTCTTGGTTTGGTTAGTTATTTCACTGGTGCTCAGTTGTTACTCTAGAGCTCAATAGTTCTGGTTTATCGACTAGAGTTCTTGGTGATTTGGTTGGCCAACTTGGTGCATTTATTGTTGGTATCTTTTGTTGTATTATCCTATGTAGATCTAAGCCCTACATGGAGAATTAAATGTTTGTAAGGCTATTTGAGAGCTGACTGTTGTTACATTTAATATTTGTTTGTAATAAGAGCTGACTTGGCTTAGGAGTTAATTATGTCATCTAGCTGACTTGTGGCTGAAAATTAGTATTTAAGGAGTGTTGGGGGTAGTTGTTTAGGAAAAAAGAATGAGAGATCAAATTTGAGAAGATAGAAGATTAGATCTAGATCTTGTGAGATCTTGAAGATCAAATTTTTATCTAATAGTTTGTAATAGCAGAGCTAGTGGTTGCATTCTTGGAGATAAGGAGATTGCTTGGAGGCTTGTGAGCTCAAGTTCAGATCTGCCTTAGGGTTTCCATCGATTGCTGATTTTTTTCAAAGCTGGACTAGCTAGAGTTGGATTGGATCTTTGTTGATCTTGTAGAACTATTTATTGATTGTAATTGGCCATAACTCATAAGGCCTTACAATCGGGCATGTTAATGAAAATTTAGTTGAAAACAATTGTCTTGTTGTGTTATTCCACATTGTGGTGTTTGGCTTCTTTTTTGACTGTCCTTAATTGGATCCTCCTTACCTATCCTGAGTCAGGTGGTATCAGAGCTTGAAGATCTTGAGTGTGTAAACTGATCTCTGGTGAGGCTGTTTACACCAGGACCTTGTTGGTGACTTATTGCTTTGGTTTTTCAAAAATCTTGAAGAGTGCCTCCAAGAAGATTGGACCCTAGAGTGATTGCAGATCTTTATGATGTCATGGAATCAGAGATTACAAAGAAGGTTAAACTTGATTTCAGATCTAAGATGGAATTGATGAAGAATGACATGATTGTTGAGGTCATGAGAGCTATTACTGGTATGCCAAGGAATCTATTGGAAATTTTTCTAAGTTGGATATCTAGATGTTGTCATTATGGCAACATATGATCTACATGAAGACCACATATGACAAAGAGCAAGTATGATAGAGCACAGAGAAAAATTGTCTAAGTGTGTGCAGTATTTTCTCAGTGTAACCCGAGATAGTTTTGATTGGAGACATCAATTGAAGTAAGTTTAGTGCTTGTGAACTTGAACATAGATACTATGATGCATATTGAAGACTCACCTAAGAGCACAAGTCTGTATGACATGTATGAAAGAAGTTATTGCAGTATTACTAGAGACAAAGTTGAAGCCGACAACATAAAGAAAGAAGACATAACAAGTAAAGAGTTAAGGGATTATTTTGTTTATCAAAATAATTGCTTAATAATATAAAGGGAGGACATCCTAGATGTTAACCCTTGGGTAAAAATGTATTTTGTAAAGCTCTTTATGATTAGTAAAGCCGACTGTAAGAGTTATTAGTCCTAATAACTTGTATAAATGTAAGGCATATGGAATGCGAAGAAGAGTAATGAAATAGATGATATAGTGAACATATATGTGAAAGGTATTGATATAAAGTTGTAAGAAATAAGAAAAAAAGTATAAGGTTATGTAACTTGCCCTATTTCGTAATCAGTAATTATTGTAAATTACATGTTTGGGCAGTGGGCTCATCTTGTAATCATTCCATTTTGTACTACCAACTCTTAGCAGGGTTGAGGCTTCTAACAAGGCCTAAAGTCCCTTAATTAGGACTAAGACACTATATATATGTAACAGGCTCCTAATAGGGTCAACATCCTTAACATGATACTTTTGATTAGTGGATCTTTGTGGGTACCATCCCCACCGGGGTTTTCCCTTGGCTAGGGTTTCCTCAAGAAAAAATAATGTGTTATGAGTTCATTTGCTTTATTGCTATGCATGTTATTTAGTTTACTTTGTTATGCATGTATCAAGTTAATCTGTTATATCCATTATTGGGCAAAAGAGAAAGTTTGTAGAATACTGATTCACCCCCCCTCTCAGTATTCCCTATGTCTAACAATTGGTATCAGAGGTTAGTTACTCAAAAAATAATCATTCAGAAAAAGCTTAGCAGCTTGAGTAAGATATCTATGGATATGGATTAGCTACAGAAAAATCTTGATGAAGCTCTTGAATAGATTGATATACTTACTAAAGAAAGAGATACTCTGAAAGGAAGATATGATGATGCAAAGAACCTCATTAAGAAGCTAAAAAATAAGCTGGAAGAACTGAAAATAGAAAAGGAATCTACAATTCAAATTGAAGATTGTGAGGATAATTTGGAAAAAGAAAATGAGATCCTTAAACATGAATTAAAGATAGTGAATCTGAAGTTGAGTTTGAAAGATAGAAATAGAAAGAATGAAGCAAATCTGAAATCTAAGAATGAAGATTTGAAATCTAAACTTTGTAAAGTAACATCTAAACTTGAGAAAACTAAATTGCAGTATGCTGAACTTGAAAAGTACAATACAATTGTGAAAGGTGAATTGACTCAGTCTAAGAAACAACTTGATAAACTATATTCTACTAGTGAGAAGATTGATGAACAAATGTCTTATCAAAATCCATTTTATGATAAAACTGGTCTTGGATTTAACTCATTCAAGCTAAGTGAAGAAAGTAAGGAACTATATCTGAAAGTTTCTGAAAACATAGAAGAAAAGAAATTTGATGAAGCTAACAAATCTGAGGATACGCCTAAAGAAGAAGAACCACCTAAACAAGAAGAATCACCTAAAGGTAGGCAAAAAGAATTTAAAGGTAGATGTTTTTCATGTAACACTTTTGGTCATATGAAGAAAGATTGTACAGGTAAGCAATTTAAACCTCTTAATGGTTATTGTTATAATTGTCATGGCTTTGGACATAGAGCTATTGAATGTAGGAAACCTAAATTTAATGAGAATAATAATAGTAGTAGAATGTTTAGAGATACTAACCATGTAGATAAAAGACCTACTGAAGATATGAATAGAAGAAATGCAGTGGTATGTTTTAGATGCAACAAGGTTGGACACATTGCCAGGAATTGCAGATCACAAATCAACTAGACTGGACTGAGATATGGAAACAATGGAGTAGTTTGTTAGATATGCAAAAAATTTGGTCATACATCAAGGTTTTGCAGAATGAACAATATGAGAAACCCTAATCCTAGAAGTCATGCAAGGAGAAATGAGAATGCAAGCAATAGTCAAGGAGGTTGTTGTAGTAATTCAGAAGAAGTGAAGTTTATTAAAATCACAGATCAAGGAGACACATTCAACACTGAAGGTAATCAGAAAGGTGAAGTATCTAATGGTAAGAGTGAATCTCTTCCTAACCCATCTCAAAGTACTTAATTCATGAAGAATGCAGTAGAATAGGAACTTAGGATAGTGTATAAGTTAGTATAGGATGAATTGAGTCTTGTGCAGTTAATGCAAGGTATAATATGATGTAATGATGCTATGGTTAAGAGCACATGAGCTAATATAAAGTTATGCGAGATTGTAAGAAGTTTGAAGTTTTGCAGGTAAGCAGGAATAACTTTTTGGAAAGAAGTGGCAAAATAATTGAATGCAATGTCAGAATCTTGTGAGATCAAAAGGTTAAAAGCTTATGATCGGTATTGTTTGATCATCAAAGCAAATGCAAGTGTTAAGGAGATCAAGGTAGCAGTGATTGAAAGTAGTTTGTAAAGATTTGGTGAAGGAATTTCATGCTAGATCTACACAAAGCCCTAAATCATGGAATTAAGGTATTTCACTAAGCAAATCTATCAGTTAGTTAGAGAATTTGCAGAAGATATGGATGTTTCATTAGTTCATAGTATAAGAGATAAAATTAGACCTAATATTAAAAGGGAACCAGTAGAACCTTTGGAAGGAGACCCTAAATTAGCATTATCATCCATACTAGATGGAGTCTTACATTTAGAGAATGTTAGAAGCTATTTGGGATGTAAACTTGAAACCCTCAGTGATAGTGATTTTACTAAGGAGTATGAGAAGATATATAACCAAGATATGTCTTTGAAAGTAGGGTTTGAACATTTGAAGGATAACAAAATCATAAAGTATTCACTACAATATGAATTTGATGATGAAGAATGCACTAAGATAATTCTGAGAAAAATACATAATGGAAAGTTTTGGTTAGATGATAGAGTGATAGACATTAAAGCTGACCTAATTCATGAAGTAACTGGTTTATCTAAATCTAGAGTCATACCATTCAATGAAAAGAATGCGAAGAAAACTATATTGGACAACACTAAATCATCTTACAATGGCAGAGGTATAATGATTAGCAAGATACAATAGGATGATGTTAGGTATTTATGCAAGATCCTAACAGCTAAATTTTGTGATAATTCAAGAGAAGATGACATGGCATCTGGAATGAGTCATGCATCCTATTTGATGTGTGTTGATAAAATTCAAGTGGATATGTGTGAGATTTTGAGAATTCAATTATTTGTGAATCTTGATAAGATTAAGAAGACTAAGAATTCACAGTTTAGGTTCTCAACATTGATTACATATATGTTTTTCCATTTGATAAAAAGAATTCCATTTACAATTGGAGATGACTGGAATGACAACAGAACCACCATGGACAAAATTAAGAAGGTATATCTAAGATACCCAGTAGACAAAGTTGATGAGAGTGCAACTTTGGTGATTAAGACATTTTAGAACCTATTGAAGAATAGATCAAGAATCCCTCAGTCAATAGTTGAAAAGTATAAAAATGAGATATGCTTTATGGTTGACACTAACTTTACATTCATTGAAGCAGTTGAACCTAGAGTAGAGTTCATAGACCCTCTTGGCTATGAAATTTCTGAAGTTGAAGCAGAAGAATATGTGAATAGATTACTTAAGAGAAAGTTGGATGTACATAGCAATAGATTTGGAACTTATGAGGAGAACTTCAACTCCAAAAAGTCTACTCAGGAAGAAAAATAGTCAAAGAAGAGAGTGGAAAGTACAATTAAGAAAATTCTAAAGGACATAGGAATGATAGAACAAGAATTTATGATTTCAAAGCACACAACAACAGCTATTAGAGACATTGGAAAAAAGGAAGTTTTGTCTATTCCACCCCTATCATCAATTGAAGATCAATCAATAGACATTTAAAATGTGGTGAAAGTGGAGAAAGTTGAGAAGGAACAAGAAATTAGGAAGTCTACAAGATCATCCTCAACTCCACCAGGTAAAAGAATAAAAGAAATGGCTAGTGGACTAGGTAAAAGACAAAAAATAGTAGTAGCCCCCAGTAAAAAGGAAAATAGATGAAATCAAAGATGATGAAGATACTCAAGTGAAAAAGAAGACATGGAAACCAAGGATTGAGGAGGTAAATGAACAAATTATTAATGATGGAGATTTTTCAAAGATGAACAAGTATTATGAGCTTTATAACTATTCAGAGAGATTAAACTTGGAGAATGCAGTTGTGAAACATATGATCCTAGCAGACAAGAAATTTGATACAATCCAAGGAAATATACCTGATGATCTATTTGAGAAGCTAGTTAATAGGAAAAAGAGAGCAACCAAAGAAGATAACAAAATCAAAGAAAATTTTGTGAGGAAACTATGTGATGTCAGAGATGAAGATCATTTTAAAGAAATTATGAAAGAATTTGGTACTCATCTGAGAACAAAAAGAAGAACCATTCAGATAATGGGAGGTAACTATGAAGAGATAAACAAAGAAACTGAGAAAGAAATAGTAAAGGTAATGACAACAAGTGTTGCAGCAGAACAGGCTAAGGAAGCTGAGCATCAGAAGAGTCACTCTCCACCATCAATTAACATTGAAGATGAATCAATGAATGTGGAAGGAATCAATATCACACTGAACACTAATGATAATCCTTTTAGTAACCTAGAGAACATTGTTGACAATTCGACTCTAGAAGAATAGGACAGATCAATTGAAGAAGGAAAGAAAGAAACAAGGAAAGAAGAAGAAAAGCAAATAGAAAATCAAGAAAGTACAAAGATTTAAGGATAGAAAGAAGCACCTAGTAAAGAGGAAATCAGTCCTACACCTGAGATTGTAGTAAAGAAACCACAAATTGAATAGATTTTTGAAATCTTTGGGAAAGAAGTTGATGATGATGATCAAATAGAGTTGATCACATCCCTAAACAAGATAATTGGAAAGAACAATAAGGTAAAAAGCCTTGAAGGATCATTGCTAGAAATAACAGAGAAGTTACAGAGTGTTGTGACTAGCCAGATAGCAGAGGGAGATCCACTAGAAAGAGCTAGAGAAGTTATGAAAGCATTTGATCTTATTAGATATAGCTACAGTGAAGGTTCAGGCAGCCTATGAGGCCAAAATATTTCATGATATAAGTCAGAATATTAGAAATGATATTAACAATTTGGATGTATGTATAAAATATCTTAGAAGAAATTTGGACAAAGGTAAAACTTTGTACATTCAGTGTACAAAATCTGAAAATCATGTTTCAGAAGTGGTTGAGAAGATTAAGGCTAAAGAGGCAGAAATTCAGTCAGAGGTAAATCTTTTAGCCAGCCCTAATATGAAAATTTTTGATGTTGAGAAAAGAATCAGAAAAATGTATGATGAAATAATAAATCTTAATGATGAAAAAGACAAGAAATTGAGAAGATTCAATCTTCTTAGATAGCACATTTCAGTAAAGATTGGCATAGTTAAAGGACAATTGGAAGAATGTCTTTCATCCAAGACATCCTATGAGAAGTTCAACTTTGCAAACCTTCATGCATGTGAGATCACATCTTATTGTCTATGTGCACTCCTTAGTGTTTCATACATAGTAAAGAAGGCATGGGAGAAGGAGATAGAGAACATTAAAGTGAACTTTACAGATTGTATTGCAAGCCTACTGGCTTTGCAATTTTGAATCAAGGTAAACATTTTTTTTGAGATCATAGTTTTTGACACCTTTTTGTCATTGTTGTCAAAGGGGGAGTGATATGATAGCAAAAAATTGATATATATGTTAAGGAAGTATATTCCTAGGGGGAGTATAGAATATAGATAACATATATATACTTATAAGGACATCGAAGATATATTTTTGTTATGGTCACAATTTTGAGTTTTGAAGTTTTGAGACTTAGCCAATTTTCTCATATGTTGCCACCAATGACAAAGGGGGAGATTGTTGGAAATTTGGCTGATTTAGATATCTAGATGTTGTCATTATGGAAAAATATGATCTACATGAGGACCACATATGACAAAGAGCAAGTATGATAGAGCGCAGAGCAAAATTGTCTAAGTATGTGCAGTATTTTCTCAGTGTAACCCGAGTCAATTTTGATTGGTGATGTCGATTGAAGTAAGTTCAATGGTTGTGCACTTGAACATAGATAATATGATCCATATTGAAGACTCACCTGAGAGTGCAAGTCTGTACGACATGTACGAAAGAAGTTATTGTAGTATTACCAGAGACAGAGCTGAAGCTGACAAGATAAAGAAAGAAGACAACAAGTAAAGAGTTAAGGGATTATTTTGTTTATCAAAATAATGTCTTAAAAATATAAAGGGAGGACATCCAAGATGTTAACCCTTGGGTAAAAATGTATTTTTTAAAGCTCTTTATGATTAGTAAAGCTGACTGTAAGAGTTATTAGTCCTAATAACTTGTATAAATGTAAGGCATATGGAATGCAAAGAAGAGTAATGAAATAGATGATATAGTGAACATATATGTGAAAGGTATTGATGCGAAGTTGTAAGAGACAAGAAAGAAAGTATAAGGTTATGTACCTTGCCCTATTTTGTAATCAGTAATTATTGTAAATTACATGTTTGGGCAGTGGGCTCATCTTGTAATCATTCCATTTTGTACTACCAACTCTTAGTAGGGTTGAGGCTTCTAACAAGGCCTAAAGTCCCTTAATCAGGACTGAGACACTATATATATGTAACAGGCTCCTAATAGGGTCAACATCCTTAACATGATACTTTTTATTAGTGGATCTTTGTGGGTACCATCCCCATCGGGGTTTTCCCTTGGCCAGGGTTTCCTCGAGAATAAATAATGTGTTATGAGTTCATTTGCTTTATTGCTATGCATGTTATTTAGTTTACTCTGTTATGCATGTATCAAGTCAATCTATTATATCCATTATTGGGAAAAAGAGAAAGTTTGTACAATACTGATTCACCTCCCCTCTCAGTATTCCCTATTTCTAACAGAATCTTGGTACTGATGATGGTTTTGAGGAAGCTACTGAAGACTTTGAAGTTGCTGGATCTAGTGGTGATGACCGGAGAGACAGATCTGGCAAAGACAAAACTGGTCAGTTACATAGATCTGGAGCTCGGTTAATTACTAGTTACCAAATGGAAGTTTCTACTTTCTCTGGTACTTTGAGACTCGAGGAATTAATTGATTGGATTGGTGAATTAGAATATTTCTTTGAGCTTGAAGAAATTGAAGATCCTCTTTGAGTAAGATTGGCACATACTAAG
Organism: Chamaecyparis obtusa; assembly: GCA_027943335.1. Taxonomy (NCBI): domain Eukaryota; kingdom Viridiplantae; phylum Streptophyta; class Pinopsida; order Cupressales; family Cupressaceae; genus Chamaecyparis; species Chamaecyparis obtusa. Next base: position 4,580,440 of record BSBK01003091.1, on the reverse strand, counting down.
TTGAAAGGATATGCTATTCTTTGGTGGAAAGAATTACATAGAGATAGAGAAGATGAAGGTGAAATGAAGATCAATCAGTGGAGATTGATGGTGACTAAATTGAAAGCTAAGTTCATACTTGTTGACTATGACCTTGACTTGTTTAAGAAGTTTCATAATTTGAAGAAAAAATATTTGACTATGGAGGACTATACCGAGGAGTTCTATAAGTTGACTATTCGGTCTGGACACAGAGAACTTGGTAAAGAAAAAGTAGCTTGGTATGTGAATGGTTTGAGATTTAATATTTAGGATGAGCTTGGTATGCTGAAGATTGATTCAGTTGAAGATGCTTATCAGTATGCTCTGAAGGTAGAAGATAAGTTGAAAAGGAGACAACATAGTAATCCCCAAGGGAGGGAAAAGATTGATCACTCGGTGAAGGATAAACCTACTACTGAAGATGAACTGAAACCTATAAAACCAAAGAAGAAGACATGTAGAGTTATCTTTAAGGGTACTTGTTATAATTGTGGTGAAGAAGGGCACCATTCTTTTGAGTGTACATAGAAGAAGCTTGGTGACTAACAGACTGCTATGGTAAATGAGAACATTCAGAATGAACCTGAATCTGAGAACTTGCTGGTTCAATGAACATTGCTTGGTACAAAGGAGGAACCTTGTCAAAGGAGTAACTTGTTTAGGACTCAGTGAAAGTTTGGAGGTAAACTTTGTGATGTGATTATTGATAGTGGTAGTATTGATAACCTTGTTGCTAAGGACATGGTTCAAAAACTTGGTTTGAATAGAATGAGACATCCTCATCCTTATAAGATTGGTTGGTTGCAAAATGTTCATGCTCTAGAAGTGAGGGAGCAGTGCTTTGTTGATTTTTAGATTGGCCAGTATAAGGATCTTGTGTTGTGTGATATTGTGGAGATGAATAGTTGTCATATATTGCTTTGTAGACCTTGGCAATATGATTGTAGAGCTATGTATGATTGTGTCAAGAATGTATTTACTATTGAGAAGTATGACATGAAGTTTTTCCTGATGCCTTTTCTGGATACAACACTCGGTAGGATAAGTCTGAGTATTGGTAGCTGAGTTGAGTTGTTAGATCCTGAGAGGAATGATGATCAGTATGGATAACAATCCTATTTTTTATTAAGGAAAGACTTGAAAAGATAGAGGAAACTGAAGTGGAAGAGTATGCAAGCTGAAGAGTTGAAGGACTTGTATGTGAAGAACCAGTTAGTGGTTTTTGTGCTGAATCACGAAAGATGTTCTTCCAGCCTATGAGAACATATTTTTGAACTTGGAGTGTCTAATGTAGGGGCATTCTTGGGTACTCAGTGAATCTGCATGGAGGTGTGTTATTTTGGTTTTGTGTTACTTGGTTACAGCTTTAACTGACGCTCGGTTATTAAAGGAAGCTCGATCGCTGAAGGAACTCGGTGAAACTTCTTGCGCTAGGTGGAACTTGTGCTCAATGATGCCTGTGTTGCTTGATGTTGCTTGGTTTGGTCGGTTGTTTCACTGGTGCTTGGTTTTTTCTATGGAACTCGATAGTTCTGGTTTATCGATTGGAGTTCTTGGTGATTTGGTTGGCTGACTTGGTGCATTTATTGTTGGTATCTTTTGTTGTATTCTCCTATGTAGATCTAGAGGTCGACATGGAGAATTAAATGTTTGTAAGGCTATTTGAGAGCCAACTATTGTTGCATTTAATATTTTTTTGTAATAAGAGCTGACTTGGCTTAGGAGTTAATTATGTCATTCAGTCAACTTGTGGCTGAAGATTAGTATTTAAGGAGTGTTGGGGGTATTTTTTTAGGAAAAAAGAATGAGAGATCAAATTTGAGAAGATAGAAGATTATATCTAGATCCTGCGAGATATTGAAGATTAGATTGTTATCTGATAGTTTTTAATAGTAGAGCTAGTGGTTGCATGCTTGGAGAGAAGGAAATTTATTAGAGGCTTGTGAGATCAAGTTAAGATCTGCCTTAGGGTTTCCATCAATTGCTGATTTGTTTCAGAGCTGGACTAGCTAGAGTTGGATTGGATCTTTGTTGATCTTGTAGAACTATTTCTTGATTGTAATTGGTCATAACCCAAAAGGCCTTATAGTTGAGCATGTTAATGAAAATTCAGTTGAAAAAAATTATCTTGTTGTGTTATTCCACATTGTGGTGTTTGGCTTCTTGTTTGGATTGTCCTTAATTGGATCCTCCTTACCTATCCTGTGTCAATATATGCTCCCCTCCTAAGATGATAACATAAAGCTATGATGGAATCTTAAGGAAAAGGAGAACAAGGATACCTACCTTCAACACCAAGGAGATGTCCTTTAAGAAATAATATATTCATAACCCTAGAGAAAGATGCACAACTCTTTATAAAGCCAAGGAAAGATAATTGTGTAAAAAGATATCTTGCAACATGTGTAAAGGGATCCTTAGGAGGAAGATCTTTTTTCTCCTTGATACATCTACCACAAAGAGTATTTCTTGAACACAAATAGCATCTTCGAGACCAAGAGGGGAAGGAGAACAAGAATTCACCTTTTAGCCCCTATTGATAGGTAGGAAAAAGGGATTATTAATGAAGGATAACAAACTTTAAGATCTTAATCAAGGGAATTTATTTATAATGGATGTGATTTTGCAAAGAAGGAAGAGGTTGTGATCAAGGATAGACATATTTTATATAAGATAGAATCCATAATCAAGACAATCAATTTATTGTAAGAAAAGATATCACATACTAAACAAATGCCAATTTTCCAAGGAAAGTGGATTCTTATAAAGAGCTTAAAAAGAAACCCTTTTCCCCTCAATTGTAAAGGAAAGGGAAATGATAACACATTATGTATTCTAAGTGAAAGATCAATTATAATATAAATACACTCTCAAGTAAATAAAAGATTATAAACAAGAATGAAAATCCTTGTACAAAACAAAACAATTCCATGCAAGGAAGGACATAATGATATATAAGATGGAAGTCAACAAAGAGACAATGAATCCTTTATAAGGGTAAGAAAAAGAAAAACCTTTCTCCCCAAGTGAAAATACAAGGAAAGAGACCTATTGTGTTTCTCACAAGAGAATATTAGAAAATAAAGCATAGAACCATGCAAAACAAAGAGCCCATAATTAAGAAATCTACTTAGATCACACGTTGTGAAGCAACATAAGAGGTGTAAGGAGTGATAATGCACATTTTTAATATCAAGAAAGAGTATGATGTCTATTTTTAAATAAATAAGACATTTATCTACTAAATCTTGAATGGATTGTCTAAATTCAATGCAATTAGCAAGAGAATGTGTATTGTTGTGATGGAAAAGACAATGAAAATTTCCATTATGATATCTTTGATTCTTGGAAAATGATCAAAAGGAAATAAAATTTTAGTATCATATTTAAGCCTCCAAAAGATACTCTTATCCAATGCCAAACAAGAATCTATATGAGTATTATGATGCAATGAGTTGGAAAAAGAATTTGTAAAGAAGGAGGTTTTGGTTTCGAGGAAGAAAGAACAATAGGATTTGAAGAAGGAAAAATGTTAGATTTAGGCATAAATTATATATGATTTCTAGTGATTTGTGTAGGAGGATCTATAGGGACCTTTATTCCTTGTTTGTTAGTGTCAAGACCTTGTCCACTATATCCTTGTTGAAAAGTAATGTCATAACATACATTTTAATTAGCCTTTAGTTGAGGAGGAGAAGGAATTTCATTTGAGGTTTGTGGAAATGTGGTATTGTACTATCCTAAATTGTAAGGAACTTCATTAAGTGTACAATTTAAGAACTATTTGGCACCTACCCTAGAGTAGGACCTCTATTGAACATGGTGAATAACTAAGAGGGAGGAGGGGTGAATTAGTTATTCCCACACACTTTATAAAACTTTTTCTTTGTCGGTAAACTATTAAAAAATAAGAATAACCACTTTTGATATATTGGTTAAGCACATAAAACATCCATAAAAAATGCAAACATGAAAATACATGAATACCAACACAAAGATCACCAAATTTACGTGGAAAACCCAAATTGGGAAAAATCATGGAGAAGCTAATTATCATGAAATGAAAACACCTATTAGAGTGACACTAGTTAAGGTGATTTGTACAAAGGCTCATTTCCAGTTGTGCTCACTACAGGTAGGCTCACTTCTAGTCAGAATAACTACCCTTAATTATGAATAGGCTCATTACCAATTCAAAGAGGCTCACTACCAATACAAAGAGTCTCACTACCAAAGTATATGAAAAGAGATTGAATCCATCATTGAGATCACTTTCACCAAAACTCTACTACACGCGTGATAAAAAAACACATAGATCTCCAGTTACATATTCACAATCACTTCACATATAAGCAATGCATAAGCTATATAAATAAAATAAATCCCCACTCTTCTTATACTACTTGATGTCATCGACCATGTCAGACAAAACAATTTGAAATAGGTTGCACCAAGACATTCCCACGATGGTAAGGAATGAAATGTGGACCACCTTAACCAATAAAAATTTCCTTGCACATGCCAACACACAAAACAATATCCAAATACATTAGTTCTAACTAACATGATGAACACATTACATAATAATAGTTGGGACTGAAACACAAATGAACATGCTCCAAATAGGATCGGCCATAAACAACCGATCTACCATATGTTGCACATAAAGTAGAAATAACACTAAAAAGGACAAGGATAGATATCTGAAGCACATATTTCAGCGAACACTTCTATTGAGACACACACACACTATTGATATAACTACCGATACCACCAAGGCTATTGGTACATAGCAACAGATACACCCAAAACATGAAAATGCTTAGGATATATTGACATCAATGAAAACCATTAATGACAACAACTTGAATAACATTGACTTCACATTCTAACAATCTCCCCCTTTTATCATTGATGACAACATTCATCAATAACAAAAGAAACAACTCCAAATGATATGAGCATCAAAGATATTTGTTCTCATCTTTCTCCCCCTTTGACAACAATGACAAAGGGACAAATTCCCCCTGAGTAGATGCAACAATATTTTTTTCTTTTTCCTTTTCCTCTTTTTCTTTCCCCCTTTTTCTATAATGAAAAAAGGCCAAAAAAAATGAAATATACTCAAAGTAGAAAAATAGTTTTAACCAAAAATACCTTCTTATACCTCTCCTTTAAAATTGGAAGCTCCTTCTTCCATTCAATAATTGTTGCCTCCATGTGAACACATAAGTTGTCACACTTGACTAGCTTGTCATTTCATCCACTTTGAAGACTAAAACCTCTGCTCATACTCCTATGCATCAATTAGGATGCCAGAAACATGTTCTAATATGACTTCAACCATATCCTTGACTAGACAAGAATTCTTGATCAAGTCCTCTCTTTTCCTCTATTACTACAACAACTCTCCAAATATGATTCTTTGCTTCACATCTATTCCCTTGAAGAATCATAAGTCTTTCCTATCTCATTCATCTCTTTTTCAATTACCTCACTTTGACCTTTGAAATTATCAACTGTAGTGGGCTACCAAAGATGGTATTAATAAATGCTAGTGATTTCTTATATGCATACCTTTTTTTCAGATAAGAAGGGATAGATTGTGCTTTTCATTACCATATATTTCTTCTTAATCTTTTTCACCACAGTCCAATGATCAACACTAAATTTCAACAAATTGTTCTCTATGTTGATAATCATATCATCTGGTAACATACCAGATATGCTAGACACCACAATTCTCTTATTTGCAATACTAAGGTCTTGTTGACCGAAGAGAAATTATTCCACAGACCACCAAATCTATCATATTCATGGTTATCCAACATAACCCAGACAAAACAAGGATCAACATCTTTTGATCCTATTGGAGAAGGCACAAATTTCTCCACTTGCTTGTCTTCTTCCATTTCTTCCTCAACATATTCTTCTTCTTCGTCCTTCATTTCCCTTGGAACACTTTATTTCTTACCTATCTCTTCTTCCTCACTCTAAAAAATGGTAACAAATTCTTTACCTTTGTCATTAGTCTTTACTCTTTTTGGTTTAGAAGATGAACCACCGATAACCACTTCTAATTTCTTTTGTCTCGATGAGGGATCTTCCTCAATCTACCTAACAGGTACAACACTAGAAACAACCAAACTAGAACCAATATTCTCTTGTAGAGACAATAAATATGCCTTACAGTCATCTTATTTATTTTCCAACCCTTCCAAGTACTTGTAAATCTATTTACCAACAAGAATGTCAGTACTCCACTCAACATTTTCTTTGCCAGGAAAATACCTCATAAAATAGAATACTAAGCACATGATAAAAGAACCAACATAGAAACCATAACTATCTTCAATTGAAATCTTCACATCCATCATCAGATTATCCAACCTAATTTTGTACAAATTCATTTGAACATTCTCATTCACCATCTTGCATGTCATATATACATGCACAATAGAAGTTGAACCATCATGATTACTGGATTGTATCTTATAAGAAATACCATGAACAACATATCATAAAATCGAATCTTCAATAGTATGAACTTGAAATGGACATTAATCCTTATCAATCATCATTAGGGATTCCACCTCTTCATAGTTGACCAATGTATTTCCAGGTAATTCACCAATGCTACACAGACTAATAATTGCCTCAATTAATCCCTTCATCACATTAAAGAGTATGTCCAAGACTTGGGTTTTCCATGAAACCAACTCAAAATAAACAAAATGAAATATTTATTGTCACACCACATAAATTCTCCCCATATATCAAGTCCAAGATTTATGACTCTATACATTCCTTCCACTGGAAAACCAACCCCTAATTGTTTGATACAATTGTGATCAAACTCCTTCAGCTCAAATTCTTTCTCTATTCTTCTTTTAGCAATGATACGAACAACATATTTGGGTGCCATGATCTCTTCACAATTTTTTCAGTCAATCACTCTGCAAATTCACAAGTTTTCTCTTCGAGCTATAGTGCCAAATGATTCAAAAATTTTCCTTTTTAAAACCATGAACAACCAAAATCAAAATTCCCACCTGAATTCATTATCACTACCACAATCACACATAAATAAATTAAAAACATATTGTCATCATTAATACTTCATCTCATATGCTAATGTAATAATGTATAATAGGATCTATAAAAACTTGCAATAACATGTAAAATCTCAACCATAAAGAGATAGTTAATGCAATTAGTATTTCCATTAATCAAAAGAGGAACGGAAACAAGAGAAATGCCTACATAAATCAAATAACATAAAATCATATGCGAACCCATAATTCCTCCTTTGATGTTCTCCTTCTCATGCAATGTGGGATCTCAAAATTGAGCTCAAGATCATGCCAACATAAGAATTCAAAGAAATTGTGGTTCAACAAAATCAAAGGTTTGGTTCTCTATTTATAAGATTTAGGGGTTTCAATGAAGAATGCATGATTGATGGGTTGATTGACTGTGATTCAAGAGTTGAACTCAGAGTGAGTGGGAGTTCAACTTTGCTTGATTGCCTTGATTGCGGGATTGATTGTTCCGTCAGCAAATAGATAGGAGATATGACTTGAATTGATTAAAGAGATAACATAATAGACTGGTGAGTTAACAATTTGCATGGATTAGAAGATTGAATTGACTGGAGACTTAATTGATTGCTGAGGGAGGAATTAACAATTTGGATTGAATAGTTAGGAGAGGGAATTGTGGAATGAACTGAAAGTCAATATGAGTTAGATTTGGAGGAATACATCATGATTAAATAAATAAAAGAATTATTTACTTGCACATGTGACATTAAATAAATAAATAATATTTATTTATGAGAGAGGAACTATTAATTTAATTAAATAAATATATATTTTTAATTGTGAGAGGGATTTTAATTTAGTTATTACATAAAGGCAATAATTAGAAAGAGGGAATATTAATTAAATATGCTTATTTAATTAATTGAATGACATAGGGAATAATTAAATAATATTTAATTATTTAATTACTTTATAGATGAATAATTGATGAAATAGTGATTAGACATTTAATAATTAAATTAAATAATTAAAATCACTTAATTATGGAATTAAGGGTAAATGATGATTTTGAACTTTAGAATATAGTAGAATGACACAATTTATTGAATAATAAAGATTATTAAACAAATTAAAGAGGAATGTTAGTGATATCATTGTGTTAAAGCAATAGGCCATTTTCAAGTGTCTACATTTTGCCCCTCTTTGATATAATGCTTTTAAGGCATTGTTTAAAAGAATAATAAAAGTTATGCTCAGGTATGCCCCAACAGGAAAAATGTGATGACAAGGAAAATGATGTCCCCTCAAGAGATTGTTTATGCAAGAAAGGCATGAATAATCTCTTGAAAATAATATAATGGTACCTATGATGTTTGTGAGATGCAAAAAAAATTCCGATATGCTTCTATATTATGTGATGGATGTATGCATTTTCTATATGATGTGATGCCTCTATTCTATCTTTATTTTTTATGCTAATGCCTATGATGTCAATGAGGTGATGTTTATCATATGCAAAAATGTTTATGATATGGTTCTATGTTTATGGATGTATGCCTATATAGTGTGATGTTCATGTGCTTCCTTTGATGTGACTAGATGTAATGTATTTATGATGGATGGATGCAATGTGATTTCTATTTATGATGCTTTGATTATGCTATATGTACTAACATTCTTATGCAATCTTTTTGTTTGTATCATGATACTCTATCATAAGGATTTGTTAGGACTAACAGACAAAATTGTTAGAGATTCTTTAGAAGATGATAGCCAAGAGATGCAAGAATGATAATGAATTCTTGATTGAAACCCTTAGATAATAGTAAGTAGAGAGATTAATGCTTTAATAACCATGCTTCTGATTTCCAACTGATTTGAGCTATTAATTTATCATCATTAAGCCGCTTTATTATAGCAAAAGTGGATGCCAACTTACCAAGATATGAATGATCTAGGTATGATTATCCTTTTGCATTAAAAATAGGCACGTTGAATAGACAAGGAATGTGGGTTGATCCATCGAGTCGAGCATTCAAAGTCAAGGTATGTGCGGCATATCACAACTGAAGTATCAATTGTAATGATGCAATTGGATATTTGTATATGGATATGAAGGCTCTTATCACATACACCCAGATTTCTCTTTTAAGACTTCATGACCAACATTCCACAAACAAAAAACAAAAATAATAAGTCATGAACCATTATGAGATCTCTAAATCACTTGTGGTGGACATCCTAGAGATGCATAAGAACATGACTTGTGAAAATCAAGACATAATAAGACTAACTCGACTCAACAAGTTATAGATGTACTGGTTATGTGTTTGTGTTGTTGTAGTAGTTTGGACATTGAATTTTGATGTATTGATGATGCTATTTGATCCCAAGAAAAAAGGTATCTTGTCTAAGACTTCTCTATCTAATTTTGAGTGTTCCTTCCCTTGTCTAAGACAACATGATTTTTGACAAAATGCTTTGTTGTGGGATTGGTTGGTAGATAAGACAATTTGACCAGTGTAGATGAGGATTTGTTGACTAGTTTCAATTATTTTGAGTTGGTTCCGCTAAAGCTTAGATGTGTTAAATGACGTCGTTTAATGCCTATTTTTAAAATGTGAAAGAATTGGTTTATGTACAAAGGAGATTTATTGCAGAATTTTTTTGGTTTTTTTATTTGTTTGGTTATCTTGGATAATTTTTAGATCTTTTTGCAAATTTTTTTGGTCCACCATAGGGTTCATATGTTTGGAGTCGAGGTATGTGTGGTGTATCACACAAGTGAAGGCCCTTATCACAGACAACCCAAACACGGTCACCTTAGATGAATGTTTTATGTTTTTTTATGTTTTTAAAATTTTGAGTCTTTTGGCAATGTTTTTGGTATTTTATAGTATGATTTTTTGTTTTTTTTTTTGTTTTGAATGACTCTTTTTCAATTTTTAGGATTTTTTTAAAGAATTTTTTGCAATGTTTTTGGTTTTTTTTAGTACTTGATGAATCATGACATTAGGATGGCCCCAGTTGGGATAGAATGGGCACGTTATTGCGGAATGACCATGATAGAATGACTTAGTAAAAAATGTGCCAACATGTGCTAAGACATAGATAACTAACATATTTCAAGCCATGGTGGTGATGACCACTGATTTTTACTGCGGATAATGTGATAGAATGACATGTGATATTAGGTTGGATCTTTGTGACAGAGCATGATTCTTACACATGGCATTAGATTGCCCAGTTTCTACCATGGTACTTTTCCAAGGTTCCATCAAAGTGGTTTTCAATAGAGGACAGATTTATTTCTCTTACATTTCTATTTTTGTGTTACCAAATATGCTTGATTGCCAGGTTTCCGGCAAGGTAACCTTTTTTGTATTTTTTACTTTTTGAGGCTTTGACTACTCTGAGAGATATGTATAGAACTTGCACAAATGCAAGCTATTGATGGGGTATGATAGAGGCTCTCCCTCTGCTGTGGATTGTTAGCATAACTAATGCAGTGATGCTAAGTGTTGCATTGATAAAGATTGGTACAAATTTAATGACATGTGAATCAGTTATTTGGTTCTCATTGATGTCAATTGATTAACTTAGTGTTTTTAGTATGTTACCAGATATTGGGTGAGTAAATCATGAGTTTCAGTATGTTTTTGAAGTTTCTATTCTAAAAGAATAATATGTTGGCTTGTGATCTTAAGTTTGGAACCGTGACTTTTGATATGAAGTATTGAGTTGGTTATGTTTGAATGGAATCAAATCAGGTAACTGCTAAAATAGTCAATGACAGATAGTAAGTGATTTGAATGTTTTCTCAAATAGGTAAAGTGTTGGATGGAGTAGTCATACGATATGATTGATAACAATGTCTAGATACTATGTTGAGTATCATGACTCATATTATGAACTGGTGATGATGGTTTAATTGACTAGAAGCAGTATTGATAGAATGAACAGGTAAATAAGACAAAGTTCTTGAACAAGTAATGAATATTTTTGAATCAATGAAGAAATCCGAAGAGACAATGGGATCAGTCATGTTTTTAGTGAAGTAGTAAGGAATTTCCATGATTTGTGGAAAGTGTTTAACATCACATTACCCGAGGTATGCATTTGAGGTGGATTCTTCAAGAAGTTTTTTTTGGTCAAAAGAGTTTTTGAAGATGGTTCAATTTCCAAGGTGAAATCTATATGGAGTTAGAGAAAAATAGTTTATGAGTTGTTAGATACCTTGTATCTTACCTAACATGATTTGGATCATTCGTATCTTAGATCTAGGGTTTATTTTAAGTCAATGGAAGAAAAGATACATATTGGAAAGTTGAAAAAGAAGTTATTTACTGATTGTGAATTGTAGAAGGGTGCGGTGACAAAGAAAGTAAAGGAATCAAGAGAAATCAAGCTAGGAAGGAGTATAGTGTGTTAAGAAGAGTTTTAGATCTTAATAGGATTTGATCATGGAGAGGTCATGCAATTTCACAGATCATCTTATCTATTTCTTTCTAACCATTGTAACAATGAAATCCCTTAACCAGGTAGATCCTAAAAGATCTTAGTTGTAAATCCTCTAACCAGGTGGCATTCATGTTGAATGTTTAAAGTCCTCTAACAAGGCTGCTCCTAAGAGGGAAAATATCCTAATATGTCTATAGGAAAATCCCTTAACTAGGTAGCACCTAACAATACTTTTGTAAACCTTTAACTGGGTAAGCTCCTCACAGGGTGTATTCCAGAAGAGTACAAATTTAGTGGATACCAACTCCCATTGTGGTTTTTCCTATTTGGGATTCCACGAGAAAAATATGGTATCTTCATTGTGTGATTGGTTATTTGTGGATGCATGCTTTGAAAGTTTCTATTCATGTTAATTGATGGTGAATGTTTTGGTGCATAAAGTTTAAAGAGTTTTAAATTAGAGAATTTTTTGATTACTGATTCACCCCTCCCCTCTCAATAATTAAAATTGTATTAACATGGATATATGATATGATTTAGACCCATAGACTATCATGATGATGCAGGGACCCAACCAATTTGGTTCAAATTTTCTTGGGTTTTCTCTCTCAACTTGATTTTTTTTATTTTCTATGAGAACTAAGTCATTTCATTCAAAAGATTATGGTATCACCTTATTATTGAAATTTCTCCTGAGAGGCTATTGATATGCTTGCAAGTGTGTTAGTGCACTTTTCCTCTTTTCATCTAGAAACTCTAGCTCATGTAATCATGATACTTGGTAGTCATCATCTGAAATGATGTGTTAAAGGGATACCCGCAGTTATGGGAGCTCGACCTCTATTGGAAAGATAGATTCGGTATTGTATACTAATAAATATGGAGTGGATCCCATGGGGGTATGAAAAATAGTGTGGTACGCCAATAAGGAAAGGTTGAGTTGGAGGTGTCAATCGTGACCAAATTCATTGACTATCTTTTTCAGGATTTTTATGATTATTTTTTTGTAGCCTCAGCTTGGTCATTACCTTGGCGGAAGTAGCATGAAGAAAAGCTATGGTGGATGTCAAATTTTTCACAAAGCTCTTTCATTTGTTTTTTCTTGAAGGGGGAACCATTATCAGTGATAATGATATGTGGAACTCCATACCTACTTATGATATAGTTCAAGAGGAACTTGGAAATCTATTTTCTAGTAGTATAGGTCATTGGAATTTCTTCTACCCACTTTGTGAAATACTCAGTGGTTGTGATTATGCATTTATTACCATCAGAGGATAATAGATGAATCTTTCTGATGAGGTCAAACCCCCACTACAAAAAAGGCCACGGTGAAGTAAGTGGTTGCAACTCCTAAGTTGGAGGATGAGTGAGGTGTTGGATTACTGAGAGGGGGCTGAACCAATAATCAGTGATTCTTTAAACCTTAAAACTTTCTCTGATTCAACTCAGTAACAACTTGGTAAAGACAAACTTCAGTATTAACCGATAACAAAAAATTAAGTTATCAATCAACAATAAAATGAACAATAAATATTTAGCACATATAACACCAGTATTTAACGTGGAAACCCAATTTGGGAAAAACCACTATGGGAATTGTCACCCACCAAAGAAATGCTCTTCTTAAGTATGCTCAGTTAAAAGACAATCTTGTTAAAGATTACAATGCACATTGTTAAATGTGACCCTGTTAGGGGATTTGCCTCAGCTATGTTAGGATCTTCACCCTGTTAGGAGTGGCTTGGTTAAATGTCTTTAAACACTCTTCTAGAATGTCACCTCTCTCAAGGTTTTACAATAAGACTATTAAGTCCACTCGGTTAAGAGATTTTTATGATACAAATGTTAATAAGAAATAGTATAAAATATGATCTCTAAATTTGCAACTACCTCTTTCTTAGTCAGATCCCTTATGCACTCTTTCACTACCCACTAGCCTCAACACTTCATCAATCTCTACTTGTAGACTTAGATTTAAACCCTTTTCTTCTTCACTACATTAGTTAGTTACACATCCACACTTCAACTTTCCAGCTTGTTCTTCATGAAATTCCATCCTTTATATAGACTCTGTTTTGCCTCTTAATCTCCTTTATTGCATTTTCCTCTATTTATTCTCAACTGTTAGATCATTCTCTTGAACTAATTCAATGAATTTGGAACTCGATAAAATGTTTTATCATCACCTCAAAACTTGAACATTTCTTGGAACTTGTACCTTCACTTTTTTCCACTTAGATCTTTACCATAGATCATCACCTTGAATTTTCCTAATCTTAGATCTCTTCAAATAACTCATCCTCATCCTTGGAATCTTCCAGATCACTGTGGCTCTTCATTAAATGTCATTCTGGTTCTTGCATTTAATTTATGTTCCTTGATCGGTGGCTAAATCCTTTTCCTTCAACCAAAATTTTGTTTTCTCGACTTAGTAACTAATACTGTATACTCGGTGTCTTGGCTTCCTTTCACTTTATCGAAACCTACTTTCATTTTACTGAATGACTCTTCCTACTTGGTAACTCAACTATTTTCTTTGCCTTGTCAAATTTTACTCCTTGGTCACTTGTCCAATCTCCTTTACCGACTTGATATAATCAAATGTAAAGTAGAAAAAAATCAAACTAATATAACCTTATCATTGTCTGATCTATATTAGCTTCCCAATTAAGTTCTTTAACTTCACAACTTTTTACTTCCTCTTTTCCTTAACTCACTCAACTTATATCATACTCTGAATGATATGGAAACTCAATATAAACCATAAATCAATTTCTTGACATCAATGAAAAAATAATAATGGATCTAATCCTTCTAAAATCATGTATACCTATGATCTTGGTCAGTCTTCATCATCATTACCATCAATTATAGTTAACAATATCCCTCTTTGGCATTGATAACAACATTGTCAATTGTAGCTCTCTAATTTTTAGTCTTCTCGGTCACTGTGTTTTGTCCTTTTCTCCCTCTAAACTTTATTCTCCTTCTTTATGTTCATCAAAAATCTTCATTTCATCTCAGTAATCATCAATAGTCTTTTCCCTCTTTCTCTTATCGTGTATTCTCCCTCTTAACACATTTCTATGAAATCATCAATGGTCTATTCTCTCTCTTTGACAACAATGCCAAAGATACATACTCTTGAAAATTTTGTTCAGGCAGTGGATCATACCTAGCATGTACTAATATCTCATGCATCACCTAAAGAGTGAACACTAGCATCAACTCACACAATAGATATTCTAATGAATCCTTGAATTGATGTAGCATGCATCTTTCCTTAGTGAATATTGGATAAAGGAAGAAACCCTAATTTATCTCTGAGATACTCAAAAGAATCCTTTGGTATTGGCTTGTTAAATATATCTATTATCTACTCCTTTGAATTCACATGCTCCAATATCACATGCTTGTCTTGAACTTTTTCTCTCAAGTAATGATACTTGATAGAAATATGCTTGGTCTTGGAATGCATCACCGGGTTCTTTGATATGTTGATAGCACTTTTATTATCATAGTAAATAGTAACTAGATTGGTAATATCCTCTTGCATACCTTCAAGTAGTTATTTGATCCATACAATGTTTTCACTATTCATAGCTGTTGCTACATTCTCTACCTCAGTAGTAGATTGTGATATACAACTCTGTTTCTTACTCAGCCATGTCACTAATATTTCTTCTAAAAAGAAAGCTCCTCTAATTTTACTTTTCCTATCATCAATGTTTCCATCCCAATCAACATTAGTGTAAACCTTTAGATTAAAATCTATTCCTTTCTTGTATAGTAGACCAAAATCTTTAGTCTCTTTCAGATATCTAAATATTCTTTTGACTGCAGACATGTGTCTTTCCTTTCGATTGACATAAAATCTTGCAACAATACCTACTGCATGAGCAATATTAGGTCTTCTATGTAAAACATATTGTAACTTACCAATCATTGATTAGTAGAGTATCTCATTCACTTCCTTTGACTCATCTTCCTTTGAAAATTTGCAACCAGTAGCCATTGGTGTTCCAAGCGGGTTTGAATCTTCCATACTAAATGTCTTTAGGATCTCCTTGATGCATTTTGATTATGTGATGTAGATCCCATCTCTAACTTGTTGAATTTTTAGTCCAATAAAGAATTTTATTTCTCCTATTATGGAAATATCAAATTCCTTTCTCATATCCTCAATAAAAGATTTACATAATGTGTTATTTCCTCCAAAAATAATGTCATCAACAAATATTTCAACAATCAAAATCTTATCACTAGTGTCACATTTCAGATACAAATTATTGTTATAACTTGTTATTTGAAATCCAATCTTGATTAAATATGAATGTAACCTGTCATACCATGCTTGAGGTGCTTGTTTCAAACCATAAAGTGCCTTGTGCAGTTTGCATACCATGTCCTTGTTAGTGTTCTCAATAAATCCTTCAGGTTGTTCAGCATAAACTTCTTCTTCAAGAATACCATTAAGAAATACAGACTTAACATCCATTTGATAAAATTCAAATCCTTTATAAGCTGCATATGCTAGTAGAATTCTAGCTCCTAATCTAGCAACATGTGCAAAAGTATCACCATAATCAATACCTTCTTCTTGTGCATACCCTTTGCAAACTAGTCTTGCTTTGTTTCTGATTATATTTCCATGTTCATTAAGCTTGTTTCTAAAAATCCACTTAGTACCAATAACATTTTTATATTTAGGTCTTAGTACCAAAGTCCATGTGTTATTCTTTTCAATTTGGTCAATCTCTTCTTTCATAGATTTAACCCAATCTTCATTATCCAAAGAATCATTTAAGTTTCTTGGCTTAAATTCAGAAATCAAACATGTCTTATCTCTCAAATTACTTCTTGTCATAACTCCAACATTCTTGTCTCCAATAATTTTAATCGATGAGTGCGGTCTTCTCACATACTTGGATAAAATAGGCTCGATAGACTGTGGAAGTTCTTGATTTTCAAAATTCAGTGGCGGCTCTCTTTGTTTAGCTTCCTCCTCATTTTGTATAGTTGGTAAGGTATCAAGAACATCAGTTTGAGCATATACAAATATTTGATAGTCCTCAGGTTCATTTTTGTTGTCATTATCATTTTTCTTTGTAAATTCATCAATCCTTACATTTGCACTTTCTACATTTTACTAGTAGAGTTGTTTAAGCACTTGTAAGCCTTTCTCTTTGTAGAATATCCTAAGAATATTCCTTTATCACCTTTATGATCAAACTTCCCATTTCTATCATCCTTTAGAATGTAACATCTACTTCCAAATACTTTGAAATAACTTACATTCAGTTTCTGACCATACAAGATTTCATATGGAGTCTTGTTTGTACCTTTCTTCAATTGTACTTAGTTTAGTGTATAAGCTATAGTACTGACTGCTTCTCTCCAAAATATTTGAGACACACCCTTCTCAATCATCAATGTCCTTCAAAATCAATAATGGATATGTTTATTCTCTCTGTTATACTATTTTTCTATGGTGTCCTTGGTGCAGACAATTGTCTCTTTATTCCATGTTCATTACAGAAAAGTGTAAACTCATCAGATGTAAACTCACCTCCTATATTAGATCTCAAACACTTCAATTGTGTTCCAGTCTCCTTTTCAAATCTTGCCTTGTACCACTTGAACATTTGAAAAGCATCAGATTTATCCTTCAAAAACATGACATGCATCATTCTTGAATAATCATCAACAAATAAAATGAAATATCTATCACCATAGTAGCTTTGTATTCTCATAGGTCCACATAGGTCAGTGTGCACTAACTCCAAAATTCTTTGTGTAGTGAAATATTTGCTTGTAAAACTTAACTTTTTCATCTTACCAATTTGACATCCTTTGCACATGACATTTTCAGGTTTATCCAGTCTTGGTAGAACTCTTACTCTATTCTTTTTTCTCACCTTAATTAAGTTGTCAAAATTCACATGATAGAATCTCTTATGCCATAACCATACATCCTCAACTTTAGAAAATAAACAAATCTTTGAAGTAGTATCAAGGTAGGATAAGTTACCTTTTGATTTCTCACCAGTGGTAATCAGACCTCCATTCTGATCAAATACTTTTACCTTTCCATTCTAAAATTCCAATTAGTGACTTGTGTTATTCAGTTGTGCCACACTCAAAAAATTATACTTTAGTTCTTCAACCCAATAGACATCATCACATTGTGTATTATCTAGCAAAATTATAGAACCTTTACCTCTCATAGGATATGGAGCATCATTACTGAATCTGAGATAACCTCCACCATGACCTTCCATAATAATGAACTTATGTGTGTCACCAGTCATATGATGTGAACATCCACTATCAATTATTCATGTATCATTCTTAATAACATGAGAAATTAAAGCTTTTTCATTTTCATACCTTTCTTCATCAAAATCATCCTTGGTAGAAACATACACAACCTCTATACCTTCATTATTATCGGTATCATCATGGGTTATTCCTTCTTTAGCAATGTAGCATGACTTCTTACCTTTGTTTTTGAAATCTCAGTATCTATTGAATTCATTCTCTCTTTTGTCATTATCTCGGTTATCTTTCTTCTCATCACTATTGTTGTTAGGATATCTAGACACAATGTGACCAATCTTGATGCATTTGAAACATTTCAAGGGTAATTTACCTCGGTATTTATCTTTTCCTCTTGGTATCATCCTAGATAATAAAGCTTCAAACTCTTCTTGTTGTCTCTCCTCTTGAAACATACTTTCTAGATCACTCTTGCAAATTTGAAATATTTAACTTGCACTGCTTACATAACCATCACTAGATCTAGACTCTCTATAATTTCCAATATTCAAAGATGAATTGAATGCAAACTCAATATTATAAGTGGCAGGTAAAATATTATCAAAATCATTTATCTCAAAATAAATCAACATATCAATTGTAGCATCTAGTAAAACATGCACCTGAGGAATGAATCTAAGTTCTTGTATAGCTGACACTCAAATAACATATATTGACAACAATGCCCTCAATAATTTACTTGGTACAAATTCTTCTTCAATATGTCCTCCATCACCTCAGGTAGCACTCACAACTTCCTTTAATCTTGTACTATACTTTGTAACATCTTCACCTTATTTCATTTTTATAGAATCAAATTTACCTTTTAGACTTTCAACTTTTTCCTTCTAAACATGTTGATCTCCACCATATACCAATGTAATCTTGTACCGCATTTTTTTTATTGTATCATATCCTTTAAGATCATTGAAATCTAGGTCGGTGAGAGTAGAAGATATCTCAATCATAACTTGTGTGTGATCTTGCCTTTCTCTTACTTGTTCTACTATCATAGGCCCAAATGGTGGTGGTGAATACTCATTGTCATGATAGTATATTTCATACTCTCTAATTCTAGATATGTGCAACCTCATCCTTCTTTGCCACATAAAGAATTTGTCCCTATTCAAATTTGGCGCCTCCCTCTTATACACCTTTGAATCTTTTACTCAAGTATTTTAAACTTATCCCTTTAGAGTACTTAGCTCTAATACCAATTGTTGGATTACTAAGAGGGGGGTGAATTTGGTAGATAAATGAGAGGGGGGGTGAATCAGTTAAGTCCATTTATCCTATACTCCCAAATAATCTTAGATGTATAAAACCAATTCAACAAATAAACTTAAATAGCTCAATAAACACTTGATTGTGTCTTTCTGATTCATTTACTGACTGCCAATTAAATCAATTAGTATATATTGATCAAACTAGTAATTGTAATGTGTAAATTAAAATAAAAAATCATCACATGCATACACATTTAACACTTGATTTTTAACATGGAAACCCTGTTAGGAGTAAAAAACACACTATAAGGTGTGACCTTGCTAGAGGCTTTATCACTAATGGTTTTTTGTGACCATACATTTACTTGGGTCAACAAGAAAACAATCAACATTCATTGAATGCCATAAAGAAATAAATAAAGACCATTAAGTCCCACTTGGTTAAGAGATTTTCTTTGTAGAAATGGTTAGAATGAAACTAAAAATGATCTAATTCAAATACAACTTCCTTTTCCATCATAATCTCTTCAATTTCCTTCTACCCTCCAACTTTGTTCTGCTCGGTTAATCTCTTTTCTGATGCTTGGTGTAGTTTGCAAAATTGATCGGTTCTCACTTCAACTTGTCTAACCAGCTTCACATGAATACAATATTCTCCTCATGCACATACATACTTTGAATCTCTTGTCTCCTTATATAGACATGATAAACTATTTTCTTCTGAGCCATATATTTTTCCTCTTAATCTCCATCGTTGATTTTTCCTCTTTAACCTTCCTCGAAACTTGTGCCTTAAAAACATTTCAATCTTCATCATTTGATCAACCTTGAATTTTGTTAGTCGTAGACTTCATAAAAAACTTTATCTTTAACCTTGGAATCATCCTAATTCATCCAACTCATCATCTTAAGTCTACAATCACATGTTCCACTTTATTTCTTCCACTCGCTCAATATCGTGATGTGTTGGTGACTTCCTACTTAGTTAATACTACACTTGATATACACTACACTTGCTCGGTGTACACTGTATCTACTCGATGTATACTAAGTTCTTTATATACCGACCACATAAACTTGTTCATTCTTGATCTTCAATTCTTAATAGAATCATGTAATACAATCTAATCACTATCATAATATCATAGACTCATCAATAAGTTACCCAATGAATACCTTATTCATAATTTACTCATACATCTTATTTTCATGTTAATATCTCATTCTTTCACCATTATTATCTTCTTTAGATGTTTGCAACTATCATGATAAGTACAGTCAAAACTAGTTGACATGAATGATAATATAATAACTAATCTAATGTCTCACATATACCTTTATATCTCGGTGATCATCTTTACATTTTGTTCTCCAAGTTGTCAATTAGTTGTAGTTTAACAATCTTTCCCTTTGGCATTGATGGAAACACAAACACAATATGAAATATACCATAGAATACCAAACATCTTAAGTGTCTACAACTTTGTCTATATGTTGTGACTCAGTAAGCTCTCCATTGGCATATGTATTTAATATGTTTAATCACTACACAACATCATCGGTCTCTCCCTTTCAGTTAGCTTCATTTCTAACTGATATTTCATGATCATCTCTCCTTGTAAATTGTAATCTAAATATTTCATGATTCTCCCCCTTCGACAACAATGCCAAAAGAAATCATCTCTTTAGTAGCCAAATAAGTATCTTTGTTGTTCATTTCATATTCTTGTACCTTGCATGTACAAATGTTCTTTGTTTTAGCTTGTCTTCCATCTTCTTTTTCACAATCTTAGGAATCCCAAAGTGTGAACATTGCACATCAACTTCATTAGATCTTCTAATAAAGTACATGTTGATGCAACCCCATATCACCTTTAGTGATTGTTAGACAAGGGATGGACCCCTAGTCTACTTCTCAAGTATTCAAAAGTATCCTTCGGTAAGGATTTTGTAAATATATCAAAAAGTTGCTCCTGTGACTTCACATATTCTAATTTGAGTTGTTTTCCCTAAACTTTCTCCCCCAAGTAGTGATATTTAATAGATATGTTCTTTTTCTTTGCATGCATCACTGTATTCTTCAAAATGTTAATAGCACTTGTATTTTCACAATAGATTATCATCGGATCAGTGATTTCTTCATTCATACCTTCCAACAATTGCTTTATCCATGCAATATTTGAACAATTAGTAGCATCAACTACATATTCAGCTTCAGAAGTGGACTGAGAGATGCATCCTTGTTTCTTGTTTATCCATGTTACTAATCTTTCTCCTAAAAAGAATGTTCCACCTGTAGTGCTTTTTCTATCATCAATATTTCTAGCCCAATCAGCATCAGTATAGACTTTAAGTTCAAAATTGACTTCTTTCTTATACCATAATCCATATTTCTTAGTGTTCTTTAGATATCTCAAAATTCTTTTCATAATAGTCATGTGTGACTCTTTAGGATTAGCAAAAAATCTAGCTACAATGCCAACAACATGTGCAATATCTGGTCTACTATGCATAATATACATCAACTTTCCAATCATAGATCTGTATAAGGTTTGATTTATCTCTATTGACTTGTCATCCTTGGTCAGCTTGCATCCAGTTACCATAGGTGTACCAACTAGTTTTGAGTCTTCCCTACCAAATGTCTTCAAGACTTCTTTGATTTACTTGGATTGTGTTATGTATATGCCTTCGTTCTGTTGTTGTATTTGCAAACCAACAAATAATTTGATCTCCCTAAACATCAACATTTCAAACTCTTTTCTCATTTCATTAGCAGAAGACTTACATAAGTTATCATGACCTCCAAATATGATATCATGAACAAAGATTTCAAAAATAAGAATCTTATCATCAGTTTCACATTTCAAGTATAGATTTCTATTATCACTTATTCTAACAAATCCAATTCTTATGAGATAAGAATGCAGTCTTTCATACCATGCTCTCAGTGATTGCTTCAGTCCATATAATGTCTTGTGCATCTTACATACCATGTTCTTCTAATTAGGATCAACAAAACCTTCAGGTTGTTCAATGTATACCTCTTCTTCAAGTATCCCATTCTGAAATGCAGATTTCACATCCATTTGATATGCCTTAAATCCTTTATAAGAAACATATGCAAGTAGTATTGTTACTCCAAGTATAGCAACAGGTGCAAAAGTTTCTCCATAATGAATTCCTTCTTCTTGTGCATAACCTTTGCAAACTAGTCTTGCTTTGTTCCTTGCTACAATTCCATTCTCATTCAATTTGTTTCTAAAGATCCATTTTGTGCCAATCACATTTTTGTCTTTAGGTCTTTTTACTAATGTCCATGTCTTGTTATTCTGTATTTGCTCAATTTATTCATTCATTACCTTAACCCAATCATCATTTGCCAAGGCATATTTACCAGTTTTAGGTTGGAATTCACAAAACAAACATGTATTATTCCTTAACTTACTTCTAGTCATCATTCCTACTCCTTTGTCTCCAATTATCTGATCTTGTGGATGGTGTCTTCTCACACACTTTGCAAGTACATGCTTAGATCTATGTTCTTCAATGTGTTCTCCACTTGGTTCATGATCATCATTCTCTTCAGTGACTATTTGATGTTGCTCAGTTTGTAAGGATTATTGCTTGGTAGCAATATTGTGTTGCTCGGTGACACCAAGCTGTTGCTCAGGTAGAGTTTCAAGATTTTCAATGTAAAAAAATCTACCATAGTCTTCCACTTCTTTCTTGTTTTCTTCATCATTCTTTTTTGAAAATTTGTCAACTCTCAGATTTGAACTTTCAATCATTTTGTTAGTAGCCTTGTTCAAACATTTATAATCTTTAATTTTTGTAGAATAACCTATAAATATCCCTTCATCACCTTTTGAATCAAATTTTCCATTTCTATCATATTTTAGAATGTAACATCTACTTCCAAGTATTCTGAAATAACTCACATTAGGTGTATAACCATACCATAGCTCATAAGGTGTCTTGTTTGATTCTTTCTTCAGTTTTACTCAGTTTAGTGTGTAAACAATAGTACTAACAACTTCTCTCTAGTAAATTTGTGCAACATATTTTTCAATCATCAATGTTTTAGCACAATCAATAATTGATCTATTTCTTCTTTCAGCAATCCCATTTTGACGGGGTTTCCTTGGTGCAGATACCTATCTCTTTATTCCATGCTCATTATCAAAATTAGTAAACTCAATATAAATGAATTCACCACCTCTATCTGACCTTAAGCATTTCAATTTCTTACCACTTTCTCCTTCTACTTTTGTTTTGTACCATTTAAACATTTTGAAAGCTTCTAATTTTTCTTTTAAGAACATGATAATCATCATCCTAGAGAAATCATCAACAAATATGATAAAATATGTATCTCCATAATAACTTTGAGTTCTCATTGGACCACATAAGTCAATGTGAACTAACTCCAGAATAACATTAGATGAGTAATGTTTTGTCTTGAAACTAGATTTTGACATTTTACCCATCTGACATTGTTTGCACATTACATGGTCAGGTTTAGATATACTTGATAATCCTCTAACTTTCCTTTTCTTATTGATCTTAAACATGTTGTCAAAGTTCACATGACATAACCTCTTGTTCCATAACCAAACATCTTCATTTTTAGCCAACAAACAAGAAGTTTCAGTATTGTCCAGATATAATAAGTTACCTTTTGATTGTTCACTAGTACCGATCAATTTTTTAGCCTCATCATAGATTTTTACTTTTATTTTCTCAAATGCAACTCAGTGACCTATATTATTTAGTTGTGCTACACTCAACAGATATTAGTTAAGTCCTTTTACCCAATAAGAATTTTTACATCTGATCTTATTATTCAATAATACAGATCCTTTACCTTTCACTTGAAAGGGTGTGTCATTTCCCATTTTCACAAATCCACCATTATAATGTTCAAGATATTCAAATTTTTCTTCATCACCAGTCATATGATGTGTGCAATCACTATCAATGATCCAAGTATCATTTTTGATAACTTTAAAAATAAGTGCATTTTCAACATACCTTTCTTCTTCTTCTTCATAATCTTCCTGTAGTGCTACAAACACCACTTCTATATCTTCATTAATTTTGG
The DNA here is from genome assembly GCA_027943335.1 of Chamaecyparis obtusa. NCBI lineage: Eukaryota > Viridiplantae > Streptophyta > Pinopsida > Cupressales > Cupressaceae > Chamaecyparis > Chamaecyparis obtusa. The sequence goes on along the minus strand of BSBK01003091.1, from coordinate 4,556,264 downwards.
TCTCGGTATCATCATCTTCATCTTCAACTAGGTAGCATGCCTTTTTACATTTATCTATGTAGTCTCAGTTGTCTTTGTTTCCATACTGCTGGTTACCTTTGTGATCTCGATAATTTATTTTGTCATTATTCCTTTCATTTTATCTTTCACTTATTTTCTCATCATCTTTCCCGTCAGGACATCTTGCAGCAATACAACCAATCTATTTACATTTAAAACATACCAAAGGTAGTTTACCTCTATATCATCATTTTCCTATGGGTAGCCTTCTAGCCATTAGTGCTTCAAGTTCATCAAGCTCATCTTCTTTAGCTTCACTATCACTTTCATTTATTATCTTATGTCTACTGCTCAATCTTCCAATATTCAGAGATGACATAAATGTAGATTCTACCTTAGGTAAATTACTATTGTCATAATTGTTAATCTCAAATGCAATCAATCTACTGATTAGAATATTAAGAGAAATATCATTACCAGGAACTTCTCTCATTTCATGTATTGTTAAGACTCTAATTGCATAGGCATCTAGCCATTAGTGCTTCAAGTTCATCAAGCTCATCTTCTTCAGCTTCATTATCACTTTCATTTCTTATCTTATGTCTACTGCTTGATCTTCCAATATTCAAAGATGACACAAATGTAGATTCTATCTTAGGTAAAATACTATTGTCATAATTGTTAATCTCAAATGTAGTCAATCTATTGATTAGACCATCAAAGAAATATCATTACTAGGAAATTCTCTCATTTCATGTATTGTTGAGAATCTAATTGCATAGGTAGGCAACAATGTTCTAAGAATTTTACTTACCACATTATCTTCTTCAATAATTCCACATGCTCCTCGGATAACATTAGCCACTTCCTTGACTCAATTTTTGTACTGAGTAATGTTTTCACCTTCTTTCATCTTCATATCATCAAACTTTCCTCTTAAGCTTTCAGCTTTTTCCCTGAGGACATTCAAATCTCCTCCATGAACTAGTGTGAATTTGTCCCACATCTCTTTTGCAGTCATACAGTTCTTAATATCTTCAAATTCAACATCTAATAGAGAAGAAGCAATCTCAATCATCATAGCATTATGTTCTTCTCTCTCTTTCATCTAGTTGATAGTCAAAGGACCAGTAGGAGTTATAAACTCATTTTCCAAATAGTATAGTGTAGAATCTCTAATGTATGATAGATACAACTTCATCGTTCTTTTCCATGTTGAGAAATTATCTTTGTTCAGCTTTGACACCTCTCTCTTATACATCTTGTTATCTTTAACTTAAGTCCTTCAAACTTCTTCCTTCAAGTACTCTAGTTCTGATACCAATTGTTAGATAACTGAGAGGGGGGTGAATCAGTTAAGTCCAATTATCCTACAGTCTCAAATACTCTTAGATGTATAAAACCAATTCAACAAATAAACTTAAATAGATTGATAAACACTTGACTGTGTCTTTCTGATTCATTTACCGATTGCCAGTTAAATCAACTAGTATATACCAACCAAACCAGTAATTGCAATGTGTAAAGTAAAATAAAAAATCATCACATGCTAGGGACCATAGTTAAGGAGAGAAACATGGCAAGGAGGAGGATAATACCACTAAAAAAGTTTTTGGTGATAAAATCCCTCATAGTAAGTAGACTGATACTGTTGACTTTACCCAGGTGAGTAAGAAATCAACTAACAAAAATGATGGTATCACTATAGGGTAGGATAAAAAAGAGAGTATCCTTTCTTTCGATCGGTTTCTTTCTACCATTTCTTAGGATAATTAGGTAATGAAGGCCGACCTCCAAGAACAGGGAAAAATTATCAACATGATAAAAAAGGCCACCTTTGGTGACAAACCTTTGGCCACTTGCCTGGAGGACTGGATGGAAGCCATTCAAAAAGGGGAGGCCTTTGGGGAGCTAGGTGGTAAGGTTTTTAATTTGGAGAAAAATATGAACAATATTAGCAAAGATTCAGAAAATAGTTGGCACAAAGACATGCGACCTTGGAGAACAAACTTCAAAAGCTGGAAATGACCCTGAAGAAGATCAACAAACAAAGCTTCCATATTATGAAAGATTCTGCAGACCTGTTAGTGCTTAAATCTGTAGATGATTAAATTCTCATAAACTCATGTGATCCCAATAGATACAATCTAACAAAATACAAGCACTAAGGTATTAAGGTAAAAAACCTTCTTCACTTCGAGTGTGAAAACTCAAGAGGGTGTACCTATATCAATTCACTGTTTGATTGAGCTCTGAATTGTGAACTAGCTCCTTCACTACTTTGTTATTGCTTTCAAAATTAACTCAATGAGATGTTACAACTCTGAGTATGGCCCAAATTATCTTGATACACAATGCTATGATAGAAATTATGAAAGTAATGACACAAAACAATGGCTTAAGGATATTCATCCTTCTTCTTTTTAGAGTTGATCTCAAGGAAGGTTAACCTTATTCACTGTGTGATTGAGCTCTGAATTGTGAACTAGCTCCTTCACTACTTTTTTATTGCTTTCAAAATTAACTCAATGAGATGTTACAACTCTGAGTATGGCCCAAATTATCTTGATACACAATGCTATGATAGAAATTATGAAAGTAATGACATAAAACAATGGCTTAAGGATATTCATCCTTCTTCTTTTTAGAGTTGAACTCAAGGAAGGTTAACCTTATTCAGTGCTTCCATAAAGAATTACAAAATACATCCATGAACTTATCACAGAATGATTCAAATTTAAGGCTGTACAAGAAAAGTAAAATTAATCAATTGTTTATATTCTTGGTGGTAACAAGTGCAAATGGATCTAAAACCAGTGCCTTATCTACTTGGGCGATAGAGTCAAACCCTACTTCCACAGAAATCTATCAAGACAAAAATACTAAAACTCAAATGACATGCCTAACACCCCATTCCTTTAATTCCTACGACTGTCATAAAATTCATACATAGATTATTCATTCACAGAGATCTCCCCTAAGATTTTACTCTTTCCTTGAAAGATACTTAAGCTTAACCCCTATATTCACCTGGTGAACAATGTACTAAAAAAGCCTTACAATTTAAATGCATAAGAGAACTAACACATCCATACACAAAGATAACAAAATAGTAGTAACAGAGCTCCAATATTTTGTATTAATCATCAAACTGTGTTCATACAGTATTCTCTTAACTTCAAAGAAAATCAAGTTTTGTATTTAGAACATCTTTACAAAGTATTTTCAACCACCCCCACAAAGAGCAAAAACTTGCTATATATATACCCACGGCCATCTTGGAATCCTCAAAGGATGCAACAAGCTTCGGATGGCTGGGAAAAGATGTTATACTAAAGACAAAATTACAAACTGACAAAATTTGATTGTAACAACAGATTGCAATTATCTACTTCTCAAACATCTCGCAAGTGGCACCTTTGTCTAAGGATATTTTAGAGCAGTTGCTAAATTTTTTACATGAATGATGACCACCATTACAGGCTAAATTACATCACCCTTTGTTTAAAACATGCTCTTCATTGAAATCTGGATCAGGTGCCAAGTGCATTCTATTCTTCTTCCTCTTCTATAAGCTGGACAACTGGCTTCTTCTTCTTCTTTATTGTTAACTTCTCCCAAGCTACCACATCATCATCAGATGGCTAGTTGTAAGTTTGCAATTCCTGTAGTAATCTGATCTGCTGATTCCACATGGAGTCAGTTATATTCTTTGCCTCCACTGCAAACCTTATGCAATCATTTTCAATCTTGAACAAACTATCAATTATGTTGTTACACCTCTCCAAATCCAAAGTATGGTTACCACTAAGGAAAGCATCTTGTGTAATTGTTAGCTGATCCATTAACATTTTCCACTCTTCCAAATTGACCATACTTCCACTATCATCACATATTGGAGGCAGATACCTACTGTAATTCTTATCAAACATAGTCAACCTGGCCTTTACCTGGTTAGACTTACCCTTAAAAAACTTTAAAACAACACTAACTAGGCTAATATTCTCAAAGACTTCAGTCACCACCCCAGGGATCTTAGGCTTATGCTCTTGTAGGCTATCAAGTTTATCAAATAACAAACTTCTCCTAGACCAAATGCTATGAAGTGGCTCTAGAGCAACCAATGATTCATTCACCTTTCCATTGGCCTGGTGCAATTGACTAACTGATTGATAAACTATTTCCATTCTTTCTATTATTTTATCCCGCCTATATTGCACAATCTTTGCCACAGTGTCCAAAGATGCATCTATCCTTATCTTTTCTAAGTCCTTAGTAGTTTTCTTAGGTACCTCCTCATTAATCTAAACAGGGGCCTCAATCTACAAAGGAGGAGGAATGACTACCTTTGAAGCCTCTTCAAGCTTGACTTTCACTTCTACCAACTCATCCTCTAACTGTTTGATTCTCATCATTTTCAAATCTCTATCTTTAGCAACTACACTTGAACTTTCAAACAATTTTGAATATCTTTCAGATAACTGAGCTATTTTTGCTTCATTCAAGTTAGCCCAATGAGTCATTGCCTTGGAAACTTCAAGGTCAATTATGTTTTTCACAATCCATATGATCTTATTTCCTTCCATTCGATCTTCTATACTCAATAAAGTTATCTTTTGAGTTTTAGGGGCAAGAGACCACATTGCAACAGCTTGAGATTTAGGGTCATAGCCACTGCCTCTAATCATATCACCAATATGGACCTCATAGGATAGGCTACCCTATGGTTGCTTTCTTGTTTGATCAATGATGAATGCAAAAGTCAAATCCCACCCTGGAGTCAATAGCATTCCACTTGACTTAACCAGTTCTCTAGCTTCATCTACAATTATAGGATCAAGACTAGGATCATAAGATCCTAGAGCTCTCAAAGTTTCTTGACTTGGTTCCACTCCTTCAGGCAGAGCTTTCTTCACTTCTTCATGTTTCCTCCAAATAAGGAAGCTCTTGAATTCCTCACTCTTAATAAATTGATCATGACTCAAGAACTCCTCTTGATACACCTCTCTGATATCCTGTCCTACCCATAGGGATTGCTCATCACTTTCTTCATTAATGGCCACCCTCTTGTTGGCTCTAATTGCTTTCCTCAATTGATGATGGCAGACCCTATCACCGGGAACAATAGCAGATGCTTTATCAATCCCTTTCTTTTGTTTTCCTTGCCTTGAAGACTCTCCTTCCTCAAGCCTCTGCTTCTTCAAAGGTGGCTCTTAGACATTCTCTACCTCTGGCTGGTTTTCAATAGGCTCAACAATTTGTACATCCCCAACTTGTGGTGGGCTATTCCCTTCTTGGGATTAATCAGAACACTCCTCTTGGTCAGAGGATGAGTAATCCTTCCTTTTCTTTGGCTGCTTTTGATCAATCAATTTATCCAACTGATTTGATAGAGTGTCATGCATCTCTATCATCTTATCAATTCTTTTCAAGTAAGGAAGGTCAGGGAAGAAACCCTCAAAAGGAATCTGAGCTTCCATCACCTGTTTTGATAGATCTTTCAAATCAAAGAACCTATTCCACCTCCTAGTAACTTCATCCATATCCACAACATTTCTAATTATATCCTCTTCATCAAGGCCTTCATGTTCCTTGATGACACCAATATTAGGGATTAGGGTTAACCTTACAGTCCTAATAAAACCTTCAGGGTCCACATGCCTACAAAAACTAGACACCATCTTGAATTGATTTAACCATGTAGTGACTTGTGGGAAGGCTCTCTTGCCAATCAAGAAATCACCAATTTTGAACTACCTAGGTGTGAAATTACCCTTCTTATGGGGGGCCAAAAGCTCTTTGTTTGTCCACATCAACTGCCAAATGAATTCTAAACAAGCAACTCTTGGTGGCACAAATTTTGGTAACAAATGTGGGGGCTGGGGGCAACCATAGACTCTCAAGATTGTGGAATTTTCCCCAAAGTAAAAATCACCCTAGTTATGGTCTCCCTCCCACTTCTCTACAAACTACTTAGGTCTTAGGAGTTTAAGGACCCTTGGTGATATCCTTATAACATTTATGCCTAGCATCTTTATAATGGGATAGACAATGAAATTTTGGAAAACACAGAAGTCACCCTCATTTGAAGAAGAGTTCCATTTCCTCACCCATAATTGTACTGGATTATACTGGCCTTCGAAGGTAAATCTTGGTTTCAACATGTTCAAATCAAAGCTATTGATGTTGAAGAAAAAAATTAAGTGCATTAACACTGAATAATGCATGAACTTAATGGGATTCTTAATTTCCTTAACAGATATCAACCCTTCATGCATTCTATCAATTATATACTAAATGTAATCATAATCAGTATTTACTAAGGGGTTCTAAATGTCTAAGATTATCATCAATAGATCAGCTGGCAAGAACTCTGGATCCCCATCAATTCCCAAAACCCTACACAACCCATAGCAAGTTTGCCTCATATAGTGCTGGAGAGATTTAAATTGGTAAGGGGCATTCATGTTAGCAGGGAGGGGAGCTATATATTTATCCTATTTTGGGATGTGCTTCACCATTTGGTCCTTTATTGACCCTATGTTATTTTTGTACCTTTCTCTTTCTTGGCTCAGGTCAATTTTTGTAGAGGAAGATGCATAAAAATTAAAGGCTTTCATGAAAGAACCCCTATCAAGAGTAACCAAAGGTGATTGGTCCTCTTTTCTAATTGTTTTGGAAATAGGGTCATAATGCCTAGCTAGTGCAACAATTAAATCCACATCTAAAAATACATCAGGGACAACTAATTTCCCCAAACCCAAAGCCCAACCATTACACACAGGAACATGCTTACCTCTATTTCCATAAAAGAAGTTGAAAATAGTATAACCTGTGCTATTTGGTATGATAGGATCTCTGCAAAGCCCTAGAACATCTTTGAAGACATCATCGGGAGCTCTTTTGTTCTGGCTAGAACCAAGCAACAACTTCATGAACTCATCTAAATAATTCAGCTTGCTTTTATCTTCACCTCCTTTAGATTTTGATTCACTACTAGAAGAAACCACATTCTTCTTTGGTTGACTCATTTTTCCTACAAATGCTCTCAATTCTGCAAACTTGATTCGCTCGGCACTCAAAAACTACTTCAGCAAACACAATTCTCCCCGAATGATTTTGGACACATAAAACAATGAGTTAAGCTTATTTATCGATGCAGATCAGATGTGTACAACCACTAAAATCATTGCAAATCAATCCTTAATTTCTCCTGCATTCAATTTCACATACCATCAGTTTTCAAATTTGAGCTAGCTGGTGTTTTGATGTTGACAGATAGATTAAACAATTTGAAAATAGAGCAAAAATGCAATGATTACAATTCTGTACTTTAACCCTGTTTACGTCACAAAATCCTCCCTTGATATATGATTGGATGACTAATTTCTTTTCTTTCTAGCTTGATAGCGTACTTTTATCCATGTAGCAATGGTTTCTAGCTTTCCTTTATTACTTTCTCCAATTGGGCCCATTTGGCGAATCAGCGACCGAAGGCTTCCTCTTATTCTCTTAATACCATGTTAACCCTAGTTTATATTCAGAGAACTAGTGACTAAAGCCTTTGCACACTCTCAGAATCAAACTCTTAACTCACCCATCTTTCAACGAACTAGCGAACAAGCTCAATATAACTGAACATGATTACAGTCATTACTTAGCGAATCAGCGACTAAGGCTACCTCTTATTTTCTTAATGTTCCGGTTAACTGTCAAGTTATCTCAAGATTTGGTGACTAAAGACTCCACTTATTGGCTCAATCCAAATCTTAACTTCATGCATATTACATGAATTAGCGAACAAGCCTTCCTCTGAATCGCTGAATTCTTTCTTAATTGCTAGCTTCAAGCTGCGATTTAGATTCAACCATTGATCATAGACTTAATCAACAACCCTTGTTAATTCGCTAAATCAAAACAAGCCTTATCCTTTTATTTTGAGACTCAGTGAACTAAAGGTTCACTGAATCACCCAATACCTCAAACACTGACCATCAAATCATGCGATTAAGCGACTGAAAGCTTAATACTTTGCTAATCCTTTGATTCACCCATTCACCAAATACTTTTAACCTTCACCTTTCTTTTAAGAGAACTTGCGACCACATGATTTTCTGAATCGCTAGATCATTTAAAACTTTACTAACTTATTTCGAGAATAAGCAAACAAAGAGAACCTTACCTCTGCCAAATTTAATACATCAAATTGTCAAAGTCGCCAGATTTAGAGGATAGTAATACAAGTGCTCAGTCGCTCATTCACCAAGTCAAAGATGTAGGACCCAAAAGATGTTGAGATTAAAACATAACTGGTGATCATGATATTAATCAACGGTATTCACTAGTTCGCCAGTTGATATAACCCTTGACTACTAGATTAAGAGAATGAGTGATAACCGTTATCACTAGGTCGCTAGAAGCTTGCAGGAAACCACCAAGTAACTAGCGAATAAGAGACAACACTTATCACCAATTCTCTAATTAGTTTTGACAATCACCGGGAACCTTGGAGACTTAGCGAACAAAGAAAACACTTAACAAGCTTTGAAAACATTCGCCTATTTGCCTAATGGTTGAGGTATCCACTGAAAGACTTAGAGACTACGCAATTGAACATGACACCTAACATAGGCTTGACACATTCGCCAGATCATTGAAAACCTTAAAGATGTGATATTACATTACATGACTCAGTGAACGTCCCATGAAAATAATCACGTGCACAATTAAGGAACTTAAACGACCAAAAAGCAACTGTGATTTATAAGAAACTAGGGCTGACTTGAGGGTTTTTTTACATGAATTCAAATTTTTAAGGACAAGACCTAGGGTAAGGGTTTCAAACTTTTGTCATGGCAATTTCAAAGAATTTTACAGACCCTAAACCAGGCAAAAATGCTTGCAAGGAGATGAAACCAAAAAATTGACAAAACCTCAAAAATTTAAGAATATACCTAATAGGACCAAAGTAAGATTCTTGTAGAGAAGGTGGAAACCAATAGGGGAGAGGAGATCAAGGAGATTAAAGAAAGCATGGGGACCAATATTAGGACCCATGCTAGCACTAAGAAAAAAGATGCAGATCTGGAAGATTTGAAAGTCTCAATGGGCAATATGGAACTCTTTGTCATTCAAGATAAAGAGTTAATGGATATTAATTAGCTTCTACCCTCTTTCCTTTCTACTGTTAGCTTCTACTATGTATTAGCTATCTGGGACTACTGTGCAATCTTTTTATGTTTTCCTTTGTAGGGCTGAGTGACCCTATTTTTTGTGTGTTTAGTTCTATCTTTGGGATGATTAGTAATGTTTATCTTCTGATATTTTTGTAAAAGGTTTCAGGACCTTTCAAATCTTTCTTTTACTTAATCAAAACAAATCATCACATGCATACACATTTAACACTTGATTTTTAATGTGGAAACCTTGTTAGGGGAAAAACCACGTGGGACTGGTACCCAAAATAATTTCAGTCTTCTGAAGTGAGCTCAGTTAAGAGCCAACCCTGTCAAATGTTACAAAACACACTGTAAGGTGTGACCTTGTTAAAGGATTTATCACTAATAGTTCTCTGTGACCATACATTCACTTGGGTGAACAAGAAAACAATCAATATTCATTGAATTTCATAAAGAAATAAATAAAGACTGTTAAGTCCCACTTGGTTAAGAGATTTTGTTTGTGGGAATGGTTAGAATGCAATAGTAAATAATCTGATTAAAATACAACTTCCATTGTAGATATTCAGATCTATGCTAATCTCAATATACCTCTGGCCATCATAATCTCTTATATTTCCTTCTATCCTCCAACTTTGTTCTGCTCAATTAATCTCCTTTCTGATGCTCGGTGTAGTCTACAAAATTGCTCAGTTCTCACTTCAACCTATCTGACCAGCTTTGCATGAATACAATTTTCTCCTAACGCACATACATACTTTGAATCTCTTGTCTCCTTATATAGACATGATAAACCATTTTATTCTTAGCCATATATTTTTCCTCTTAATCTCCATTGTTGATTTTTCCTCTTTAACCTTCCTCAAAACTTATGCTTTAAACACATTTTAATCTTCACCATCCAATCAACCTTGAATTTTATCAGTCGTAAACCTTCATAATAGATTTTATCTTTAACCTTGGAATCATCCCAATTCGTCCAGCTCATTATCTTAAGTCAAAAATCACATGTTCCACTTTATTTATTCCACTCAGTCAATGCCATGATGTGTCGGTGACTTCTTGCTCGGTTAATACTGCACTCTGACTTGATATACACTACACTTGCTCAATGTACACTATATCTACTCGGTGTATACTAAGTTCTTCATATACCAACCACATAAAATTGTTCATTCCTGATCTTCAATTCTTAACAAAATCATGTAATACAATCAAATCATTATCATAATGTCATAGACTCATCAATAAGTTACCCAATGAATACCTTATTCATAATTTACTCACATCTCATTTTCATGTTAATATCTCATTCATTCACCATTATTATCTTCTTCAGATGTTTGCAACTATCATGATAAGTACGGTAAAAAATAGTTGACATCAATGACAATATAATAACTAATCTAATGTCTCACATATACCTTTGTAGCTCGATGATCATCTTCACATTTTATTCTCCAAGTAGTCAATCATATATAGTTTAACAGATTAGTAATTAGTGATTCTTTAAACCTTAAAACTTTCTCTAATTCAACTTGGTAACAACTTGGTAAGACAAACTTCAGTATTAACCAATAATAAAAAATTAACTTATCAATCAACAATAAAATGACCAATAAACATTCAACACATATAACACTAGTATTTGTATGCACTCTAAAATGGTCGCCTAGACTTTGGACCCCCATTCAACAATTTATCAAATCCCTGAATCAATATTTTCAAAAATCAACATTTTCAGCTCAATATCAATTTTCTTGATCAAGTCATATTTTATCATTTTTGATTATTTGCCTTGGGCTAACCATTTTATCCTAAAGTCTTTATTTAATTAAAAGGAATATTTCCTCCCCTTTTATTAAATAAAAAACCCCCACTTTTCCTATTATCCTAAGTTGCACAAATAAAACATTATCCTTATTTTATAAAAAGAAGAAAATCACTTTTTGTTTTATATGGACACAAAAGTCAACTCTTATTTTCTCATTGGAGGATATTTGTGCACATGGATTGCTCCTCTTTCATGCTCCACCATTGATTAAATCTTTTGCCTCTTAATCTCCATGGTCCATTCTTTCTCATTTCCCATAAAAGAAGAGCTCTCTTCCTCATTTGCATATCAATCTTTTATGCTAATGTTATGCTGCAGGTTTTCTAGGTCACTTTGGAGCCTTTGAAGATTTGGAGCATTCTTTGCTTACATTTTACATGCTTTCATAGTTTCATTTCTTGCATTGTCATGGCATTCATAGCTTCATATTTAGCCTAGTTTCCTTTATGCTTTAGATTACTTCATCTAGCTTAATTAGGAGGCTTTGTAATACTTGCATATTTCCTTTCATAGCTTAGCTTGCATAGCTTTCATTTTCATTCATAGTATAGCTTGGCATTGCATTTCATTTTGATTCTTGGGGATATTGACATTCTTTCCCTTGTCTTCATTTTAATCTCTCATTGTGTGGTTGACTAGCAAGGTCATAAGCTTAATAGTTCTAGTTGAGAGAAAATTTTAAATAATCTTGCAACTCCATACATAGAGAGCTCTAGGTCACTTTCTAAGGTTTCCTATTGATGGATTCCCTTGGATGTAATGACTTAGATAAGTGCACCATTTAAGTGTGTACATTTTTGGTGCCCACCGTGGGGCTTTGAGCCTCATTCTTTTCATTTTCGTCAAGTTTTATATATTTTCAGCGTCACTTTTTAATGAATTTTGCGCAAACAGGAGAAACGCTGCTTGCGAGCATTTTGATGCCGCTTACTATAAATCTGACGATGCCTGTGCACATTCTATTCATGCTCACATTTTGTTGTCACCTACGCACATTCTATTGTCACCTACGCACATTCTGTTGCCACCTGTGCACATTTTGATCATGCCTATGAACAATCTGGTTATGCCTATAAGTATTTTGATCACACCTGCCAGCTTTTAAATGACGCGTATTAGCTGTTAAATGCCGCTTGGTATTTTCTATTTAATTTTGTCAGTTTTGCTTGGTGTTTTCAGTTTTTGTAATTTTAAATTTTTTTTATCATTTTCAAAATCTGTGCCACTCTGGAAAACTGACACCCATTTTTGAGAAATTTGCACATACAATATTAAAAATTTAAGTGTGATATATCATTGGAAAGCTCTTTCCGAGCCTAATCCAACCATGTTGGTTTCATTTTCAAATTTTATCATTTGATCAACTATTTTACTTGTAGATTATCTAATTTTTGATGTGCTAACCATTGTGGGGCTAACAAGTTGTGCTTGTAGGTGCTCTCATTGCTTGAAATATTTTTCCAAAAGAACGCATGTCAAAGCTTCAAATGCACAAGGGCTACCAATTATTTTTGTAGGGCTGCCTAAAGCATAGAAAACCAAATAAAAAGTGCTTATTTTTATTTCATTTTCAAAGTGCGGGATATACTAGTTGTTTCATTTCATAGGAACATAATATTTTGTTGTAGGAATTCTTGGGTGGTAGGAGAAGTATGCTCTTCACCCTTGTGGTGAACCAAAAAATCTTGACCCATCTTTAGATTTTGAAAGCAAGAGGGTAATTGAATCATTTGCTTGGTGTGTTTGGGAGAAAAATTTGAGATAGGGGAGTATGCTCTTCACCCTTGTGGTGAAAAAAAAACCTTGAACCTCATAAGTTGATCTACTCTTTGTTTAGATCTTTAGAATCCTTTAGCGAGCCTACTCTTGAGCAATCAAGAAGAACGACCCAAGTGGGGACAAGCTTATTGCCAGCTATTCCGACCCACTATAATCTCAAGGCTATCAAGAACACAAAACCTTGGTAGACATAGTACTTGTCTTCGCTTAATGTGAGTACTTATGGGATTGTGACCATGAGGAAAATGTTGAGCAAGAATGCTTAAGGTACTCTTATGGCCATGAGGTCTGTTACTTGCCACAAGGTAAGGAGTCCCTTTGGGGAGCAAGAGGGGTATTATGAACATAAGCCCTTACTAAGAACCATAGATAGAAGCCACCCTATTTTACCTCTTAGATTCTTGGTGCAAGGATTGATCCAAGTGGAATAACCTAGATCACCCCAAGATTACTCACCATCTATGTTCCTTTGGTTGTGTCATTGGCACTTCCATGACAAAGCCAATATCTATTATGGGCAACCACTTTGTGTGAGGCAATGGGACATCAAGTGTGGGCCAAGTTGTTAAGTATTGAACCATTGTCTTTTTAGGCTAGTAAGTGCTTGAAGTGTTCTCGCTATGATATACCTGTGTAAACATTCTTGAACATTCAACATCACGGTAGTATTTATAGGATTTTCCAATTTTGATATCATAATTTGCTTATCTTGGCAAGGTTTCTTTTTCCCTTATGCAAGTATTTTATGACATGTTTGATCACCTACTATTTGAAAACTTGTCTGATTACTGCTAGTACTGTGTTTGAAATCAAGAAATTCAACTTACCAAACTATAACTTTGACCAAATTGCCTTCAAAATTGAGTTTTTTCACGTTCACTGGTCAAGAGTCGTACTACTTGCTTGGAAACTATCGCACAGAGTTATTTTGCTATCTCCTTGTTAGTTGTTTCCTAATTGATTTATGTCACTTCCAGTTTCCCTTGGTCGGTCTAGGTCAGATCTTAGGTACTGTGACATGTTGCTCAATATCCAAATGAACTCAAATGGTATCAAATTGCACAAAATGACTCTTGGTCACCTTTCTTCCACATCTCTCATGCCTTCCTAGTCTCCCATGTTCATTCTTCCTCTTCATAAATTCTTCATGTCTTCTTGATTATTTTCCTCTTATTATCTAGTCTACCTTCTTCTATTTCATCTCTTCTATTCATTTCTTCCATGCTTGATTCCTCTTCTACAACCATGAATTTCAACTACCTTGTTATGAAACCTCTCTTGAGAATGGATGATCTCAAACTCATTGCTCAATTCGAAGAATTTTATTCCTCCAATAGTTCTTCTGGATATCTCATGGGTGACAAACTTAAAGAAAAAAGAAAAGAAAAGATGATTGAATCAGACACCTTTGCTAGGATCATAGACATGATCATATCACAACCTCCTTCTTCCAAACATTCTTCATCTTCTAAGTCTTCTTATTCTTCTTCACATTCCAAGTCTTATCATGACTCTTCTAGACATTATTCGCATTCCTCATTATCCAATTCTTCTTCCTCCACTAGGTCTTCACTTTCCTTTTCTTCATGATTTCATTCATCTTCTACTTCTCCCAAGAGTCTTACTCCTCAATATGAGCAATATAGTAATCCTTGTGATACCTCTCCCATGAAGAGTGACACACCCAACTTTGATGACTATGATGACTATTATGATGGCTATGATGATGAACCATATAGTCATACCTATGACACCTCTATGCCTAAGAGTCCTCCTAGTCGTGTGCTTGTGCTTACTGAAAATGGGTCATCACATTGGATAGATCATGATGGTGATCCGTATGATTCTGATTTTGAAAGAGACTTTGATGATTTCTATGAACAATACCTAGATGATACATCTACTTCTATTGAGGAGTATAAAATATATTGTGCTGATTTGAAACATAAATATTATAAGAATCCTTCCTCTAAGAACTCTCATGCTGAAAATAAAGATTACACTCTCAAGCAAGATTATGTTAATGATGGACCTTTATCTTGTGATGGTTCCCTTCCATCCCCTACTTCCTCCAATACCCATACATTTCTTAAAGCTTTTGAGTCTTCGAAATCTATCACAAATCCTTCATCCAACAAAGATCCTAATACTTTTCATGCGGTTCCCTATAGTTATCCTCAAGGGCTACCTCTTAAAAAAACTCAAGCTAATCTTCACTTGGCTGCAAATACTTTCAATAATGCTAAACCTAAAGAGCCTAAGCCTTTATGTGCTATAATGCCAACTTTAGCTAGTCCTTCACCATCTCTTCCAAAGTCTTTCATACAATTCCAACATGCTTCCTTGTCCTTAGAAGTGGCTCCATGTCAAGATGACTCTAAAAATGATAAAGGAAAGAACATAAAGGAAGATCAAGATCAAGAACCCTCCATGTCATCCAATCCTTTTCATGATGTCTCTTATCCATTTCATGGTTCTTTTGATCCCTTACACTCTTCCTCATCCATTCCACCATATCTTCAGTCTTCTCCTAAGCAAGATCAAGCTACTACTTCCAATGTTGAGCCTATTGAAAATCAAGAGAAAAATGATACGTTTATGCTATCCAAAGCTCCTTGTCAAGATCAAAGTCTTCCATCTTCTTGTTCTATCACTCCATGTTCACTTCTGCTTCCAACTCTTCCTAAGTCTTTGCAAGCTTTGAACAATCCTATCGAAGAAGTTGCTCCTATTCAAGATGTTCACAATCCTATTGCAAATCCTAATGCTCACTCTAAAGATGCTGATGTCCTTGGTTGTCATATAGATGTTGATGAACTTATTGATTATCCTTTTTCATCTTCCACTTCCATCCTTGGACTTCTTCCACCACTACTAAGGGCTTCACGTCTTCCTTCCATCTTGGGCCCTTATGTCCCTTCACTTTCCCCTCCTAACTCTCCTAATTCATCATGCATCTTGGGTCCTTACATCCCTCCATCTTATATATTTCCTCAAGATCAACATAGACGCATACCCTTGAATCCTTTTCATCCACCCACCCATATAAACCAGTCATATCTTCCTTCTTCTTCCACAAGCCCCAAGTCTTTTGGAAGAAACTTGAATGTTCAATACAAGAAAAAGAAGCAATACAAGAATCCATAAAAAAAAAAAGATCACCATGTCTACTCTAATCGACATGGAGGTAAAAAGTCAAAAGGGATATCTAAGAAGAAAACTACAAGACAAGTATGGGTTCCAAAATCTATCATTGAAGATATTCTCTCTAAATCATCAAAAAGAAATGAAAAGCCTATGGCTATATGGATTCCAAAGTATCTCTTGAAAGAGTCTAATATTGAACAAAAAGTGAAGTTGACATTCAAGCTTCCAAAGGCTTCTACCTCATCTTCTTCCAAAAACATTCTTCCATTCCATGTGCCTAAATCGCAACCTCTGCTAAACATTCACCATATTCCTTCTCGTATTCCTTCATTCACATTTCTTCCATCCTCTCACCACCCTTCAAGGTGTGTGTTGACGTTGATCTTGCCTTCCTTTCCATCTACCCTTTCACAATCCTTCCATTTATTATCCTTCTACCTTCTATCATTTTTCCTCATTCACCTATTCCTCTTATCTTCCAACCTCACTCGCTTTACATAAAACCTTATCCTCCATTTTTCTCTTCCATCTTCCTTTCCCTATCAGCATTTTTGAGCATATCATTTTGAATCCTTGGCATATCATGGTTTATCCTTTCAAGGAGCATTATCTAAAAAGCTTGCCTTCTTCCAAAATAAAAAAAAAATTCAAAAATTCAAAAAAAATTTAAAAAAATAAAAAAATAAAAATAAAATAAAAAAAATTCAAAAAAATAGAAAACTTAAAAAAAAATAAAAAATGAAAAAAATTGAAAATGTGCCTTGGTGGAAACCTGGAAACAGACGCCTTGGTAGCAAAAGTAAAGAGAAATAAATTCGTCCTATGGTGAAAACCACTCCCTTGTGGCACCTTGGATAAATACCGTGATGAAAACCTGACAATCAAGCATCATGCGTAGTTCTTCTACATATTTCATCCATTTCATCTTCTCTCTTTGATCTTGACAATGTTGATCTATACATGAACATTTGGCTATCTTGTGAACTATCTTATGATGATCTTGCTTTCATTCCATTCATGTTTAGCTTTCATATTTATTTTCCTCCATTCATTCTAGCCTTTAGCTATCCTTTTCCCCTTTGGTATTGATCTAATAAAAAAGAGTAAGAAATGATGCTATGAAGCCTCTTGACATGTATACTCCTTTTTTTCTTTTGGATTACGCTTTTGTGACTTATCCTGTGCTGGTCTTTCATTGCTTGTCCAAATATACTTTACATGACAATTTTTCCCTAGCTTGGGTACCCTTGAGGATTTCTTCCCTTCATTATCCTTCATTCTCTTATCTTCCATATCTTCCACCACCTTGCTATTCCCTCTTGTCCTCCACCTTGCTAGAAATTGGGACTACACGATCTGATCTTACTTGGGAGTTTGATGCCTATTCTATCTGGGGGCATCCTTTGTACATATTTTATGATCCTAAAAAAATTCTCAAAAAAATATATATGATGCTGAAAAAATCCTAAAAAGCATATAAAGTCTTGAAAAATTTTATCAAGTGGTGAAAACCTGGAAGCAGGCACTGCTTGAGACCCTTGCACCTATGTCTATCAGTCTTGCGTGGTGCTCCTTCACTTCACTTTTCACTTTGCTTCTCCTAGCCCGGAATTGAATCTTGTCTTAATCTAGGGGCATACATTGTTCTAGCTTATCTTGGGTCTTTTTGTGCGTTCGGGTTTCTTGGGCCACTTAGTTCCAATGGTGTTTTTCAACACCACCCCAATTGTGTTTTTCAACACTTCCCTAGCATCGAGTGTTTTTCAACACTTATCAGATATCTTATCTATAGTCTAGCATGATATGATATCTCTCACTGGCAAATGCGATACTCAAAGATTGATTTTATGACCTACACACACACACTTAAACACTTGACTCGCTGAGACTTGTTTGACCTTATTTTCTTTATGTGCTGTCTATGATGATTTCTTTGATGAGTGTCCCTTTCCCTAAGAAGTTTTTGATGATGCATAGCTAGAAGACTGAGGGCATGAGGACATGTTTTATTGCTTTTTTTGCTTGTGGGTATATTTTGTTGGTCTTAATTGTCATTAGCATTTATGCTTGTTCCACTTGACAATAGGATCTACAAGGTATTATCCTTGACTGTTTGTGCAAGTGCATGCTTTTAGCCATCTTGACTTCCCTTGTGTCTCGATGTGAGTATAATCTTGCCATAGAAAACTTAGGTAATCTCACTGCACTAGTCATCTTG
Source organism: Chamaecyparis obtusa (assembly GCA_027943335.1). Lineage (NCBI taxonomy): Eukaryota > Viridiplantae > Streptophyta > Pinopsida > Cupressales > Cupressaceae > Chamaecyparis > Chamaecyparis obtusa. Next base: position 4,538,107 of record BSBK01003091.1, on the reverse strand, counting down.
ACCTACATGTCTTTGGTGCCTAGGTGAGATTTTCACATTTCTATCTGATATAGATCATATTCCTATAGCCATAGTCATACTAGTGAGTATTGTATGATCTTATGATGCTACCAATAAAGCTCGATGATGATTATTAGATGTCTATTGGTGTTGTGACCTTGCAAGTCAACCACTTTCATAGTAGCTTGCATTCTTAGGTTCATGTTAGTTTAGTTTTGCATCTTGCATGTGGAGAGAGCTCTCCTTTTATCTTTCATGGATTTGTTGGTCAACTACACTCACCTTTTCTTTTCTCGATCATGTCTTTCACTTCTCATCTTTCATATCACATCATTTTTTATTCATTTTGAGATCGAAATCAAAATCTGAGTTCATCTTGATAGTCAAAATTGCAATCCAAATTTCTCCCTCTTTTGCGTAGTTGGCTGACCATTTGAGGCCTGATCCTTTGATCTTCACTAGAGCACCTTCATTTTTTCATCCTCATCTCTTTCAAAACTTCTAGTATTTCATTCATTTTCATTCATCTTCATTTCTCTGAGGTTTGACTTTATCTTTCTCAGTCAAACTGGGGCATATTTTCATTGCTTGATGGTTATCCTATCATGTTTCATCTTCGATTATGATTTCTAGTGCTTTGATCAAGTTTATCTATTTGCTATTCTCCTTTACCTGATTTCAATTTTGATTCTGAGGGGGCAGTACCTATCAGCTTCAAATCTTTGATTCAGCTATATCATTCAACTCAGCTTGAGATTTTTTATTTTGAGACTTGACTATCACTTAACAACAACGGTGTTAGTTTTGTCTTTTGATTCTTATCTCTTATTTTTAGACTTGATTATCACTTAACAACAATGGTGTTGATCTTGCCTTTCAGCTTATGTTTATCTTTGTTCTGATGTGTTCCCATCCATCGAACACACATCTGAATTATTTTGTGATCCCAAATTAATCTCACATTTCAATTCTTCTTTGACCACATGTGTTCCCAAAATTATCACACATTAGTCAAAGAGGGGCAAATGTATGCACCCTAAAATGGTCACCTAGACTTTGGACCCCCATTCAACAATTTATCAAATCTCTGAATCAATATTTTCAAAAATCAACATTTTCAGCTCAATATCAATTTTCTTGATCAAGTCATATTTTATCATTTTTGATTATTTGCCTTGGGCTAACCATTTTATCCTAAAGTCTTTATTTAATTAAAAAGAATATTTCCTCCCCTTTTATTAAATAAAAAGTCCCCACTTTTCCTATTATCCTAAGTTGCACAAATAAAACATTATCCTTATTTTATAAAAAGAAGAAAAACACTTTTTGTCTTATATGGACACAAAAGTCAACTCTTATTTTCTCATTGGAGGATATTTGTGCACATGGATTGCTCCTCTTTCATGCTCTACCATTGATTAAATCTTTTACCTCTTAATCTCCATGGTCCATTCTTTCTCATTTCCTATAAAAGAAGAGCTCTCTTCCTCATTTTCATATCAATCTTTTATGCTAATGTTATGCTGCAGGTTTTTTAGGTCACTTTGGAGCCTTTGAAGATTTGCATATCTCTTATTTTTAGACTTGATTATCACTTAACAACAACGGTGTTGATCTTGCCTTTCAACTTATGTTTATCTTTGTTTTGATGTATTCCCATCTGTCGAACACACATCTGAATTGTTTTGTGATCCCAAATCGATCTCACATTTCAATTCTTCTTTGACCACATGTGTTCCCAAAATGATCACACATTAGTCAAAGAGTGGAAAATGTATGCACCCTAAAATGGTCACCTAGACTTTGGACCCCCATTCAACAATTTGTCAAATCCCTGAATCAATATTTTCAAAAATCAACATTTTCAGCTCAATATCAATTTTCTTGATCAAGTCATATTTTATCATTTTCGATTATTTGCCTTGGGCTAACCATTTTATCCTAAAGTCTTTATTTAATTAAAAAGAATATTTCCTCCCCTTTTATTAAATAAAAAGCCTCCACTTTTCCTCTTATCCTAAGTTGCACAAATAAAACATTATCCTTATTTTATAAAAAGAAGAAAAGAACTTTTTGTCTTATATGGACATAAAAGTCAACTCTTATTTTCTCATTGGAGGATATTTGTGCACATGGATTGCTCCTCTTTCATGCTCCACCATTGATTAAATCTTTTGCCTCTTAATCTCCATGGTCCATTCTTTCTCATTTCCCATAAAAGAAGAGCTCTCTTCCTCATTTGCATATCAATCTTTTATGCTAATGTTATGCTGCAGGTTTTCTAGGTCACTTTGGAGCCTTTGAAGATTTGGAGCATTCTTGGCTTACATTTTACATGCTTTCATAGTTTCATTTCTTTCATTGTCATGGCATTCATAGCTTCATATTTAGCCTAGTTTCTTTTATGCTTTAGATTACTTCATGTAGCTTAATTAGGAGGTTTTGTAATACTTGCATATTTCCTTTCATAGCTTAGCTTGCATTTTCATTCATAGTATAGCTTGGCATTGCATTTCATTTTGATTCTTGGGGATATTGACATTCTTTCCCTTGTCTTCATTTTAATCTCTCATTGTGTGGTTGACTAGCAAGGTCATAAGCTTAATAGCTCTAGCTGAGAGTAAATTTTAAATAATCTTGCAACTCCATACATAAAGAGCTCTAGGTCGCTTTCTAAGGTTTTCTACTTATGGATTCCCTTGGATGTAATGACTTAGAGAAGTGCACCATTTGAGTGTGTACAATATTTAATGTGGAAACCCAATTTGAGAAAAACCAATATGAGAATTGTCACCCACCAAAGAAATACTCTTTTGAAGTATGCTTGGTTAAAAGCCAATCTTGTTAAAGATTACAATGCACATTGTTAAATGTGACCCTCTTAGGGGATTTGTCTTAGATTTGTTAGGATCTTCACTCTATTAAGAGTGGCATGGTTAAATTTCTTTAAACACTCTTCTAGAATGTCACATTTCTCAAGGTTTTACAATAAGACTGTTAAGTCCACTCGGTTAAGATATTCTTCCGCTTCAAATATTAATAAGAAATAGTATAAAATATGATTTGTAAATCTCCAACTACCTCTTGCTTAGTCAGATCCCTTATGTGCTCTTTGTCTTCACTTTTTTCCTTCACTACTTAATGGTCTCAACACTTCATCAATCTCTTCTTGCAGACTCAGATTTCAACCTTTTTCTTCTTCACTACATCATTCGGTTACACATCCATACTTCAACTTGCTAGTTTGTTATTCATACAATTCCATCCTTTATATAGACTTTGTTTTGCATCTTAATCTCCTTTATTTATTCTCAACCATTAGATAATCCTCTTGAACTTATTGAATAAATTTGGAACTCAGTAAAAAATTATCATCACCTCAGAACTTGAAAATTTCTTGGAACTTTTACCTTCACTTTTTGCTGCTTAGATCTTTACCATAGATCATCACCTTGAATTTTCATGATCGTAGTTCTCTTCAACTAACTCTTCCTCATCCTTGGAATCTTCCAGATCACTGTGGCTCTTCATTAAATGTCATTTTGATCCTTGTATTTAATTTCTATTCCTTTCTCAATGGCTAACTCCTTTTCCTTCAATTTAAATTATGTTTTCTTTTCTCGGTAACTAACTTTGTATACTCGATGCCTTGGATTCCTTTCATTTTACCAAAACTTACCTTTTACTGAATGAATCTTCCTGCTCGGTAGCTCAACTATTTTCTTTTCCTTGTCAAATTTTACTCCTTGCTCACTTGTCCAATCTCCTTTACTAACTTGATATAATCAAATGTAAAGTAGAAAAAAATCAAACCAATATAACCTTATCATTGTCTGATATGTATTAGCAACCCAATTAAGTTCTTTAACTTCACAACTTTTTACTTCCTCTTTTTCTTAACTCACTCAACTTATATCATATTATGAATGATATGGAAACTCAATATAAACAGTAAATAAATTTCTTGACATCAATGACAAAATAATAACTGATCTAATCCTTCTACAATCATGTATACCTCCGATCTTGATTGGTCTTCATCATTATTACCATTATTTATAGTTAACATGAGGTTCGTATGAATCTGACACATTTTTTTAATTCTGAACAAATGAACATGCATTTTTTTCAATAGTGGGCCAATAATACCCAATTCTTAGAATTTTCTTACTTGTGTATTGGGAGGCCTACCTTATTAAGGACTTCTTTTGGTTTTGGGATAGTTCTGGGGGAATGGTTTGGCTAGTAAGGTAGTCATAAATGTCCTTGTACCAAGGGGAATTGGGACCAACAATTTTGTAGACAACCTCAGACTTTGGGACTTCAAAAGTAGAGAGCATAAGTTGTTCAACCATGAATTCACATTGTGTCACCTTAGGAAACATGTCTAACAGAGATTCTATAGTGGTCATAGCATCTTCTACCCTATTTATGATCTTGGGGATTTGCTCAAATATTATCTGCTCAAACTGTATTTGATTCTTTTGTGAATTATTTATATGGGATCATCCTCTCATCTTTGGTTTTATAGATGTTATTGACCTGATTGATAATGAATTAAGAATCTACATACACTTGATGTTGTTAGATATTCCATTGAACAGATGTTTTGATCCCAATGAGCAATACCTCATATTTGACTATGTTGTTGGTGCAATCAAACCTTACTTTGTAAGACGTAGGAATAGAATCTTCTTGTGGAGTGATGAAGACTATGTTGATGCCTGATCCTTCCTATGTATGAGAGCCATCAAAATATAAATTCTATCATTTTGGATCTTCTATAGAAAATATCCCTATATTAGGGAATTGTATCAGCATCAGATGACTAGAAGGTATAGGTGCATCTTCCAATTGGTCTGCAATTTCTTGGCCTTTGATTTCTTTTCTATCAACATAGTCTATATCAAACTCACTTAGTGTCATGAACTGTTTGGATAGGCACCCTACCAATGTTGCTTTTCTAACTAGATACTTCAATAGATCAATCCTTGCAATAAGGATAATATTATGGCTTAGCATGTAGTGACTATTTTTTTGTGAAGTAAAAACTATGCCCAAACATGCTCTTTCAATAGAAATGTAGTATAGTTCATAATCCACAGGCATCTGACTAATATAGTATATGGTCCTTTCTTTTCCTTCTGATACTTTTGTGCCAGTAATGCCCCCAATGAGTGTTCAATTGTCAAGATGTATAATATTAATGGCTAATAATAGGTGCCACTAAGAGTAGTGCTGATAGGAGGAAGTCTTTCAGTATTTGGAAGGCCTCTTGACAATTATTTATCCATTCAAAGTTTATGTCTTTATGTAATAGGTGCTAGAATGGGTGGCACTTGTCTGCAAGTTCTGATATGAACTTTCTCACTGATTGTAACCTACCCTATAAACTTCTCAATTTCCTTAGAGTTGTTGGGGGAGGCATTGCAATCATAGCTTGGACCTATTCTGGTTAGATCTCTATTTCTCTTTAGGAGACAATAAAACCCAACAACTTTCTTGATGTGACTCCAAAGACACATTTCTTTGGGTTAAGCTAGACCTTATAATCTTCAAGTCTATCAAATACTAGGGATAATAATGATAAGTGCAGATTTATCTCTAGGGATTTTGCCAATATTTCATCAACATAATCTTCTATGGTGATGTGCATCATGTCATGAAAATAGCTTTCATTCCCCTCTGATATGTAGCTCCCACATTCTTTATCCCAAATGGCATGACATGGCAATAATATGTTCCCTAGACATAAGTTAAATCACTTTTGTGTTGGTCTTATGGTGCAATTTTAATCTAGTTGTATCTTGAGAAACCATCCATGAGTGATAACATCTTATATTCAAACTTAAGGTCTACTATCATGTCAATATTTGGTAAGGGTAAGTCATACTTTGGACATGTCAAATTCAAGTCTTAAAAGTTAGTGTAGATTCTTATGGTGCCACTTGATTTTTCCACTGGTACTATATTTGAGACCCAATCAACATAGTCTATAGGTTTGATGAAACCTGCATCTAGTAATGTCTTTAGTTCTTCTTTGACTAATAATGCAATCTTGGGATGCATCTTGCAGATTTTATGTTTGTATGAATTTTCCATTGACTTTAGTGGAAAATGGTGAAGTACTAACTCAAGATCTAATCCAGACATATCTAAGTATAACTAGGAAAAGTTAATTTTATGGTCTTTGAAGAACTAGATGAATTTCTCTCTTTCTTCATATATTAAGGATTCTACCAAGTGAATCAATCTTTGTGTCTCGGTGGTGCCAATTTTTAAGGTCATAGTTTTCTTGGCCAAAAGTGGTGACTGCTCCTCTATAATGGGGAGTATATCAATCTCTCCATCCTCAGGTGCCTCAAAACAATTTTCACCCTCATATATGTCTTTTCTTTTTACTATTTTGTAGCAAGAGGGTGCCTTTCATTTTTCACCCAAGAGCCTTATATTTTCCTTTTCACTTTTTTTACTAGAGGATTGATATAACTCCCTAAAGTATGATGTTCTATCTACATGGATGATGAAGTATGCCTTATGGTCTCCCATAGGTATACTTTATCTTGGTCCAAATAATTCAACAATAGATTCATCATTCTAAAAAATGTCTATGGTTGGTGGATTTTGTTGTTCACAATCTATAAGGTCAGGGTAAATCAAGGCTATGCTATCCTTAGTTAGGAAGGATGAGATGGGAAGTTCTATTATAGTATTGATGTATGAATAAATTACTGACTCAGGTGTCTCACATGAGGATGAGGATGAAGGTTCTGATACGTTCTAAAACTCCTCAATTTATGCTTTATATTCTTTGGGTTTATCTTGTAAGGAATATATTTGAGCAATGGCTTTGCCAAGATGTAGGGTATTTGTGGTGCCTGGGGAATCCCATTCATACTCATCAGAGTCTGTGTCTAAATTAGACTTTTCAAATGTCTCAACTTTATTGTAAATACAAGTGTTAATATTGGTAGGTAATGAGATATTCAAGATCCCCCCTATAGGTGGTCTATAACCTAAACCTTGATGCTTTAGGTTTTGGCAGCAGTTATCCAGCCACAAAAATTCCTTGGCTGGATGCCCATGCCCCATGCCATGCCATCATATTGTGTACTTTACTGTAGTACTATTTGTTGTGCCTGCCAATGTCAAATCAGAGTAGTCTATGTGATATCCCACACGTCACCATTTTATACATCTGGCTCCATTTATTTCTTAGAGCAAGAATATTTCGGTGAAAACATCTTAGAAAACTCATAAAATTATTAAAATTCACATCCAATCCTATGCAGCGTAATATTTTTAACATTGTTGAATAATTGTTTAAGGCCTCCAACTAGTAGAGATTATTTTATGAAAATAATTGAGATTATATGTATTTTATTCTCATAACATTTTATCTTGTTGTAAAAGGTTAAAATAAAAATTATAAAGATATTTGTATCTTCTATTTTTATAGTGAAAATATATTCTTCTATTTTAATTATAGATTAGATGATATATTTGATTCTCCATCAAAAGTATTTTATCTTTTAAGGTAAGAAAAAAGTTTATTTAAGCATTTTATCTTGAAGTAGGATATACTTGTTAGTTGAAAGTAAGTATAATTTATATAAAAATAATAAATTGAGATAGTGTGAATTTTTTTACTCCTTATAATTGAATTGAAGTCAAACTATATTTCTTTAAAAAATTCAAGCATGTACAAATTAATGAAAATTTTGATACTAAGATTCTAAAATAAACAAAAAATAACCTTGTCAATCATTGTATATGCAAATCATAAGATATTTACCTCAAAATGATATGTTATATACTAATAATTAACAATACATAGTTGATGTCTATATCTTAAATCCACAATCTATTCCCTCTAAGTCTATGAGTGTTAAAGTGTTCAATCGCGAATATATTTATATAAAATTTGGTAAACTATAATGATTATCCAAAAAAATGTTGACCGTGATCCTCCACATGAATATCTTCAACACCTGTGAATAGATTGAATTAGTTATTAAATTATTTTCAAAATTAAATATTGGAAACATTGAATTTCATTTCATAATTTCCTTACCATCTCCACTTTGCATTATTATTGTTTGGTTAAGATCAATAGAAAAGGGTAACATATATTCTTGATTTTTTGGGCGACCATTTAACACTGCAATAACATCCATATTTAACACATCAACTTAGATAAAATTGATTTTTAAATTAAAGACTCAAAATTGATTGATTTTTATTTTATGATTTTGTTAACATATATGAATTCTAATTTGGAATTTTACTATCATAATTAAATTTTAATTTGTAATATTGTTACCATAATTTGCATTCATTTTTGTTGATGTTTGGTTAAGATCAACACAAGAGGGTAATAGATGTTGTTGTTTGTCTTCTTGATCATCTACAACTACAATAAAATGCAAATTTAACGTGTATCAAATTCAATAAAATGATCAAGTGTAGAATCACACTATGTAATTAATCTAAAAATACTGCAATTGTTAGTTACCCGCAACAATTTGTTGAAATCTCTGAGTAGGAATAAGATTGAGCATTGATGGTTGATCTCCATAAACTACATTTTGTTTATTTGATTAAGCATAAAAAAATAGTTAGAAATAGGAACTAAATTTTTAATAAACTTACTAAAAATAGTTAATAGTTAAGAAATTACCATCTATTGCTTGTGTATCATTCATTATCATTTGGTTCAGATCAATAGAGAAAGGCAATTGACGTTGTTGAGCATTTTCTTGATCAACCAAACCTACATTGGCATATGCTCAACATATGAAACAAAAATAAGAAGTATTGAGCTATTGAAATTAATAAAATACTTTTAAATAAATGCGCTCACCATGTTGCGAGATAATATCTCTTTCTTCTTGTATTGCCATGCTTGAGAGATTAATGATCTTTTTTCTCTTTGGCTTTTTATGTCGTATAGAGGGGAATTGAAAATTTTCATGCTCCTTAACTCTTTCACTTAAGTTTTGAGACATAGAATTTTGTCATCTTTTGATAGAATGACATTTGCACATTTTGGTTGGACTAAACCATGGTGACATATGTCTCATAGGCATGTTCTTTGAACTAGGAATTGATTCAAATTTGGAAGATGAAGCAAGAGATTCATGAATATCATTTCTAAATCTCTCAACACACTGGCTGAAAATATTTTTTCAATCTTCTGTAGTTGGTAAATTTTGGAGCAATGAATTTAGATAATCAATGGAATTTTGAAATTTATCATTAGAATTATCAGATAATCTCACACCATCTGTAATAAAAATTACAATTATTAAGTCAAAAAAGTATTTAAAACTCTTGATATTCTATTAGAAAATGTTGGTATTAAAATTTACTAGTTCTTTGAGGTTCAACAATGACAGCTCCAAGCACGTCTTGATTTTATGAAGGTATAGAACCATCTACAATTGGAATAAGAACTAATTAATTTTTGGAACCATAAAATAATTTAATATTTACTTGTAAATAAAATTTGATATTACCAATATTATTATTTTCATGACCTAAATTCCCTCCAACTCCGTCATTTTCATCAACTAATGTAATAACATCATCTGTAGTATAATAAGATTAATTTAATTAGTTCTCAAGAATATAGTAATCATTGAAATTTATAAATATTGAAATTAAGTCTCAAATGATGCTTACCAACAAGTTGATCTTGCTTGTTTATTTGGCTTCTCTTTAGAAGATCTAAAATCTGCAGGATGTGTTTGCATGTGTTTCCTCTTTTTGCCCACTAACAATCAGACACATGCAAATTTGGTCCAAATTTTCTCACAAGATACCATTTTGTTGAAACAGTTGGCTTCTTACTTTATATGTGTCAGGAAGGAGATGATATGGGTAGCAATATGTATCTGCTATTATTTTTTATCTCTCTAAAGAAGTTATGTAATGTCTCTCCTTTTAAAAGTTGGTTAGAAACCCAGATAACTGCAAGTATCTCTTATTTTTATAGTATGGTTCTACCCTATGAAGAAGAACATGAATAAGCCAATCCATTCTCCTTGTGCATTTTCTAGAATGGTCAGTTAAGTAGTGACTCTTGATGTGCATGTGGTATGACTATATGGAAGCATTAGTTTCCCGATTCACATGAGAGAAACCTCTAAATTATTTTGCCCACATTCCTATAAAAAAGTATAATGATGTCTTAGCATATACACAATTAAAAAAAAATAAAATGAAAATATAACATAATGAATACTATATATAATCTTGCCAATACGACTCTCATCATGACACCAAGTCTTTTGAAAGTAATCAATGAAGTTCTTCTCATCTTTGAATTCCTCCATAAATTTTTTGATTAGGTGAGTTGTGATGTCTTCATCATCACTCATTGCATACATGATCTCCCCCAATCTAGTGAACATATTTGTTCCAACATCCTTATTTCTTACAAACCTAGAATACAAAACATAATATTAAGATATGATGTTCGAGAATATGATTTTTCATATGTTTTAAGTAAAATTTGACTCACCTATATACATTCTTCAACCATGCCCTACGCACATGCCAAATACATAAAAGTACTTGGCAATTAAAGGATAATCTACAAGTTACATTATAAACATTCGTAAGTCTAGCATTCTTATGAAATCAATTATTAAAATAAAATTATTTATGTTTAAAATTATGAAAGATGTATTTTTATAACCCATATATTAAGTATAATCTTATAAATATAATTGGAGAGTAATAAAACCTGATTGCTTCAATCTCAACACTGGCATCATCTGTCATGAATGCATTGACATGCCAATCTTCTTTAAGTTGTTTGCCTCTTTTGTAAACTTCTGCTAGCCATTCATTTATATTCTCAACTTTATTTCTTGAAGATATGGCCCACGCAATAGGTATGCCAACCTCTTGTTCATCAAATACAAGTAATGTATATAACTCATACTGTACACATGAAAAAATCAATGATAAATTAAATTTTTAGATAAATTGTAGATCAACTAAACTAAGATCCATAAATATAGTTGACATTGGTCTACTTACACTATATTTATTTGTTGAGAATGTGGAATCCATCACAATAATTGAGTTGTGTGAATATTTTACAATCATCTCTCGCATCCATTGTGTTTGAATGCCTATGATAAATGGAACATTCCCCCCACTATTTGCTGTTTTATAGTAGAAGAAGTTATCTTTCTCCTCTACATGCCACAAACTTACACTTTTTGCATCTCCAATTTTTTGTGATTGAAGAGAACGTACTCTTTTCCATGTATTCATAACATCTTTTCTTAGCAAATATGTGTCCGTCTTATTCATCAACTCTATTAGAACAGGATCTAAATAGCGTTGTTCACATATTGTGTCAATCTCAACACCCATCAATAATAAGGATTTGATATATGATTTACATTCATTTGAGAGTCTTGGTGCAACCATACTGTTTGGATCACCAGAAGGGTCATCCTTTCCATGAAAAAATTCACCATTAGCATCTTGATGGCTGAATTCATTATTTGTAATAATAGCTACATTTGGTCTTCCATACATAACCTTAAAAATAAAGTGGGTTTGACAACCCCTTTTCTGAACAAACTGTTGGAAATATAAGTGGGAAAGTAATACTGAGAGGGGGGGGGGGGGGGGGGGGGTGAATCAGATATTACCTACTTTAACTTTTCATTTTGATAAAACTTTATGCATGACATAAACAAAACTTGATCATTGTAAGCAACTAAACATATTAAGAAACATACATGAAATCACTCATAACACCATAATTTTGGTAACCCAAAAAACCTTGAAAGGTAAAACTGGGGTGGGGATGACACCCACAAATCTTCACTACTGCAGTAATAAGTTTTGCTTGTTAAGGCTTAAAAAATGTGATCAATTCATGATCTACCCTGTGAAAGGTCTGCTCTGTTAAAAGCTAAAAGACTTATACAATCTACCTTGTTAAAGGATTTATAAACTTACAACAAAGTAAGCACTCGGTAAAGAGATTACATGAAGTCTATTAAGACTACTCAGTTAAGAGATTTACCCTGATACACTCATTAAAATGTCTCAGTACCTGATCTTTCAGTTTGCACTTGTATGCAGATTATAGATCTCCTCTTTACTGTATATTAGTGATCTCTTCTATCTGATCTTTCTTGATTTTGTCCTTTCACTACTTAGCTTCGTCACTGGACTTTGTTTGAATACTTGACTATTCTGAATATACCTCTCTAATCATTCTCTCATACTTATAGTATTCATTCAATCTCAATATCTCTTTTTTTGTCTAATTCACACACTTCTCTTGGTTTAGATCTTGACCTTATATAATAACCAAAACATCTTACCGATTCAAGATCTACGGTTTAGATTTATTTCTATTGCCGCTTAAGCTATACAATTTTATGATTGGCTCTAGCTATTACATAGGGATCAATGATTATAAGATGGATGCGTAATTACCTCAATAAACAAAATACAAAACACCACTATCACCAAAAAAAATGGTTTACCTCGATCATTGTGCCATTTCAAACTTATATGTCATTCTTGGTTAACTCAGCAAAAGTTAATCCTGGTACTTAGCATTAACTGTACTCGGCACCTGTTAATCTTCTCTATCACTCGGTAATCATTGTATATGTAACTCAACAAAAACTATACTTGGCATAATACAAACACATAGTGACCATGACTTTACTCAGTAGTACTACTACTTGGTAAGTATACAATACATAACTCGGCCTTTACAAGATGACTCAATCGTAGTGATGACCGACCATCATTGCCTAGATATATGACTAAGTGTGAAGCACTAATGGTCAACAAAACTATAGAGATCTACAATCTCCCCCTTTGACATTAGTGGCAAAAGCACTTTTTCATGACATTTGTACTTACAATTACAAAAGTATGTTTGTACTAGCCTAATACTCCCCCTGAGATATATACATTCAAAATTTTGTTACCTGTCCCTATTCTATCCTTGTCCTTACTCATGTCATGATGATTCCCCCTTGTTTTTGACATGATGAATCTCTTCGTCAGTAGGTAGCTCACAAAATTTCTCCAGAAAAGGTTTATGTAGCACCATGATCATGTAGTGTGCATTTTCCCAAGTTGTTGAAGCAATGTTTAAAACTTCTATCTACACTTCTAGATTGACAACTAAACTGATGAGGCTCTCGGCTATGGACAAATGTGGATTACTCTACATTAATTCCTTAGCCTTTACTAACTTTCTCTGTATGGCCTCCAAATGAGGTGTCAAAACTGTTTGGATAGAGAGTAGGCAAGAATGAATCTTGCCATCATTAGCCATCAGCTCGGCTAACTTACCTTGGGTTTGCATGATTTTGACATAATGTGCTACACTGGTGTCTGCATCCAAGCTCAAGGACTGACTTGTAGCCTTAATTTCTTATTTTAGAGTATCAAGAAGTCATTGATTCTCATTAGTGAATAGTTCAAAATTACAAATTTTGGCCAACAGAGACTCTCCATTCACAACTAACTCTTCGGTCTCCTTTACCAAAGTAGACAGCCCAACCTATTTCATTGCTATCTCGACATATATTTTCTCAAGCATTTTGGTCTCAAACTTCCATTCAGATCACTCAAATAACTTATCAGTTGCACATCTAACTTCATTATTTACTTTTTGAACAATGTGTACAAGCTATTCCAATATGGGAACAAAACTATTTACATTTGATAAGTCATAAACTTCATTAAATATATCTTTTATTTCATAAAGGACCTATTTTTTCTGATGTTCCCTTTGGAGTTCTGTTGCCTACTTTTCCTCGTCAGCAAATCCTTCAATATCTGCATTTTCTCATAAGAGAGGTTATCGGTATCCCATTTAGGAATAACAATGACTTCATTAATTGTTACCTCAACTTTCTCCTTCTATGCTCTTGGTAGGGTGCTTCCACTCGACATCTATACAAGAGCTTTTATTGCCTCTTGCTCCTTTGGCTCTTGCTCCTCAATGAATTTTCCTTTGATATTTGCTTCTCCTTTCCCCGTATACTCGGCATGAGGAATAACAACTTGTCCATCTAACTTATCTCCTTGTTCTTCGTTGTTGTTATCTTCCATAGGAGGACTTTGGATTTTTCCTTTTGCTTTGTCCTCTTCCTTAGTAGATGTAGATTGAGTTAGTGGTACCAACTTTATGGGTTCCTCGGTAAGGCTTGTACTGATTAACTTGTCAATAGTAGCAACTTTAGGTAGAGTAGGATTCACATCAATAGATTGTGTGCCAGTAATTGTTGGATAATACTTGACCTGTAAAAGTACAGTGTTACTACTTGGCAAGGGTGTATCATTTGCTTTCGCATTCTTTAAATCAGCCTTAGTCAAAAATGAATTCTTGATGGAACTCTCCTCGGTTATGTCAACAATGTGAACCTCAGAGGTGTCCTATGCTTTCACTTCCTTAGGAGTTCTAGTCTCCATTCTTTGTTTGATTTCAGGTTCAACAAATTTCAAAATACTAGCATCCTTGCCTTCATCCTTGTCAATCAACAATCCAAACACTATCTTCCAGATTTTGATACTTTCTTGTAAAAAATCTTCAACCTTGTGTTGAAGAATTAGATAAGCTCTAAGTTTGGGATCAAACTTACCTCTGTATTGTTCAATTATCTTTTTGATGTTGGCAGGGGTGAGAGTGGACTCAACTTGTGCTAATGTACTCTCCCTTATTTCCTTTTCTGTTTGCAAAGCATATTCCCATTTCTGTGCAACCCTATTGCATAATTTCTTGGGAATTCTATTTTCAATTTGAATTGGCAGCATCTTGAAAGTGCACAACATTTCAAGAATAGCATCTTCTACTTTCTCTTTATCTCCAATGTTCATGTTCACAAATTTTAATCTTTTCAACTCATCCACTGCTGCAGAGCTAGTAATCTTATGACAATATAATTCATCAATAGTGAGTTGTTGTGTACCCTATTGTGTAACCTTCCTCTTTACTTCTTCATCACTTTCGATTTCTTCATCATCATCTTGTGCTAGAACAAGTTTCCTTCTAGGCCTCTTCATAACCTTAGTCGGCACTGCCTTGGGTAGTGTGGGTTTTCGCTTAGCAGATGTAGGTGGCATCTTAGGAGTCTCAGTAGTATTTCTTCTAGTTCTGGGCCTAAGTGATGGTGTCTATGACACTTTAGGTTTCAACATTCTTTTCTTAGCCGGGGACTCGACAATTAATGGTTTCTTCTCTTTCTCTTCTCCTTCTTCACTACCACTAGTTTCACTCTATTTATCTTATCCCAATCCTTGGGTCAACTCTAGTGGTGCATCCTTCTCAGATTCTTTGAAATAATTTTCCAAATTCTTCACTATCTTCTTTCTTTTCCTCTCTATGGTGGTAGCCAATAATCCTAAAGAGATCTTGGATTTGGCTTCAGCAAATGTTCCAAAGTAAGGTGCTTTATTATCATTTTCTTCAGCTAAGAGGGCTATGATTGTAGTAGTAGCTTCATCTATGTTAAGTTCATAGGGTAATGTCATTAACCATGAAACCCTAGGTAGGACTGGCTGTGCATAAGTAAAATCTGTGTCTACCAGAAAACATATATCCTTGCTGTATTTTTCAATCAAAGACACAGGGACTCTAGTCCTATTTCTCATCTTCTTTTTAAACTCAATAAAATAGTTATCCATTATTCCTTCAAAATCATCTCCAATATGATTTATAAATTCATTGATTTGAATAGTGATGGGTTTCTTCTTGTCCCATGTAACATCTCCATGTGTAGGAAAACTCTTCTTGACATAAAAGAACAAATAGATTAGTAAGGAACCAAACTTACACATATAATTATTCACCGTCTGGATGGAGTTCAAGTTCTCAACAAGTTGAGTTAGCTGGAGCTTGGCAAGGTCATACGTGTGTCCTTTCTTGATTATCTTCCATCCCTGGTCCACTGTCATACAGGTGTTGGAATTAGGAGAGATAGGTACTAAGAGGGGAGGGGTGAATCAATGCCTTCAAAACTTTACTTGTAAAACCTTTCTGATCTATAATTGTGTACTATGATAACTGATCAAAATAACTTGAATACAATTGTATAAATCAATCATCTAGTTAACTTAAGAAAGTAAACAACATGAAATCAATATGAAAATCACATAACACAAGTATTTTGGTAATGTAGAAACCCTTGTAAGAAGGTAAAAACTGCAGTGGGGATGACACCCACAAATTCTTCACTACTGTAGATAGAAAAGGTTTGCCTATTAAGGCTACAAGTTTTGATCACTTCTGGTGATCTTACCCTGTTAGGAGTAACATGTTAGATCAGCTAGATCTACCTAGTTATAGGATTTAAACAACACTAATGAAGTGTGTACTCGGTTAAGAGATTTACATAAGACTGTTAAGTCTACTTTGTTAAGAGATTTATCAAAAGTTCTATCACAATTGTCAGAAAGTAATAGGTAAATATTTTCTAGTTGACAACTCAATTGTCTGAAATAGATCTATAAGTGCTCATCAAAATATCACCTTATCTGTGATGATTTTCTACTCCGTTTTTCTCAGTAGCCTTCTCTGATTCTACTCAATCCGATATCCTCTGTGCTTTGTTCTGCTCGGTAAACTGATTGTTTTGAAGTTTGGCAATGTCTTCAAGTGCTCCATGATTCATATATATTAGTTTAGCCAACCTTATAAAATGGTACGAACAAACAAAATATATAGTGTTCTATTTTGCCGCCTTAGCAAAAATTAGGTTACAAAAATAATCATAACCCTAAGATCTATGGTGCAAAATAACCTAGATCAACTATTACAATAAGATAAACATTACATTTAATAAGTATCTATTTACAATAAATGCTCCTCGATCTTGGTAAACTTTTTTACGATCTGTTGTAACCGTTTTCATAGAAGAATGTGCCTTTTCAGATTACTATGCCATTTTTTGTGATCATCGGTAAACACTGTATAATCTACTCAGTGTATACTGCGATGCTCAATCTTTACTAACAGTCGGTGTCGATGTTGCTAGTGCTTGGTTAACTGTGTGATGCTTGGTGTAAAGACCTTGTCGAATGCTCTGTCTTACTTCTTGTTATCGACCAACTCAATATAAGTAACCAACCGACCTGTTTACTATCCTTTGATACTAATGACAACCTTAAATGCTCAATAGAGATTAACAATCTCCCCCTTTGGCATTAGTATCAAAACTTCAAATGTATATAGACCAAATGTTTCTATATATTCCTTATGTCTCTGCCATATACATATCCACAAAAAAATTCTAAGTACAAAGTACTCCCCCTCAGTGCATGCTCTCGATAGTATGTAATATATCAAAGTATACTTATTTGGCATATACATGTTTTCCCCCTTTTTGATAATAATGCCAAATGCAAAAAAAATAAATATATAATGTATACTTACTGAATAGATGTGATTTGGAATCACCACTATTTGTGTATGTGTGTGGGGAAAATGTAAGATTCACTCCTAAATCCAAATTCCCAAAAGAGAGATCCAATTTGATCAACCAAGAGGTTAATACACAATTGAAGCAATCTATGAAGAATATGAAAGAGGGAGAGAAACCCTATACTTCCCTATAGTTGGATTAAGCTTGAAATCTAAAATAATTGAAGTGCAAATACTAACCTTGAATTAGGGCAGATCTGGAAAATGCTGAATTCTGGCTTCTGTATGAACTTTCTGAAGATTTCGTCACTTGTTCTGGACTGGAAATGCCGAGGTGGACAAAACTCAAAAATATTCTCTCCAAATTCACATAGGTTGACTTTGACCTTTTAAAAGGTCAAAGACCACATTATTTATTTGAAGTATGATTTTGATTCTGTTCGCAGATCCTAAAAGATTGCCGAAAAGGGTATCCAAATTCGCTCTTAGATTCGAGATTCCACACCTATGCCTGCAAGAAAAATGGTTTTGTTGTTTGTTTGGGGGGTTTGCCTTGGTCAAACCTCGGTTTGGAATCAACCTTAATATTGAAATTGAAATAGGAGAATGCTATCAAGTAGTAGAAATGAATCTAACAATGAAGCTATGCAATTCTATAGATATGCTAATGTATTTGGAATGTAATCAAATATATTGATACGAAAGATTGAAAATAATGTTATCAAACCTCCATGATTGTATGCTTGAAATCCACCTTGAGGAAACAATGATATGGATCTTGAAGATGAACAAAGGATCTTGAAGGAAGATCACACCACCATGGTGGCTAGATCTAGGGTTTGAATGATAGATCTTGAATGCTTGAGCCAAATCCCTTCAATAGCTTGAATGCTTAAATCCTTGATCTTCAATGGAGAACTTGGATGAAGAAGAAGACTTGAATGCTTGAATGAATGCTTGCTTGATCACCTTGAGAACTTGAGAGCTTGATTACTTGAGATGAGATGTGAAAATGAGAGAGGAAGGTCTCCTTTTATAGTGAACTAGGGCACACTCCTCTAGATGGGACACCTTGAAGAATTAAATCCCAATTAGGTCCTCACCTTTAGAAAATATACCTTGATTAAATACCATTAAAGGATTTACCGTTTCAGAGCCCGAAATAGACGACTCGGAAGCGGGAAATAACTTTCCTGAAAGCTAAATTAGTGGGAAATGAAACTTTGAAATTATGGTAGGAAGAGGTCAAGGTTGAGGTTGACCTTGACCTAGTAAGGGTCGAGGTCGACTTTGACCTCAAACCCTAACTTTGTCAGGTTCTACAACAAGAGTTCCATGGGTGCTAGAAATGCAGAATTTGATGTTTGAGTAGGACCTAGTGTCTGGAATAGATAGAAAATCCTCTGAATGATATGATGATGGACTAGGAGGTCTCATTTCTAAATCCTACCTAGAAAATAGAGCCATAGAAGAAGGAAAATCAGGAAAGTCCTTAAGACCTTAACCCTAATTTCACCTAGAATGTAGAAATCAAGTGCAGAGAAGAAGTGGAAGACAAGGGAGAATGAAAAGATGTCAATCATGACCCTAAACCACTTACTCAAAGGGCTAAATGCTCTTAACATGGAAGTGCTTCCATTTTAAGACGATACATTAAGCCCCCACTTTAGCAAGAGTATGGATTCAATGCAAACTCTTGGTAAAGGAGAAGAGAGAAGAGATCCCAGTGGATTCAAAATGAGATAAAATAACACTTAGCTAAAGACACAAGCCCCCAAACCAAGGATTCTAACTCAACATACATACATGAGAGTATACAAAAGAACAAGGGTTAGTACTAAACAACCCAAATCAATTAGCATAAGAAACCTTGCTAAGAAATATTTCTCATACCAATATCATATTTGGAAAGCTATCATAACAACATAAATGATTACATAAGAAAGAAAAGAGCAACACTATAGACAACATAGCTTCATGATCCAGTCCTACTAGCATGAAAGCAAAAAGAGAGAAAAGAGAAAGTGATTACCTCGCCCGGTAAGATGCCTACCTTACCATGAATCACCCTGGAGGGAGAGCCCAACAGATTCACCCCTAAACTGTGCTTGCAATTTTAATGCATCTTCTGATGGCTTCTGGAATACCCATAGATCCACCTTCTTGTATCACTATGAATATGAAATGCATGTCTTCTTAGGATTTAGCAACTTATGTGCATTACCTTTGAAAGATTTAGCATATAGGTGCATGTCTTTTTAGGATTTAGCAACTTATGTGCATTACCTTCCAAGATTTAGCATATTTGAAATTGGAAATGCATGTCCCTTCAAGATTTAGCAACTTATGTGTGTTACCTTCAGAGGATTTAGCATATTGAAAATTTTGAAAAATGCGTGTCTCCTCAGGATTTAGCAACTTATGTGTGTTACCTTTGGAAGATTTAGCATATGAATGCATGTCTTTTCAGGATTTAGCAACTTATGTGCGTTACCTTCCAAGATTTAGCATATAAATAAAAAACTAGAGTACAAGGGAGGCCCTATATATGCCCCCCTCCTTAATATGGAAAAAACATACTATTTTGTCATGTTAAGGAAAGAAAGAACAAGGATAAATCCTTCTACAGCATCAAGACAATATCCATAGACAACACTCAGTCCAAGCCAAGAAGGTCACAACTCCTATGAGGCCATGAAAGAGATGAATGTAAAAGATATCATGCAAGAAGTGAAAAGGAAGTAACCCTTAATGAGAGATAGCACACTATTCAGGTTCCAAGGTGAGAGATGTATCAACCATGGAAACCCAATGTCAAAAAAAAAATAAGGTCCACAAATGCAAACCATATTTTTCATGTATGATTGGATATCACATAATAGATAGATACTGCTTAACCAAGGAAAGAGGTGAATCCCTAGAAAAGAAGAGAATACCGGATGAAATAACAATGCATAGATTTTGAATAAGATAGAAAAACATACCAAGCCTCCAAGGCTAAAATACTTCTACCAAACTCACAACCTGTATTTGTGACTCCATGTGTGAATGTTTGAAGATAGAAAAGAAGGATAAGGCATCCTTGCCCCCCCAAGTGTAGGAACAAAGATGGAAGAGGATACCTACTTCACAAAGCAAGGAGATATCCTATTTACAACAATGTATAGTATATCCTTAGTGAGAGATATTGACCCCTACATTCAAGAGTATAAATAATCATGAAAAGAATATGTCACTTATGGAAAAGGACCCTCAATGAAAAAGATCTTATCACCAAGACCTCTATCAAAGAAGAGTGTGTTTAGATAAGATATCATCTTTCAGAAGGCGGGAACAAAGATTCAATCATCAAGCCCCCTGTGAAGAAGAGCAAGAGGAATCTTAGGAATGAAGGAAAACAACTCTAACACTAAAGCAAGGGTGAGAGTTTATAAAGAACATAATTTGCAACATAGAGAAGAAGTGACAACCTAGGACAACAACCTCTCATATTAGAAGGTTATCCATAGTCAAAATATCTATCAATATGATGAAATAATATTGCGATATAAACAAATACCACTTAAGCTAAGGAAAGAAGTTCCCTTAGAAAAAGAGAAGGAATAACCTTGTCCCCCCGAGGGATGAAAGACAAGGGATATTTTTACAAAACACATGTCCTAGAAAAGATTTCCTAAGAAGAAAATATAATTCCTAGGAATGGATAAAAACATCATACAAGACTATGGAAGAAGGAAACACAAAGAGTACAAATTAAATCTTAATAAAAAGACCTAATGGATCCTAAAAGACTGGATAAAATGATGCCTCTTGCTCCCCAGTCATGAGACAAGAGGATAGGAACATTTACTTGAGCTCTAATGGAGGGGAATCCCCTATATCAAAATTATGAAGAAGTTGTAAGATGATGCGAGAAAAAGGTATAATACCACACGTAGCCCTATCCCTAACATATAATTTGAAGTTGTTACAGTCGGCAAGAAAATGAGTATTACGATAGTGGAAAGGACATTTAAATTTATACAAAGCATCAATAGGCATAGGTCTAAATCTTTCCTTCTTAGAATTCATTAGCTCTACATATACTGTCTTAGCAATGTCTTGACCAGTGTTAGGATTATCCATTAGAGGTGTAGAGGGATGAATGTTAAGGGGAGGATGAAGATCCACACCACTTAACTTGTCTTGAGATTTAGAAGTTCCAACACCACCCATATCTGGTTTAGGAGATATATTAATGGGAAATTTAATACCATGTTCATTAAATCCTAATCCTAAACCTTTATAACCTTGTTTATTCACCATATTATATCCAGTAGTGTACATATCATGCAAAGCTTCTACATGAGGTGATTGTTTATCATGTTCATGAGTAAAGGTTGTATAAGGTGGGATAATAGGTTTGGAAGAAGTGTCTTTACCCTTTCCTTTAAGATCATCATGATTAGAAGGAGAAGGTAAATCAAAGAAATCTTGCACATCCACATCCTGCACTATAGCTTGAATCCCATCATAAGTACAAGAAGAGTGAGGATAAATAGATGGAGAATCAGGTATCAGAATAAGAAGATTAGGATGAAGAGGAGGATGAAGATTAGGAAGATTAGGAGATGGTGTATCGTCTACCAAATTCTTCACATAATCCAAAAGATAAATAAGGCTACCACATAAATCCCTAAGAAAAGTTTTAAATGTAAGTAGACTAGTATCAGTCAACTTCACAAAAGCATAAGCAAGAGTGAAGTGAAGGGTCATCAATGTTATGAAATGAATAATACCCTCATAAACATCATATGCATTATAAATAGATGCTAGAAGAAGAGTAATAACAAACATGATTATGCACCAAAACATCTTAACAATCTTCATGATAAATAAAATGGCAAGAAATATGCTTTTGTATTTTATTCAATATATAGATTTTTTTGAATTTTTGAAGTATAGATGCAAGAGCAAAATCTAACACCAAAAAGAAAGAGAGTAAGCTAGTCAGGTTCACCAAAATGAATAGATGTGATTTGGAATCACCACTATTTGTGTATGTGTGTGGGGAAAATGTAAGATTCACTCCTAAATCCAAATTCCCAAAAGAGAGATCCAATTTGATCAACCAAGAGGTTAATACACAATCGAAGCAATCTATGAAGAATATGAAAGAGGGAGAGAAACCCTATATTTCCCTATAGTGTGATTAAGCTTGAAATCTAAAATAATTGAAGTGCAAATACTAACCTTGAATTAGGGTAGATTTGGAAAATGCTAAATTCTGGCTTCTGTATGAACTTTCTGAAGATTCCATCACTTGTTCTAGACTAGAAATGCCGAGGCAGACAAAACCTAGAAATCTTTTGTCCAAATTAACACAGGTCGACTTTGACCTTTGAAAAGGTCAAAGACCACATTATTTATTTGAAGTCCGATTCTAATTCTGTTCACAGATCCTGAAAGATTGCCGAAAAGGGTATCCAAATTCGCTCTTAGATCCAAGATTCCACACCTGTGCCTGCAAGAAAAATGGTTTTGTTGTTGTTTGGGGGGTTTTCCTTGGTCAAACCCTAGTTTGGAATCAACCTTAATATTGAAAATGAAATAGGAGAATGCTAGCAAGTAGTAGAAATGAATCTAACAATGAAGCTATGCAATTCAATAGATATGCTAATGTATTTGGAATGTAATCAAATATATTGATATGAAAGCTTGAACATAATGTTATCAAACCTCCATGATTGTATGCTTGAAATCCACCTTGAGGAAACAATGATATGGATCTTGAAGATGAACAAAGGATCTTGAAGGAAGATCACACCACCATGGTGGCTAGATCTAGGGTTTGAATGATAGATCTTGAATTCTTGAGCCAAATCCCTTCAATAGCTTGAATGCTTAAATCTTTGATCTTCAATGGAGAACTTGGATGAAGAAGAAGACTTGAATGCTTGAATGAATGCTTGCTTGATCACCTTGAGAACTTGAGAGCTTGATTACTTGAGATGAGATGTGAAAATGAGAGAGGAAGGTCTCCTTTTATAGTGAACTAGGGAACACTCCTATAGATGGGCCACATTGAAGAATTAAATCCCAATTAGGTCCTCACCTTTAGAAAATATACCTTGATTAAATACCATTAAAGGATTTACCGTTTCGGAGCCTGAAACAGCCGACCCGGAAGCGGGAAATAACTTTCCCAAAAGCCAAATTAGTGGGAAATGAAAATTTAGAATTCTAGCAGGAAGAGGTCAAGGTCAAGGTTGACCCTGGCTTGGTCAGGGTTGAGGTCAACCCTAAACTAGTCAGGGTTGAGTTTGACTTTGACCTCAAACCCTAACTTTGTCAGGTTCTACAACAAGAGTTCCAGGGGTGCTAGAAATGCAAAATTTGATGTCTGAGCAGGACCCAGTGTATGGAATAGACATAAAATACTCTAAATGATATGATGATGGACTAGGAGGTCTCATTTCTAAATCCTACCTAGAAAATAGAGCCATAGAAGAAGGAAAATTAGGAAAGTCCTTAAGACCTTAACCCTAATTTCACCTAGAATGCAGAAATCAAGTGCAGAGAAGAAGTGGAAGACAAGGGAGAATGAAAAGATGTCAATCATGACCCTAAACCATTGACTGAGAGGGATAAATGCTCTTAACATGGAAGTGCTTCCATTTTAAGATCATACACTTACATCTTATCAAAAATGTGTGGATGGGTTTTCTTTACAATCTCCAAGAGGTTGTCCCATTTCTCTTTCAAGTTGGTAAGAGCAATATGTTCAAGACTGACTTGTGCATGCATGTCAAATATATTATCCAAAATCAAAATCTCTGGTGTTGCCACAAGTTGTTTAGCTTTGACAATGGGTGCTTAAAAAATTTTCAGGTAAGGAGTGATTTCTTTTTGTAACTCTGTAACCTGATTGGTGATGTGTGCTTCTTGTTTCCTTAAATCTACTATCAGCCGCTAGAGTTCCTGAGCTCAGTTAATATGCTTTAAGAAAGTAGTTGGCTTAGTGATAGCTACTTGTGTACTCAACTTTATCTCTACTTCTAAACCTTTTATCTTTTCACCGACTTCTATAGTGAAGGTGTCTGAAGTACAAAGCTTGATTAGAAGTTGATAGATTATCTGGGTGATAGATTTTACCTTAGTAATGACCTCAGATAATTTTACCTTGTTCAGTGAAACTTCTAGGCTAATCCTTTTTGCCAATTTTTTTTGAATCTTTGATTCTTCCCTTTCTTCTATTCTTTTGTCTGCATCTATATTAGGGGCATTGATTTTGTCAGCAAGTGTGGCAAGTTGATCTAAGATGGGAGTATTCTCATCAATATTTGTCTCCGGTACTATCTATTGTAGAATATCCCTCACATCATTTCACACTTCTTTACATTTGTGTTCTTGCTACAACTTCTCTTGTGCCACTTTCCTTAAACATAATTCCCCATATCTACTTAGTTCCTCGGGGCTTAGGGTTCTCGGGTCACATTCTGGTATAATGATAACTTCATCAATGGTGACCGACCCTTTGGCTTTCTTCTTCTTCTTCTTTTGGGCAACAGCTGACTTCTTCTCACTTATGACAATAGCTTTTTCTTCACTTTTTGGAGTATTTTTCCCAGTTTACACTATGTCATCCTTCTTCTTCTCCTCGGTAGATGGTGTGGGAGTCTCAATTGTAGTGTCAGGTGGATTCACCTCGGTTGACTTTGTTTCTTCTGGTTCCTTTGTTTCTATAGATTGTGCCTCTATTTTGTTAGGCTCATTTATATCTGTAGGTTTCTTGGGTGCTTGTATCTCAGTTGTATCTTTATTTGACTCAGGATGAGACACATCAGGTTTTACTTGTGAAATTATTTCAACTGCCTCTGGAAGTACAGGTAGTTCACCTAGTAGAGATGTGAACACACTATCAGTGTCTAGTGCTTCATCTTTGTATGGTGCAATTGTTACATCTTCATCATCCTCATCATCAGGATCACCATTAGTGATGTCCTTAATGAGTGCATCTTCATTAGTTTTCTTTTGCAAGTGGATCTTTACTTGATCCGATGCATCCTATGAAATTTTGATTTCTTCCTTTTGTTTAGTGATATCAATTACCTCGGTAACTGATATACTAGTGTCCTCTATTTTCTTACCTTTTTTATCATCAATGAAAATACCTTTATCTTTTGAAATGTGTCTCTTCTTAGACAGTTTCAGGAATGCTTCCTGTTCAACTTTCTCTTCTGCTTTCAAAATTGATGTCCATAGAGAATCACATATGACATCCATATCATCCACATTCTCATCCATGATCTGCATAGCTCTATTCTTGACTAGGAATCTAGCCTGATACTTTATCATGTATTCACTTACCACAACATAGCTAAAGTGTGAGGCTGCACAACTTAGTGACCGTTCTCTTTTCCTTTTCTTTGTATCTAGTGCAATAGCCCATCTCTCACTTATTATGTCATTAAGTTCCTTTGGCAATTGACATGTGAATTCCATCGGCACTCTCTTGAATTTAATCATCATTTGGATGATAACATGTTCTATCTTTGTCTTGTCCTTAATTGACATTTTGTCAAATTTGCCTATGCCTAGATCTGTAAGATTTCCATTCTCAATTATATCTTCAATTATTTCTTCTATAGTAATTTCCCTATTACGAACTAACTTGAATTGTTCAGGATCATTTTCAGTCTCTGTCTCCTCTATATCTTCTTTACTTCTTATATATTTCCTCTTTTTCTTCGGTGTCTCAGCTACTTTCTTGGTCTTTCTCTTAACATATTTCCTGGTCGATGTAGCTGCTCTTCTTTTTTCTACTTTTACTACTTCTACTTGCTCGGTAGATTGTGTAGCAGTTAACGAACGTGTCTTCATTCCTTCAGGTTCTAGTAGCTGCATTTCTTGTTCATCATTTGTGGGAGGAACCGGTGTGTGATCCTTTTCTTTGTCTGACTCACTCTCCTCGCTATCATAGGGCTTGTCAGCCAACTATAACTGAACTTCGGTTACTTCTTTAACCGGTGACTCCTTAGGTGAGTCAGATGCATTTCCATATTTTTCTATGAGATCTTTTCTCATTTTCTTCACTCTTCTAGACATTTTTCTGATCTCTATGTCTATTGTGATTCTAGACTTAGCTTCCTCATATACACCAAACCTACTAGCAATGATGTCTATCGGTAATGCCAGAAATGCATTGATAGATTTCAAAGTGAAATCATGATTCATTTCATATCCCATCGGTGCTAGCCATTTTGTTCTCGATTCTACTACCTTTATCATTGAGTGGTCTGTGCTGACTACAAAGCATATGTCATCTTCAAATTTACTTACTAATTCCTTTGGAATTCTACTCCTTTGTTGCATTTTTGTTTGAAATTCCTTGAAATATGCATTAAATTCCTTATTCAGATTGTCTCCTAGACTTTTCATCATTTCATTGATTTGTGCAGTTATCGGTTTGTCTGATTGCCAGTTTACTTTACCGATACCTGGTACATATTTTTGTAGATAGAGAAATGTACAGACAAGCAGTGATCTGTACTTACATGTATTGGACTTCTTTGCTTTTATTGTCTTCATATTGTCATGCAGTTGGTGTAGTAGTAGCTTGGCAAGATCAACCTAGTGATCTTTCTTCACAATTTTGTATGCCATGTCCATGGTGCTGTAGGGTACACTATTTGGTCTGCTAGATTGAAATATCTTGTACTCGATGACATGAGTTGCAAATTTTACTATTGGATCTTTGATAGTTGAGATTTTTAGTGCCCTACCATCCCATTGAGCTCCAATGTTCTTTTCAACGTCGGGATGAGACAAACTTTGAAAGGCTTTGGCTTTGTCAGTTGTAGGGTACCCAGTAACCCTACTGATAATCTTCTTAGTGACCTCAATAGGTCTATCTAACCAAAATTTTCCATCATGAAATCTGCTTAACACAATTCTTATCTAGTCATTTTGGAAGGATTGCGGGAAATATGTGAAACACTGTAACCCTGACTCCTCAATCTTCTTGTATTCAGATTTAATCTTACCATTCGGTCCACAGACTTGCTAATAAGAAGCAATAGTCTCAAAATCATATACTTCACTGATCTTGCAGTGAATGTAGGCCCTAACATCTTCTATTAACAAAACCCTATCTGGAATACTAGAAAATGCACCCATATCATCTATTTGTGCTACGACCTTAGGATGAGGTTTGAATTTATCCTCGGCAAAATGTGCCCTAACAATTAATTCCACTTCCTCCTCAATGTTCTATGATTTTCTTGCAGTCGATGTCGATGCCATAAATTGTTTCTAGGGTTTCGACAAACAATAGATAACCAGTGTTTGGTAGGCAGATGAACTTACTCGTTATCGTCAAAGAATTGTTGTTAGTTCGATCTACAGAAGCTTTGAATCTTTTTTAAAAATATTTAGCTTGAACTCTTCTCTATAAAATCTCTATTCTTCAAAATCGCAATGTAACAATGAACTCTGTTTCCGCGTATATATATAGACTTTTTGATATTCCCACTCAAACTTTGATGCATTAAATGTGTGACCTAACTTCTGATACAAAATAGCTATCAACTTGATAATGTCTACAATTTCTTTTGCTTAGTTAACATAGAATTTCTTCATCGGTTTGCATTGTTGTCGGTTAACCTTGTATAGTGATTACCGACGGGTAACCAACTCATGTTTCTTCTTTTACCGACTATGTGACATTTGTAAACTTATAACACATAAACCATGGTGCATCTTTATTCATGCAGATTTGGTATTTGTACATCATATATAAGGAACTGTATGAAAAATGTGATCATTTAAAAATGTTAGTTCCATACATACCTTTGTCATCTTAAGTGGAGGTATCGATGTCACCCAATCCAGTGGACGAGGTTTCACCGACAGTGTTACTTGACTCAGCATCCTCATTAGATGCCTTCTTCCACATTGTGTTCCTTAACTTTGTAATATCTGCAATGTTATATCCACTCTCAAATATATGGCTTTCATCAGGTGCTTGGTCTTTGCAGTTCTTGCTTACATGATTGACCTTGTGACAATGCATACATGCCATTCCTGCATTTGTCCAGTTTCTTGATTGTCCAATCCGACTCGTTCTATAATAGTTTGTTGCAATATGTCCATACTGACCACATACAATATAGTTAGTCCATGTATTATAATCCCAAACATATGAGTTACCTTGTCTCTTCAGTTGATATGGATTTCATTGTAGTTTCTCTTTAGGTGTCCATACTTGTTTCATTTTCACCTTGCAGTCCCTTCCAGTGTGTCCATGCTTATTACAAGTATAACATATTTTCTCCTCAGTAGTATTATTAGCAATGTCATTCTTCTTAACTCTGCATTCATAAGCTGGATGTCCAAACTTACCACAATAATAACAATATCCATTGAGTTTAGGAATGACAGGAGGTTTAACTTGTGCTTTGCTTCTGCACACATTAGATGTATGTCCTATTTTTCCATAGTGGTAACATGTCATCACTTTAGGTTTTTGAAGAATTTGATTGTTGTTGACTTTTTTAGCTTGTTGTGATGATTCTCCTTCACCGGTGTAACCTATACCAGTTCTGCTTCCAAATCTCCTCTGATTAGTCAGGAAATCATTAATCTTTTTAGAACTGTCCTCAACTATCTTCATCATTTCATTGTGTTGCTTTTGTGTCTTTATTTCATTTCTCAGTTTTTCATTATCTTCTCTGAGTATTGCAACATCTTCAAGTCTTCTTGATAATTCTCCATTTACTCAGTTCATTTCTTGATTAATTGTCATCATCTGATTTGATACTTGGAAGTGACGATCAGTGAGTCTTTGTATTTCACTTTCTTTTTCTTGAAGTTGTTTAGTCATCAATCTTCGGTCTTCAATAGCTAGATTCTGATCTTGTTTAGCTTGTCTAGCATTGTTCATGATTTCCTCATCATTTGAGATTCATGACCGATTTGAAGTGCTTTCACTTGCTCAGATAGATGTTGATTCTTTTCAGATAAATCAGAGATTATGCTTTCAGATCTGCCAGAGCTACTTCCAGAGCTTGATCCAATATGATCAAATATTTCATCAATAGGTTCTTCATGATAACTAATTTCATTCAGATGAATTGCAAGGTTCTTCCTTTCAACTAGTAATTTCTTTAGTTCTTCCTTGGCTTGTTTATACTATTCCATAAACATCTGTATTTGTATCTTCTGATTCTCAATAGTCTTGTCAAGTTTGTATCTCTCCATGACTTAGATCTTTACCCTTTAGTGGTTAGACTATTCAACAAGAGAATTGAGCTTTGATACCAATTGTTGGAATTAGGAGAGATAGGTACTGAGAGGGGAGGGGTGAATCAGTGCCTTCAAAACTTTACTTGTAAAACCTTTTTGATCTATAACTATGTACTGTGATAACCGATCAAAATAACTTGAATACAATTGTACAAATCAATCATCTAGTTAACTTAAGAAAGTAAACAACATGAAATCAATATGACAATCACATAACACAAGTATTTTGGTAATGCAAAAACCCTTGTAAGAAGGTAAAAACTGCGATGGGGATGACACCCACAAATTCTTCACTACTGCAGATAGAAAAGGTTTGCCTGTTAAGGCTACAAGTTTTGATCACTTTTGGTGATCTTACCCTGTTAGGAGTAACATGTTAGATCAGCTAGATCTACCTAGTTATAGTATTTAAACAACACTAATGAAGTGTGTACTCGGTTAAGAGATTTACATAAGACTATTAAGTCTACTCTGTTAAGAGATTTATCAAAAACTCTATCACAATTGTCAGAAAGTAATAGGCAAATATCTGCTAGTTGACAACTCAATTGTCTAAAACAAATCTATAAGTGCTCATCAAAATATCACCTTATCCATGATGATTTTCTACTCTATTATGCTCGATAGCCTTCTCTGATTTTGCTCAATCTGATATCCTCTGTGCTCTATTCTACTCAGTAAACTGATTGTTTTGAAGTTTGGCAATGTCTTCAAGTGCTCCATGAATCATATATATTAGTTCAGCCAACCTTATAAAATGGTGTGAACAAACAAAATATATAGTGTTCTATTTTGCCACCTTAGCAAAAATTAGGTTACAAAAATAATCATAACCCTAAGATCTACGGTGCAAAATAACCTAGATCAACTATTACAATAAGATAAACATTACATTTAATGAGTATCTATTTACAATAAATGCTCCTCAATCTTGGTAAACCATTTTACGATTTGTTGTAACCATTTGCATAGAAGAATGTGCCATTTTAGATTACTATGCCATTTTTTGTGATCATCGGTAAACACTGTATAATCTGCTCTATGTATACTATGATGCTCGGTGTTTACTGACTGTCGGTGTTAGTGTCACTGGTGCTCGGTTAACTATGTGATGCTCGATGTAAAGACCTTATCGACTACTTTGTCTTACTTCTTGTTACTGACCAACTCAATATAAGTAACCGACCGACCTATTTACTATCCTTTGTTACTAATGACAACCTTAAATGCTCAATAGAGATTAACAACAGGGGACGCTGTCCAACCGACTAGATTGATAGAACTTGTGCGACATGACTCTAACAGAAAAGTCAATTTCTGGATCAATTATGGCGGAAATTGTCATTCCTCATTTGTTCCAAACTGCCCGAGTGTTAGCTTGAATATCTTCCTTACTTGCACATTTCATCGTTCTTTTTCCTTCAAGTGTAGGGTAACCAGTGACTTTATGTATCATTTCCTTTGTAATCTTCACTGGTCCATCTTCCAGCCATAAATGCATGTCATGTACTCGACTCAAAATGATCTTTATCCATTCCACTTTAAAATTTTGTGGGAAATCTAGGGCATGCACTAACCCTTGATTGACAACAACCTTATGTTCCGACTTCAGCAGTCCATTGACACATAGTTTATCATAAGCTTCCCTGATCTTGTAATCACCGATTTCTCCAATTTTACTCATGTAGCAAGACCTAACATCATTCATTAATAACACATTCTTTGGAATGGAAGATAGGGCTCCGTTTAAATCTCCTTTAATTGTACTCTCCGATATTGCCTTGAATACCTTCGGCTTGCAAAATTCATTCCTTACTAATTGCACATTAAAAACTTCCATCCCTTGTTTCTTGACTGGTGCAGATGAAGATGATGCCATTTTAAACAATGATTTCTGAAAGAAAATAAATATTTACTCGGCAGAGTACCTTTTTCATCAATAACCCTATAGATAAATTTTGCCGACAGCACACTGAGAAAATTCAAAATCGCCTTTCTTTAACTGGTTTCACAAACTCTGAATCACTCTCTAAAAACTCAAATAGCCTGGTGAAATAAAATTAACAACAACTTTCCTCTTTATAGAATCTGAAAAATAGAATTAGGGCCTCATAAATGCTCCGTATAGGTTTTGGTGGTATACAGTTGTCTCAAAAAACTCACAAGCTCGGTCGATATAACCGTTGTGATATAGCTCGATGTATGTAGCATTTCGGCCATAGCAGGTGCTTAGCATACATTGATAGCTCGGTCAAGACACTGATGCTCGACATCAAAATAAAATTCTCTATTTTGCTCATATATGTCGTAATGCATCTTTATTTATGTAGATATGGACTTTTTCTCAATTCTATGTTAGGAACTGATGAAAAATAAGACTTTGCAAGACTCAGTTCCAAACATACCTTCCATGCTTAATTAGAAGAGGTGTGATCATCTGATCCATCAGATTGGGTGACCATAGATGTGCTAGCTTCGCTTGAGTTTTCTTCTTCTTTCTTCCTCCATGTCTTTTCCATCTGATTCTTCAGTTTCTCATGGATATCTTCATTCTGGTTATTATCATTGCTTGGCATGGGTGATCTAAAATCTTTCTTCAAGTAACCTACCTTATTACATTTGTA
Source organism: Chamaecyparis obtusa (assembly GCA_027943335.1). Classification (NCBI taxonomy): domain Eukaryota; kingdom Viridiplantae; phylum Streptophyta; class Pinopsida; order Cupressales; family Cupressaceae; genus Chamaecyparis; species Chamaecyparis obtusa. The sequence goes on along the minus strand of BSBK01003091.1, from coordinate 4,505,776 downwards.
ATAGACCATGCTTCCATTCATCCATCTTTTAGATTTTCCTCTAAAATGACTCTTCATGCAATTTTCTCCGATGTGTCCATATTTACCACAATAATGGCAATTATACCAAGTGTTGTAATCCCAATTGTATAAGTTATGCTTTGTGACTGGCTTGGTTTGCTCATTTGATGACCACTTGGGTCTAGATCTACATTCAAATGCTTTGTGCCCATATTTCTGACAATTGAAACAACTTCCTTGAAACTTAGGTGAGGTGGATGAATTTCTAGCCTTAGATCTACATTCATGTGCTTGATGTCCATGCTTCTTGTAGTTAAAATAATGTCCATTAAACTTAGGATTAGAATCAAACTTACCATGTTTGCTTCTACATATGTTGGCTGTATGTCCTGGCTTTCCACAGTGATGACATGTGGGCTCTGTGTTCTTTGGTTTAACAATCTTTTGTTCTCCATTCTTTGATGATTCTCCTTCTTTAGTAGATGAATGTTCATTCAGTCCAAGTCCAGATCTATCATTGGATCTTCTAGGTGATCTTAACAGCTCTTCAAAATATTTTGTAGCTTCATTGGGTTTGTTCATCCTTTCATTGATTTCCTTTTCAGTTCTCAATTCATGTTTCAATTGATTATTTTCAGACCGACCTTGATTGATTTCCATATCTTTCCTGCCCAATTCCTGATTAACCAGCAGTAGTCGATTTACCATATCTAGTTGATTATTAGTCAACCTTTGCATTCCACTTGTTCTTTCATCTAGCCTAATTGCAATTTGTCTTTTGTCTTCTTTAGCCATTGCCTTATCATCTTTAGCTTTCTTTTTCTGTTCCACTAATTCACAAAGTCTGATAGATTGAATTTCTTGTTCTCTTTTTAGAGTTCTGATGTCATCATTTAGTATGGTATTTTTCTCCAATAGTTCTTTTATAGCTTTATCACTCTTGGCAGAGTTACCATTGTCAAATAGTCCAGAGATGTCTTCTTCTTTGCACTGTGGCTCATTTTTTTGAATTGCAATCTCTCTTCTCTTGCTCAAGGATTTCTTCTTTTCCCCTCTAGTTGCTTCCAGTTGTTGTAATGCCAGTTGTACTTCAATCTTTTGATTCTCTATGATCTTCCCCAGTTTATAAGCTTCCATTTTAAGATCTTTTTCCTCAAGTGGTTAGACTTCCTTAAGAGAAACCTTGCTGCTCTGATACCAATTGTTGGAAATATAAGTGGGAAAGTAATACTAAGAGGGGGGGGTGGTGAATCAGATATTACCTACTTTAACTTTTCATTCTGATAAAAATTTATGCATGACATAAACAAAACTTGATCATTGTAAGCAACTAAACATATTAAGCAGCATACATGAAATCACTCATAACACCATAATTTTGGTAACCCAGAAACCCTTGAAAGGTAAAACTGGGGTGGGGATGACACCCACAAATCTTCACTATTGTAGTAATCAGTTTTGTCTGTTAAGGCTTACAAAATGTGATCAATTCATGATCTACCCTGTGAAAGGTCTGCTCTATTAAAATCTAAAATACTTATATAGTCTACCTTGTTAAAGGATTTATAAACTTACAACAAAGTAAGCACTCGGTAAAGAGATTACATGAAGTCTGTTAAGACTACTCGGTTAAGAGATTTACCCTGATACACTCATTAAAATGTCTCACTACCTGATCTTTCAGTTTGCACTTGTATGCAGATTACAGATCTCCTCTTTACTATATATTAGTGATCTCTTCTATCTGATCTTTCTTGAATCTATCCTTTCACTGCTTAGCTCGGTCATTGGACTCTGTCTGAATACTTGACTATTCTAAATATACCTCTCTGATCATTTTATCATACTTATGGTATTCATTCGATCTCAATATCTCTTTTCCTCTCTAATTCACACACTTCTCTTGGTTTAGATCTTGACCTTATATAATAACCAAAACGTCTTACCAATTCAAGATCTACGGTTCAAATTTATTTCTATTGCCACTTAAGCTATATAATTTTTTGATTGGCTCTAGGTATTACATAGGGATCAATGATTATAAGATGGATGAATAATTATCTCCGTAATTACCTCAACAAACAAAATACAAAACACCACTATCACCAAAAAAAATGGTTTACCTCGATCATTGTGCCATTCCAAACTTATATGTCATTCCTAGCTAACTCAAAAAAAGTTATTCCTGGTACTCGGCATTAATTGTACTCGACATCTATTAATCTTCTCTGTCACTCGGTAATCATTGTATATGTAACTTGACAAAAACTATACTCGGCATAATACAAACACATAGTGACCATGACTTTACTCGGTAGTACTACTGCTCGGTAAGTATACAATACATAACTCGACCTTTACAAGATGACTCGGTCGCAGTGATGACCAACCATCATTGCCTAGATATATGACTAAGTGTGAAGCACTAATGGTCAACAAAACTATAGAGATCTACACAAACCTTTGTATTATTTTCATGTTTTGAGGTTTTTCTACCTCCCTTTTATGCTCAGGTCCAAAAGCACAATGATATCTATTTATACAAGTACACATATATTTATATTAATCAATATAATAAATATAAAATATAAAATATTACATGCTTAATTATTATATTCAATCTAGGAAAACCTTGAATACATCTTGGTAGCATGATCAATAGGGTTTGTCAAGTTGAACTCTTTATGCGATTTGCGTACAAATGTTGTTTCTTTACCATCTAGTAAGCCTTCTCCTTTGATAAAATTAGGGAGTCTCTCAAGAGGGATAGAAGCACATAAGTCAGACACATGGACATTATGATCTCCAATAGGTGTCCAATTAAGGTCTACACTTGAGAAATTATTTCCTTCATTGGGAACATCTTGTACAGCTAGTTGGATGAGCGATTTCCATTTCAACTTTGTATCCATTCTGAAGAATATTTAGATGGTTAGTGACCCTCCATTTTGTTCAAATATGTTATGACAACTATATAGATATCTTTATATACTTAATTAAAACATTTAGTATATCAAAATGATATAAATGGAATTATATCCCGAGTACAATAGAAAGTCATTATCCCATCAATGAATGGATTGTTCAATATTTTATGCAAGTAGATCTAAAAATAAGTTTTATACTATTTTTATGATCTTGTGATCTAATAATGAGTGTCATAATAATGTAAGCCTAGGACACATGATGTATATGGTAAGATTGGAAGTTATGGTATAGATGTAAGTGAAGGTCTAATATACAATGATAGTCCATATAAGAATGGATATGTATAAGGATTTTATGATGGTGCACAAGTGATTACCTATCCTAGGATATACATGTCTATAAAGATGGTATGTGACTACAGATACTATGATGGTAGTCTAAAACTAAATGATAATTTTTTATGGAGGTGACAACTTGATTTGTAGATCGAATGTCAATGTAAGTGTATATGTAGGTGGACATAGGATATTATAAAATTCTTATGACCTAGGATATCTGTTGATGTTTATGAATATGTGATAAAATTACATGGTATGACAAAATGATGAAAATAATATGGGTAAAAATTGAACCTAGAATATGGAGTCTATGAATAATATCTGGCCATAATCGACTACCGAATGTGACTCTTATGATGTAGACATGGTCGACGATGTACAATATTTTACATTCAACAAGAGCTCAAAAAATAATAATGCATCTTGGATGCCATCATGTCATGATAATAATCTTGTCTTAAACACTATAAAGTCAAAATCTTGTCTCGTGTTATCTTTAGTCATCAATAAAAATTTTAGTCATCAATAAAATTTCAAATGTCATTTTCAAGATCTTTTCATAATATTATGTAATAGCTAATAGTAACACCACACAAATCTCTAAACAAAACCTAAATAAATATGTTCAATTCTAATAAATTGTAATGTCAATTATTCAACTAAATAGTTATTTATTAATCAATATGAACTATATTAATCTAAAATATAATAAAGAAGCACATCTAGCCCCAAACAAGAAAGCTTCATTATTCACCACATTGTCTTTGGATAATTGATATACAAGTTTTCTACCTTAAATCATTGTACATTTGCACATAAATGATTCACAATTGTTAATTATTTATGTGAGCTAATATTTTCTATATCATTCTATGATATGTTGCTACAACCATTTTTCATCTTGCCTATAATAATGTACACTTACTTTTCAATTATTTTTTCATGTAGCATATAATAATTTTCTATATTACAAGAAGTTTCAAATCTATGAAGATAATGACATGAGGCTTCAAAAATTTGATGTGTCCTTACATCTATTTAAAAAAAAATTAAATCATAAAAATAATTTAGAAATATTATTATATATGTTTGCATTAAATTTAAATTATGTATATTGATTAAATTATTTATTTCAATTTATTTTGAATGCAATATCCAAATTTATATTAATACTTATATTACTTTATAAATAATTAAAATTTGATATACTCTTATATTACTAGATAGGAAGTTAGGGTATTACAGGTAGTTAGAAGAAAAATATTGTTTTTTACCATGATTAGAACATAAGCAAATAACTAGTACTCTTCCCCTAATTATTTATAATAAATTTAGAAAAAATTTCAAATATAAGAACAAACAAACATAATTACAAAATATCTGTCCATATTTGTAAATTATTTTTTCTGTACTACACCATACATATAGCTTTAACCCTAAGACTTTAGGAATTCATGCTTTCCCTCTGAAATTTATGAGGTGGCTCATAAAGCTGAAAAACTAAACTTCAAATTCACAAATATTTAGTTTTGAATGTTCTTTTACAGACGTGACAAATATATTTGAGCGTTCCATGCTCTCTATATGACAATCTCTAATACCATAACAAGCTTTTTAACAAAGGATTTAACTTTCAACTTTAGGGAATTCATTTCTTTTTACAGTATCCGGTGGACATAATCTTATTTGCTTTTAAAATTATTGGTCTTGTTTCCATTATCTTAGACATTGTATTGCCATGATAACATTTGGTTCCCTTTATTATATTTTTAAGGAAATAAATTACTCTCACATTAATATCTAATATATTTAATTAAATAATAGATAAATTTAATTTTGATAAAGGAATAGAATATAAATGTTTATAAAAGGAATAGAATATAAATGTTTATAATTAAATTTAAAATTACATGTGTTCTAAAATTGAAGATAAATTATTGATAGCTTTTTTACTATAAGATTAAATGGAATAGATAAAAGGTAGGATAAAAGGATTAAATTGGTTTAATTAAATTTAAAAAAATTAATTCTTTATCTAATTGTATAATTTTTTTTGTGTATGTAAATTATTAAAAAATAAATATATATGAAAACATTTGATAAATTTTTTCTAATTTAAAAAATCTGTACAATATGTCTCTCATTCTACTTAGGACTTTTATATGCACATGTTTTGGTCTCTTTCTATGTGTAGGGTTTCAGTATTTGATAGTTTTGTACATTGCAAATTTGACACCTCCAATGGATGGTCTACTTATAATTTCTTTCTATGAATTTTATTAATATGTTATCTCACCATAGGCCCTTTACAGATAAAAAAAAAGTTCGCAATGAGATTGATAGAATATAAATTACATTTCAATTTTCATTTGTGATTTCAAGTCTTTTATTTTCTGATCTCTTTAATTTAATTGTATGCAATTATATTTCTAACTAATAAACTGAAATAAATGACTACATATATAGGCTTTACAGTGCCAAAACTAGAACAAAAGTTATCCCAAAAATCCTTAGTTTGATGGATCAACTCTAAATATAGGAGTTATTAACAATCAAGGAGTTTAATGAGGTAAAGGTGGAATTTAATATGCTACATATAGTTAGCTATTTCTTAATTTAAATAGGTAAATAAATATTAATTAGTTATGTATAATTAATATAAGATGTAATGAATAAATAAATAATTACACTAATATTATTTTTAGTCTGCAATAAATACTTGATATTACTAGTATTATACATAGAAAAATATTTTTAAAAAAGTATTTGAAGCTTACATATTAGTATTCAGCTTCGAGATAAAGGTTTTGCTTCTAGCTTATTGAAATAAGCTACAACCAACTAAAATGAGTTGTGATATGTAGATTTCTATTAGATTTTCAATTTAAATAAAATAACTTCATAAATTTTTTCTAATTTGAAAAATTTGTACAATATATTAAAAAAATATAAGAATGGACATAATCTAAAAAAATTCATAGTAAAACATATTCTGTGACATTATAAATATAAAATATTCATAAAATAATAGCCGCATAACAACCTACATACAGTATTTACATACAACATTTACATAGAGTGAACAAAATATATTTTACTAACCTCTTCTGCACTGACAAGAAATTGATAGACCAACTTGCTCATGATTGTAGTTGTAGATTGGATTTTCCAAACCCGTTTTATCTAACGATGGCAGTTGTAGACAATGGGAGTTGCAGATTGGATTTTCCAAACCAGTTTTATCTAACGATGGCATTTGCAAACAATGGTAGTTGCAAATATGATCACATATAAAGATTTCACTTGCACTTGCACAAGAGATTTTATAGACCACAAAAATTAGTTTCACCTGTCAAGAATAAATAGATTGCAAAATGGGGTAAAAATGGTTTCTCCCACCAGAAAAATGGTTTCTCTTGCCATCAAAAATGTTTGGTGAAATGTTTAATGCAATATTAATTAATTTGGATGATAAAAAATTTGTGTAAATATATAGGATATCACATAAGAAAAGTGAGGAAATAAATAGAGCCAGCTCTGTATAAAATTATGGCTTGTGGATATCACATAGGCGACTTTGATTTGACATTGGCAGGCATGAAAAATAGTACTGCAAGCAAGGTACATGAGATGATGACATGGCATGGGGCATGGGCATCCAACCAAGGAATTTTTGTGGCTGGATAGCCGCTGCCTTAGGTTTTGAGTAGGAGAAATTGGCTCCACTATTCCTTTCTCTTTCTTTCCTAGGCCTGAACACCCATTGTACCCTTGATTTTGGACAATGGTATATCCCCTTCCATATTCATGTACTGTGATTATGTGTACTTGAGGTTCTTCATCTCTATACAACCAAGAGCATAGATTGTATTCAATGATCTCTTCATGTATGTCTCCCTATTTTATAAAAATTGTGGGTGGATAGACAATTGTCACTTTTTGCTTCCTCTCTAGAGGTTGCCTTAGTTTTCCATATGACCTGGTAGAGATAGGTAAATTCCCTATGTAAAATAAGTCTACATAAGTGTATTCCCCAAATCCATTTTCTTGTACTTGGATTTTAAGATTTGATGTTGGTTCTACTAATGATTTCTCAAGATTTGTGGGATCTATATTTTGAGATGAGGAGATAGTTGACACTTGTTTATCATTGGGTACTAGATTTGAAATAAATCCTTTGAGATTGGTGCAATATAGAAAAGGATCTCTATCTCTAGGTATGGTGATTTCAATTCCCTTGTGAGGGAATTTCAAACACTGATGATATGTCAATGGCACAACTTGCATGGAATGGATCCATGGTCTCCCTAGGCACATGTTATATCCCATCTCTAGATCTAGTACTTGGAATACAATATCTTGTGTTGATTGACCCAATCTAATTGGGAGACTTATGATTCCCTTAAAAAGATAATCTTCATCATTGTGGGCTCTTATTATGACCTTGGTGATTTCTACACAACTCTCATAATAGCCCAATGCTTGTATCAATTTTAGAGTACAAATATTTAGACCCAGTCCTCCATCGATCAAGAATCATTTGATTTTGTGAAGGTGGATGAAAAATTCTAGATGTAAAGGATTGTTGTGTGATGGTTTGTGTGTTGGAAGATACGTTTCATTGAAGACCACATGATGTGGAGTGGATAGATACCCTACAATGGCTTTAAACTCATCAACTTCTAGATCTTTTGGGATGGTTGACTATTGTAGGGATGTGTCTAAGACTTTGTTATGGTTAGGTGAGATGTAAAGTAGTTCATAGATAGAAATTTATGTTGTGGTCTTCTTTAGAAGGTCTAGTAGATTGTACTTGTTAGGCCCAAAGAAGACAAGAACAACTCAAAGGGGGGTGAATTAGTTGTATTGTACTTAAAACATTAACACACCTAATTCAATTAATGATATGAAAGATAAAAATTAGTGAAAGATCCAAAAAAAATAACTCACAACACTAGATGTTCTCGAGGAAACCTGGTTAAGGGAAAAAACTAGCGGGAGTCAAACCCACAAGATAAATGTGCTCTACTAAAAGAACTGCCCAATTAAGAACAAGTGAAAACAAAAGAAGAATGCACATGCATTCATACACCTATTTCCTAGAGAACACTACCAACAATACAATAATAAAAATTTGACCCTCAATCAGGTTCACCAATCAATCTCTGATCACAGTTCACCAAGGTGGACAAACTATCTAATAGGACTAAACTGACTTACAACATATACAATGCCAATGCAGTTCTAATAAAGCATGATTTATGCCTCTATCGTAGAATGCATACATTATCTCTCCTCTCTACTCCTCTACATTCACAATCACAAATAATTTCCCATTTATACATATTATAATGAATAATCAACAATAAGGTCATATAAGACCTATAAGAAGAAATGATATGAACATTATGCTCAAACTAAAATGTGATCCAAATCAAGTTGGCCAATACTTAGATAGGACTCAAAAAATCATCCTTGAACACACAAAAACTTTACCAAGCACACCATGAATCACAATATGTTATTCCACCAAGTTGGCTAGGACCTAAATGAAGAAATGCCAACATGCTAGAAAATTGCCAAATGCGATCACCACAACCAATGAAAACCATCAACACTATCATAACATAATCTAAGAACACTAGAAAGAAGCAAGAATATCTCCTTGAACCTTTGCATCATCTCAACCTCAAACTCCAAACTCATGTCTATACTGATCATCAACAATATTGAACACCAAACTCTATCACACTAAAAAGATAACTTTTCGAACTCTAAATCATGAACAACACTAGTTGAGGAAACAATAAAAGTCCCAAATTTACCACTAGCTTTGCACCAAGTGAATCAAATAGTTTGATCCATATTGAAGTAAAAAATTAATCTCTGACATAACTTGAACAACTAGAACTTTGAAATATAGGAAACTAATAAATCAATCATAGCTCACTCAAAATGTCATCTGAATCTCTGTAAGTTGGCTAGAATCAACTATAGACATATTTGAAATATCATCTAGAATCATAACAAAAGATCTTCAACATATCACTTGCACAACTAAAATAATCTATACTAAACAAACTAATCATACTGTCTGCAACAACAATAGTATGTTGACATCAATGACAAAACACTAATGTCAATAGACATAGTCAAGGTCTAATCAACAATATATGACATGCTCAAAACTCTTCCAACAATCTCCCCCTTTGGAATTGATGACAACATATGAAGTGAAAAATTGATCAATGCAAAAAGACATCAAGAGACAATATATCCACATGATTACTTTGAATATCAATCTTCAAAACTCTCAACACAATATTTCCCAATTATCCTATTTTTCACACAATATATCCCCCTTTGACATCAATGGAAAAGGGCCAAAGACATCAAAAGAACTAAACTCACCTCAAAAGACTGATGCAAATTTTTCAATGCTGATCCACAAGATCCATAAGGTTGCTCCCCTTAAGGAGTAGTCCCTAACTCATCAATCAAGAGAATGATATTCTAATAATGTTCTAGACTGATGCCATCTCTAGAATCATTAGCTCTAATTAGGAGGGGCTATAAACCCAAGCTTATCTCTAAGATACTCAAATGTATCCTTCGGTAAAGGCTTTGTAAAGATATCATAAATTTGTTTCTTAGTAGATACATACTCCAATTTTAATTCCTTTTCACTAACTTTTTCGCTTAAGAAATGATACTAAATAGAAATATGCTTTGTCTTTGAATGTTGCACAAGGTTCCTTTGAATATTTATAGCACTTCAGTTATCATAGTAAATAACAATAGGCTCATCAATGTTTATCCTTAAATCCTTCAACATTTGCTTGATCCAAATAACTTGAGTGCAATTGATAACAATAGCAACATACTCAGCTTCAGCAATAGATTGAAAAATACAATCTTGTTTCTTACTAGTCTAGGAGATTAGTCTCTTACCCAAGAAGAATGCACCACCACTTGTACTTTTCCTGTTATCCACATTACCTTCCTAATCAACATATGTATATAAACAAAGTGTGAAATCATTATCCTTATAAAACCATAAGCCATAGTCAATTGTTCCCTTCAAGTATCTAAATATTCTTTTAACAACAATGACTTGTGATTCCTTCACATTTTATTGAAATCTTGCCACAACATAAACAACATTCATTATATCAGATCTTGTCTAAGTCAAGTATAGCAATCCACCAATCATTGATATGTATCTTGTTTGATTTTCACAAGGGGATTCATCATGTTTAGTCAATTTGCAACCAATAATTATAGGAATCCCAACTGGCTTTGAATCTTTCATACCAAATTTATTCAAAAATTCTCTCACATATACTGTGTAATGAAAATTCACTTATCCAACTATGTAATTTTCAATCCAAGAAAGAATTTCATCTCACCTTTACTAAATCCAATCTTTCTCAATTATTTATCCAATCTCACATACCTAGCTCTAGGAGCTTCCTTCAATACATACAATGCTATCTATAATTTACAAACCATATCTTCTTCATCAGTTAGTGGAAATCCATCAGGATGCTCAATTCAAACATCTTCCTCTAACTCACCATTCAATAATGCAGACTTAACATCCATCTAATATACTTTAAAATTTATGTAATTTACATATGAAAGAAGTAATATAACAACTTTAATTATAGCAACAGGGTTAAAGGTCTCTTGAAAACCAATACCTTCCATCAGGAAGTATCCTTTGCATACCAGTCTGGCTTTGTTCGTAATCACCTTTCCATCTCCATTCAAATTGTTTCTGAATACCCATTTAGTTATGATCACATTCTTGTTCATAGGTTAGGGAACATGAATCTAGGACTTATTCTTATCAATCTGATCAAGCTCTTCTTTCATTGATCTCACCCAACTCTCATCATTACATGCTTCATTTACATCTTTAGGCTTAATTAAAATAATAAACATGTTTCATCTCTAGCAATTCTTTCTCTAGTCTAAACACCACTTTTATTATCACCAATAATAAAATCTTCAAAATGATTAAACCTTATGTACTATGGATTCTTTAGAATATTTTAGTAGACCCTTCAGTCTCAATTTCTTCCTCATTAACCACTAGTTCAAATTGTTCTACCAAACCATTCTGATCTTGGATCTGATTCTACACTTCCACAATTTGATTGTCCTCTTTAGCTATGTCATACTTAAATTTTTTTTATTATCTTTGCACATTCTCATCCACTCTAACATTTTCACTTTCAACAATATTCTTCAATCTAAGGTTATAAGATTTACATGCTTTTCTCTTAGTAGAGTATCCAATAAATATCCCTTGATAAATTCTAGGATATAACTTTCAAATATCCTCATCTCTCTTAATATAAAATTTTCTTCCAAAAATTCTAAAATACTTCACTATTTGAACATGACCATACCAAAGTTCATAAGGAGTCTTACCTGTTCCTTTCTTTATTTGCACTTGGTTCAAGGTTTTAATTGTAGTTCTCACCACTTCTCTCCAATAGATTTGTTTAACATTTCCTCCAATCATCATGGTTTTAACTACATCTAGAATAGTTCTATTCCTTTACTCTACAATACCATTTTGTTGGGGGGTCCATAGAGAAAAAGTCTACCTTCTTATCCCATGTTTTTCACAAAAAGTGTAAAACTCACCAGATGTGAATTCTCCACCTCTGTCCAATCTTAGGCATTTCAATCTTTGTCTAGACTTTGTCTCAGCCATCATCTTGAATATTTGAAACTTCTAAAAGGCTTCTAATTTTTCTCTCTAAAAAATGTAATCCACATCATTCTTTAATAATCATCAATGAATAAAATTAAGTATCTATCTCCATAATAGCTTCTTGTCTTAGTAGGACCATACACATATGTATGCACCAAATCTAGCAGCCCATTTGAAGTGTATGTCTTACTCTTAAAAATAGATCTAGTTAGCTGTCCTAATTGACATTATTTGCACATATTTTTAGGATTCATCATCTTAGGAAAATATCTTACAACATTAGTAGTACTAACCTTCACCATATTGTCAACATTTACATGACAAAATATTCTATGTCATAACCAATTGTCTTCAATCTTAGCAACAAAGCATTTATTCTCATAAATTCTCAAATGAAATAGATTACTTGCAATCCATGTACCAGATGCAATTAACTTCCTAGTGCTTCTAATGATTTTTCACATTCCTTCCATCAATTCTAATCAGTAGCCCTTATCCAGTAATTGTCCAACACTTGAAAAGTTATGTTTTAAGCCTTCAACATACATGACATTATCAATATTTTTCTTAACATCAAGAGTAATAGATCCTTGTATTTTAACCAAACATGGACTATTGTTACTAAATCTAACAACACTAGCATCATAGTCTTCAATATTCACAAACTTCTTTCTATCACCAATCATATGGTGTGAACATCCACTATTAATAACCCATTCATCTCTTTTAACATGTGAAAAAAAGGATTTCTCTTCATTAGGATGATCTTCTTTAATAGAAATAAACACAATCTCTTCTTCACTAGCACCAGATTCATCGCAAGTCACACCTTCTTCAACAACATAAAAACTTTTATGACCCTTAGGGTGAAATTTATTAGATTTTTACTTAGGTTCTTTAGAGGCTTTATTCAGACATCTAGATGCAATATGACCAATCTTATTACAAGAAAAACATTTCAAAGGAAAGTTTCCTTCATACTTACCAGAGCCTTTAGGTAGTCTTTTTGTAATCAAGGCTTCAAGTTCATCAATCTTTCTTTCCTCTTCCATGATCTCTCCCCATTGCTTAGCATAGTATTTGTCTTTTGTCATCTTAGAATATATCTCTTCCTTATCATGCTTAGTCACATTGGCTTTGAATGTAGTTTCAGCCTTTAGAAGTTCCTTACCAAGAGATATCATCTCATAAGCACATAGTCTACCAATCAAGGCTCTCTTGAAATGTCTTTCACGGTTCTAACTTCTTCAATAGTTGCAACCTTCTCACTATAAGATGGAGGAAATGATCTCAAAATTTGGCATATAACTTCATCTTCTTCTAGGGTACCACCAAGACATGTGATTGAACAAAATAGATCATTCACTCTTTGCATATAGAATGAGATAGTCTCACATTCACTAATCTTCATATCCTCATACTTTTCTTCCAGTCCCTATAACTTAGCTTTCTTTACATACTTATCACCTTCATAAATAGTTTCTAATTTAGTTTGTACCTCATGAATTGTTCTCAATCCATATATGTGAGATCATTTTGTATCTAACAAGGAAATGATCAAAGCTTCCCTTGCTAACATATTTTCCTTGAATTTCTTCTTTTCATTTGAAATAGCTTGAGACAAATCATTAGGAATGAAATAAGGCTTCTATATGATATCCCAATATTCATCTCCCATACATATTGGATAAGTATTCATCCACTCCTTTTATATCAAGTAGTTGGTTCCATCAAACTTAGGATTGTCTTTCCTTATTCTCGTCATGTTGTATATCCTTCAAGTGATTAAGCTTCTTCAAAAAGACTTAGCTATGATACCAATTTTTATGCCCAAAGGAGACAAACACAAATGAGAGGGGGGGGTGAATCAATTGTATTACACTTAAAAATAAAACACACTTAATCCAATTAATGATTTGAAAGATAAATAGTAGTGTAAGATCCACAAAACATAACTAGAAACACCAAATTTGTTCTCAAGGAAACCCGGTTAAGGGAAAACCCTAGTGGGATTCAAACCCACAAGATAAATGCACTCTCCTAAAATTATTGCCATGTTAAGAGAAAGTGAAAACATAATAAGAATGCATATGTATTCATAGGACCACTGTCTAGAGCACACTTCTCACAATACAATATAATGATTTGACCCTTAATCGGGTTCACCGATCAATCTCTGATCACAGTTCACCAAGGTAGACAAACTGTCCAATACAAACAAACTAACTCACAACATCTACAATGCAAATATAGTTCCAATGAAGCATAATTTATGCCTCAATCATATAATGCATATATTATCTCTCCTCTCTACTCCTCTACATTTGTAATCATAAATGATGGCCTATTTATACATATTACAATGAATAATCGACAACAAGGTTGACTAAGACCTATAAGAACAAATGATATGAACATTATGCTCAAACTACAATACGATCCAAATAAAGTTAGCCAAGAATTAGATAGGACCCAAAACATTATCCTCAAACACACAACAACTTTTCCAAATATGCACCACGAATCACAACATGTTACTCCACCAATTCGGCTAGGACCTAAATAAAGAAACACCAACATGATAGAAACTCACCAAATGTGATCACCAAGACCAATGAAAACCATCAACATTGTCATAATATGATCTAAGAACACTAGAAAGTGGAAATAATAGCTTCTCAAACCTTCGCATCATCTCAACCTTAAAATCCAAACTCATCTTTGTACTGATCATCAATAATAATTAACACCAAATTCTATCACACTAAAAAGATAACTTGTTAAAATCTGAATCATGAATAACACCAGTTGAGGAAACAATAATAAGTCCCAAAGTTACCACCAAACTCTCACCAACTAAATCAACCAATCTGATCCACATCGAAGAAAAAACATAACCTCTAACACATCCTAAATAATTGGAACACTGAAATAACACTAAAATACTGTCAACCGATAAATCAATCATAGCTCATTCAAACCATCATGAAAACCTCTATAAGTTGAACATAATCAACTATAGAAATATCTAAAAAATCATCTAGAATTATAGAAAAATATCTTCAACATATTACCTGAACAACTGAAATCATTTATACTTAACAAACTAAACACACTATTAATAACAACACTAGTATGTTGACATTAATGACAAAATACTAATGTTAGGACACATAGTCAAGGTTTAATAAAAAATCTTTGACATGCTCAAAAATATTCTAGTAGTACTAACCTGATGGTGGACTAGAGGACTTAGTCGGCATAATTTTTTTTTTTGTGGCTCATTTTACTATTATTTTGGTATGACGGGTGGCAAAAACATAACTTATTTTTGGACCTTGGATAGTGATGGTATTTATGGTCAGATTTGGATCTTCCTTAGTGTAGGTGATGTTTATTTGATTGTTTTTTCTTGAGGTAAAAGCCTTACCTTTGTCATGATTCATCAATTGGGTTTGAAAAACCTTGTGATCTTAGTTGGCGGTGCCATAATTTGTGACTACTTCATGAAATATTTGATAACATGTTTCAGTTGCATACGACGAGATGTTTTATGTCCCTTTGTTCTATGATAGTTACAGTAACCATTTTCATCTCACCATGTGTGTTTTCTATTACCTTCATAATGTCTTATCTCAAGTAAAGTGGTTGAATGAGATTGTATCAATTTCTTTAGGATTATCTCAAGAGGTTCTGTAAGAGGCATAAAATCTCATCAAGGAGTAGGATTCCTTCTTGCATAACTTTGTTGGGTAGTAGCATTAGCCTATTCAAGATTCTATTTAGGAGTTGTGTTGTTAAAATTGTGATTTTTTTTGTTGGTTGGGCATGTTGGACCGGTGTTGGTGCTTGCACATGTAGCATTGGTGTGCTATCTTAGCATCAACAACATTATCATTTATCACATTATTGTTTTTGGACCAGTATTTAGTTTTGTCGTAAGGTGTTGGAGGACTATTCTCTTATTTGATGATTCCATTCAAGGTGAGGGATCTCTCTTCTTTTAGCTCTTACTCAGATAGTTCTTCAAATGTCTCAATGTACTGGGAATTAAGTTCACACATTAGGTCTAGCTGACAGTTTTCAATGAACATGTGGATCTTTTCTTTAGTTGGCATATGTCTTTATCCCAGGAGGGAGTCTAGAGAATCAATCCATGGTTGTACCACTAAGATTGTGTAGAAAGAGTCTCATAAGATATGTATCATCATGAGTGAATTCCATGAAAGATATGAAAATATCCCTTATGTGATCGCAGGGATCACCCTTTTCCTTGTACCTATCAAACTTAGGTGTGAAAAAGTTGATTGGAAAAGGTGGAATATGTAGTGTCCTATCAAAGGGATAAGGACTAAGGTCTATTGTAGTGTAAGACCTTTTAAAAGCACCTATATGTAGATTTATTAATTGTAGTTGAAGGGTTTGTAACTGTTGGGCAAGTATATATGTGGGTGTTGGCATAGATGGAATCATGTTAGGATCAACAAATGAGACTCCATTGTTTTGGGATGTTGTAGGTATATAAAGTGGTGAAACATGATGAAATGCTGAGGTATATTGATGCATAGGGTTGGGTGGATGTTTGAGGAACACTCTTCAAGGGTTCAAGAATGATTTGTTTAATCCCATACCCCAACAACCTACAAGCCTCAAGTGACTTGAATCTTCACACAAACCTTCCTAGTGGAAAACCTAGTTATATTTGGTTGAAATAAGATGGATTCAAATGGATTTTACTAGTTATGTGTCGCCAAGAAACACCCAACACTCCAAAGTGCCAAAATCCCCAAATAGGCCTAATTGCCCCTCAAGTAGGTCTCCAACGGTATAGATAGGCAATTTACTCACACACTTCCCAAATTAAAAAACAAAATCAAAGTATTTTTAGACACCCTTTTCACCATTTATTGACATACCTCAAACTCAGTACTCAATGTTTTGGACCAACTACCAGGTATGCTGATTGTGCCTCCAAATCAAGCATAAAGCTTGGTCATTTAACAAAGAAAGTAATAGTTCTATTCACTCCTATTCCTCAAGAATTTAATAAATATTTTAAAATGGTTCAAAAATAGGTAAAATGAATTTAGTTTGAGTCTAAAACCAACACAAACATAAAATCCCAAAATTGCTCTCCAACTAGCCCTTAAACCACAAGTTTCTCAAATCCTTTTCTTCCAATCACTTCAAGGATTAGAAAAGAGTTGATTCACCTTTAGATAAAAATTATAAGGCTATCCAAACTCTTAAATACCCCTCTCCTTTAGATAGATCTTTTGCTGCTGCTCCTTAGCAACCAACTTCATAACCCTCAACACAACTTTCTCGGTGATCACGTGCCCTTCCTTCACTCATGTGCATGAAATAATGTTAGAATGATATGATACATGTCATTTTTAGATCATCCCATGAGAATCAGAGGAAACCATTCATGGAATGATCCATTTCATGGATTGGAAATAAAAAATGTTATTATAAATCAGTAAAAACTCAAAAATTAGTTAGAATAAATTGATGGAACTTGAATCATATGCTTCCTCAAGGAATTAATATTGTTTTTATGATTAAATATGTATTAATAATACACTACAAACCAAAACCAAGAACAATGAAATCAAACTATGCCATGAACTCATAAAATGATTGTAAATTCTGAATTTTATTAACAAATCATTGTCTTGTCGTACACCAGTTAATTCCCTATTTTCATTCTATCATACAATGAATCCAAACATGGTTTATAAACTTCCCTTCAACCATCCCAACCTATTTGGATCAGTTTCTTTGCATATTTAATCTTAAAAAACTCTAATACTAGTTTCCCTCCTAATCACACCTAGCCATTGGGATTTGAAAATTTGAATTTACCAACTTACAAATTATTGCATAAAACAACTAATCAACTTCTCAAAATTTCTAAATAGATCCTTAATAATTTATTAATGACTCCTAAACTCTCCTAAGGCTATTAAGGATCCAATTATATTGTTTCATCATTATGCCATTATAACACCATTGATGATCCTAAGGTCCTTAACAGGCCCTTTAGGATTTATTACAAATTTATCATTTTTATAACCTTCAAAGGCCATGAAATGTTTCAATACATGACAATTTATTTTTATAGACACCTCCATTCCTTTTCCTTGTTCTTTGTTCTTCATAGGCCTCCTGCCATGCTCTAAAGCTCCTACATCATAGTCCCTGCCTTGAAAGAAACTCTTGTCCCAAGAGTTAGGATCTTGCCACTTGCCTCTTTTTCTCTGGTTCTTTGGATAGGATATGCATTCTCACAAAGTCACCTACTTCTTCTTATGCCAAACTGCATTATCATCACACAAAATGTTAGATTGAAAACATATTTTTGACTATCCCATTCTAGGACCTTGCTGCTTGATTTGTTTTGCTCCTTGTACCCTATCACTTCTCCCATCTCCTTGAATTTTATGATCCTTCACCACCTTCACAATACCTTTTCTATTACCCCTTTTGATAGGGAAATCCATATCCCCCACTTTGATGCATTCAAAATTCAAACTGTTCTAATTTCTAGGACTAACTTGCTGCCCATTCATGACCAGAATTTTATGTTTTAGTTCTTGATGAACCCAACTAGTATCATGCTCTTTGTTACCATGAAAAATATTGTCTCCCAAACACATAATGATATTCTCATTCCTCCTAAAAGTTAAAGGTTGGAATTTGTATCTTTCTCTACCCTTATGCACAATGTAAGTGTTAGAATACCCATCATGAAAAGTTCTCCTAGCATACTTCCAAGGTCTACCCAATATCATATGCCCACAAGTCATTGGTATGCCATCACACATTACTTTATCAGTATAAGGACCAATTGAAAAATCAACAAGAGCTCTCTAACTAACCTCTACATTCACCACTTGATTAACCCAAGTGGCCTTGTAAGGGTTATGATGATCTACTAATGTCAATCCCAATTTAGTCACCATATCAACTAAAACCATATTATTATGTGCCCCTGAATCAACAATAAAACTACATACCTTTCCTTTAGCCAAAAATCTTGATCTAAAAATTATTTTTTGTGGTAGTGACTGTCCTTTTCTCATAAGTAGGCATTCTCCTTCTTCTGGTAGTAGTAGGCGAGGTTCCTGCTTTTCTTCTTCTTCATGAACTAGATGCACTCTTTTATCTTTCTGACCTAAATCATTCCATTTAGGACACCTAAAAGATTGATGAACCCCTTCATTGCAATGAAAACATCTTCCTATAAAGATTCCACTTCCTCTCACTTTCAGTTAAGTCTTCACTCAATTCAACCTTCTAATCCATGCAATTTGTTAACTCACCAATATATTTTGTTATCTCTTTAATCAAGTCAATTCATCTCTCCAATCTATTTTCTAATAGATCAATCAATCCCCCAATCAAGGTAGTCAAGCACAGTTGAACTCCCACTCACTTTGAGTTCAACTTCTCAATCATAGTCAATCAACCCACCAATCATGAATTCTTCATTGAAGCCCCTAAAAATTTATAAATAGAGAGTCAAACCTTTGATTTTGGTAACCACAATTCCTTTGAATTCATATGTTGGCATGAGCTTGAGCTCAATTCTAAGAGCCCACATTGTATGAGAAGGGGAATACCGAAGTATGAATTATGGGTTTGCATATGATTTTATGTTATTTGATTTCAATATCTTGATTTATGTATGCAATTCTCTTGTTTCCTTTCCTCTTTTGATATTGGGAATACTAATTGCTCTAACAATATCTTTGTGGTTGAGGTTTTCTATGTTATTGCAAGCTTTTACAGATTCTATTATACCTAATTATAAATAATCATTTAATATTTAATTATCTATTATAAATGAATAATTGATGAAATAGTAATTAGATGTTTAATGATTAAAGTAATTAATTAACTTTAATTATAGAATTAAGGATAAGTGATGATTTTTGACTTTAGAACATGGTAGAAGGACACAGTTAAATAAATAATAAAGATTATTTAACAATTTAAGAGGAATGCTAGTGAAATTGTCGCTTGTAGGTAGTTTAACACCATTTGTAATCGGGTATAATAGGATTTGTAAAAAGCTGCAATAATATGTAAAATCTCAACCACAAAGAGATAGTTAATACAATTAGTATTCCCAATAATCAAAAGAGGAAAGGAAATAAGAGAATTTCCTACATAAATAAAGATATTTAAATAAAATAACATAAAATCATATGCAAACCCATAATTTGTCTGGTGCAGGAGCACCCTTGGGAAGCCAATTGGCTATCCTATTTTTGGTGTGCAAAGATCCTCTTGAAGGGCATTGTAATTAGATAAGGTTAGGTGGACCAAGAGTGGTGTGGTGTTAGTCTAGGTTAGTGGTTATTTCTAGGCTAAAAAAGCTCAAATTTAGCTTCATTAATGCACTATACCTGATGATGTCATCAGATGGAAAAATGATGTGATCAATGTTTTTAGGGTCCTTTCATGCCCTAGGTGTTCTAACTTAGGTTAGATAGGTTAGTTGGAGTTAAGTCACTTCAAAAGTGAAAAGTTGAAAAAGATGTAAAAATGTTGCTTGTGCAACATTTGCAACTTTACAAAAGTTGTTGACAACAAAGGCTATATTTAAGGGATTCAGCCTTAGTAGGGTTTAGAGTTGCCAAAAAGGCATAAACATATGAGTTGAGGATATTTAAGGTGGAAAAACCCTAATTTAGGGGGTTGGATATCATTTTGTACGGACTGAGATATAGAGCTAAAGAAGTTTTTCTGAGAACAGTGTGAGGATTTGATTACCAGTGGTGTCTTGATCATTGTATGGATTAGATTAAGAACTAAAATTCTTGTTTATCATTGTTTGGCATGTAATAGAGAGTTTCCATCTTTTTTTTTGTTCTCTAGACTAGGTTTTCAAGCATTTTGTAAATTCTTTAGGTTTATACAGTTCTTTGTCTAGTTTTGACAGTGTTGCAGAGATGTAAGACTAGCTCCATTTCCCATTATAGTTCTTGTACAGCCTTTTGGGGATGGAGACTAGGGTTAATGAGCTTCAATATGCCTCAAGTCTGGGCTCTGAAGATGCATGCATTGATTTTTAAGGTCTTTCCCTAGGTGAGCTATGTGTAAAGCCCAGCTAGGAAGACCAAGAGTTTGAGTAGGAATATTGTAGGAGGAGTAGTTTCATGAGCCAAGAAGGCCATGAATGTGTTTTTTGGTGATCTATAGGTACTAAAGGAATAGGAGGAGTGCCCAAGGAATCAACTTGCCAAGTTTTGAAGACAAAGACCAAAGACTGGTCTAAAACCTAGTAGAAGGCCCTAATTCTAAAACAGGGTGTACAAATAGTGTTGGGACCCTAGACCAAGAAAATATTGGAGGTCTTAGGAAATATATGTTAACTAAAAACATATATTAGGGGGTTCTTTGAGGAGATTTAGCAGTGAAGGTGAACCCTACATTTTAGGAGGCCTAATTGGGAAAAAAGGCTACAAGGCCTAAATCATAGGAAACTAGGAAGCGATGGAGAAATGGATGGACCTGGAAAGAAGAGACTCAATTTGGGAGTCAAAATTGTAGTTGAAAGAATCCCTTAGCCTCTTTTAATTCTAACCATTGGTTAGGGCTTGTGAGTTATGGATTAGCAAAGTTCTCTTTGAAGACAAAGAGTAGAAACCAAAGAAGATAGGAAGACTCTTTATAGTGGGAAAGGATTGATTCTTTCCAAGTGTTTGAGAGTGGATTAAGGAATCCCTAAGAGGTCCTAGGTGTGACCTAAGAAGATTTCAAGACAACTCAAGGTGATTCTAGGAGTCTCCCTATCATCGTCCTTTGGTGTTCTCCTTCTCATGAAATGTGGGCTTTCAGAGTTAAGCTCAAGATCATGCCAACATAACAATTCAAAGAAATTATGGTTGAACAAAATCAAAGGTTTGGATCTCTATTTATAATATTTTAGGGGTTTCAAATAAGAGTGCAAGATTGATGGGATGATTGACTGTGATTCAGGAGTTGAACTCAGAGTGAGTGGGAGTTCAACTCTACTTGACTGCCTTGATTGGGGGATTGATTAATCTGTTAGAAAATACATTGGAGAGATGACTTGACTTGATTAAAGAGATAACAAAATATATTGGTGAGTTAACAAATTGCATGGATGAGTTAACTAATTGCATGGATTAGAAGGTTGAATTGAGTGAAGACTTAACTGATTGTTGAGGGAGGAATCAACAATGTGGATTGAATAGTTAGGAGAGGGAATTATCGAGTAAATTGAAAGTCAGTATGAGTTAGCTTTGGAGGAATAAATCATGATTAAATAAATAAAATAATTATTTACTTGCACATGTGACAATCAATAAATAAATAAATAATTTTTTTATGAGAGAGGAACTATTAATTTAATTAAATAAATATATTTATTTAATTGTGAGAGGGATTTTGATTTAATTATTACATAAAGGCAATGATTAGAAAGAGGGAATATTAATTAAATATGGTTATTTAATTAATTGAATGACATAGGGAATAATTAAATAATGTTTAATTATTTAATTAATTTATAGATGAATAATTGATGAAATAGTGATTAGACATTTAATAATCAAAATCACTTAATTATGGAATTAAGGGGAAATCTTGATTCTTGACTTTAGAATATAGTAGAATGATGAAATTTATTGAATATTAAATATAATTAAATAAGTTAAAGAGGAATGCTAGTAATGCCATTATGTTAGAGCAATATTCCATTTTTAAGTGTCTATAGTAGGTAACAACCCAATTGAAACTGACACCTCTTTAGAATAGGGGAGGTGTACGTTATGATTTGTTTAGTACTCCCCTTGAGACAAAGCACTCAACTTAGTTATTGGTAGGGCTAGTACTGGGATTCGGTACCACTAAACTTTCCACACCGTCAGATTTCTTTCTCCATTCTTTTCTTTGCTTCCGAGAACCACTAGACCTTGAAACTTGATTATCATATCCAGTATTTCACGGAGCACTATCAAATATATATGATTTTTCATAATGACTAGTCTATCCACATTTGAAATAATTCATACTTCTTTTCCTAGATCTCACCGACTGACTCTTAGATCTGCATTGACTAGCTTTGTGATCAAAGTTGTGACACACAACAATTTCCATCATGGATATTAATCATTGCATTCTTCTATTCTTGATCTAAAACTTGACTCATACACTGACTTTCTTTGTGACCAATATTATGATAATTAAAGCATTAAATTATTTCTTTCTTTCTAATCCTAAAATCAATTGCCTTATGATAAAAATTATTGCAAATATAACAACAACCATTGAAAGATGGATACCTTTGAGCATTCAGTTGTCTTACTAGAGGTCTTTGCGTAGATGTGCTTTGATTTTTGACCTCACTTGTCACTTCAACATTTGCATCATCTTCAATTACCTTTTCCTTGCCTTTATCCTTCTGAATTGAGCATTCACTAATAAACCCTAATCATTCTTTATCCTTGTGTCCTTTCTGAGAGGATAATAATTGATCCAAGATATTACTTCTCTCACATGCCTTTTCTTTTGACCTCACCTTCTTCATTTCTAGCTCTAGCTTTTCATTTTGTTCTAAACTCTTTCTGATAATCTCCTTGAAGTTTTCTTCAGTCTCTTTCCATTCTTCCAATGCCATTTTGAGCTCAATTCTTGCTAACCAAGCATTTTTTGACTTGCATTTCAATCCATCTTTGATACAATATTCCCTTCAAGCCTTTTCATCCAACTTCCTCTCAAGATCAACTATCTTCTCTTTTAGTTCCTAATCAAGATCTATACCATTGTATTTTGATTCTTTCAATTCCCACATTTATTTTTATAGAGAAACAACTTTGTCTTTTGATTCCTTCAATTCTTGACTAACCTCGTTCTGCCTTTTTTAACCTCTTAATATGATCTCTTAATTTCACAATGCAATAATTTTCTTCCTTTAGGTTTTCTTTTAGCTCCTCATTTTCTGATTTAGTACCTTCAATTTCACTCATCATGATTTTCCAATCTTCCTTAGTATAACATCCTCCTATCTATTCAAACATCCAACATCTTCGTCAAGCAGTTAAGCTCTATCTACAAGGAACCAAGCTTTGCTACCAATTATTGAACATGTTAAATAATTGAGAGCGAGGTGAATCAGTTATTCCCACACACTTTATAAATTTTTAGCTTTGTCAGTAAACTATTAAACAACATCAATAACAACTTATGATCTATTAGTTAAGCACAGAAAACATGCATCCACATAAAATTTAAAAATGAAAACATAGGAACACCGACATAAAGAACACCAAGATTTACGTGGAAAACCCAAACTGGGGAAAAACATGGAGAAGTTAATTCTAATGAAATGAAAACACCTATTAAGTGATAATCTACAACTGATTGAATATCTTAAATAATGAATGAACAAGTAAAAGACAGTGATTAGAGGTCATCGAGATACTAAAGTGATACGTAATGAAATTAAATTGGTCAATGTATTTTCAATAAAGTCAACTAGTTTTGACTGTACTTATCATGGTAGTTACAAACATCTAAAGAAGAAAATGGTAAAGGAATGAGATATCTACATGAAGATGAGATGGATATGAAAGATATGGCTATGGCATACATTGGGTAACTTATTGTTGAGTCTATGACATCATGTTGTTGAGTTGATTGTATTCATGACTTTGTTATGTATTGAAGATCAGAACTGAACAAATTTATGTGGTCGGTAATTGAGGATTTCTATATACATCAAGCTAGTGTAGTGTATACCGAGTATAGTATTAATCAAGAAGGTATTCACCAACACATTCTGGTATTGACCGAGTGAAGGAAACAAATAAAGTTTATAACAATTGACTAAATTGATGAGCTGGAAAATTGCTTATGATTCCGAGGTAGAAGGTAAAGTTTTTTTATGATGATCTAACAGCTAACAAAATTCAAGATTGATTGAATGAAGAAGAATGAAAAGTCTTATAGACATAATTGCCAAGGAAGGTTAAAGTGGAAAAATGATTGATGAAGATTAAGAGGAAAAATCTAATGGATGAAAACAAAATGGTTTATGTTGTCTATTTAAAGAGACATGAGATTCATTATTGAGTCTAGGCTTATTGAAACTACAAGAGAATTTACGTGAAAGAACTATTTTCATGCACCGCTGATCAATTTGGTTGAAGACAGAACTGAGTTGAATTGAAGACATTACCGAGCATCAGGGAATTATTCACCAAGTTGAATAAGTTGGAGGATATGAAGGATTGAATTGAATATTGATCTAAGGAGGTATTTTGAGCTTAGCATAGATATGAAAATCTACAAATCTAATTTGTATTTGAATCAAATCATTACTATATCAGTTTAACCATTGTTACAACAAAATATCTTAACCGAGTAGACTTAACAATCTTTTTGTATTTCAATATGACATTCAATGAATGTTGATTATTTCCTTGTTGACCCCATAGTGAATGCTGGTCAAGGGAGAACTATTTTTATTAGTGATAAATCCTCTAACCAGTTCACACCTTACAATGTGTTTTGTAACCTTTTATAGGGTTGGCTCATAACCTAACTCACTTAAGAATAGTGAATTATTTTGGGTTACTGGTCCTCGGTGGTTTTTTGCCTAATAGGGTTTCCATGTTAAAAATTTGTGTTATGTATATTTGATTTTTATTTTACTTTACACATTTCATAACTAGTCAGATCGGTAAACATAGTATTGAATTTACTGTCAATTAGTAGATGAAGGAGAAAGTTATTATTGATAGCTTATTGAGTTGAATTGAAAAGTTTGAATATATACATCTAGGAGAATTGGGACTACAAGATAACTAGAATTAATTGATTCACCCCCCCTCTCAATTATCTAACAATTGGTATCAGAGCATTGGTTTCTTGGAAGGAAAGTTTAAAGGACTTAACCTAAAGATCACAAGATGTATAAGAGAGAGGTGCCAAAGCTGAACAAAGACAACTTCTTGACATGAGAAAGAAGAATGAAGCTACACATATCTGGAATTGGAGAATCTATAGTATTTTACTTGAGAAATGATTACATTCAACCAACTATTGGACCTTTTATTGTTGACCAAATGAGAGATAGACATGAACATAATATGACAATGATATAGATTGTTGCTGCCTTAACAGATGCTAAATTTGAAGATATCAAGACATATACTTCTGCCAAAGTAATGTGGGACAAACTTACACTAGTTCACAAAGGAGATGAGAATGTGATGAGAGCAAGAGCTGAGAGTCTTAGAGGAAAGTTTGATGAAATGAAGATGAAAGAAGGAGAAAACATTTCACAGTAAAACAACTGAATCAAGGAGATTGTCAATGCTATCTTAGGAGCAGGAGGTATTATTGATGAAGACAATGTTGTGAGTAAAATTCTTAGAACCTTTTTGCCTATCTACGCTATTATAATCACTACAATTCATGAAATGAGATCAGCCCCAGGTAACACTCTTACACTTGATAGCCTAATTGGTAAATTGACTACTTTTGAGTTGACTAACTATGATAACAATATTATTCTAAATGTTGAATATGCATTTATGTCATCCTTGAAAATTAGTAAATCAAGCAGTAAACACATGATAAGAAATGAGGGTGGTAGTGACAGTGATGAGGATGAACTTGAAGCATTAATGGCTAGGAGACTGCAAAAAGGTAAAGGAAGATACAAAGGGAAATTACCTCTGGTATGTTTTAACTATAAAGAGATTGGTCACATTGCAGCTAGATGTCCTAACCAAAAAGGAGATGACAAAGACAATGAATGATCTGGTGAAAGAAAGTTTAACAGAAGAGATAATCAAGATCACAGAGGCTACTGACAATATGATAGAAGAGGCAACCAAGACTACAAAGATAAAGGAAAGAAATGATGTCACCTTGTTGAAGATGATGATGATTACACCAACACTGACACTGATGAAGACATTGAGGTGGTATTCATAGCTTTGAAAGAAGATTAAGAATAAGAAGAAAGGTATGTTGAAACATGACTTATTTCTAAAGTTATCAAGAATGATACATGGATTATTGATAGTGGTTGTACACATCATATGCTTGGTGATGAAGACCAATTTGAATACCTTGAACATTATAATGGTGGATCTTTAAAATGGGAAATGATACACCTTTTATAGTAAAAGGAAAAGGATCTATCTTGTTGAACAATAAGATTAGATGTGAGAATGCATATTGGGTGAAGGGACTTAACTATAATCTATTGAGTGTAGCAAAACTAAATAACTCAGGTCATTGAGTTGCATTTGAAAATAGAAAGGTAAATATCTATGATGAGAATGGAAAGAAGGTCGGTACTGGTGAACAATCAAAAGGTAATCTATTCTATCTTGACAATGTTGAAAATTATTGCTAGAACTAAAGATGTGTGGTTGTGGCACTAAAGGTTATGTCATGTGAATTTTGACAACATGGTTAAGATCAATAAGAAAAGAAAATTTAGAGGCTTAACGAGCTTATCTAAACTTGACCATGGCATGTGTAAACAATGTCATATGGGAAAAATGTCAAAATCTAGTTTCAAGAGCAAGACCTATTCATCTAAAGATATTTTGGAGTTGGTTCATACCAACTTATGTGGTCCTATGAGAGCTCAGAGTTATTATGATGACATATAATTTATTTTATTTGTTGATGACTACTCTAGGATGATGACTGTTATATTATTGAAAGAAAAATTTGAAGCCTTCAAGATGTTTAAATGGTACAAAGCTAAAGTGGAAAAATAAAGTGGAAAAGAGTTAAAATTCTTAAGATCAGATAGAGGTGGCAAGTTTATTTTTGATGAGCTCACTAACTTTTGTAATGAGCATGGAATTAAAAGATAGGTTTCTACACCAAGAACACCACAACAAAATGAAATTGTAAAAAGGATGAATAGATCCATATTTGATTGTGCTAGAACACTGATGATTGAAAAAGATGTTACACAAATGTACTTGAGAGAAGTTGTTAGCACTGCAGTATACACATTAAATCGAGTACAACTAAAGAAAGATTCAAACAAGACACCTTATGAGTTATGGTATGGGTACACACTGAATGTAAGTTATTTTAGAATATTTGCAAGTAGATGTTACATTCTGAAAGATGATAGAAATGGAAAATTTAATTCAAAAGGCGATGAAGGAATATTCTTAGGATATTCTACTAAAAGAAAAGCTTACAAATGTTTGAATAAGGTTTCTAACAAAATGATTGAAAGTGAAAATGTGAAATTTGATGAGTTTTCTGAGAAAAATGATGAAGAAAGAAAAAAAGAACCAAAAGACTATGGTAGATTCACATACATTGATCTACCTATCATTCTACCCAAGCAACAGGCTGAAATCACCAATCAATAGGATAATGACACCGAGCATCAGTCTATAGAGACCGAGAATTAAGAAATAGTTACCAAGGAAGATCTTGATCCTACACCAAATGATGAACAAAGAAGATAAAAAGTGTTATAAAAATTTGTGAGGAGACACCATCCATAGAATCAGATTATTGGTGAGAAGCAAGCTGGCATTGTCAGCCCATTTTCCTGTCATAGAGAAAATCTATTGAAAATGCTCTTCATCCCTACAAAATCTTTCAAAGTGGCTATTTTCTGCTTCAGGTATGGGAAATAGGGTTTTTCAATGCAAGAGTTTTAAAAGTTTCATTTAAATCCATAAAACCCTACCTCGAGTCTATTTCCTCGTTACTTTTTTGGTTCACTTAAGTTCTTTTTTGCACATGTCTTAAGTTATTGTCAAGTGGAGCCAAGTCTTTCAAAGTTATAATTACCTGACGATGTCTCTTAATTTTTCCTAAGTCCCAATGTTTTAAAAAGTGTTATGTCTTTTGGGCTCAGTTAGTATGCAGTGCTAAGTCCAAAAAATGTAAGAAAAGAGAAATCTGATAGTAGTGTTAGGTCTTTTGGGCCTAGTCACTAAGCAGTGCAAAACCTAACGGTCGTTGGACACTTCAACAAGAAAAAAGGGGTAAAGGGCTTAACTATTTTGGCTTATCTCTTAATCTCCAAGTCTCAGGAAGTTAGTTGTTTTCATTCAACGACTTGGTGATTAAAGATTTCCTAAGTCTCCCAATGTCTGGAGGTGATGCTTTAACCTTCAGCGATGTGGAAAGGTGGCTATCTCCAAGTCTTGTAATGTCATGATCAAGTCACGAAGCATTTGGAGATTAAGAAACAACCGTTGATGGCTGACAAGATCGAGGGTTTTCATTGAATCTCATGATCTTTGCTGAGTTAAGTAAAACATCTTGCGATTATGAGACTGCCTCAATCACTCATTCTCATGATCAAACCCTGGTTAAGAAAAAATTTCATAGATCCTGAGAGGGCCTTTGGTCGCGTGATCTCTAAATGATGTAAGGTTAAAGGGCTTGCCATGGTTAAAGGTAAAGACATTGTAGGTCAAGGTTGATCGGATGATGGGCGTATTGCCTCAATGAGAAAGTGCTTAGTTGATAATGATCGTAGGTTTGTGATGATCATCTGATTTTGTTTGATGAAAGGCCAATGAAGAGGTGGGTCCTCTGTGCCAAGTGTTGCGAATGTGTTATTTTCTGATTGGTTGCTGAGGAGGGTGATGTGGAAAGTCTTTTTCAAAGGCTCAGTTGACTTTTCTATTGATTAATGTGAACCACATGATGTGCTGGGAACATTGGAGATCGATGAGCATATTTTAAATTTGTTGATTAACCATTGTGGCTAGATTTTTGAATTGTTTAAAGGGTTTTTCCAATAGTATTGAAGTTGGTGAGCTAGAAACAATGAGCCGAGTCATATTTTTTTGTTCCAAGGATGCTTACAGGTGAAAATTGATGAATAAGGTGTTAGGTAGCCATCATGATCTAATTTATTTCTTGAAGTGCCATTCCAGTTTAATGCAAAGGACTGATACTTTGAGAAGGGCGGCTAGAGTATGATGATTGTCAGTAATTTCCATGTCCTGGTACACGCAAGATTTTCTAAGTTGGTTTTGGCATTAAATTTGTTGCTTGCAACAAGAAATCTTTTAAATTTGTAGCCACAGTTGGCCTATGATGACGAAACCCAAATATTGTAATTAGATTTGATTTGATCCTTCCCAGGTTTTTAGGCTTTCCTGTCTATTTTAATTTCTTGTTATGTCTAGTGGTTGAAGTGGTTGTAAGACCTAATTTTTCCCTAACTTTTCCCATGTTCTGTAGCTTGTTGCAACCCTATTCTATAAAGGGGTTTCCAAGACTGGGAAAAGGGGTTCCAAATTCTATAAAATTTTTAGAGCTGGTTCCAAGAGTGATTCCTTCTATAAATACAACCCTCTTTTCTTCATACAGGATGTTCTTCTTTCCTTTATGGTTCTCAGAAAATAATATTTTTTATAATGGTTTGTCTTATGGATGAGATTTGAGCATTTTCATACTATTATCAAGTTGTCTCCATTTTTCTTCCTAAATCACATGGGTTAAAGCATCAAGGGTGTTTTGGTCTCTTCTGTTGTAAGTTTGCAATAGAGTTATTTCAAGGAAATAACTTGGATTTAGGATTTGTCTTCAGATATGTATGAGTTGGGATATCAAGGATATGTCAAACTTGTCTTTCAATGGATGTTGATTAATGTATTGTTTATTTTAGGGTCTCTTCCAAGGGAAGGGTTAAATTCTTTGAATAGATGATTGCATATCTGAATAAATAGGTGGATTATTAAGTAGAATATGATCAATGGTGTTTGTTTGATGTAAGGCATTAGACATATTAGACTGTGTTGTCATCTTTATTCACAAGTCTTCTGTTACAGTGATTTATTTGACTCTATTGCCACTGGATAAGGCACTAGTCTATGAGAGATCTGGGGTATTTTAGGGATCCATTCATCCAAAATATAATTGAAAACATTTTCCCTTTCATGTTGATAGGAGGAATTAGAAGTATTTTCTAGTTTTTAGACTCACTTTATGCAAGTGGGATATTTCATAAGATTTGGTAAAAAACACAAAGGTACATGTTACCTAAAGGGTTTGAAAGCTATTCCACAGTTATATATCTCCAACCTATTGTTTATCAAAAGGAATTTATGTGTGCAGATGAGGTATACCCACTTGAGTGATGTGGAGCTCAAAGTGACGAAGGTATTTGTACCTTGTTAAGCTGGGTTTCACTTATCTATTTTCTGCTGATGGTGTTGAGTTTGTGTTTTAAGTTCTCAATCCCACATCTTAGTCTCAAGCTCTGACCTAGGAAAGGAGATTGCAAGAAAAACAACCAACATGCACGATGACACAAAGTAAGTTGAGAAATTCCACATGTTTAGTTTGTGAATTTGAACCTAAAAATGTGAGAGATGCACTTAAGAATGATGAATGGATTAAAGCAATGAACGAGGAAATTAAGAAAACACTGAAGAAAAAAACATGGACATTAGTAACAAGACCAGATGATAAGAATGTTATTGGAACCAAATGGATATTCAGAAACAAGTTGAATGAAAATGGTGAAGTCACTAGGAATAAGGCAAGAATTGTATGCAAAGGGTATGCACAAGAAGAAGGTATTGATTATGGTGAGACTTGTGCACCAGTGGTAAGAGTTAGAATATTACTTGCATATGCTACCTATAAAGGATTCAAAGTATATCAAATTGATGTCAAATCTACATTTTTGAATGGGATACTTGAGGAAGAGGTATACATTGAATAACTTGAAGGTTTTGTTGATCCAAATAAAAAAATATGGTATGTAAGTAGCACAAAGCATTGTATGGATTGAAACAAGCACCAAGAGCATGGTATGAAAGATTGCATTTATATCTTATTAGCATTGGATTTGTTAGAACAAGTGACAACAATAATTTATATTTGAAAGGTGAAACTGATGACAAGATTCTTATTTATGAAAATTTTGTTGATGATATCATATTTGGAGGACATGATAATCTATGCAAATCATTTGCTGATGAAATGAGAAAATAATTTTAAATGTCAATATTTGGAGAGATTAAATTCTTTCTTGGTTTGCAAATTCTACAACAAAGTGAAGGGATATTCATTACACAATCAAAAGACATCAAAGAAGTGTTGAAGACCTTTGGAATGGAAGATTAAAAAATGGTTGGTACACTGATTGTCATAAGATGAAAATTAACAAAGGATGATCAGTCAACCAAGGTAAATCAAACACTATACAAATCAATGATTGGAAAACTGATGTATGTTGTGCATAGTAGACCGGATATTGCACATGCAATTAGGATTGTAGCAAGATTTTTTGCTAATCCTAAGGAATCACATATGACTGTTGTTAAGAGGATTTTGAGATATTTGAAAAACACAAAGAACTATGGTTTATGGTACAAGAAAGAGGTAAATTTTGAACTACAAGTTTACACCGACACAGATTGGGCTCGAAACATTGATGACCAAAAGAGCACTACTAGAGGAGCATTCTTTTTGGGAGAAAGATTAGTTAATTGGATAAGAAAGACACATGAATGCATTTCTCATTCCACTACCAAATCAGAATATGTTGCTACTACTACTAATTGTTCAAACATTGCATAGATAAAACAACTTTTGAAAGGGATGAATGAAGAGATCACCGATCCAGTGATAATATATTGTGATAACACAAGTGATATAAAAATTTCTAAGAATCCAGTGATGCATGCAAAGACCAAGCACATATCCATAAAGTATCACTACTTGAGGGAGAAAGTACAAGAAAAGCAAGTGAAATTAGAGTTTGTAAAATCAAAAGAACAACTTGCAGAAATATTTACCAATCCCTTACCTAAGGATACATTTGAGTACTTGAGGACTAGACTAGGGGTCCATCCCCTTTCTATTGGTCACTAAGGTGATCAGGAGGTTGCATCAACCTATACTCTATCAGAATATCAAATGATGTTGATGCATATTACTCACACTTTACATTTCCTAAGGTTGTGAAAGCTAGAACAAAGAACATTGCATATCAGTACATGAAGGTACTTGATCTGAACCGAACACAAGAGATAATATTTTTGCTACTATAGAGCTATTTATTATTTTTGGCATTGTTGTCAAAAGGAGAGAAGAATCAATGAAATATTTATCCAGTGGGAGAGAAGAATAAAAAAGAAGCAAAAGGAGAGAAGAAGATCAAATCCGTAGGGAGAGTCTGCATGAAATATTGTGTAGTGATTAAACATATTAAATGAAAAAGCTAGGGAAAGCTTAATGAGCTACAACATTTACCTATAGAGTTGTAGAACAATATGTTTGGTATTCTATGACATATTTCATATTGTGTTGCCATCAATGCCAAAGGGAGAGATTGATAACCTACAATTGATTGAATATCTTGATGGAATGAATGAACAAGTAAAAGACATTGATTAGAGGTCACCAAGCTACTAAAGTGATATGCAAGGCAATCAAATCAGTCAATATATTGTCATTGATGTCAACTAGTTTTGACTGTACTTATCATGATAGTTACAAACATCTAAAGAATAAAATGGTAATAGAATGAGATATCTACATGAAGATGAGATGGATATGAAAGATATGGATATGATATACATTGGGTAACTTATTGATGAGTCTATGGCATCATGTTGTTGACTTGATTGTATTACATGACTTTGTTATGTATTGAAGATTAGAACTGAACAAGTTTATGTGGTCGGTAATTGAAGATTTATGTATACACCAAGCTAGTGTAGTGTATACTAAGTGTAGTATTAACTGAGTAGGTATTCATTGACACATTCTAGTATTGACCGAGTGAAGGAAATAAATAAAGTTTATAACAATTGACTAAATTGATAAGTTGGACAATTGCTTATGATTCCAAGGTAGAAGATAAAGTTTGTTATGATGATCTAATGGTTGACAAAATTCAAGATTGATCAGATGAAGAAGAATGAAACGTGTTATAGACACAACTACTGAGGAAGGTTAAAGCGGAAAAATGATTAATGAAGATTAAGAGGCAAAATCTAACGGATGAAAAGAAAATGGCTTATGCTATCTATTTAAAGAGACATGAGATTAATTATTAAGTCTGGGCTTATTGACACTATAGGAGAATTCACGTGAAAGAACTATTTTCATGCACCATTGATCAAACTGGTTAAAGATAGAACCATGTTAAACTATAGACATTATCGAGTGTCAAGAAATTATTCACCAAGTTGAATAAGTTGGAGGATATGAAGGATTGAATTGAATATTGATTAGAGGAGGTATTTTGAGCTTAGCATAGATTTAAAAATCTACAAATCTAAGTTGTATTTGAATCAGATCATTACTGTATCAGTTTAACCATTGTTACAACAAAATCTCTTAATCGAGTAGACTTAATAGTCTTTTTATATTTCAATATGACATTCAATGAATGTTGATTGTTTTCATGTTGACCCCATAGTGAATGTTGGTCAAGGGAGAACTATTAGCGATAAATCCTCTAACCAGGTCACACCTTACAGTGTATTTTATAACCTTTGACAGGGTTGGCTTATGACCGAGCTCACTTAAGAAGAGAATTATTTTGGATTACCAATCCTAGTGGTTTTTCCCCTAATAGGGTTTCCACATTAAGAATCTATGTTTTATGTGTATTTGATGTGATTGCATTGTTATTTTACTTTACACATTTCATAACTAGTCAGATCGGTAAACATAGTATTGAATTTACTGTTAATCGGTAGATGTAGGAGAAAGTTATTATTGATAGCTTACCGAGTTGATAATTTGAATTGAAAAGTTTGAATATATACATTTGGGAGAATTGGGACTATAGGATAACTAGAATTAACTGATTCAGCCCCCCTCTTAGTTATCTAAGATTAAGGTGACACCGGTTATGGTGATTTGTACAAAGGCTCACTATCAGTTGTGCTTACTGCAGGTAGGCTCACTACTAGTTGGGATAACTAACCTTTATTATGAATAGGCTCATTGCCAATACAAGGAGGCTCATTGCCAAAGTATATGAAAAGATATTGAATCCACCATTGAGATCATTATCACCAACACTTTGCTACACACATGAACAATAATACATAGATCTCCAAAAATAGATTCGTAATCACTTGACATACAAACAATGCATAAGACATGCAATTAGTATAATTCCTCGCTCTTCTTATACTTCTTGATGCCATCAACCATTTGAGCCAAAAAAAATTGAAATAGGTTGCACCAAGACATTCCCATGGTAGTAAGGAATGAAATGTGTGTAAGAAAAGAAACACTATGGAAACTCTTTCTGAATGCCAAATTGACAAGGAAATAAGTAACTATAAATTTAAGAGACGTTCTAGTAAAATAAATATGAAACTACCAAATACATGATACACAAAGAAACACCAGATTTAATGTGGGAAAAACTCTTTCGGGAAAAAACCCACCACCCAAAAAATCCTTGAGCAACTTTGTATTACAACAAAAAAATTTACATAAAATGCACTTCAGATATTGCAGGCATTTATGCATAGTGCAATTCATTGTAGAATTTGATATGTTAATCGTAAATGATAACCAACTTCCATTTGTCCAAATGCCAGGTGTCACTGTACACCATCACCACACTCTACTACTATACATGGCACTATACCAGAAGTGACACCATGCTGAAATTGGCACTGAATTGAACTATGGTACTTGTACCAGATTCATTGCACTTGGCTTCAACATACTAGCCTCATTTTACATCTTCCTCCTTCATTGTATAATTAACATGATAGTATACCAATGTAGACTTGGTAATGAGTCTTACCATACATCTCAGAGAGATGTCACATCATATAGACTTCATAATCCATATGGTGCTAGCATGTATAGTAGACTCATTGTACGATGAGCTTATCTTCACTGTACGGTGGACTCACCATACAGTGAGGCCTCCATACTTCATCACTGAACAATCTCCCACTTGATGAAGTACAAAGTTACTCAACAATGTTAACAACAGTGAGCGTCTTTAAGCCCCATCGAGCTTATGCACCATTTGAACTTAACTATGTTCATTGACTTTCTCAATGCATTTACAACATTCTCCTGAGTGCCAACCTTTTCTAGATTTACCTTTCCATCTTTCACCATGTCACACACAAAATGATATTGTACATCAATGTGTTTTGTCCTGGCATGAAAAGTAAGATTCTTTGCCAAACATATTGCACTTTGACTGTCATAGAAAATTGTAATTCTTCCTACATCATAACCAATATCAAATCACAAACACTTAAACCAAACTATTTCTTGACATGCACGAGTAGATGCCATGCACTCTTCCTTAGTTGTCGATAACGTGGCTAAAATATGTCATTTTCTCATCCAACTGATAGCACCACCATTCACAATGAATACATATCCATTCTTGGATCTTCTTCTATCAATGTCTCTAGCCCAATCATTGTCCACATAGCCTTGAATGCTAACTGATCTGTTTGATTCAATTGAGTCACCTTGATAATACAATGCATATTGTGACATACCCTTCAAATATCTCATAGCTCTTTTCATGACATCCCAATGTGTCTTGCCCAAATTTTCCATAAACTCACTCAAGACTCCCATTTCTTGGGCAATTTCTAGTCTTGTACTCACCATTGTGTTCGCACTTCAATTTTCAAAGCATTAAATCTTGCATTCCCTTACAAAATTGAAGTATATATGTATGATCCTGAAGTTGAGAAAATCTTGCTACAAAAAACCCAAAAAACATCTTACAAAATTACCAAGGTTTTTATTTAAATTTAGTGAGCCCTAATTGAAAAACCAAGCCTGAGAAAACCCTAAATACATTTGTCTTCATTAAAACCCTAGGTCATTCTTTTGGGTTCTATTTGGGCATTACTTTTTACAGATCACTTAAGTCCTAAAGGTGCATGTGTTTTAAAAGTATCACCAAGCGGGGTCATGTTATCAATACTTTATATTACCTATGCCCGACCCCTTTTTAATTTTTCCTAAGTCTAAGCCCGATGATATTTCTAAATTTTCCTAAGTCCTAACTGCTTTATTTCCTAATTTTTCAGTGCTTCATTTAACCTTGAATCTGACATCTTGATCGAACAATTGTTGCATAACTGCAAGGAATATTTTTAGGGTATGTGATCATGCGACAACCGTTGATCTTACTTTATTCCCAAGCACTTACATCAGGTGGGACCGCTGCCAGGTGTATACACATAGGCATTTCTAGTTGGCTATAATATTTGCTGACATGGAGACCGTCGATAAGGCTACCACTCAACAAGAAAATTTTATATGTCTGCTTGCTGAATTTTATGATGTGATAGTTTTTCATTGGTTACATACAGTGGGGCCATTTTCAGAAGGATCTGCTAGATTGATAGTTTGTAGAAGATCTAATGGTTGTAGTGTGTTTGCATGGAATCTTTTCAAGCCATGTGATCATGTGACAACCATCGATTTCACTTTATTCCTAGGCATAAGAAAAGGGTGGGTCTGCTGCCAGGTGTACACACATGGCTACTGTTGATTGGTCAAAGGTCTTTGCTGATGTGGAAAATGTCAGTAGCACTGGCACTCGATAGGAAAATTTTACAAGTTCACTTGCTAGATATTGCAATGTGGAAATTCCTGATTGGTCGAAGCAAAGTGGGGCCAATTACTTAAGGTATCAACAATAAAGGGAAGACCTAATGGTTGTTGCATGTTCGCATGGAATCTTTTCAAGCCATGCAATCATGCAACAACCATTGATTTGGTATCAAGGCCATGGTACCTTAATTTACGTCTAGTGATAAAGGAAAAAAAATGGTAACCGTCCAATGAAGGATCTAATGATGGAGATGAATTCAAGGTATCAAGTGGGTCCTGGTTGATGTGATTAAGGGATTGTCATCGATATAGATTAATCAAATGGTTGTCGCATGTTTGCATATATTTCTTTCAAGCCTTGTGATCATGTGACAACCTTTAGATTATCTTTTAAAGAAGATCAATGGTCCAAGTTCAAACTTGAGCATAGTTGATGTAAAATTCAATTTTCCCATTGAATGATGACAATTCAATTTCTCAAAGAAGTAATGGCTTGATCATGTGAAGTAAACTGCTGAAAGGACCAGTTTTGATTGCAGATATATTGAAGATTTATGCATTCTTAGCAACACAAGAAGATAAAATTTGTAGAGAATTGGGCGAGAAGATTTGCAGAGACTGGTTGATGTTCCCTGAGAAAGTTCTGAAAAAAGGTTGGTAGATATCTCTGTGAAATCTTTTCCTATTAAGTAGCATTATAATTCTATTGTGTTTCTTCTACACATAATTGTAAGAAATTTCAGTCCCTAAAATGGAACTAAGGAAGGAATTATCTGGTGAAACCGATTACAGTAAGAGGGGTTTGCATGAGGATTTATTACAATTATTACCCAGTTTAATAACTAATACAGTAAAGGCAAAGAAATTGATGCCAAAGGAACCTAGGGTAAAAATAGCAGTGATGAACTACAACTGATTTAGAACTAGAATGAAGAATCTATAATTCAATATTACTGAGGAGTTGATGATTAGATATGCAAGATGATTAAATCAGTATTATGTTGTCATTGATGTCAACTAGCTTGATAGTACTTATCTTGTAAGTTACTATACCAACACATCTGAAGGAAGGTGAAAGAGATGAAGAAGAGAAATATCTACATGAGGAAGATGTATATGACAGATGAGGATAAGGAATACACTGAGTAACTTGTTGATGAGTCTATGACTTGATGAAATTGACTTTATTATGTTGCATTCATCTATCATGAAGAATAGAGTTGAAAGACACAAAGCAATGTTGTCAGTAAATAAAGCATTTCAGTATACACCAACAAAGTGTAGTGTATACTAAGCGTAGTATTAACCAAGCTTGTGTTCACCGATATATTTCTTTGTTAACCGAGAAAAATAGAAAGGAATTAAATGATCAGCTTAGCCGATAAAGTGATGAGCTATAAAGTGTATGAAATTGAGGTAACAGATAATGTTTGTTATGAAGATCGATGGCTAACATAAATAAAAAAGAATCTAAAGGAGCAGATTGAAACATGTTACTGACACATTAGCCGAGGGAGCTTAAAGCGACAAAATCTATGAATATGATTAAGCGGCAAAATCTGATGGAGGAAAAGAAAATGATTTACTTGTCTATATAAGAGACATTGGTTTCATTATGAAAAACATGCCAGAAGAAGAAGATACCGCAGAATTATTGCATGGAGAAGTTTTCATGCATTTTGATCATACTGGTTAATAAGAACCGAGCTGTAGAACAATTACTGAGCTACAAAGAGTTATTACCGATGGATAGTAAGTTCATATAGTATTGAATCTGAAGTGTTATATTAGTTAGAAATATTTGAATGAGCTAAACATTGATTTGTAAACTGCAAATTGAAGTTGTATTTAGGTAGATAATCTACTGTTACATATTTAACCATTGTACACAGTCAAATCTCTTAACCGAGTGGACTATGAAAGTCTTTTGATGTTTCATTCATAGAGTGAACATTGTTATCCTGTCAACCCCAGAGTGACTGTTGGTTGGATGATAAATTCTGGTCTAAAATCCTCTAACAAGGTCACATCTAAAAGTGTGTTTGTAAACCTTTAACAGGGTTGGGTCTTCACTAACCTCACTTCAGAAGAGTGAACAATTTTGGGTTGCCGGTCCCAGGTGGTTTTTCCCTTTTCAGGGTTTCCACGTTAAATATCTTATGTTATGTGTTGATTGTGATATTTTTTTGTTATCATACTTTGCATATTACATGTTAGATTTAATCGGTAATTATTGCAAAGTTTAGACTGACAATCGGTAAATACACAGACAGTGAAAGTATTATATGTTTACCGACTTGCAAAAGTAGTAGAATTGTTTTAGATTATACATTTTGATTTGGGACACTGGATAACTGATTCACACCCCTCTTAGTTATTCTAACAATTGGTATCAGAGCTATGGTTGCTTAGAATAGAGTTTTAAGGACTTCAGCAAAAAGGTCTCAAGATGTATAAGAGGGAAGTGCCAAAGCTAAAAAAAGATAACTTCACAGTATGGAAAAGTTGGATGAAGTTTCATATATCTGGAATTGGGAATTCTGCACTAGAACTGATGGAGAATGGCTACATTGAACTGACACCAGGTCCCTTGACTCTTGATCAACTAAAGGATAGGCATGAACACAATATTACTATGATGGAACTTGCTGCTACCTGTACTGATGCTGAATTTGAAGACATTAAGGGATGCACTACTGCCAAAGCCATGTGGGATAAACTGACTCTAATATACAATGGAGATGCGAATGTCAAGAGAGCTAGAGAAGAAAGCCTACGAGGTTGATTTGATGATATGAAGATGAAAGAAGGTGAGAACATTGTGCAATACAAAAATAGACTAAAAGAGGTAGTACATGCTATTAGAGCATCTAGCAGAGTTATTGATAATGAAACAATAATAAGGAAGATTCTCAGAACTCTGCTGCCAGTTTATGTGATCAGGATCTTTGCAATTGATGAAACAAGGGCTACATCCAACCTCACCTTTGAAACTCTGATTGGTAAGCTTACAACCTTTGAATTGAATAATTTTGACAATAGTGTTGTACCTTCTGTTGAATCTACTTTCATGTCCTCTTTGAAGATTGGTAAGTCTAGTAGCATAGATGATAAGAATAATGATAGTGACAGTAATACTAATGATGAACTTGATGAGCTTGAAGCTCTTATGGCCAGAAGATTTCCCAAAGGTAAGGGAAGATATAGAGGCAAGTTAACTCTAGCATGTTTTAATTGTAAAGAAGTTGGGCACATCACTACTAGATGTCCAAATAAGAAAGATGATGATAGATCCAAAGACTAATCCGAAGGTGTAATACCCCAAAAATGGGCTATAAGTTCATTAACCTCCTATATCGACACATCGAATGAAATCGACATCAAAGTCCTAACCTAAGGCACATCTAAACATCATCGAATCCTAATTGATTATCTTAAATTCTGCATCGGGGAATATTCCTAGCAATATTCCTAATTATCTTAATTATCTTTAATTTAATGATTATTGGGCAATAAATCACATTTATCCTAAGTTTGATTAATTGAATATTTTCATATTTAATTAATTAGATTTAATATCTTGCCACTTAATTGTTTAATTAAATTTAATTCTATCTCTTATTAATTGTATTATTTAATTTTGACAATAAATCCAATATCCTATGAATAATTGATTAAATTCTTATTTAATTAATTAAAGCAAGTTGTCATTATTTAATAATATAGTTTTTAATAAAAGTTTGATAAAATAGTTAATTAACCCATAAATTAATTATTTTATTTCAAAAATCAGTTAGGTTGAGCATAAATCACTTTATTTATTTATTAAATCATAATTATCCATGTGCACATTCAAGGACCAGTTAAACTCAAATTGGAAAATCAATGCAAGTTGTTAGCTTTTTGAAACTCAACATCTTTTTGAGTTTTAAAGTTGATCTAAACTTCTAATTCGAGTTGAACTGTGCTTTTGCATGATTTTTGTGACTTAATTATCTGTTATTTAAAAATAACTCAAAAATCAACCTGAGTTATTTGAGTGATTTATGGCTTTTTCTCATGCACCTCCAAAGACCTGGATTTCTATAAAACCAGGGCTCAGCTCTTCATAATTCATCTCAAAAATTGCAAACTTACTCTACAGGAATCATAGCATATTAGGTTTGGAGAATTTGCACAATTGGAGCTTGAAAGATAAATTTGAGGATTCAAAGCTTTGTGAGATCAATTTCAAATTCATAGCTTTCATATTATTGTTAGAATTTTCATTCTCATATCATATCATTTCTAGATTAGCATTGCATATCAATTTTCATATTAGCATAGATTCATATCAGTTTTCATCATATTATTGCATAGAAAATATCAAAAAAAAAAAAAGATTAATTGCATTCATATTCCATATCCATCTTTTGCATTCAAATCCTTCATTTAGGTGTTGTCTAGGTCACTGATCTCGATAACAATCTGAGAACATTAATCTCGCACCTACTAGAATGCAGTAAATCATTTGGTTAAATTAGATTTCAATTTTGCATGATTTTGATTTTTGTTAACCTCTAATGTTTTACTGAAGTGTTGTGTCTACAGATTAGGTACAATTTTCACACACATAGAAGGAAGCTATGGGAGAAGAGTCAATAGAGGGTATCGATACAACAATAGAGACAACCGAGATAGCTATGACAAAGGGAAAAAGGTATGTTACATAGCCGAAGAAT
This sequence comes from Chamaecyparis obtusa, assembly GCA_027943335.1. Classification (NCBI taxonomy): domain Eukaryota; kingdom Viridiplantae; phylum Streptophyta; class Pinopsida; order Cupressales; family Cupressaceae; genus Chamaecyparis; species Chamaecyparis obtusa. The sequence continues at coordinate 4,463,480 of BSBK01003091.1, read as the reverse complement.
TTGAATCTAAATCTGACATTGATGATGATGTAGAAGTAGTATTTGTTGCTATGAAGGATGATTCAGAGGAAGAAGAGAAACATGAAGAGACAACACTGATCTCTAAAATAAGTAGAAATGATACATGGATCATAGACAGTGGCTGCACACATCATATGACTAGTGATATAGATAAATTTCATCTAATTGATGAATATGATGGTGGATCTGTTAGAATGGGAAATGATGCACCCTGTATGGTGAGAGGTAAAGGTTCACTAATGATTAATGATAGAATAAAAAGTGAGAATGCCTACTGGCTAGATGGACTGAACTATAATTTGATAAGTGTGGCACAACTGAACAACTCAGGACACCGAATTGCTTTTGAGAGTAGTAAGGTAAGAATCTATGATGATGGAGGAAGACTTGTTGGAACCAGTACACAATCTAGAGGTAATCTATTTTATCTTGATATTGATCAGTCTTCTTGTTTATTAATGAAAGATGAAGATGTTGTTAGAATAACTGAGAGGGGGGTGAATCAGTTATCCAAGTCCCAAAACAAAAATGAGTAATCCAAAATATTATTTCTCTAATTTCTATCAGTCGGTGAACATATATATGATTCATTGTCAGTATTTTTATCGATCTTTAGTTAAAGCTCTTTAGTAGTTACCGATTAAATCAAATAGCTAAAATGTAAAGTATGATAATAAAAAATCATCATAATAAACACATAACACAATGATTTAACATGGAAACCCTGTTAAGGGAAAAACCACTTGGGAACCGGCAACCCAAAAATTTCACTCTTCTGAAGTGAGGCCTGTGAGGACCCAACCCTGTTAAAGGTTACAATACACACTGTTAGGTGTGACCTAGTTAGAGGATTTTGCACTAGAAGTTATCTTTCAATCTTATGTCACTCACTATGCTGATTTACAGGATAACAATGTTTCACTTGTCAGAATGAAACACAAATAAGACTTAAAAGTCCACTCGGTTAAGAGATTTTCACTATTTACAATTATTAGAAAGTAACAGTAGGTTGATCTACCTTAATACAACAAATTGCAGTTGCAGATCAGTGTTATGCTCAACAATGTTTTCTGACCAATATATCACTTTAGATCTAATATCAATATCACTTACAAACAATCAGTTCTGTACTTTGTGTAGCTCAGTTTGTTCATTGTGCAGCTCGGTTTCTATAGCTCGGTTCAGTAACCTATTTGATCAGAAATGCATGAATTCTAGTTCATGCTCAGCTTCTGTAGTATCTCCTCCTCTTTCTTCTTTAATTTTTTTCTTTAAATAAACATGTAAGCCATTTTATTTTCATCCATCAGATTTTTCTGCTTAATCATATCCACTAATTTTGCCACTTTAAACTTCCTCGGCTGATGTGTCATTAACATGTTTCAAACTCCTTCGTTAGATCTTCCTTGAATTTTGTTAGTCGTAGATCCTTGTAACAAACTTTGACTTTTCACCTTGAAATCATGCGAATCCAGCTCATCAGTTTTGTCGTCAAATTGTCTAGTCGACAATATCATTAAATGCTTTTCTGTTCTCCTTGGTTAACAAAGAAATGCATCGGTAAACCTTCATCAGTTAAACTTATGCTCGGTATACAACACATTGCATCAGTGTATACCATCGTCGGTGTTTACACTGAGGATCTTGGTAAACATTAAACTGTTCTCTTTTACCGACCAACACTGCTTTGTGTCTTTTAGTTCCTTTCTCCATAATAGATGAATACAACATACTAAAGTCAATATAATGAGATCAAAGGCTCATCAATAAGTTATCCAATGCATTCCTTATCCTTATCTACTGTGACCTTCTTTCACCATTCTTTAGATGTCTTGGTAATGATAACTTACAAGATAAGTACTGTCAAACTAATAAGAAACTAGTTGACATCAATGACAACATAATACTGATTTAACATATTGTATATCTATACAACTACTTTTCATGTGATCTTCAATCACTGTTTCAACAATCAGTTGTAAGTTAGTTGTAGGTTCAACAATCTCTCCCTTTGGCATTGATGGCAACTCAAATAATATGAATGTACCAAACACATACCAAACATATACTCTACAACTCTATCTGTCATAAGCTCTCCCTTAGATAGTTCAACCTTAACTCTTTCTGTTCAACATTCTCACCCTTTGTCTTTACAGTATAGATTCTCTTCCTTTCGCTCATTCATATTTGCCTATTCTCTTCCTTTGAAAATAATGCCAAATGAACAAAATAAACAAACATTAGTCTTGTCCAAACCTCTTCATTGTATCTCAGTATACTAATATCTCCATCTGTTCTTCAAACTTAATCACAAGCTTGAACTTAATCAAAGTGCGATCTATGCTAGCATCAACATGAGTGATCTTCTAATATAATAGGCTAATGCAGCATTCCAGATCACCTTAGTGATCGATAGACAGGGGACAGACCCCAAGTCTATTCCTCAAGTAGTCAAAAGTGTCTTTCGACAGAGGCTTTGTAAAAATGTCTGCACGTTGTTCTTTTGATGTAACAAACTCTAGTTTAACTTGCTTTTCCTACACTTGTTCCCTTAAGTAATGATACTTAATTTATATATGCTTTGTTTTTGAGTGCATTACCAGATTCTTTGATATGTTTATAGCACTAGTGTTGTCACAATATATAGTCATTGGATCAGTGATCACCTCATTCATACCTTCCAACACTTGCTTGATATAGGCTATATTAGAGCAATTTGTTGCAATAACAACATATTCAGCTTCAATTGTTGACTGAGAAATACAACTCTTCTTCTTGCTTGTCCAAGTTACAAGTCTATCTCTAAAGAAAAATGCTCCTCCAGTTGTACTTTTTCTATCATCCACATTACTAGCCCAATCAGCATCGGTATACACTTTCAGTTCAAGCTTTCCATCTCTTGAATACCATAAACCATAATCTTCTATCTTCTTAAGATATCTCAATATCCTTTTTGTTGCTGTCATATGTGATTCTCTGGGATTTGCAAAAAATCTTGCAACTATTCCAACAACATGAGCTATATCCAGTCTATTATGAACTACATACATCAGCTTACCAATCATGGATCAGTAAAGTGTCTGATTTACCTCGGTAGTCTCATCTTCCTTTGTCAACTTACATCCAATAGCCATCGGTGTTCCCATTGGTTTTGCATCTTCCATGCCGAATGTCTTCAATACCTCCTTTATGTATTTTGATTGAGTGATGAAGATTCCATCGCTATGCTGAATCACTTGTAGTCCTAGAAAGAACTTAATCTCTTCGAAAATAGACATTTCAAATTCATTTGGCATCTCATCAGCAAATGCTTTACATACAATATCTCTACCTCCAAAAATTATATCATCAACAAATATTTCAGCTATAATAATAGTATCATCAGTGTCACCTTTCATATACAAATTACTATTATCACTTGTTCTGATAAAGCCAATACTTAACAAATAGGTGTGCAACCTTTCATACCATGCTCTCAGTGCTTGTTTCAGTCCATATAGTGCTTTGTGCAATCTACAAACCATATCTTATTTGTCTAGATCTTCAAATCCTTTAGGCTGTTCAATGTAGACCTCCTCTTCAAGTATTCCATTCAAGAAAGTAGACTTGACATCCATTTGGTATACCTTAAATTTCTTATGTGCAACATATCCCAGTAACATTCTAACACCCTCAAGTCTTGCAATAGGTGCAAATGTTTCACCATAGTCAATTCCTTCTTCTTGCGCATATCCTTTACATACAATTCTTGCTTTATTTCTTGTCACTTCTCCATTTTCATTCAGCTTATTTCTGAAAATCCATTTAGTACCAATAACATTTTTATCTTTAGGTCGGGGTACTAAGGTCCAAGTCTTATTCTTTTCTATTTTCTCAATCTCTTTAGTCATTGCTTTGACCCATTCTTCATTATCCAAAGCAACTTGTACATTCCTAGGTTCAAATTCACAAACTAAGCAAGTACCTTGTCTTGTTTTGCTTCTTGTTTGCATTCTAGCATCTTTGTTTCCAATAATCTGACCTTCAAGATGATGTCTTCTAACAAATCTTCCCAGTATCCTAGATCTTCTATCTTGTGCATCCTCTGTGTATTCTGCTGTGCATTTTGTTCTGGTTCATTAGCTTGCTCGAGAGCTCCTCCTTGATCATTGGTATGTTCAGTCGGTTCTATCAGTTGTGGTACATTGTTTATCTGTTGGCCGATTGCAACAGTCTATGGTGTCCTTGGTTGAAACTCAAGAAACTCATAGTAAGTGAACTGTCTGTAATCTTCTGGTTCCTTCATTTGCTCATCTGTGATCATATCATCATATTCATCAACATGAACATTCACACTTTCAATAATTTTATTAGTCACCTTGTTCAAACATTTGTAAGCTTTGCTTTGGGTAGAATATCCTAAAAATATTCTTTCATCTCCTTTGGAATCAAACTTACCATTCCTATCATTTTTTAGAATAAAACACTTACTTCCAAAGATTCTAAAGTAACTTACATTGGGCTTGTGTCCAAACCAAAGTTCATATGGTGTTTGGTTGGTGTCTTTCTTCAACTGTACTCAGTTAAGCGCATAGAATGCAGTGCTCATAGTTTCTCTCTAGAATTTTTGAGTGACATTCTTTTGTATCATCAGTGTCCTAGCACAATCAATTATTGATTTGTTTCTTCTCTCAACAATACCATTCTATTGTGGGGTTATTGGTGCTGACACCTGCCTTTGGATTCCATGCTCATTACAGAAGTTAGTAAATTCACAAGACATAAATTCACCACCTCTATCTGATCTAAGACATTTGATTTCCTTTCCAGTTTCCTTTTCAACTTTAGCCTTATACCATTTAAACAGTTTGAAAGCTTTAGACTTTTCCTTCAAAAACATCACAGTAATCAATCTAGTGTAATCATCAACAAATAGAATAAAGTATCTATCACCATAGTAGCTTTGATTTCTCATAGGTCCACATAAGTCGGTATGAACCAACTCAAGAATCTTCTTTGTTGAGAAGTCCTTACTCTTAAAACTAGATTTGGTCATTTTCCCTTTCTAACATTCATGGCATAAAGTATGATCAGGGTTAGATAAGTTAGGTAAACCTCTAACTCTCTTCTTTTTACTAATTTTGATCATATTATCAAAGTTTACATGACATAATCTCTTATGCCATAGCCAAGCATCTTCATCTTTCATAAGTAGGCAAGAAGACTCATCACTATCAAGTTGAAAAAGATTACCTCTGGTTTGAGTACCAGTCCCAACAAGTCTTCCATCATTTTCATAGATTTTCACCTTTTTATTTTCAAACACCATTTTGTGGCCTGAATTGTTTAGCTCTGCCACACTCAACAGATTGTAATTTAGTCCATATACCCAGTAAGCATTCTCACATTTTATTCTATCATTAATTACAAGGGTACCTTTACCTTTCATAGTGCATGGGGCATCATTTCCCATTCTCACAGATCCACCATTATATTCAATTAATTCATCAAATTTATCTACATCACCTGTCATATGATGTGTGCAACCACTATCAATGATCCATGTTTCATTCTTGCTTATCCGTGAGATTAGGGAAAATTCATCTTGGTTTTCATCTTCTTCTGAATCTTCCTTCATTGCAACAAACACTACCTCTTCATCATCAGAATCAGACTTAGAGTTAGTATTTTCAGCTATATAACAAGCCTTTTTACCTTTGTCCTTTCGGTCATTTCTATTACTATTTCAGTAGCTTTTGTTAACTCTCCTCCCATAACTTCCCTCAGATTTATCTCTCGGTTCATCATCATCATTTCTTTTCTGAGGACATCTAGCAGTAATATGACCTACTTCCTTACAATTAAAGCATGCCAAGGGTAACTTACCTCTATATCTCCCTTTACCTTTTGGTAATATTCTAGCCATTAATGCTTCAAGCTCATCAAGGTCATCATCAGTATCACTGTCATTATTATTTCTATTTTTCTTGCTAGATTTCCCAATCTTCAGAGAAGACATGAAAGTAGACTCAACAAAAGGTACAACACTGTTATCAAAATTGTTCAACTCAAAAGTAGTAAGCTTACTAACCAAAGTATCAAGTGTAAGATTGGATGTGTCTCGGTTCTCATGAATTATTGATACTCTAATTACATAGATAGGTAGCAGGGTTCTGAGGATTTTTCTGATTATAGTCTCTTCTTTAATTACTCCATCAGAAGCTCATATAGCATAAACAACCTCTTTAATTCTGTTTGAATATTCAACAATATTTTCTCCTTCTTTTATTCTCATTTCATCAAATTTACCTCTTAAGATTTTTGCTCTAGCTCTTTTGACAGATGTGTTACCATTGTATACTTGCTGTAATCTATCCCACATTGCCTTAGCAGTAGTCAATCCTTTGATTTTTTCAAATTCAGCATCGGTATAGGCAGCAGCAAGTTCCATCATATCTACGTTGTGATCATGCTTGTCTTTTAGTTGTTCCACAATCAGAGGACCAGTTGGTTCACTGTAGCCAGTTTTCATAAAATGTAGTGCATCTCCACCAATTCTAGCTATATGCAATTTCATTCTCTTTTTCCATACTGAGAAGTTGTCTTTGTTCAGTCTAGGCACTTCCCTCTTACTCATTTTGTGATCTTTATGCTCAAGTCCTTAAAACTTTGTTTCAAGGAACCAAACAGCTTTGATACCAATTGTTAGAATAACTGAGAGGGGGGTGAATCAATTATCCAAGTCCCAAAACAAAAATGAGTAATCCAAAATATTGTTTCTCTAATTTATGTCAGTCGGTGAACATATATATGATTCACTATCAGTGTTTTTACCGATCTTCAGTTAAAGCTCTTTAGTAGTTATCGATCAAATCAAATAGCTAAAATGTAAAGTATGATAATAAAAAATCATCAAAATAAACACATAACACAATGATTTAATGTGGAAACCTTGTTCAGGGAAAAACCACTTGGGAACCGTCAACCCAAAAATTTCACTCTTCTGAAGTGAGGCCTGTGAGGACCCAACCCTATTAAAGGTTACAATACACACTGTTAGGTGTGACTTGGTTAGAGGATTTTTCACTAGAAGTTATCTTTCAATCTTATGTCACTCACTGTGCTAATTTATAGGATAACAATGTTTCACTTGTCAGAATGAAACATAAATAAGACTTAAAAGTCCACTCGGTTAAGAAATTTTCACTGTTTACAATTATTAGAAAGTAACAGTAGGTTGATCTACCTTAATACAACAAATTGTAGTTGTAGATCAGTGCTATGCTCAACAATGTTTTTTGACCAATATATCACTTCATATCTAATATCAATATCACTTAGAAACAATCAATTCTGTGCTCTGTGTAGCTCAGTTTGTTCATTGTGCAGCTCGGTTTCTGCAGCTTGGTTTAGTAACCTGTTTGATCAAAAATGCATGAATGCTAGTTCACATTTAGCTTTTGTAGTATCTCCTCCTCTTTCTTCTTTGATTTTTTTCTTTAAATAAACATGTAAGCCATTTTATTTTCATCCATCAGATTTTGCCGCTTAATCATATCCACTGATTTTGCCACTTTAAACTTCCTTGGCTGATGTGTCATTAACACGTTTCAATCTCCTTGGTCAGATCTTCCTTGAATTTGGTTAGTCATAGATCGTTGTAAAAAACTTTGATTTTTCACCTTGAAATCATGCGAATCCAGCTCATCAATTTTGTCGTCAAATTGTCTAGTCGACAATATCATTAAATGCTTTTCTGTTCTCCTTGGTTAACAAAGAAATGCATCAGTAAACCTTCATCAGTTAAACTTGTGCTCGGTATACAACACATTGCATTAGTGTATACTGTCATTGGTGTTTACATTGAGGATCTCGGTAAACATTAAACTGTTCTCTTTTACCGACCAACACTGCTTTGTGTCTTTTAGTTCCTTTCTCCATAATAGATGAATACAACATACTACAGTCAATATAATGAGATCAAAGACTCATCAATAAGTTATCCAATGCATTTCTTATCCTTATCTACTGTGACCTTCTTTCACCATTCTTTAGATATCTCGGTAATGATAACTTATAGGATAAGTACTGTCAAACTAATAAGAAACTAGTTGACATCAATGACAACATAATACTGATTTAACATATTGTATATCTATACAACTACTTTTCATGTGATCTTCAATCACTGTTTCAACAATCAGTTGTAAGTCAGTTGTAGGTTCAACAGATGCATGGTTATGGCATAAGATGTTATGTCATGTGAATTTTGATAATGTGATCAAGATTAGTAAGAAGAAAAGAGTTAGAGGATTGCCTAACTTGTAAAAACCGGATCATGCTATGTGTCATGAATGTCAGAAAGGTAAGATGACTAAGTCTAGTTTTAAAAGAAAAGACTACTCAACAAAGAAGATACTTGATTTGGTTCATATCAACCTATGTGGTCCTATGAGAACTTAGAGCTATTATGGTGATAGATACTTTATTCTTTTTGTTGATGACTATACTAGACTAATGACTGTTATGTTCCTGAAAGAGAAATCTGAAGCTTTTAAGTTGTTTAAATGGTATAAGGCTAAGGTAGAAAAAGAGATTGGAAAATAAATTAAATGCTTAAGATCTGATAGAGGAGGTGAATTTATCTCTGATGAATTTACTAATTTCTATAATGAGAATGGTATTAAGAGACAGGTCTCTGCACTAAGAACACCTTAGCAGAATGGGATTGCTGAAAGAAGGAATAGGTCAATCATTGACTGTGCTAGAACACTAATGCTACAAAAGAATGTTGCTTAGACATATTGGAGGGAAGCTGTCAGCACAACTATATATGTGCTTTATTGAGTACAACTGAAGAAGGACACCAATCAGACACCTTATGAGCTATGGTTTGTACACAAACCTACTGTAAGTTATTTCAAAATTTTTGGAAGAAAATGTTTTATTTTGAAAGATGAGAGAAATGGGAAATTTGATTCTAAAGGTGATGAAGGAATATTCTTAGGATATTCTACTAAGAGTAAAGCATATAAATGTCTGAATAAGGTTACAAATAAGATGATTGAAAAAACTAATGTTCGTGTTGATGAGTATGATGACAAAAACATAGAAGAAAGAAAGGAACTAGAAGACTATGGTAGATTCACTTACATTGAACTTCCTGACTATCTACCAAAGTCACAACCTGTGGTAACTGGTCAATAGGAAAAAAACCCCGAGGAACAGGAAAGGGAAACTAACAAACAAGATGGTGCTACCGAGAAAGAAAATGAACTTGAAAATGATGAACAAGAAAGAAGAAACTGAGTACTAGCTAGTTTTTTCAGAAGACATCATCCTGAGACACAAATTATTGGAAATAGACAAGCTGGAATGCAGACAAGAAGCAAAACAAGACAAGGTACATGTCTAGTTTATGAATTTGAATTTGAACAAATAGAGAAAAAAAAAACTTGGTCCTTAGTACCGTGACCTAAAGATAAGAATGTTATCGGTACTAAATGGATATTCAGAAACAAAATGAATGAAAATGGTGAAGTGAAAATAAATAAAGTGAGATTGGTATGCAAGGGATATGCATAGGAAGAAGGCATTGATTATGGTGAAACATTTGCACCTATTGCCAGATTGGAAGGAGTTAGAATGTTACTTGCATATGCTGCACACAAGAAATTTAAGGTTTATCAAATGGATGTGAAATCAACATTTCTAAATGGTATACTTGAAGAAGAGGTCTACATAGAACAACCTGAAGGATTCATTGATCTAGACAATAGAAACATGGTATGTAGATTACACAAGGCTTTATATGGTTTAAAGCAAGCACTGAGAGCATGGTATGAAAGACTGCACACTTACTTGTTAAGTATTGGATTTGTAAGAAGTAGTGAGAACAACAATTTGTACATGAAAGGTGATACTGATGACACTATTATTATTACTGAAATTTTTGTTGATGATATTATTTTTGGAGGTCATGATCATGTATGTAAATATTTTGTTGATGACATGAGGAATGAGTTTGAAATGTCTATGCTTGGAGAGATTAAATTCTTTCTCGGATTACAAGTGATGCAACAAAGTGATGGTATATTCATCACACAGTCCAAGTACATAAAGGAAGTCTTGAAGACATTTGGCATGGAAGATGCTAAACCTGTGGGAACACCAATGGCTACTGGAAGTAAATTGACAAATGAAGATGAAACTACAGAGGTAAAATAGACACTTTACTGATCCATGATTGGTAAGCTCATGTATGTAGTTCATAGTAGACCAGATATAGCATATGCTGTGGGAATTGTTGCTAGATATTCTGCAAATCCTAGAGAATCACACATGATTGCTACTAAAATAATCTTAAGATATCTGAAAAAGATAGAGGATTATGGATTATGGTATCCTAAGGAAGGTAAGTTTGAGCTGAAAGTTTATACCGATGCTGATTGGGCTGGAAATGTGGATGACAAAAAAAGTACCACCAGAGGAACATTTTTCTTTGGTGAAAGACTTGTAACTTGGACAAGTAAAAAGCAGGCTTGTATTTCTCAATCTACAGTTGAAGCAGAGTATGTTGCTGCTGCTACTAATTGTTCAAACATTGCATATATCAAGCAAGTGTTGGAAGGAATGAATGAGGTAATCACTGACCTGGTGATCATATACTGTGACAACACAAGTGCTATTAATATTTCAAAGAATCCTATGATGCACTCTAAGACAAAGCATATATCAATTAAGTATCACTACTTAAGAGAACAAGTGCAAGAGAATTAAGTAAAGTTAGAATTTGTTACATCTAAAGAACAACTTGCAGACATTTTTACAAAGCCTCTACTGAAGGACACTTTTAAATATTTGAGGACTAGACTTGGGGTCCATCCCCTGTCTATCAGTCACTAATGTGATCTGGATGTTGCATCAGCCTAATCTTATTAGAAGATCATTCATGTTGATGCAAAATAGTTCACACTTTGAATTTTGTTCAAGGTTGTGATTAAGTTTGAAGAACTGAAACAGATTGGGATATCAGTATACTAAGATACATAGGAAGTAATGGACAACAAAGAGTTACTTAGCTACTACAGAGCTGATTATTTATTTGTTTCTTTGTCATTGTTGTCAAAGGGAGAGATAAATAATATGAAAAGAAAAGGATATATACACCGATGAGAACTATCTAAGGGAGAGATAATCTGAAAGGAACTTGAGAATTGAAAAGATTAATATCTATAGAATCACAAAGTTGTATTTTATAATGTTGTTTTAGTAACGTAGTGATTAAACATATTAAGCTAGGGAGAGCTTACACTACACAACATTTGATCACAAAGTTGTAGAAAATATGTTTGGTATGTGTATGGTACATTTCATATTACTTGAGTTGCCATCAATGCCAAAGGGAGAGATTGATGAACTACAATTGATTTAGAACTAGAATGAAGAATATGTAATTCAAGATTACTGAGGAGTTGATGATTAGATATGCAAGATGATTAAATTAGTATTATGTTGTCATTGATGTCAACTAGCTTGACAGTACTTATCTTGTAAGTTACTATACCGACACATCTGAAGGAAGGTGAAAGAGATGAAGAACATAAATATCTACATGAGGAAGATGTATATGTTAGATGAGGATAAGGAATACATTGAGTAACTTGTTGATGAGTCTATGACTTGATGAAATTGACTTTATTATGTTGCATTCATCTATGATGAAGAATAGAGCTAAAAGACACAAAGTAGTGTTGTCAGTAAATAAAGCATTTCAGTATACACCGATGAAGTATAGTGTATACCGAGTGCAGTATTAATCAAGCTTGTGTTCATTGACGCATTTCTTTGTTAACCGAGCAAAATAGAAAGGAATTAAATGATCAGCTTATCTAATAAAGTGATGAGCTGTAAAGTGTATGAAATCGAGGTAACAGATAATGTTTGTTATGAAGATCGATGACTAATATAAATAAAAAAGGATCTAATGGAGTAGATTGAAACATGTTACTGAGACATTAGCTGAGGGAGCTTAAAGTAGCAAAATCTATGAATATGATTAAGCGGCAAAATCTGATGGAGGAAAAGAAAATGATTTACTCATCTAAATAAGAGACATTGGTTTCATTATGAAAAACATGCCAAAAGAAGAAGATACTGTAGAATTATCACGTGGAGAATTTTTCATGTATTTTGATCATACTGGTTAATAAGAACCAAGCTGCAGAATAATTATCGAGCTATAGAGAGTTATTACCGACGGATAGTAAGTTGATATAGTATTGAATCTGAAGTGTTATATTGGTTAGAAATATTTGAATGAGCTAAACATTGATCTGTAAACTGCAAACTGAAGTTGTATTTAGGTAGATAATCTACTATTATATATTTAACCATTGTACATAGTCAAATCTCTTAACCAAGTGGACTATGAATGTCTTTTGATGTTTCATTCATAGAGTGAACATTGTTATCCTGTCAACCCCAAAGTGACTGCTGGTTGGATGATAAATTTTGGTCTAAAATCCTCTAACAAGGTCACACCTAATAGTGTGTTTGTAAACCTTTAACAGGGTTGGGTCTTCACCGACCTCACTTCAGAAGAGTGAACAATTTTGGGTTTCTGGTCCTAGGTGGTTTTTCCCTTTTCAGGGTTTCCACATTAAATCTCTTGTGTTATGTGTTGATTGTGATATTTCTTTGTTATCATACTTTGCATATTACATGTTAGATTTAATCGGTAATTATTACAAAGTTTAGACTGACAATCGGTAAATACACAAACAATGAAAGTATTATATATTTACCAACTTGCAGAAGTAGTAGAATTGTTTTGGATTATACATTTTGATTTGGGACACTGGCTAACTGATTCACCCCCCTCTCAGTTATTCTAACAAGAAGATGGCTTTTATGACATAGGGAATTACATAAGGGATGCTAAGATTAGCACACTCAATGTGAGTGGCATTTCTGATATGACTGTTTTAGCATTATTCAAACTAGGTTTTAGCCAGAGAAATGCCCCTCCTCCTAACAACAATATATGGAAGTTTGACCTAGGCAAGCTTGTGGTACCCAGTATTTTCCTAGATGCAGACCTTATGATGCAAGTTACAAGGAATTATGACACAATTACTAGGGTTATTATGGATATCAAAGGAAATCTATTAATAAACATCTCTGCTGAAGAGATCAGGAGGGTTTTTAAGCTAAGTGAGCCCTCCAATGACCTAGAAAAAATTGATTTTGACGAGTTGAACCAAGTATATAATGCACAAAGGGATTATCTAAGAAGTGGTCCTGTAAAGGAATTTTGTGACAAGATAGGGAAAATGATTACTGTAGGACCAAGTACATAGGAGCCTTTCAAGACATATTATTTTAATTTGAGGGCAAGAGGTGCATACTGGTCATTATGTCAACTCTTTGGAGAAGATGTGGAAGAAATAATGCCAGTACATTTTATGTACATGATGGTCTAAATTTTACACCCATACTTGTCAGTCACTTTTGACTATGCCCCATACATTGCTGATCTAATTCATAATCAATTAATAGGAATCCATAAAAACAAGTTGATAAGCCTTTCTATTGGTATTCTTTTATGATGTATATGTTCTTATTTAGGGGTGCAGATTACTTTGAGAAGGAGATGGATTTATTAAAACAAAAGGATGGCAAAGACATGCCAGTCCAATTGTGGAGCCTCACCATGACATGGGATAGGGAGGATCATAGTCTCATTAATTTTGATACATGCTTTGCATCCATACTAAGGAAATTGTTTGTCCTTGAGAGCCCAAGAATCTGAGCTACCTTAACCAAACTTATCAAGCCTAAATAATTTGCCCAGGGCCTCAAAATTGTGCATAATTGAGGGGATGTTATTTTTTACCTTGTTTCTACTGTTATTAGATTTTATGGTTTTAGGGGGGCTCCATTCCTTCTACCATACCAAGTGCCTCTCAAGATTGGTATTGCAAAATTCATCAGACAACTAGGAGACATTGAAGAGAACACTCTCTCAGGGAAAGGTAGAGGAACTTTGTTCCCGAATGTTACAATTGCACATTAATTTATAATCACAAAGGGAGGATGGCTCCATATGAATCAATTCTTGGCACCATATCATATGGCCATTTTAGTGGTTAGGAAAGTTGACCCAGAGGGGTTTTACAATGAAATGTTTAAGATAAAGGTCAGGTGTTCATTTATAAATCATATTTTTAACTTCCCTAATGATATTATAAGAAATATCCTTGATATACAAGAACAAGAAGTCAGAAAAGAGAAATGGCTGGTATACAAGAAGACCTTGGAGTTTGTCCAGTAGTTTGATCAAGGATGTGATCCCTTAAAGAGCATAAATCCCATGGGTAAAAAGATAGATACCCTCATGGGACATTTTTAGGAGATTTATCAAACCCTCAATGAGAAGAAGGCAAAAGCCATGATGAATAACCTAGAGAAGGCTAGATCACTATTGAGCAAGCCTGCATTTGCAAAGGTTTTACCCCCAGGAAGATACATGGTGGAGAAGAGAACTGGTTACAATGTGATAGTACCAAATTCTGACAAGCAAAAAAAAACAAAGAAGGAGGATATCCCTTCCACATCACAATAGGTAGAGAAACATAAGGAGGTTGTGGAGATTTCAGATTCACCTCAAAATCAACCTTCTAAAGATGTCCCTGATTCCCCACCTCCCACTAAGAGGAAAAAGCTAGAAGAGAGGCCTCAACATGTTGATGAAGTTTACTATCCTTCCCAATCACCTCTGAATGTCATGGAGGATCAAGAGGTTACAGAGAAGGTCCAACAATTGGGATCTCTAGGTCAGATTTTTATGACCTATGAGGAAATTAATGAGGGAGTGCCAGAGCACCAAAAGAACCTGAACTAGGTCTGATAGTGGGAGAGATGGTAGGCACTGATTTGGATCCTATAATCAAACAAGCCTTTGATGAATTTTGAGCTGATGATGGCTTTGTGAAGGCTAGAGCATTCATGCAATTCTTATGGAAATTGAACATCAGTCAGTTTGAAGAAACTTGTTTAAAAAGGCATGAGGAGAATCTAGATAAGGATCTCAAAATCATACAGGATGAGGTAAGGAAAGAAATGAAAGATAGGTTTGAGAAGGTTACCCCAAAATAGGGGAGAGACTTGGTAAGAAACTCAGGAGTGCTTATCCTTCCAGAATGGGATATAGCTGATGCAGTGGTCCTGGATGCTGTCAGGAAATAGACCAAACCCATTCATAAAACCAAGGAGGAGGCAGAACATGCCATTAAGGGGGTCACTTTTAGAAATGACCATCAGGATTTGGTCATGTGGTCCTTAAAAAAGAATGGAGATAATAAAGGAAATCATATTACTAGGGGTGATCTCACTGGTAGCCTAATAGTTAAGAGGGTCACTAACACTTCCATAGTTGAGGCATCAATCATGGTGGTAGAAACAACTCAACTGACACAAAGGGTTACAAAAAAAGAGGCTAAGGAAAAGGAGGAACTCACACTGAGATTGGAGACAGTGTTGAAGGCTTATGGAGAGCTAAGGCATAGCATTTATGAAAATGATACTTTAATTGTAGACTTGAAGAAGAGGTTCAGTGAGCAGGGTCCGATTCAAGTATCAGGGAAATTGAAAATTTCTTCTTCCCCTGTTGGACCTTCTTCTTCAAGCCCTATCATTCAATACCCCCTCTCCCCTCTTCCCCCTTCTGTAAGTGATGAAGAAATAGAGAAAAGGTAGAAACAAAGCTATGAGAAGAAAATAAAGGACACAATCCTACATTTTGTTGCTAATGTAAAACAAGGAGAGGTTTACAGAGTTTCTAAGCAACTATCTAACATTTTGATCTCTTTTAAGAAAGAGATAGCTACTATAGATCCAATTTTGGAAAAGTGGGCTGCTAGAAAGAATAGGTTGAAATCTTTCTCTGATTTACTTATAGATCAATGTATCGTTGATATCCAACTAAAAAATACTTATAAATTTGTTAAGAACCTTTTTGAGTTTGAGGTAAATAGAGAAAGTCTAAAGAGAAAAGCAAATTTTTTGAGGGCTAGGTACTTTTAGGATAGTTTTCAGATGTTCCCAAGTCTTGTCAAAGTAGATGGAGTTATAAAAGACATGGATCAATGGCTAGGACAAATTGACAGGGAAGTGTCAAATAGAATAGACACTTTTTTTAATACAGAAGATAATACCCCCTTTGTACAACTAATTGAAATATTGCAGAATGTTAGAATACATTTCACTAATGTGAGAAGTGAGGTTTACCAAGTGGTTGCTGATTGGGACAAGTTGCTACCAAAGAGGGATGAAATCTTGGCCTTTCATTAGCCAAGTGAGGAAACCTATGCATCTTGGGAAACAACATATCCTATGGAAGGTGCCAAAGAAGAAGAAACATCCACTGAGGAGGCAACAAGTGGTAGTGCCCTAACTCCTTAAAAGCAAGCAAGCAATATTGGGAACCTCAAACAATTGAAGAAAGCACAGATGCTACACTTGGCAAAAGTTGAACTGACAATGGGACTTGTTGCAATTTTTGGCACTCATCTCTACAAGCATTTTGTAAAATTGTAACAAGAAGGTGTTGTTAGAAATAGGGAATACTAAGAGGGGGGGGTGAATCAGTATTCTACAAACTTTATCTTTTTCCCAATTATGGATATAACAGATTATCTTTATACATGCATAACATAAGAAGCTAAACAACATGCATAACAATAAAGAACTCATAACACATTATTTGTTCTTGAGGAAACCCTGGCCAAGGGAAAATCCCGATGGGGATGGTTCCCACAAAGATCCACTAATAAAAAGTATCCTGTTAAGGATGTTGACCCTGTTAGGAGTCTATTACAAGCATATAGTGTATCAATCCTGATTAAGGGACTATAGGCCTTGTTAGAAGCCTCAACCCTGTTAGGAGTTGTAGTACAAAATGTGATTACCAAATGAGCCCACTGCCCAAACAAGTATTGTACAATATAAATTGATTAAAAAATAGGTTAAGGTACATAACCTTATACTGCTTGCATCAATATCACTTCGCTGCTCTTTCACTATCGATATTACATATGCTTCATATATTTCACATCATATCACTTGTCCTTTTTCAATAATCCTCACATTACAATTACAATTATAATTACATTTATACCAATAGCTTTATCCAAGATTTAACATCTAGGATTTCATTCCTTTATATTTTTAAGTCATTATTTTGATAAACAAAATAATCCCTTAACTCTTTACTAGTTCTGTCTTCATATTCTATCCCGTCGGCTTCACACTGTCTTCGGTAAAACTATCATAACTTCTTCTGTACATGTCATACTGACTTGCACTCTAAGATGGATGATCAATAGACATCATAGAGTCTATGTTCTAGTACACAAGCATTGAACTTACTCTAGTCAATGTCACAAACAAAAACTATGTCCAGGTTCACTGGTAAAACACTATCTCACACTTAGACAAATTTGCAATGCGCTCTACCATACTTGCTCTCTGACCTGTGTGATCTTCATGTGGATCATATGTTTCCATAATGACAACATCTATGTAATCAACTCAGCCAAATTGCCAACAATCTCCCCCTTTGTCATTGGTGGCAACATATGAGAAAATTGGCTAAGTGTACAACTCAAAATCTCAAAAATGTTCAAAACTGTGGCCATAGTATAAAATACATACTATCCTTATAACTCCTCAAAAAATTATTTCCTCTAATATCATACACCCCCTAAGAGTAACAACCCTCATCATATACTATCAATTTTCTTCTATATATCTCTCCCCTTTTGACAACAATGATAAAATAAGGTAGGGAGGGTCACAAAATTGTATCACAAAAAGTTATACCTCAATTCATTTATTGCAAAGCCAGTAGGCTTGCAACACAATCTACAAAATCTATCTTCATGTCTTCTATCTCCTTCTTCCATGATTTCTTAATGGAATCTACCACATTAAGTAGTGTGCTTAGTCCATAAGAAGCTATTTCACATGCTTGGAGGTTTTCAAAGTTAAATTTTTGAAAAGATGTCTTAGCTAAAAGACATTCTTCCAACTGCTCTTCAATTATGCTCAACTTCATAGAAGCATGCTCTCTCAAAAGAGTGTATCTTCTCAATTTCTTGTCTCTCTCATCTTATACAACTCTAATTTCATCATAAAGTTTCCTAACTTTCTTCTCAACATCACATACCTTCACATTGGGACTAGACATAAGGTTTGTTTCATTCAGAATTTTTGCTTCCTTTAACTTTATCTTCTAATCTTCCTCAGCTATCAAAGTCTTTGATTTTGTACACTGTATGTACAAAGATTTACCTATTTCCAAATGCTTCCTCAAATCCTTAATATAGATATCAAGAGTATTGATATCATTTCTGATATACTAACAAATGTTTAAAAGCATTCTAGCCTCATAGTCTGCTTGTGCTTTTACTTTTACAATATCAGCTAGGTTTGTGAATTCATTATCAAAGGTGCTCATTACCTTCTTTGCCTTCTCCATAGGGTCTGCTTCTAAAATTTGCGTAGTCATA
Organism: Chamaecyparis obtusa; assembly: GCA_027943335.1. Taxonomy (NCBI): domain Eukaryota; kingdom Viridiplantae; phylum Streptophyta; class Pinopsida; order Cupressales; family Cupressaceae; genus Chamaecyparis; species Chamaecyparis obtusa. Next base: position 4,444,908 of record BSBK01003091.1, on the reverse strand, counting down.
GTACTTTGTAACTTCTCAGTTAGTTCCTTCAGACACCCTTCAAGACTCTTCACCTTCTTATTCTTACCAATTATTTTGTTCAAGGATGTAATCAGTTCCAACTAATCATCATCATCTACTTCTTTTCCCAAATGCTCAATCATAGATCCAATTTGAGTCTTCTTTCTAGTCTCAAGAGTAAGACTGATATCTTCTTTGGTGGGAATGGGAACTTGTTCTTCTGTAACTGGCGGTTCCACAATTGTGGTCTCTGTCATTTCTTCTTCATTTGTAGCTTCCTGTTCCTCAAAGGCCGAATTGTCAACAATGTTCTCCATATTCTTGAATAAATTTTCATCAGTATCCAAGGTGATTTTTGTACCTTCTACATTCATTGTTTCATCTTCAATATTAATAGCTGGAGAAGATGGAATGTCCTCTTGTACTTTCTCATGTTCTTGCTCTATTGTAACTGATGATTCTCCAACATATTTTGCCATAACCTTGATAATTGCCTGTTCTATCTTAGAATTTACTTCTTCATACCTACCTCCCATAATCTGAATTGTTCTCCTTTTGGTTCTCAGATGGGTGCTTAGGGCTTTCATGATCTAATTGAAATGAGTTTCATCTCTTATTTCACAAAGCTTCCTCACAAGATTTTGTCTGATAGCTATCTCTTCTTCTGATGCTCTCTTCTTCCTATTTAAAAGTTTGTTATATAGATCATCAGGTATCTGTTCTTGAATAGTATCAAACTTCTTTCTAGTCAAGATCATATGCTTCACAACTGCATTCTCTAGATTAAGTCTATCGGTATTATCATAAAGATCATAATATTTGTTCATTCTTGCAAAGTCACCATTCTCAATAATTTGCTCATTAAGCTTTTCAACTTTTGGTTTCCAAGCTTTCTTCTTAGTAGTGACATCATCTTTAACTTTTGCAATCTTTCTTGGAATTGGTTGCACTAGAGTTTTATGTCTCTTTCCTGGTCTAGTGGCACTCTCCTTAACTCTTTTTCTAGGTGTGGAGGAAGTGGATCTAGTAGACATCTTTGTTTCTATGTCCTTCTCAGGTACTTCCACTTTCACCTTTACTTGTGGTTCTTCCTGTGGCACTGCAATTGATGATAAAGGAGGGATAGACAAAACTTCATTTTGTCCACTCTCTCTAATTGCTGCTGCTATCTACTTTGCTAACAAAAAATCTCTCTCTGTCATTCCTGTATCTTTTAGGATTTTCTTAATAGTGCTCTCAACTCTCTTCTTAGACTACTTCTCTTCAATTAGAATCTTTGCAGAGTTGAAGTTCTCCTCAAAGGTTCCAAACCTGTTACACTAAGTGTCCAACTTACACTTCAGTAGTCTGCTGACATATTCTTCAGTCTCTACCTCAGATATTTCATAGCCAAGAGGGTCTATGAACTCTATTCTAGGCTCTACTACTTCAATATAGGTAAAGTCAGTATCCACCATAAAACATATATCATCTTTATATTTTTCAACAAGAGACTTAGGGATCCTTGATCTACTAAAGACAATATTGTGAAATGTCTTAATAATAAGTACTGCACTCTCATTAACACTATCAATAAAATTCCTTCTGTATACTAAGTTAATCCTTTCCATTGTAGTTTGTCCATCATTCCAGTCATTTCCTATGGTGTAAGGAAATATCCTCAAAAGATGAAAGAACATATATGTGATTATGGATGAGAACCTAAATTGTGTATACTTAGTTTTCTCGATCTTCTCCAAGTTCTCAAACAATTGAATTCTAAAAATTTCACACATATCAACTGCTACCCTGTCAACACACATAAGATAAGTTGCATGTACCATTCCAGCTGCCATGTCATCCTCTCTTGAATTTGCACAAAACTTATGATACAGGAGCATCCTGGGTGTAAGAGCAATCTTGCATCACCCAAAAATATTTTTGTTTGCTTTTCAATAAGGGCTATCTTGTGCAGAGTTGCTATTTATGGAAACTTACTATTCCTAGTAAGTTGGTCATATGATCTCAGAATGTTTCGATTTCATAGTTGGAGGTTCATCCTAGTCATTTTAGCCTACCAGTTGAGTTTCATTGCCACATCATCAGTATTGGTGAAGTTATTGAGGTTTTTGGGTACGAAATCTTTCAGGTCAATTTTGAAGGCCTTAGAGGCTCCGGATTGCGATCAACCCCCGGTTGACTAGCACTAGTGTTTGTTAAACACTCTAGATCTCATCATGACGTTTCTGAAAAGTGGTTACAATAGAAAAATAGAGCTATGGTTAAAAAGTTATGGCCTCCAGAAGTTGGACTACCTAAAAGCATATTTTGTATTTCTTTTGAGCTGACCCTATTGTAAAAAGTGTGAAAATAAAATAATTCTATGTATAGTCAGCTTTAAGGGCTAAATTTTTGGAACCTTCTCGAGTGGTGGAAATTACCTATATAAAGAAGGCCCGTAGTGTTGTCTAGGTAGTTCTGGGTAGTAGATCTGAGTATTGATTCGAGGCTTTGTCCTATATAATATTGTAAGGGAATGCCCATGTGGCTTTGCATATTGTAATTCTGAAAGTTTGTAATTCCACATTTGTGGAGATAATAAGAAGCCAATTTTCTGTTCTTGCATATTGTTGTTGTTTCTCTGTTTCTGTTATGTGTTTGTGGTATTAAGGGGAGCACCCTTCATCAAGTGGTATTAGAGTAGGAGTTCCTGAGTGTGTAAACAAATTACCGACTGTGAGGTAGTTTGCACCAGGACTGTGGTTAGGGTTTCAATGTGCATTGCAAAAATACCTCCACAAAGGGAATGTGGCGGAAGAGCTGGTGTTGTAACACCTGAGGTTAGAGCGCTCTAGAGATAAGTGCGAGCATTGCAAGAAGAGATTCGTAGAGGAATGAATCTTAATGTCAGAGATGAAAGTGAGGATGAAGTTGAAGAAGGAAATGATGATCAAGAAAAAGAAGGTGAAATTTTGAATCAAGAAGAAGAAAGGCTTTTTTGGGCCATTTCCAAGATCAGGAAAAAGCCTAAGATCAAGGTTCCTGCATTTTTTGGAAATCTTAACCTAGAAGAATTGATCATTTGGATCAATGAAAGTGAAGAATATTTTGAGTATGAAGATATTGAGGATCCTGATAGGGTCAAATTCGTGAAGGTCAGACTGAAAGGTCATGCGAAGATCTAGTGGCAAGAGATTCAATTGGAGTGAAATAGAAGAGGGAAAGATAAAATCACAAGATGGGATCAGATGGTGGATAAATTGAAGCAATAGTTCATCCCTATTGATTATGAGCTTGACCTACTGAAGAAAATACAAAGTTTGAAGCAAGTGAGATGATCTGTTCAGGAGTATATAGAGCAGTTCTATCAAATCCTCATCAGAACAGGCCATGTGGAAGCTAATAAGGAGAAATTTGCTTGTTACCTTAATGGGTTGAGGCCAAGCATTCAGGAGGAGCTAAATCTGGTTCGAATGAATAGTATTGAAGAGGCATACCAGTTTTCCCTAAAAGTAGAGGAAAAGCTAAACAAGAAGTTTGAGAGCAGACAAAATGGAAGAGGTCACGGTGGATGATTTGGTGGATGGTCATATGGAGGCCAAAATGAAGATCTGAAAAAGAAGGATGAGGCTAGTAGCAGTCAAAATCAGAGAGGAAACAATTCCAATCATTTCCAAGATCAGAACAATAGAGATCAGAGAGGAAGATGAAGAGGACAAGGTTCATGAAGAGGAGGCTTCCGTGGAACATGTTTTCATTGTGGAGAAGAAGGTCATAGGGCATTTGAATGTCCTCAATGCCAAGGAAGGATGGATAGGAGGAATGAAGGTCAGGCCAGAGTTGCACATGTAGATGAAGATGCCAGATCATGAAATTTTGAAGATGCTGAAAGAGGAGAAATGCTGATTAACAGAAGAGTCCTGCTGAGTGGTGAGAATGAACCTGAACAAAGGAGGAGCCTATTTCGCACTAGATGCAAGTGTGAGGGTAAATGTTGTGATGTGATTATTGATAGTGGAAGCACTGAAAATTTTGTGTTAGAAGAGATGGTGATAAAGTTGAAGCTCAAGAGATAGAAACACCCACATCCATATTGGATTGCCTGGGTGCAGGATGACCACAAGGTCATGGTCAATGAACAATGCCTAGTAAAGTTCAAGATTGGTGGGTACCATGATGAGGTACTATGTGATATCATACCTATGGATGCATATCACATGTTATTGGGTAGGCCGTGGTAGTTTGATAGATGTGCTGTACATGATGGTCATGCGAATACCTATTCCCTGACAAAGGATGGAGTGCGATATAAGGTAAAGCCATTAAAGGAGACCGAAGAAAAGTTATGTGGTAATGCAAGAATAACTTTTGTTGATGGAAGAAAATTCCTAGATGGTATGAGGCATGAGCATGTGTGTTTTACTTTAATTCCAAAAGCTGGTAAAGAGGAAGTAGAGGATGTACCTATAGAGGTTGCAAATTTATTAAATGAGTTTCAGGATATTGTATCTGATAATATACCTGATGGATTACCATCGGTAAGGAAGATCAGTCATTAGATGGATTTGATTTCAGGAGCCAATTTTCCAAACAAGGCAGCACACAAAATGAGACCAACAGAAAGTGAAGAGTTAAATAGATAAGTACATGAGTTGTTACAGAAGGGATTGATTCAGGAGAGCCTGAGTCCATGTGCTGTACCAGCAATATTAGCACCAAAGAAGAATGGAGAATGGAGGATGTGTACAGATTCCAGAGAAATAAACAAGATCACAATCAAGTATAAGTTTCCATTGTCACGAATGGATGATATTATGGATTGTTTGAGTGGAGCTATGTATTTATCAAAGATAGATCTGAAGAGTAGATATCACCAAATTCAGATCAGAGAAGGAGATGAATGGAAGACTGCCTTCAAGACAAAGGAAGGACTGTATGAGTGGTTAGTCATTCCTTTTGGGCTAACCAATGCACCAGACACTTTCATGTGGCTCATGAATGAGGTTCTGAAAGAATTTTTGGGTAAGTTTTTCATTGTGTACCTAGATGATATTTTGATCTTTAGTAAGACATTAGAAGAGCATATGATGCATATTTATATATTGTTTGAGAAGTTAAGAGATGAGAAATTGTTGATTAATTTGAAGAAGTGCAATTTTGTGAAGAAAGAGTTAGTGTATTTGGGATTTGTAGTTTCAGTAGAAGGTCTAAAAATGGACCCAGAGAAGGTACAGGCTATCCTTGAATGGCCTACTCCAAGGAGTGCTACTGAGGTAAGGTCTTTTCATGGTTTGGCTAGCTTTTACAAAAATTTTATCAGAAATTTTAATAATATTTGTGGACCCTTGACTGAAATAATGAGAGGAAATATAAAAGAGTTCAAGTGGACTAATGGTGAAGATAAGAGTTTTAAACTACTAAAACAAAAGATTACAGAACAACCTATTTTAGCACTTCCTGATTTTAATAAGGTGTTTCAAGTAGATTGTGATGCTAGTGGTATTGCAATAGGAGCTATTATGAGCCAAGAAGGTAAACCTATTGCTTATTTCAGTGAGAAGTTAAATGATGCCAAGAGAAAATATTTTATTTATGATCAAAAATTTTATGCTATAGTTAAGGCATTGAAGAAGTGGAGACACTATCTACTTCCTAAAGAGTTTGTTTTGTATACTGGTCATCAAGCTTTGCAATAGTTGAATAGTCAAGGAAAGTTGAATCAAAGACATTTGAAATGGGTTGAGTTTTTGTAGAGTTATACATTTGTTTTGAAACACAGAAGTGGAAAGTCTAACAGGGTTGCAGATGCGCTTAGCAGAAGGAAACTATTGCTAATAGAGATGCAGATTGAGGTCATTGGGTTCAAGGAACTCAAGAATTTGTATCCAAAGGATCTTGATTTTGGTGAAGCTTGGAAAGCTTGTAAAGAACCTATTACTCTAGACAGAATGAAGTGGTTGGATTTCATCATCCAGGATGATATGCTATTCAGAGGGAGTCAGTTGTGCATTCCATGAAGTTCTATGAGGGAGAATCTCATCAAAGAGGAGCATAGCGGAGGATTGGCTAGACATTTTGGTCATGATAAAACCTTTGCTTTGGTTAGTGAGAATTATTATTGGCCATAGTTGTAGCAAGATGTCAAGAAGTTTGTACAGAGTTGCAGAGTATGTCAGATGGTGAAAGGAGTGAAGTAGAATACAAGGTTGTATCAGCCATTACCTGTACTAGAGAAGCCTTGGGAGGATATCGGTATGGACTTTGTTCTTGGTTTACCAAGGACATAGTGGGGACATGATTCAATTTTTGTGGTAGTTGATAGATTTTCAAAGATGACACATTTTGTTCCCTGCAAGAAGACTAATGATGTTGTTCTTGTAGCAGAATTATTTTTCAAAGAAGTGGTGAGACTACATGGTTTGCCAAAGAGTATAGTTTCAAATAGGGACACTAAGTTCGTTGGATATTTTTGGCATATATTGTGGAAGAAGTTAAAGACAAATTTGAGGTTTAGTTCATCACATCATCCATAGACTGATGGACAGACAGAGGTGGTGAATAGGAGTTTAAAAAATTTGCTGAGATGTTTGGTTGGAGATAATCCAATAGGATGGGATTTGATTTTACCACAGGTAGAATTTTCATACAATAATTTTGTCAATAGGAGAACTGGTAAATCACCATTCCAGATTGTATATGGGAGTAGTCCAAGAAATGCATCTGAGTCGAGAAAGATAGATAAAGGAGAAATAAGTAGTGCTGAAGTTGAGGATTTTGCAGAACATTTTAAGAACATTCATGAGGAGGTGAGGAAGCACATTACCAAGATGAATGCATAGTATAAGGCTAAGGCAGATGAGAAAAGGAGACATAAAAAATTTCAGGTTGGAGATGTAGTCATGGTTCATTTGCGGAAGGAAATATTTCCAGTTGGTACATATAACAAGTTGAAAATGAAGAAGTTTGGGCCATGTAAGATGCTAAAGAAGCATGATTCAGGAAATGCATATGAGGTAAAGTTGCCTACTGAGCTGAATATTTCACTAGTATTTAATGTTTTAGATCTGATAGAGTATCATGAAGGAGGTGTTGAAGATGAGGTTACAATAGCACAGTGGAGTATTCCAGCAACTAGATCAGATATCAAGGAGATTGAAGACATACTGGATAGTCATGTTGGTAGAAGCACAAGGAATAGGACATATGAAGAGTATCTCAAATGGAAAGGATGACCTATTGAAGATTCATCATGGCTAGAAAACGAGGAGGTTAACCATCTTGGTTTTCCTCTACACACTTGAGTCGTGATAGGGTCACTTCTCCAATTACCCCAGGTGTCTGATGCAGGAGCATCTTGGGTGTAAGAGAAATCTTGCATCACCCAAAAATTATATTTCTATTTACTTTTCAATAAGGGCTATCTTGTGTAGAGCTGCTATTTATGGAAACCTACTATTCCTAGTAAGTTGGTCATATGATCTTAGAATGTTTCGATTTCACAATTGGAGGTTCATCCTAGTCATTTCAGCCTACCAGTTGAGTTTCATTACCACATCATTAGTATTGGTGAAGTTATTGAGGTTTTTGGGTATGAAATCTTTGAGGTCAATTTTGAAGGCCTTAGAGGCTCCGAATCACGATTGACCCCTGACTAAATAGTGCTAGTGCCTATCAAGCACTGTAGATCTCGTCATGGCATTTCTGAAAAGTGGTTACAATAGAAAAATAAAGCTATGGTTAAAAAGTTATGGCCTCTGGAAGTTGGACTACCTAAAAGCATATTTTGTATTTCTTTTGAGCCGACCCTATTGTAAAAATTGTGAAAATAAAATAATTTTATGTATAGTTGGCCTTAAGGGCTAAATTTCTGGAACTTTCTCGAGCGGTGGAAATTGCCTATATAAAGAAGGCCCATAGTGTTGTTTAGGTAGTTCTGGGTAGTAGATCTGGGTATTGATTTGAGGCTTTGTCCTATAGAATATTGTAAGGGAATGCCCATGTGGCTTTGCATATTGTAATTCTGAAAGTTTGTAATGCCACATTTGTGGAGATAATAAAAAGCCAATTTTCTGTTCTTGCATATTGTTGTTGTTTCTTTGTTTTTGTTATGTGTTTGTGGTATTAAGGGGAGCACCCTTCATCAACTTAGTAGTTAGGATCTTACATAAGTATCTCAAATCATCTTGTTTGATCTTACTAATCACAATTCCTCTACCATTATAGGATGAGTTTGTGTTGTCAATGATTATTTTTCTCATTAAAAGGAATAGCTCCAGTTTTAGATAATCTAGTGACTTCATGAATCAAATCAGCTGTAATATCTATCACTCTATCTTCTAGCCAAAACATTCCATTATGAATTCTGCTCAAGATGATCTTAGTGCATTCTTCATTATCAAATTCATACTGTAATCCATATTTGACAATTTCATTATGTTCCAAGTATTCAAAACCTTGTTTCAATGTCATATCCTGATTGTAAATCTTCTGATACTCATCTGTGAAATCACTATCATTTGCTATCTCTAGTTTGCATCCAAGATAACTTCTGACATTTTCTAAGTGTAATACTCTGTCTGGTACGGATGATAATGCAAACCTAGGGTCTTCTTCCAAGGGTTCTACTGGTTCCCTTTTCAATTTAGGTCTATTCTTATCTCTAACATTGTGTATTAAGGAAACATCCATGATTTCTTCAAATGCCTTTACTGATTCAAAGATTTGTCAAGTAAAATACCTTAATTTCACAATTTTAGGGCTTGCGTAGATTCGACACAAAATTATTCTCAAAATCCTTGCAAAATGCTTTCAATCACTTCTCTTTGATCTCCTTGACACTTGAATTCACTTTGATGATAAAACAATATCGATCATAACCTTTTATTAATTCAATCTCACTTAGATCTGACATCGCATTCAATTCTTTTGCCGCTTCTTTCCAAAAAGCTGTCTCTGCTAACCTGCAAAACTTAAAACTTCTTGCGATCTCGCAAAACATAATATTTTTCTTTGCGCTCTTAACCATAGCATTAGAACATCATAAACTACCTTGCATTAACTACGCAAGACTCAGTTCATCATATATCTACTTCTATACTAAATCTAAGTTCCTATTCTATTGTAATTTACATGAATTAAGTACTTTGAGATAGGTCAGGTAAAGATTCATTCTTACCTTTCAATACTTCACCTTCCTGATTACCTTCAATGTTGAATATGTCTCCTTGATCTATGCTTTTGATAAACTTCACTTCATCTGAATTACTACAACATCCTTTCTGATTGTTACTTGCATCTTCATTTCTTCTTGCATGATTCCTGGGGTTAGGATTAGGATGAAAAACTCTATTGTTCATTCTGCAAAACCTTGTTGTATGTCCAATCTTGTTGCATATCTGACAAACAATTCCATTGTTTCCATATCTTGGTCCAGGTTGATTGATTTGTGATCTACAGTTTCTAGCAATGTGTCCAACTTTGTTGCATCTATAACATACTACACTTCTTTTGTTCATATCTTCAGGATATTTCTTATTTGCATTGTTAGTATTCCTAAACATTCTACTACCATCATTATTCTCAATAAATTTAGGTTTCCTACAATCAATAGCTCTATGTCCAAAACTATGACAATTGTAACAATAACCATTAAGAGATTTAAATTGTTTACCTGTGCAATCTCTCTTCATATGACTAATAGTATTACAAGAAAAACATCTACCTTTGAATTCTCTTTGCATACCTTTGGGTGATTCCTCTTGCTTTAGTGATTCTTCTTCTTTAGGTGTATCTTCAGATTTGGTGATCTCATCAGGCTTCTTCTCATCCATGCTTTCAGATATCTTCATATCTGGTTCCTTGCCTTCATCATTTTCTTTGAAAGTGTTGAATCCAAGACCAGTCTTATCATAGAATGATTTTTGATAAGATATGTGTTCATCAATCTTCTCACTAGTTGAATATAGCCTTTCAAGTTGTTTGGATTGAGTCAGTTCACCTTTCACAATCTTATTGTATTTCTCAAGTTCATCATACTGCAAATTGACTTTCTCAAGTTCAGATGTTACTTTAAAAAGTTTAGATTTTAGTCCTTCATTTTCAGTCTTTAGACTTTCATTCTTAGATTTCAGATGTGCTTCATTCTTGCCATTTCCATCCTTCAAACTAAGCTTCAAATTTTCTATCTTCAATTCATGCTTAAGGATCTCATTTTCTTTTTCCACATTGTCATCACAATCTTCAATAAAAACTTCAGATTCCTTTTCAGATCTCAGATCTTCCAATTTGTTTTTTAGTTTCTCAATGAGGTTCTTTGCATCATCATACTTTCTTTTCAAAGTATCTTTTTCAATAGTAAGCAGGTCAATTTGTTCAAGAGCTTCTTCAAGATTCTTTTGTAGTTGATCCATATCCATAGAGATCTTACTCAAGCTGCTAGGCTTTCCTTGAACGATTCTTTTCTGATTAACTAAACTTTGATACCAATTGTTAAAAATAGGGAATACTGAGGGGGGGGGGGGGGGGTGAATTAGTATTCTATAAACTTTATCTTTTTCCCAATTATGGATATAGTAGATTATCTTTATACATGCATAACATAAGAAGCTAAACAACATGCATACCAATAAAGTAATCATAACACATTATTTATTCTCAAGGAAACCCAGACCAAGGGAAAACCTCAATGGGGATGGTACCCACAAAGATCCACTAATCAAAAGTATCATGTTAAGGATGTTGACCCTGTAGTCTATTACAAGCATATAGTGTATCAGTCCTGATTAAGGGACTATAGGCCTTGTTAGAAGCCTCAACCCTGTTAGGAGTTGTAGTACAAAATGTGATTACCAGATGAGCCCACTACCCGAACAAGTAATGTACAATATACAATAATTAAAAAATAGGTTAAGGTACATAACCTTATACTACTTGCATCAATATCACTTCGCTGCTCTTTCACTATCGCTATTACATATGCTTCATATATTTTGCATCATATCACTTGTCCTTCTTTTTCAATAATCCTCACATTACAATTACAATTACAATTACATTTATATCAATAGCTTTATCCAAGAGTAAACATCTAGGATGTCATCCCTTTATATTGTTAAGTCATTATTTTGATAAACAAAATAATCCCTTAACTCTTTACTAGTTCTGTCTTCATATTCTGTCTTGTCGGCTTCACACTATCTTCGATAAAACTGTCATAACTTCTTTTGTACATACCGTACTAACTTGGGCTCTAAGATAGATGATAAATAGACATCATAGAGTCTATGTTCAAGTGCACAAGCACTGAACTTACTCCAGTCAACATCGCAAACAAAAACTGTGTCCAAGTTCACTAGTAAAACACTGTCTCACACTTAGACAAATTTGCAATGCGCTCTGTCATAGTTGCTCTCTAACCTGTGTGATCTTCATGTGGATCATATGTTTCCATAATGACAACATCTATGTAATTAACTTAGCCAAATTTCCAACAGGTGTTATATTCACCCTTTTTGTCTTATATGGTAGACACTTTTTGTCTTTTGTAAGAAGGATCTGAAGCTTGTATGCAATCCTTATTTGTATAAAAGGATTACCAGGATCATTTTGTAAGGACCAAAACTTGAACATTATTACTGACAAGTTTTGAGTCTAGGGTATAGTAGACTATATTAGGCAATTTTTTTGTAAAGAGCACTATTGCTGGTTCAGTTAAATATCCAGAAAGTTGCATTTTAAAACATTTTGTATACATGATATTGGTATAACATTTGAATAAAATTCAAAGTTTACATCTCTCCATTGTGTATTTCTTCTTGAGTTATGAATTGACAAAGTTCATTGTATGGATAAATTTTGTGTGTATGTTAATATTCTTTAGCTCTGATCCAGGATCAGATTAAATAAACTTTTGATATGACATTAATTCTTCAAGTCTTGCAAAAGGATATGAATAAGTAGTGTGAATTTAGGAGTCCTTTGATAAAATCTACCACATGGTGATTAGTATTTTTAGGGGATAAATACAATCAAAGTTCAATATATTTTTGTTCATGTATCACAATCTTGTAGTGAGGGTGTTGCCCAATGGATAAGGCACTGGTTAGCAGTGGAGCTATTTTATGAGAAATCAGTGCTTAAGGGTTTTATTTGTATTCCTAACAATTTGATATAAATCTATCAAAATTCTTTAAGTATAGTAATTTGTAGAGTAGTATTCCACCTAATGATAATGGAGAATTAATGAATGAATGGTCATCATTTAGTATTTTCTTATCATTTATCTATTGTTATTAAATCCAGTCTGTTATTGTTGAAGTAAGGCTTGTTGTCACTGGATTAGGATTACCCTCCTTGGTTTTGTAGAGTCAGAAGTGCAGAGGGTAGTTTTGTCCCTATAGTTGGTCCAATCATAATAGAATTCAATATTCAGATCTAACCCATCCTAAAACCCTATTGATGTATTAGTTGCTTCTAAAAGCATAAAGTCCAATTTGAGGATCCAACAAAATGGTGACTCTGTTGGGGAATAGAGATGAAATAATTATGATAAATCTAGATTGTAGATCTCTGGTGTTATAAATTTGATACCAAATGTACAAGTTGAGCTAGACTCCTGGCCTTTTTATTTGTTAGAACCAATAAGTACCATTGAAGAACAAAGAATTATTTGCAAGCTTTGGATTTTTGCATAAACTTGAAAATATTAGCAGGCTTTGCATTTACTTGTTATAAGCTCTTTCATTGATTTCTTTCCAAATATTGAATACTCTAAGTTACTAATTTTGTGAAAATAATTCCCAACTTGTGTTGGTGGCGACTCTGAGAAATCTCTGCTGCAGTGCTGAGTATAAGGTAATAAAAAATAAGGATCATTTCACACACTTTCAAATATGAGTAAGAGAAATGCTAGGGCTTGGAGGAAGGACCACCCTGAAAATAGGTTAGATGGTGAACTTCCAAGTACTTCTAGACCCCGTCAACCTAGAAGAAATCAAGGTGATAGAGATATGTCTCAGGATTGGAGACAGAAGAAAAATACAAGTGAGAACAATACCTTTCATCATGACCAGGAAGGAAATGCTTTAGAGTATGAAGTAGTAGATTTAGGTTTAGGAGCATATGATGATTACTATTCTCATCATTCTAAAGAGGATGGTGAGACACACCATAAGAAAGGAATGCCCCTAAATATAGAACCTCAAGGAGAAAATAGGAGGTCAAGAAGTAGAACCAGAGGCTTAGAAGGAAGAGGTGACCCTCCAACTTGGGGGATCTCCCTTTCTAGAAGCCCTCATAATCCTAGAGGTGAACAACAAGATTTCTTGGTTGAAACTTCAAAATTTGAAACCACTCTCCTAGATTCTAAAGATATCTTTGAAGAAGTGTCTAATTTAGAGAAAAGAATCTAGGAACAAATTTCTATCAAGAAGGAGAGAGAAAGGGAAAAGGAAGTTGAAATAAGGCAAGCCCAGATTAGGTCATACCAGTTGAGGAGATAGTTGCTATCTTTGGAAGCCATAAATATTGTAAGAGCTCCTAAGAAAATTGTTGAACAACCTATTATCCAACTCAATAATGAAGTTAGGAGACCTAAGGATAAGGGAAAATAGATCTCAACATGGATCACAATAAATGAGCCTATCAGTAACCAAGTCCCATTGGAACCACTATTTAAGTTAGATAGTGAGTTGCAAAGAGCTAAAAGAGAATAGGAAATTTTGGCTAAAGAGCTTGAGAAGGCAGAACTTGAGGCTACAACATTAGAAATGAAAAAGAAGATTGACTTTCTTAGACAATCTTCAGGACCTTCAAGTGCAAATACTCTTGTAGTAATATTTAATGCTAAAATTGGAATTTCTTCCACCCAGGCTGCTATTGTTACACCAATAATTACTGCAAATGTTGCTAACACAACAAATAATGAAGCTTCTACCTCTTAGGGTGGTGGATCACTGCAAAGGGGAGTAGTTCATGTTGAAAGGTACAGACAACTTCTCTTTAATAACATTACCGGTTATCCTAATTTGATTCCTGCAAAGATTAGAGAAAAGTTTCCTAAATTCACTAGTAATAATGTTGTTACTTGTGAAGAGCACTTAAATAAATTCATTGATATGATTGATGATTATGAAATAGAACATGAAGATGTAATCATCAAATTGTTTGTTCAATCATTGACTGAGGATGCAAGGGATTAGTTTAGAGGGCTTCCTTATGATTGTATTGGTACTTTTGATGATTTTATTAATTTTTTCAAAGACCAGTATGGTGATAAGACAAATGAGGGTTTCATGTTGAATGAGTTCAACAATATAAAGAAAAACCAAAATGAAGAAGTCCTTGAATTCAATGTCATGAGATTTCAGAAGGCAATGCACAAGCTTTTCCAAGTCATGCGATTAGATGAGAAGGTGTGTTTGACAACGTATCTGAATGCTTTTGATGCCAAGATGAGATACTTACTCAAGGATAAGAACCCTAGAACTATCAGAGAAGCTCAAATATTTTTTATAAATATTGAAAGCAATAGGAGAGTTTTTGGAAAGTTAGGGAGAAGAGAAGATCCTAAGCCCCCTAGGTTTGAAAGAAGTTGATAAACCTACCAATGTAAAGCCTAGGGAGGATGATAAACTCAAGCAGATCTTTGTTAGAAAGTAAAGTCCACCAAGATAACTGAGAGGGGGGGGGGGGTGAATTAGTTATTAGATAATTATAACTTTTATCATCTTCAACAACATTAAACCATATAAGCAATATAATTACCAACCATAGAAAGATATTCATACACAATAACACAATGACACAAGATATGTTGACTAGGGAACCTCTTGATCAAAGAGTAAACCCCAGTGGGAATGATGCCCACAAAAGATGCACTAATATGAATATTCCTTATGAGAGGATGGACTCTATTAGGAGTCTTATGAAATACATTCAGTACATATGAATCCCTGTTAGGAGATTTTGAATCCCTGTTAAAAGATTCTAACCCAGTTAAGAGTTATAGAAGATAGAAGGACCCACTGCCCAAATAGCTTCAGGGTAAGATCACTGAACACACTATCCAAATAATCTTGTCATTACTCAATAGAATAATATGTTACCTCTTCTTTGACTATGCCAAACTACACTCTCTATTACATCAGATCTCAATTTCAGATCTCTGTACTTCGCATGTCTTCCTTCACAATTTCACTCTCATACTTAGCTCTATTCTTCACTTCATGCATACCACATCACACATCATCATTAAAACTACATTCAAATTCCATATCAACAAGGAAATACATTCCTTCCTTTATACCACACTCAAATAATTACAAATGAGTCAGCATACAATTACAAAATAAAAGTTTCCACACGCTACACCAAAATTACATAAAACTGTCGGCTTCCAAATATAATAAATCTTCACTCATGTGACTTCAAAGTATGCACTATCATCCACATTACTATCAATGTATCTCCAAATTCCCTTTAACTATACAAAACTAGATTCCATCCCGATTAGGAGATATCATCCGATTTCCACAAGCCGCTACTCAAGAACACTGCCTGAACATTGCTTCTACCAAAATGATCATAACTTCCATGAATCAATGAATTAATGTCTGTGCTCTTAATCATAAACATATGACATATCAAAGAGTATAAACTCAACATTTCATATCTCCAACTACAATAACCCACGTGTGCTAATCCAAACTCTGTCTGCTTCTCTGCAAGTCTTCGATAAATCACTGTGTTGACATCAATGGAAATCATAGTCATGAATGCAACAAAAACTGCTACAAAATGGATGCCAAACACTTTAGCATTCATTCCTAACAATCTCCCCCATTGGCATTGATGACAACATAGATTAAAAACATCCAATGTTCCAAAAATCTAATACTGCAACACTGCTTCTTCAAATCCTCTTCATCAATCAAATCTTGCTTCATTATCCTATTCAGTTCTCTCATATTGTTTTTCATGCATACTTCTCCCCCATTGACATCAATGATAGAAACTCCATCACTAAGTCAAAAACAACTCAATTTCAAAAGACACTTTTCAAAAAAATACATTTACTAGAGTCCTCATGACTCAACTCAGATACACATACTCCCCCATAGAGGAAGTACCAACATCCAGTCTAGAAGAAAGATAAGGCTCATATACCACTAGATGGATGCAACCAACTGCATCACTTCTCAAAAGTAGGTTGGGGCATAACCCCAAGCATACCTCTCAGATACTCAAATGTATCCTTAGGCAAAAGTTTTGTGAATATATCTGCTATCTGCTCCTTTGTACTTATGTACTCAAGTTTGACTTCTTTTTCAACAACTTTCTCTCTTACAACATGGTACTTAATCTCTATATGCTTTGTCTTAGAATGTAATATAGGATTCTTAGACACACTAACTATACTGGTGTTATCAAAATGTATGACAACAGGTTCAAAATTTTTTATTCCAATATCCTTCAGCATCTGCTTCATCTAAATTATCTGGTTACAATTGTTTGCTGCTGCTACATATTCTACTTCTATTGTGCTTTGTGAGATACAATTCTACTTCTTTCTTAGCCAAGAAACTAATCTTCCTCCAAGGAAAAATGCTCCTCCACTGGTGCTTTTCTTATCATTAACACTGCCCCCCCAATCAGCATCTGTATATGCACATAAGGTAAAATCATCAAAATTTTCATACCATAATCCATAGTCCATTGTGCCTCTTAAATATCTCAGTATCCTCTTTATTGCTGCATAATGTGATTCTCTAGGTTTAGCTTGAAATCTTGCTATAATTCCAATTGAATGTGCTATATCTGATCTTGTATGAGTCAAATACTGCAATCCTCCAATCATAGATCTGTATTTCTTCTGTTCTACTGCAAGAGTCTCATCTGTGCTAAATAACTTATGTCTGGTCACCATAGGTGTTCCAACTAGTTTACAATCCTCCATTCCAAATCTTTTCAACAAGTCATTCAGGTACTTTGTCCGACTTACAAAGATACCATCACTATTTTGTGTTATCTGTAATCCCAAAAAGTATTTCATTTCACCAATCATACTCATTTCAAATTCAGTCTTCATTTCATCAGCAAATTTGTCACTAGCTTCATCTTCTCCTCCAAAGATAATGTCATCAACAAAAATAACTATAACTAACAAGCCATTTTCAATTTCTTTTGTGTATAGATTGCTATCACCTGTACCTTTTATAAATCCAAACTTTAACAAATACTTATCCAGTCATGCATACCAAGTTCTAGGTGCTTGTTTAAGTCCATATAAAGCTTTCTTTAATTTACATACCATGTCTCCTTCTTGAGTTAAAAGAAAACCTTTAGGTTGCTCAATGTAGACTTCTTCTTCCAATTCTCCATTTAGAAATGTTGACTTCACATCCATCTGATACACTTTGAATTTCTTGTAAGTTGCATATGCCAAAAAAATTCTTACTACTTCAATTCTTGCAACTGGTGCAAAAGTCTCTTCATAGTCAATTCCTTCTTGTTGTGAGTAACTCTTACATACCAATCTTTCTTTGTTTCTTACTACTTCTCCTTGTTCATTCATCTTGTTTCTGAATACCCATTTAGCTCCAATAACATTCTTGTCTTTAGGTCTAGGGACCAATTCCCATGTCTTGTTCTTTTCAATCTGATCTAGTTCTTCTTTCATAGCATTAGTCCAACTTTCATCTTCACAAGCTTCATTAGTAGTCTTAGGTTCAATTTGAGAAATCAAACATAATTGTTCTTGTGCCTTATTTCGAGTAAGAACTCCTCTTTTGATGCTCCCAATAATCTATTCAAAAGGATGATTCCTTAACAGACTCTTGCTAGGTGTCACTATCTCAGATCTCTCTTTAGATGTAGGTTCTTCAATAACTTCACTATGGCTTTCATTCAACGAATCACTGTCAATTTCATAAAATAATTCAGTAGTTCCAGTACTAGGCTTAGGATGAGCTTCTTCATTAGATTCATAATCAAGCATTCTTTCCTAAATTTTGAACTTTTCATCAACTTTAACATTTGCGCTCTCAACAATAGTCTTAGTTCTTTTATTGAAACATCTATATGCTTTTCTTTTCAAAGAATATCCAAGAAATATACCTTCATCACTTCTAGGATCAAACTTTCCTATATCATCATCTCTCTTAATATAACATTTTCTTCCAAAAATTCTAAAATACTTAACTGAGGGTGCATGTCCAAACCATAATTCATAAGGTGTCTTGTCTGTGTTTTCTCTGATTTGTACTTTGTTCATTGTATACACTATTGTGTACACTGCTTCTCTCTAGAATACCTTTGCCAAATCATTCTCAAACAACATAGCTCTTGCTACTTCAGTCACTAATCTGTTCCTTCTTTCTGAAATGCCATTTTGTTTAGGTGTTCTAGGGGCTGAATACTATCTTTTAATGCCATTTTCTTCACAAAAGTTGTTAAACTCTCTAGAAGTAAATTCTCCACCTTTATCAGATCTTAAACATTTAATTTTCAATCTAGATTCATTCTCAACTTTCTTCTTAACAATCTTAAACTTATCAAATGCTTTAGATTTTTCTTTAAGAAATGCAATCCACATCATTCTTGTAAAATCATCAACAAGAATCATAAAATACCTTTCTCGATAGAATCCTCTAGTCCTGGTAGGACCACTCAAATCTATGTGAACAATCTCTAGCTTCTCTGTAGATGTAAACTTCTTACTAGGAAAAGAACTTCTCTTTTGTTTAGCCATTACACATTCTTTGCAAATCATGTTAGTAGGCTTCATAATCTTAGGTAAATCTCTCACTGGAAGTGTAGTACTTACTTTCACAATGTTATCAAAGTTTATATGACAAAACCTTCTATGCCATAACCAACTGTCATCAATCTTCATAATCAAACATGTCATCTCAGTAGGATTCAACTGAAATATATTACCTCTGGTTCTAGATCCAGTTCCAATCAAATTTCCATCTTTATCCTTTATCACACAAGTTTTCTCAGTAAACCAAACTTGATATCCCTTATCAGCTAACTTTGCAACACTCAAAAGATTATGTTTCAATCCATCAACAAAATAGACATCATCAGTATTAGTCTTTCCATCAAGAGTAATAGATCCTATACCTTTAATCAAACAAGGTGCATTGTTTCCAACTCTAACAACTCCTCCATCATATTCATTCAACTTTATGAACTTTTTCATGTCTCTAGCCATATGATGTGAACAACCACTATCTATAATCCAATCAGCTTTCTTTTCAACTTGAGAAACTAAGGATTTTTCTTCCTTAACATCAGATTCAAGATTTTCTTCTTTAATTGCTACAAATCCTATGTCATCATTATTTTTAGTATCACTTTCATTTAAAGTTCTTTCTATACTAGCTTCAAGATCTTCATCATTAGCATAATAACATTCCTTAGATCTTCTAGGTTTGAAATTGCTTCTATATTTTTTAACTCTTTTAGGACATTTAGATGCAAAATTACCATATTCTTGACAAGTCCAACATTTAAAATTTTTCTTACCGTCTGGTTCTCTTTTCACAAGCAAGACAATACCTTCTTCAATATTCTTATCTTCTTCATTTCTAGATCTATTTCTACTAGCATAATCTTCACTCACACTGATGCTTCTTGACAAAGTAGGGTGAACACTAAGAGCACTGAATGTTGTCTCCATTCTAGGTAAGTCTCCTGATAATCTTAGGTTCATTTCTGCTGCTTCCAATCTTCCAAGAAGAGTCTCTCTTGTAAATTTTTTTATACAAGGTATCACTTGTTCAATCATCTGTGTTGTCTACTTAAATATAGGAGTCAATGTCCTCAAAATTTTCAATATCACTTCATTCTCTATCTTTGTTCCTCCATAAGATTTTATACCTAAAATGATCTCTGACATTCTACCAATATAACTTCTAGCAGATTCATCTTCCAACATTCTTATATCTTCAAATGCACATATCCAATTATGTAATCTAACTCTTTTTGCATTTTCATCACCTTCAAAAGTAGAGCGTAAAGCATTCCAAATTTCATGAGATTTTTTCAAATATTTTATCTGACTGTACTCATTCTTTGGTAGTGCTGTCAACATTGCTTCTCTTGCAAGTATGTTACACATGAATAGATCTCTCTCTTCCATAGTACATGTTTCAAGATTGTCCTCTTCAATGATAGTCTTATTATTCTTTTTAATCAACCAATAACCTAGTCCTAAACATAATAGGTGTGTCTTCATCTTTTCTTTCCAGCTGTCAAAATTTACTCCATCAAACTTAGGGCTTTATTTCCTGAAATTTTCCATGGATCTCCTTAAGCTGTTAAACTTTTCTTTCAAGGACCTACCGCTCTGATACCAATTGTTAGAAAGTAAAGTCCACCAAGATAACTGAGAGGGGGGGGGGGTGAATCAGTTATCAGATAATTATAAATTTTATCATCTTCAACAACATTAAACCATATAAGCAATATAATTACCAACCATAGAAAGATATTCATACACAATAACACAATGACAGAAGATATGTTGACTAGGGAACCTCTTGATCAAAGAGTAAACCCTGGTGGGAATGATGCCCACAAAAGATGCACTAATATGAATATTCCTTATGAGAGGATGGACTTTGTTAGGAGTCTTATGAAATACATTCAGTACATATGAATCCCTATTAGGTTAGTTTGAATCCCTGTTAAAAGATTCTAACTCAGTTAAGAGTTATAGAAGACAGAAGGACCCATTGCCCAAACAGCTTTAGGGTAAGATCACTCAACACACTATCCAAATAATATTTGGATTAATCAATAGAATAATATGTTACCTCTTCTTTGACTATGCCAAACCACACTCTCTATTACATCAGATCTCAATTTCAGATCTCTGTACTTTGCATGTCTTCCTTCACAATTTCTCTCTCATACTTAGCTCTATTCTTCACTTCATGCATACCACATCACACATCATCATTAAAAATACATTCCAATTCCATATCAATAAGGAAATACATTCCTTCCTTTATAACACACTCAAATAATTACAAATAAGTTGGCATACAATTATAAAATAAAAGTTTCCACACGCTACACCAAAATTACATAAAACTATCGGCTTCCAAATACAATAAATCTTCACTCATGTGACCTCAAAGTATACACTTTCATCCACATCATGATAAATGTGTCTCCAACTTCCCTTTAACTACACAAAACTAGATTCCATCCTGATTAGGGGATATCATCCGATTTCCACAAACCGCTACTCAGGAACACTGCCTGAACACTGCTTCTACCAAAATGATCATAACTTCCATGAATCAATGAATTACTATCTATGCTCTTAATCATAGACATATGAAATATAAAATATTATAAACTCAACATCACATAGCTCCAACTACAATAACCCACGTGCGCTAATCCAAACTCTATCTGCTTCTCTGGAAGTCTTCGGTAAATCACTGTGTTGACATGAATGACATTCATAGTCATGAATGCAACAAAAACTGCTATAGAATGGCTACCAAAAACTTTAGCATTCATTCCTAACAATCTTAAATGCATTAAAAGATCTAAAGCCAAATGAAAATAAAAATAAGTTTAAGGGAAATGATAGGCCTCCTCCCAATACTTTCAACAGACAGCCTAGGTTACAAAATTTTCCCTACCATACACAATGGAAGGATGGGAAACCTACCGTTCTAGAGAGAAAGGACCTAAAGCCAAATGATAAAAACCCTGATCCTTTGCAAAAGCATCTAGTCAATATTACTAAGGAGGCTCCATGGTGCACAACATGCCACTCCCCTCACGATTCAAATTATTCTGTAATCTTTTAGAATATGTCTGAAAATGATGAACAAAGGGAGGAAGAAGATGAAGCATATGATGATAGAGGTAGTGGAATGAATTTTGCCAAATTTGTTGAAGAAGTTGACTCTAAGGAGGAAAATGAAAATTAGGATGTGATAATTCTCAGAGCAAAGGAGAAGCTTACCATCAACAGGTCTTTTCTGATGAAGATGACGAAGAAGTTGGATATAAATAGTAACACAAAAGGGGTTGAAGAACCTGTTATTTTAAGAAGACCTTTTGATGAAGAGATAGCCCAAATAATTTCTAATATGGTGAAACAAGATAGAAGCAATTATATTCTTAGAAATAGGACTATTGGTAATGCAGATGGTAAACTGACAGTTGTATTTATTAAAAAGGGTAAGGAAGACACAAAGTAGTTTGTTGTAAAGAATAAAGCTGCTAATGGTGCTAGGAAGTTTAAGTTAAAAGGAAATGAAAAAAAAAATGATCCAAGTAGTACGCTTAAAATAAAGGTCAAAACCCCAATGGAAAATACCCCAATTCCCCAACATGAAAGTAAATCAAAAGGGGAGAACACGTTAGGAGTAGCAACATAGTCTGAGAACAATGATGTCCCACAAGGCAAGTTAGATTTGTTTGTTCTAAATTATGCACCTATTGACATGAACCATTTATTGTCCCAGATCATAGTTAAAGTGCCTTTGATGGAAATGATGAGGATAAGTGAACACAAAGAGAAGGCCCTCACATGGATAAGTGGTGTTCAAGCCACAAATGTCCAAGAACTAGTAAGCACTAAGATGAAGGATCAGATTCCAATTGAAAGGAAAGACACAAAGGAGATTGTTTCAAAAATACCTCAGATCCACTTAGATACTAATGTTGTGAACACTTCTATGGGAGCTATTGACCCTTTCTTCTTGACATTAGTTATAAATGATAAGATGTTAAAAAATTGCATGATTGACTTAGGGGCATCAAATACTGTCATGCCTGTTGAAATCATGAGGTCAATGGGATTGAAAGTTGACACCCCCCATGGGATATGCCAAACCATGGACTCTAGAGAAGTACTAATAATTGGAAAAATCAAGGCCCTGCCTTATAGGCTTGCTACTTATCCAGGAAAATAACTAACCATGAGTGTTCTAGTTGTTGACATACCTCCTCAATATGGAATGCTACTATCAAGAAAATGGAGTACAGAAATGAGAGGTAGCATCCAATGTGATTTATCTTATGCTACATTCAACATCACTGGTGAGAGAATTAAAGTATTCAAGGAGGTTAGAACCCCTCATATGATTGAGGAAGAGACTAATGATAATAACATGAATTGTTTCTTGGATACTGATATAAACTCCTTTCAAGTATAGAGTAGAGAAAGTGAAAATGAATCTCCTCTGTTAGTTAAGGAAGAAAGTAGTGTTACAAGTTAGAATGACCTCTGGACCATGTATTTTGATGGTGCAAATTCTAAAGAGGGGTTTGGTGTAGGTGTGTTGTTGATTTCTCCTATTGAAAATACTTTCAAGTTTTCTTTTACCTTGCTATTTAATTGTACCAATAACACTATAGAATATGAGGCTTTATTGATAGGTTTGAGATTATCCTTAAAACATAAAATAAAAAATCTCAGGGTTATTGGAGATTCAGATTTAGTTGTGTCTCATGTGAGATCCAAATATGCATCAAGAAACAAGACTTTAAAACAATATAGGAATGTTGTTTGGGATGAGATAGAACACTTTGACGCTTTCTGTATTGATTGGATGGATAGATGCCATAATAGGATGGCTGACTTACTGGCTAACATTTCTTTAAGACCAGATGATATCAATTTTGTAGGGATATCTAAGATTGAGGTTCAAACTAGGCCATCCATTCCGGACAATTTTGAAAATTGGCAGGTTTTTGATGATAACTTAGACATTTTAAGATTCTTGCATTATGATGCAAATTTTGGTGGTAGGGAAATATATTTTTCTAAGTATGTTGAAACATTAGACAATGTGGATACTTTCCTTGGCAAAGAAGTATTGCAGCTTAAATCAAATAGGGTCCCAAAGGGTTTGGTAGTGCTAGAAAGAGCATTTGATAATCATGATAGTGCTTTTCAAACAAGGCCTCTAAGTAAGCTTGAAGGTGTGGAGGAAATAAAATTAGGGACAGGGGAAGCCCCAAAAAATGTATATATTAGGGTAGGTCTAACTCTTGAAATAAGAAAATCATTGATAAGTCTTCTTAGGAAATACATGCATGTCTTTGCTTGGTCTTATGATGATTTAAAAGCATATAGAGAAGATTTATTTCAACATGAAATCCCTTTGAAGGAGAATACCAAACCTTTTAGACAAAAGTTGAGACCTGTCAACCCTACATTGGAACCCAAGATGCAGGATGAGTTAAAAAAAGATGAGTGCCTATTAGACACTCAACATGGGTCTCTAACCTTGTCTCAGTGAGAAAGAAGAATGGAGACATCAGACTTTGTGTGGATTTTAGAAATCTAAACATAAATTCTTTAAAGGATATTTATGGTCTACCAAACATGGAAGCCATGTTGCAAAGAGTTATTGGTTCTGAATTGATGTCCATGATGGATGGTTTTTCAGGTTATAATCAACTTGTTGTCAAAGAAACATAATAGTTTAAAACTGCATTCACTACTCCATGGGGCACTTATGTATATGTTATAATGCCTTTTGGTTTAACCAATGTTGTGGCTACTTTTCAAAGAGCTATGGATGTAGCATTTGCAGACTTTATAAACAAGTTCCTTGTTTATTAGGATGATTTGATAGCTTACTCAAAGAGGAAGGATCAACATTGTGGCCACTTGGAAATTTTTTTTGTAAGAGCTTTAGAGTATGGGGTTTCCCTTAATCCAAGGAAGTGTAATTTTGGGGTGACTGAGGGAAAACTTTTGGGCCACATTGTATCTAAAGATGGAGTCAAGATTGATCCTAAAAGGGTAGCAGAAATTGATAAGGTACCACTACCAAAGAATGTTAAAGGTATCCAATCTTTCTTTGGGTAGATAAATTTTGTCAGAAGGTTTGTCACAAACTTTGTTGAAATCAGTGTCCCCATCTCCAAAATTCTTAAGAAGAATACAAAGATTGATTGGAGTGAGGGGGCCAAGAAAGCCTTTCATGACATCAAACAAGCCATTAAAAGTGCTCCTGTGTTAAGATCACTAGATTTTAGCAAGCCATTAAAAGCCTATCATACTATTGTTGTAGTCTTGTTACAAAACAACTCAGAGGGTTTTGAACAGCCCATATCCTTTTTCAGCAAATCCTTGTAGGTAGCTGAGTTGAAGTATGATATAAATGAGAAATAGGCCTATGCACTAGTCAAAGCTATAAAGGACTTTATATGCTATTTGGTTGGGGAAACTGTAGTTGCATATGTGCCTAATGTTGCTATGAAGGACATCTTAGTTCAACAAGAGGTCTCAGGGAGAAGGTGCAGATGGATTAATAGAATCCAAGAGTTCAATATTGACATCTAGATCACAAAGCTAGTGAGAGACTAGGGTTAGCAAAACTTATGGCTCAGAGCAATCTAGATGCTAACCACATCAATGTTCTTGAAGAAGAAAAAAGGCCTATCATCTGTGACTTGGATTGTTGTGAATGGTATAAGGATATCATTGGATATTTACAAAAATTATTACTTCCCTCTAACATGGATGACCACAAAAATAGAACTGTGAAATTACATGCTTTAAAGTAAGTGATTATTAAAGGTGAGCTATGGTGGAGAAGTAATGAAGGTGTCTTGCTGAAATGTGTTGACACTCACAAGGCTAAAGATTTATTGTAAGCAATGCATGAAGGTGTGTGTGGTGGCCATTACATGGCCAAAACTACTGCACATAAGATACCAAGGTCTGGATTTTGGTGGCCTAGTATCTTCAAATATGCACATTCCTTCGTCAAAAAATGTGATGCTTACCAGAGGTTTTCAGGAAAGCTGAAATTTAGAGGCAATTTGCCTTTAAGCCCTATAATAGTTGAGGCCACTTTTCAAAAATAGGGCATGGACTTCATAGGGGAAATCCCTAATAAAAGCAGTGGAGGACACTCATGGATCCTGGTTGCAACTGATTATTTCACAAAGTGGGTGGAAGCAATTCCCACTAAAAGAGCCACTAGTAAGGTGGTTACTGACTTCTTGATGCAAAATCTACTGATAAGGTTTGGATTCCTCGAGGTTATGATTGTAGACAATTCTATGTATTTTAGATCTAAAGAATTTATTAGTTTTTGTTTGCAATATGAGATCAAAATTTCATATGCTGCTCCCTATCATCCTCAAGGTAATGGCCAAGCTAAATCAAGCAACAAAAGCCTGATTAAAATTTTGAAGAGAGTCCTTGATACAAATAAGAAGGCATGGGATTCCAAGCTACATCTAGCTCTATGGGATGATAGAGTAAAACTCAAGAAGGCCATTGGTTGTACTCCTTTTGATTTGGTATATGGTATTCATGCCAGGTTACCACAAAATAACTTGTTGAAAATGTACAAGTTCATCCAGTTATATGATGATGATCAAGATGATGAGATGAATGTCAAATTAGAAGACTTGATACAGTTGGATGAATCAAGAAGGGAAGCTCATGATACAAATTTGAAATCTTAGCTGAAATGTAAAAAATTGTATGACAAGAAAACCACAATTAGAGATTTTAAAGCTAATGATTTGGTCTTGATGTGGAATTCTAAGCTTGAAAATAAAGGCAAGCATTGAAAGTTTGATCCTATTTGGTTGGGACCATATCTAATTAGCGAAGAATGGGGACCTGACTCATATATCCTAAAGGACCTGATTGGAAACAAAATGGAATTTCCAGTTCATGGACAATTCCTCAAGTTGTACTTTTCTTAAGGTACTCTCATTATCCATGAACAATAGTTAGTTTTCCCTTCTAGTTGTGTGTTTGTTTCAGGTTGTGTGATTAGGTTAGTTGTTTTGTTTCAGTAGATGGTCTGCTTATCCTAGAGATTCTGAATTCTTGTCATGCCTACAAGAGGCATACATTTCCAGATAGAGCCACTATTGGAACTTCAATTTTCAAAGCATAAAATCTAGCATTCCCTTAAAAAATTGAAGTATATATGTATGATCTTGAAGTTGAGAAAATCTTGCTGCAAAAAACCTAGAAAAAATCTTGCAAAATTACCAAGGTTTTTATTTAAATTTAGCGAGCCCTAATTGAAAAACCAAGCTTGAGAAAACCCTAAATACATTTGTCTTCATTAAAACCCTAGGTCATTCTTTTGGGTTCTATTTGGGCATTACTTTTTACAGATCACTTAAGTCCTAAAGGTGCATGTGCTTTAAAAATATCACCAAGCGGGGTCATGTTATCAATACTTTATATTAGCTATGCCCGACCCCTTTTTAATTTTTCCCAAGTCTAAGCCTGGTGATATTTCTAAATTTTCCTAAGTCCTAACCACTTTATTTCCTAATGTTTTAGTGCTTCATTTAATCTTGAATCTGACATCGTGATCAAAGGATTGTCACATAACCACAAGGAATCTTTTCAAGGTATGCGATCATGCAACAACTATTGATCTTAATTTATTCCTAAGTGCTTACAACAAGTGGGACCATTGCCAGTTGTATACACATGAGAATTTCTAATTGGCTATAATATTGGCTGACATGGAGACCGTCGAAAAGGTTACCACTTAGCAAGAAAATTTTATATGTCTGCTTGCCAGATTTTATGACGTGGCAGTTTTTCATTGGTTGCATACAGTGGGGTCATTTTCAGAAGGATCTGCCCAAATGATAGTTTGTAGAAGATCTAACGATTGTCATGTGTTTGCATGGAATATTTTCAAGCCATGTGATCATGCAACAACCATCGATTTCACTTTATTCCTAGGCATAAGAAAAGGGTGGGTCCACTACTAGGTGTACACACATGGCCATTGTTGATTGGTCAAAGGTCTTTTCTGATGTGGAAAATGTTAGTAGCACTAGCACTTGGTAGGAAAATTTTACATGTCCTCTTGCTGGATATTGCAACGTGGACATTCCTAATTGGTCAAAGCAAAGTGGGGCCAATTACTTAAGGTATCAACAACAAAGGGAAGATCTAATGGTTGTCACATGTTCACATGGAATCTTTTCAAGCCATGTGATCATGTGACAACTGTCGATTTGGTATCAAGGCTATGACGCCTTACTTTATGTCTAGTCATAAAGGAAAAGAAATGGTAACCATCCGATGAAGGATCTAGTGATGGAGATGAATCCAAGGTATCAAGTGGGTCTTGGTTGACATGATTAAGGGACTACTGTCGATACAGATTGATCGAACGATTGTCACATGTTTGCATAGATTTCTTTCAAGCCTTGTGATCATGCGACAACCATTAGATTATCTTTTAAAGAAGATCAATGGTCTAAGTTCAAACTTGAGCATAGTTGATGTAAAATTCAATTTTCCTGTTGAACGATGACAGTTCGATTTCTTAGAGAAGTAATGGATTGATCGTATGAAGTAAACTGTTGAAAGGACCAATTTTGATTGTAGATATATTGAAGATTTACACATTCTTAGCAACACAAGAAGATAAAATTTGTAGAGAATTGGGGGAGAAGTTTTGTAAAGACTAGTTTTCATTCCCTGAGAAAGTTTTGAAAAAAGGTTGGTAGATATCTCTGTGAAATATTTTCTTGTTAAGTAGCATTATAATTCTATCATGTTTCTTCTGCACATAATTTTAAGAAATTTCAAACCCTAAAATGGCTCCAAGGAAGGAATTATTTGGTGAAACCGATTATAGTAAGAGGAGTCTGCACGAGGATTTATTACAGTTATTACCCAGTTCAACAACTAATACAGTAAAGGCAAAGTAATTGATGCTGAAGGAACCTAGGGTAAAGATAGAAGATGGCTTGTATGACACAAGGAATTACATAAGGGATGCTAAGGTTGGCACACTCAATGCAAGTGGCATTTTTGATACCATTGGTTTAGCATTATTCAAAGTAGGTTTTAGCTAGAGAAATGCCCCTCCTATAACAACAATATGTGGTAGTTTGACCTAGGCAAGCTTGTGGTACCCAATATTTTCCTAGATGCAGACCTTATGATGCAAGTTGCAAGGAATTATGACCCAATTACTAGGGTTATTAGGGATATCAAAGGAAATATGTTAATAAACATCTCTATTGAAGAGATCATGAGGGTTTTTAAGCTAAGTGAGCCCTCCAATGACATAGAAAAAAATGATTTTGAAGAGTTGAACCAAGTATATAATGCACCAAGGGATTATCTTAGAAGTTGTCCTGTAAAGGAATTTTGTGACAAGATTGGGAAAATGATTATTGTAGGACCAAGTGCATAGGAGCCTTCCAAGACAAATTATTTTAATTTGAGGGCAAGAGGTGCATACTAGTCATTATGTCAAGTCTTTGGAGAAGATGTGGAAGAAATAATTCTAGTACATTTTATGTACATGATGGTCCAAATTTTACACCCATACTTGTCAGTCACTTTTGACTATGCCCCATACATTGCTAATTTAATTCATAATCAATTAGTAGGAATCCAGAAAAATAAAGTTGATAAGCCTTTCTGCTGGTATTCTTTTATGATGTATATGTTCTTATTTAGGGGTGTAGATTACTTTGAGAAGGAGATAGATTTATTAAAACACAAGGATGGTGAAGACATGCTAGTCCAATTGTGGAGCCTCACCATGACATGGGATAGGGAAGATCATAGACTCATTAATTTTGATAGATTCTTTGCATCCATACTAAGGAAATTGTTTGTCCTTGAGAGCCCAAGAATCCCAGCTGCCTTAACCGAACTTATCAGGCCTAAACAATTTGCCCAGGGCCTCAATATTGTGCATAATTGGGGGGATGCAATTTTTTACCATGTTTCTATTGTTATCAGATTGTATGGTTTCAGGGGGGCTCCATTCATTTTACCATACCAAGTGCCTCTCAATATTGGTATTGTAGAATTCATTAGACAACTAGGAGACATTGAAGAGAACACTCTCTCAGGGAAAGGTAGAGAAACTCTGTTCCTAAATGTTATAATTACACATCAATTTATAATCACAAAGGGAGGCTGGCTCCATATGAATCAATTCTTGGCACCATATCATATGGCCATTTTAGTGGTTAGGACAATAGATCCAAAGGGGTTTTATAATGAAATGTTTAAGATAAAGGTCAGGTGTTCATTTATAAATCATATTTTTAACTTCCCTGAGGATCTTATTAGAAATATCCCTAATATACAAGAACATGAAGTCAGAAAAGAGAAATGGTTGGTATACAAGAAGACCTTGGAGTTTGTCCAGCAGTTTGATCAAGGATATGATCCCTTAAAGAGCATAAATCCCATGGGTAAAAAGATAGATACCCTCATGGAACATTTTTAGGAGATTTATCAAACCCTCAATGAGAAGAAGCAAAAAGATATGAGGGATAACCTAGATAAGGCTAGATCACTATTGAGCAAGCCTTCATTTGTAAAGGTTTTACCCCTAGGTAGATACACGGTGGAGAAGAGAACTGGTTACAATGTGATAGTACTAGATTTTGACAAGCAAAAATAAATAAAGAAGGAGGAGGATATCCCTTCCACATCACAACAGGTAGAGAAACACAAGAAGGTTGTGGAGATTTTAGATTCACCTCAAAATCAACCTGCTGAAGATGTCCCTGATTCCCCACATCCCACTAAGAGGAAAAAGCTAGAAGAGAGGCCTCAACATGTTGATGAAGTTTACTCTCCTTCCCAATCACCTCTGAATGTCATGGATGATCAAGAGGTTATAGAGCAGGTCCAATAATTGGGATCTCTAGGTCATAATTTTATGACCTATGAGGAAATTAATGAGGGAGTGCCAGAGCCACCAAAAGAACCTAAACTAGGTCTGATAGTGGGAGAGATGGCAGACACTAAATTGGACCCTATAATCAAACAAGCCTATGATGAATTTTTAGCTGATGATGCCTTTGTGAAGGCTAGAGCATTCATGCAATTCTTATGGAAATTGAACATCAGTCAGTTTGAAGAAACTTGTGAAAAAGGCACGAGGAGAATCTAGATAAGGATCTCAAAATCATACAGGATGAGGTAAGGAAAGAAATGAAAGATAGGTTTGAGAAGGTTACCCTAGAACAGGGGAGAGACTTGGTAAGAAACTTAGGAGTGCTTATCCTTCCAAAATGGGATATAGTTGATGCAGTGGTCCTAGATGCTGTCAGGAAATAGACCACACCATTCATAAAACCAAGGAGGAGGTAGAACAGGCCATTAAGGGGGTCACTTTTCATTAATGTCGACCATCAGGCTTTGGTCATGTGGTCCCTAAAAAAGAATGGAGATAATAAAGGAAATCAAATTAAGAATGGAGAGCTAAGGCAGAGCATATATGAAAAGGATACTTTAATTGTAGACTTGAAGAAGAGGTTGGGTGAGCAAGGCCCAATTCAAGTATTAGGGAAATTGTAACTTTCTTCTTCCCCTGCTGGACCTTCTTCTTTAAGCCCTATCATTGAATACCCCCTCTCCCCTCTTCCCCCTTCTGTAAGTGATGAAGACATAGAGAAAAGGGAGAAACAAAGGTATGAGAAGAAAATAAAGGACACAATCCTACATTTTGTTGCTAATGTAAAACTAGGAGAGGTTTACAAAGTTTCTAAGCAACTATCTAACATTTTGATCTCTTTTAAGAAAGAGATAGCTAGTATAGATCCAATTTTGGAAAAGTGGGCTGCTAGAAAGAATAGGTTGAAATCTTTCTCTGATTTACTTATAGATCAATGTATCATTGATATCCAACTAACAAATACTTATAAATTTGTTAAGAAGATTTTTGAGTTTGAGGTAAATAGAGAAAGTCTAAAGAGAAAAGAAGAAATTTTGAGGGCTAGGTACTTTCAGGATAGTTTTTAGATGTTCCCTGGTCTTGTCAAAGCAGATGGAGTTATAAAAGACAGGGATCAGTGGCTAGAAAAAATTGATGGAGAAGTGTCAAATAGAATAGACATTGTTTTGAATACATAAGATAATACCCCCTTTGGACAACTAATTGAAATATTGTAGAATGTTAGAATACATTACACTAATGTGAGAAGTGAGGTTTACCAAGTGGTTGCTGATTGGGACAAGTTGCTACCAAAGAGGGATGAAATTATGGCCTTTCATTGGCCAAGTGAGGAAACCTATGCATCTTGGGAAACAACATATCCTATGGAATGTGCCAAAGAAGAAGAAACGTCCACTAAGGAGGCAAAAAGTGGTAGTCCCCCAACTCCTTAAAAGAAAGAAAGCAATATTGGGAACCTCAAACAATTGAAGAAAGCACAAATGCTACACCTGGCAGAAGTTGAACTGACATTGGGACTTGTTGCAATTTTTGGCGCTCATCTCTACAAGCATTTTGTAAAATTGTAACAAGAAGGTGTTATATTTTCCCTTTTTGTCTTATATGGTAGACACTTTTTGTCTTTTGTAAGAAGGATCCGAAGCTTGTATGGAATCCTTATTTGTATAAAAGGATTACTAGGATCATTTTGTAAGGACTAAAACTTGAACATTCTTACTGACAAGTTTTGATTCTAGGGTATAGTAGACTGTATTAGACAAGTTTTTTGTAAAGAGAAATATTGCTGGTTTAGTTAAATATCTAGAAAGTTGCATTTTAAAGAATTTTGTATACATGATATTGGTATAACATTTGAATAAAATTCAAAGTTTACATCTCTCTGTTGTGTATTTCTTCTTGAGTTATGAATTGATGATGTTCATTGCATGGATAAATTCTATGTGTATGTTAATATTCTTTAGGTCTGATCTAGGATCAGATTAAATAAGCTTTTGATATGACATAAATTCTTTAAGTCTTGCATAAGGATATGAATAAGTAATGTGAATTTAGGAGTCCTTTGATAAAATCCACCAGAGGGTGATTAGTATTTTTAGGGGATAAAGACAATCAAAGTTTAATATATTTTGTTCATGTATCACAATCTTGCAGTGAGGGTGTTTCCCAATGGATGAGGCACTGGTCAACAGTGGAGCTATTTTATGATAAATCAATGCTTAAGGGTTTTATTTGTATTCCTAACAATTTGATATAGATCTGTTGAAATTCTTTAAGTACAATAATTTGAAGAGTAGCATTCCACCTAATGATAATGGAGAATGAATGAATGAATGGTCATCATTTAGTATTTTCTTATCATTTATCTATTGTTATTAAATCCAGTTTGTTATTGTTTAAGTAAGGCTTGTTGTCACTAGATTAGGAGTACCCTTCTTGGTTTTGCAAAGCTAGAAGTGCAGAGGGCAGTCTTGTCCCTATAGTTGGTCCAATCATCATAGAATTCAATATTAAGATCTAACCCATCCTAAAACCCTATTGATGTATTGGTTTCTTCTAAAAGCATAAAGTCCAGTTTGAGGAACCAACACATTTTGTATATGGGTTTTCCAACAACACTTACATAAGGTACCTGCTTCATGTCTTCAACCTCTTCTAGAGATTTCAGACCAGGTCATTAACCGAGAGCTTTATTCCATGTAACATTGGAACTAATTGTTATTGCAATCAGTCATATTAAATTGCTCCAGAACATTGGTAAATATTTTTTCTGGTTGAGTGAAGGTTTTCTGCAAACCCTTTCCCTTCTGATTTCCATCCCCAAAATATATTTTGCTGGCCCTAAGTCTTTTATTTCAAATTTCAAGTAAAATTAAGATTTTAACTCTAAAATCATTCCCTTATTATTGCCTATAAATAACATATCATCTACATGTAGATAAATAATAAGTATCTAATCACCTTTAGCTTTATAGTACACATAATGATTAGATTTAGACCTTGTAAAACCCAAAGAAAAAACATATGTATCGTACTTTTGATGCTACATTTTGGGTGATTGTTTCAAACCATAAAGAGACTTCTTTGACTTACATACCAAATTCTCTTTACCTTTTTCCACAAAGTACTCCGGTTGGGACATATATATCTCTTTTTCAAGATCACCATGAAGAAGCATTTTCATCCCATCCATCTTGTCAATTTATAAGTCATGTGCTAATCCCTTCTTTCTGAGAATACCCCTTCACAACCAATCTTACCTTGTACTTGTTAATGCTGCCATCTAGATCATACTTCTTCTTAAATACCCACTTACATCCCATGATATTTCTACCTTTAGGAAAGGGTATGATATCCCAGGTTCCATTCTTTTCCAAGGACTTCATTTCTTCCAACTAGGAATTTGAATTTGGCATATTAATTGCTTCTTTTATAGCCCTAGGATCATCAACATCTATAAGAAAATCATAGGCACAATTAACATTCAATATAGAATAATTAAACTTCTCCAGTGAAAATTTGTACCTGTCAGGTTGCCGCCTTTCCTGAGTAGATCTCATCACTTCCTATGGTGAAGCTTCTGAGGTTCAACATGAGGTTGATAGTCACATTCTTCTAAACTTGTATGAGTACTTGAGTTCTCCCCATCCTCATTCTCAGACACATATGGATCCTCATTCTTAGGATCATTTAGAGTTTGAAATATCTCCCTTTTGGAATCTAAAGGGATTTCAACTGCTTCCTTTTTCTTTTCTATCTTCTTTAGTTGGTCTAGTGAGACAAGTTTCATCTCAAGAAAGATAATACTCCTGTTGAGCGTCATTTTTACACGAAGACAACGGCAAGGAATTTGTGTGAGTAACTTCCCCTCTTGGAATATTGATGGAATCAATCTCAAGGTTCCTTTCAGCTGGGTCTCAACCACTTGGATAGCTCAATGAAAGACAAATGTGAACTTGTTAACAAGGAGGCCTTTGCTGGTTCTTCTCTCAAGGGAAACTACAGAACAAACTTTAGGAAACAAAGATATCTATTTTTTGCCACAATTTTCAGATTTAAGAACAAAAGGAATGCTAATTTAATTAATCTACTGAAAGTAACTTGCAAAGAGGGTTGGGAAATGTAAGGTAACAAGAGATTTGAAAGAAATTGCTGAAAAGAAATCCAATGGACATATGCTAACATCACACCACCATGTGAATTAAATAACCAAGAAGATGAAGAAACCCATAAAACAAAGATCAGATCATGTCACAATCTTTAGCTGAATGGATGCAATCACCAACAAAATTAAACAAATGCAGACGTATGATAAGTCAAAACTCATCAAATCATGAAGCCACCCCAGATGTGCGCACACATGAGACAAGTTAATCTTCAAGCACCAAAGGATAATATTCTCATGAAATTCATCACATAACAACAATATAATACCAGCAAACACCAAACTAAAAGATCACAGACTTAAAATCATTAAACAACCAATTGGTTCTTTGAAATAAAGAATGAGAAAATCACACATTCACAAATCTCACATAGATAGCAGATAAATCACACCATGAATGAAGCACCAATTGGATTTTTTGTATTAATCATCAAGTCGACCCTCATTACATCATTTTATTACAATTTATAGAGCTCTACTCTTATTTTCGCAGCTAGGGTTTCGCTGCAACTAAAACTTGAAAGTAAATCTAAACTAAAGCTTGCATTAAAGAAACTACTTCTAAAGCTTAGCTAAGCTAGCCTAGCACATAATTAATCCTTTTGCATTACAAAGATTTGAATAAATCAGGCATTAAACAACTAAAAAATGGAGTTGGAACTTGCGCATGCACTGGATAAGCTTGATGTTTCTACCCTTGATCTTTGGCTTCGCCTTCTCCACATAGACCTAACTAAAAGAGACCCCAAAATCATGCACAAATGACCCAAAGAAGGAAGCCCAAATGACTGAAAAATGATCTCAGAGATAACTGAAGTTAACTTTCGGATGTGCCAAAAAATGCCCAAATCCTAATAGTTGGTCTGAAAAAGTCATGACCCCAAATTGACTAAGTGCTAAGTCCTTTTTCTCCAAAATTTTGGACTTCTCGGACTTGTAGGTGGTTGAAAACTCCATATGGCCAAAATGCCAAAAATCAGGCACTCAAAATTAGCTAAGTGTCAAAACTAAATTTCTTGTACACAAAATTTGGTAGATTTTGAACTGGAGGCTAACTAGCTAGGAGGCACTTTTGGATGTGCCTTCTTGAACCTATCCACTATCTCTAGAACCTCATCAAAGTTTGACATCTTGATCCCTTGAAGGATCTCTTTTTGCCTATCTTTGAAGTCAGTCAATTCTTTTTCAAAAGCCTTTATTTCTTCCTCTTGAGATAGCATTTTCTAAATTTCCTCCTTTTGGTAGAACATCTGTTGGAGGTCTTCCTTAGACTTTACCCCTCAGAATATGCCTAGATACTGATCAATGATGTCATTTACTGAATGCATAGTCTTATCATCATCTTCATCAAACAAATCTAGATCCAAGTCTTCAAAGAACTCCTGCAACTCTTTTCCAAAAAGCGTGCTATCATCCCTTCTCTTATTCAACCTCTTGAGAATCTTCTCAAATATGGCCAATGTTGCTGCTATCTCTTGGATCCATTCTTCAAAATTATCCAATTCTGCCCCTTCATAAATCTTCATCAAAACCTAGAAGCATTGCTTTCTTATCATTGCTAGCTCATCCAATACCTTTTTCCAATTGAGGATGGTCTCTTCTACACCATTTTCTTCACTCATGATCTCCACTAAAGAAGTTATTCCTGCCAAAATGTTCTAGAAGGGCCTTAGGATCCTCCTGAGAGATAAACTAGGGAACTACTCAAAATCTAGCTTCCACTCAGCACAAGCCTATACAAAACAATGTGGAACATCTGTATCTATATCCCCCTTCTTCTCCAAAATTGCATGTAATGAGGCTTTGGGGTTATTAGGGTCAATTAGACCGGCTATCTTCAGAATGAATTTCTTCATAGCTTCATTTTTCTATTCCAGAGATTTTATCCTTCCTTCATCTTTTTTCATGAAGCCTAGAGCGTGGTTCAAGCCCAAAGTAGCCAAGGTTTTGCTACCTTCCCTAGTTGGTTCCCCCAAGTCTACCTCCTCCAACACATAATCATCTAGAGTGATCTCATTTACACCAACATCCATTGTAGGAACAACCACTTGTGCTTTCCACCTCCCCATTTGGTCTTGTGTTACATAAGACATTCTCCTTGCTTGGGGAACTGGTGCCATTTGGTGGAAAGCATGCCCTAGCATGGTCATGTCAACCTCATCATCAGTGTATACTCTAACCCTCATTAGCACTTCTTTGGTAAACCATGTGGGCTTTGAGAATGCATTCAATGGCTCATAGAGAGAAGCCAATGCAGAAGAGGTTGCTAAGTGTTCTATCCTTATTTCCACTTGAGTTTCTTCTTCTTCTCCCATTTCCTGCTCATTCCCAGCATCCTGTTCATATTCTCCCTCATCAGCAATTTGCTGCTCATCAGCCGTTTGTTCCTCAATATCTATTTGTGGCTTATCTTCTTCAATATGTGGTTCCTCTTCCACCTGTGACTTTCCCTTGTCATCTAGCTCCTTCGATCCTATATGAATTTCTTCCATTTTCTCTCCACCAGTAACTTCTGCTTCTTTCTCTAGCTCCAATGAGCTCTAGGGAATTGATTCAATGTGAACTTGGGGAGGAATATTGAGTACAGAAGGCATAGGAGACACAAGGGGAGTGGTTGAATGGGCTAGTGGAGGTGGAGTCAAGAGGGGAACATGGGATGAAGAAGGTTGCTGAGGCAATAGAGTATTCTATATGGGAGTGGAAAGTGGAGTAGTGGGAGGCTCTTGAAGTGGAATGGTAGGAGGAGTGGAAGGACAAGGTGGAGGCAGAGGTGGAACAGATGAAACCAATGGTACCTATGTACTTACTCCTTCCTCTAAGGTGACCACAATAGAAGAGTCCTTTTTTGGCTCTGTAGTTTCTCCTTGGTCCTCAGTCATCTCAACATCATTTTTTCCTTGAGGTCCCTATTGTAGATCCTCTCGCATGCCACTAAAAAGACTAGTGAATTGCATAGGGGATTTTTGCTCAGACTCCTTAAAACCATGCAACCCCACAAAATTTGTGATTTTGAATTCATCATCACTGAGGGCATCTAGATTTATTGGCTCTACCTATGTAGCCCCTTTAGTGTCCTTAGGATCATCATCCATTATCCTTCTTTTCTTCAATAATCCCACAGACCGGGTCCTCCTACTAAGGGGAACTTCATCCAAATCATCTTCATCATCCTCCACTAGTTTATCCATATGTGTGGGCATTGAGCCTCTCTTCCTCTTGTACACATGACCCTTGATCAATCTAGATGGCTTGGGCCCTATGATCATGAATTTTGTTCTCTTCACCGAGCTTGGAGAGTCTTGATCGCTAGGTGAAGGTGCCTCCGGCGGTGCAATACTTCTGGTCATCCTAGTTTCAACTTTCTTGGAATGTGTGGTAGGACCATATGCGATGGGGCACTCATGCTAATACATATTTTTTGTCTTCAAAGGAGTAGCCTCTTTGATCTATGGTTTCAGTATCTTTTCTCCCTTCTTCTTTTCATGAGAGGATTTCTCTGGGAGTTTCTTCATGGGGAGCGGTTGCATTGGAAAAGGATGAGCAATCCAAGACTTCATCAGCTTAATCACATGTCGGGCTTTGAAATCCATGTTTTCATTCTCATCTTGATCCACCTCTACATTCAAGATGGCTCTTGTGAACAACTTGTCTATATTGTATATGGAATCCAAAACTTTATCTGAATCAGCATCTACCGCCTTTTGCAGAATCTTCAACAATAGTGCACCCTGTGCCAACTCTAGACTCATTCAACAATAGTCATGGACTCTTACCTCATCATCATCTACACAATTGGCCCAATGGTCTTCAATATGCAACTCATGAACATAGTGTCTCCCCATTATGTGGCTATAGGTACCAATGGGGTCAAAGTGAGGCCTCACCATATTGTAGGTTGCCAATGGGAATTCATCCCATTCTCCAATCAATGACTTGTAGACTTTCATGTTTGGTACATAGTGGGGGGAAATGGAAATAGGAAAGTCCCAGCAATGTTTCTTCTTGTGCTTGATATGCTCAAGGGCATCAGACAACTACCTTGCTATCTCTAGTCAAACTATCCTGTCATAATGGTACCTTGGGAGCTTCTTGGGCGCTAAGGTGCTTCTTGCCACCTGAATGTATGTGAATGTCCAGAATTGTATATAAAATGCCCCAATGGCCTTTACTTTAGCCACTACTTCTATTGATAACCTTTTACCATAGTCACCCTCAATGGAGCATATGATTACAAAAATGAAGGCACCATTAACTATTCTGAACTCCAGGCTATTGTGTGTGAACAAGTCTTTCCTCACCAATTGAGGGTACAAAGTGAATGGCCATGTGTTTTTTTCTCTGATGTTTCCAACTTTGGTCAATCTTGGATATAATATCCTAGCGGCAAGTAAGTTCATGACATAGGATGTCATGTAGAAGTGGGGGTCTCTCTTTACCCAAATCAATTGTTCATTTAGCTGGTCACTTAGAATGGAGGCCCAATCGAACCTCACTTGTCTTTCTTTTATCTTCTGGATTAGGAAGATCATCAAAGGCTCCAGTTGATGGGAGTTAGGTAGCCCATACACCCTACTTATCATTGTTATACCTTCCTTGATATCTTCTTTCATATAGCCTCTCCTCATATAAATTCTATCCAGTCTGTTCTTGGGAAATGGTTGCATCAGGTACTCGTTATTGACAATTTTATGAGCCCTCTATACATCTTTGTTGTAAAACTCTATTCCCTTGTTGATATTGAAATTAAATAACTTATCTACCCCTTTGGGTAGATGGAAAACATCTTCAATGTTGTTGAGCCTCAAGTCCAAGACCACTTCTCCAATGCTATTCTTGACCATGCACTCATCTAGCACATAGTTACTGGCTAGTGTGTTGATCAGGTCCGCCGACTGGATGGAGACTGGGTGCACTACCACATTCACTAGAGAATAGTGGACTAATGATGTGTAGTCCTCTAAATAGCACACTGGATGAGCACACTTATTCAGGTACTCATCCCAACTCACATTCCTGATATCTATATTAGTTATCCCTGTGTGGAAGTCAGTCACCTTGGACGGTGGATGGTATCCTTTAAATTGATATTTCATTGCTGGTGATGCTACTACCTTCTTAGCCATACCTACAGATAGGATGAAACATGGATGAGTAACATGATGAGAGGAAAAGACCCAAAAAAAAAGTATATTACTAATTTTCAAGCTCAAATGGGCCAGAAAAGGAATTTTTGGCCTTTCGGTCCATCAGGGGTGTCACATCTCTAAAAGGCTGAAAAGGCCTAAACTACCAAAATAGGCCTTAGTGCCATGTTCAAAGAGCTTTTGGTGAATTAGAGGTGAGGAAACCCCAGAAGTTGAAAAGGTTGACACATCCGAAAAGGCCGAAAGGCCGAGGAGGGGTTCCTATCTTGAAAAAATTGGTGATTTGGGGAGTGAAAGATCTTCGGTGTGCAAAAAGGCCAAAAGTGCCAGAAGTGCCAAAAGCAAGGAGCATTAAGCAAGGTCCTTTTCAATGTTTCAGAGGTGTAGAATATTTCAGTGTGTGACAACATCGAAATGCTGAAAAGGTGCTAGCACTTGGAGATTTTTCAATTTGCAAGCACTCCAAAAGTTTTAGACCTCGAAGGTCCAAAAGTAGGGTTTATAGTCAGACTCTAAAAGTGAGTCCAATAGTGAGTTTGACTGCAAACTCACCAAGGGATGCAAGGTGAATACCTTGACAATCCCTATGGCTGAAAAGGCCGACTCAAAGAAAAAACACAAACCCTAGACACTAAAGGACAAGGCCAACGAGCTGACAAACCTAAAGACCTAATCGAAAGACCAAAAGTGAAGAAACTATGAAAGAAAATGAAGGAAAAAGGAAAAGAAAGGACAAAAAACCTAGAATGAACACTGAAGACTCAAGGACGACCAAAAAAGAGACAACACAAGCAAGAACTAAAAGCGTGTGACAAAGGCTCTGGTACAATGAGAGAGGGTGTTAAAGTGATGGTTTTAAAAAAATGTCCATTTCTTTTATCAGCTTCCTGAGTAGCTGACGTAAGCACCCTGAGGAGCCGGCCTTTCGGCCATTTCAGGGGTGCAGACCTCTGAAAGGCTGACAAACCCAAAAGGCTGACTCCTATGAGAGTCAGACTTTCAGGGTTGCAGACCTTTGAAAGGTCCAAAAGATGTTGAGAGCTGGAAGCCCCAAAGATGAGGTGCTACTTTCTCTATTGGGCCTTTCACACTTTCAGACATTCAAAAGTGCGAAAGGGCGACAAGGCTGAAAAGTCCTAAAATTGAAAAAACTAAGGACAAAAAACCCTAAAGACAACAAGAAGTGAGACAAGTTGAAAGTAGAAGGGGGGCCCCTGAGGCCATAAGGGCCATTAGGGGAGCATGGTTGTGGGACCACAACAAATAGCCCAAATAAACAAAGAAAGGAAAAAAAACTGAAGCTTCCTAGAGCCAGTCCACCTAGAGATAATCTTGATTCACAATGAGCCAAGTATGAAGATCTTTGGATCGAGTATGTTTCTTATCATAACCAAGGTTGAGAAAACCATAACTTCCACATCTAGTGTGTGAGAGTGTGTGTTCAAATTTCCCTGAAAACCTTTCTTTGTGAGCTCTCGATGATGATCATCCCATCCTTGCTAGATCACTGCCCACCAATCTAAAGTCAGCCATAAGTCAATTTAGCCTTACTCTATTGCCAAGTAGGCATTAATAGCCCCGATAGAGATTGCTAAAGTCATCCTTTCCCGACTATAGATGAGCTTTGATAGAAGTATTTAGACTTCATAGGAGGGCTCTTAGACTTGATTTGCTTCAATTTTTTAAGCCGATCCTTTTGAAAGCATTCATTCAATAGAAAATTTTATTCAATGTGGACTACTTCGATGTTCCTTGTAGCTTTATAAAAGTGTCAGCCATTGCTCTTTCATTTTTTGGAAAACTTGGGCAATGCTTAGACTGTGTTGTCCAAGTCTTGGGCATTCCTTTGTTTATCTTGTCTTTATGTGTTCCTCCTTTTTTATTTTCTTGCTCCTTTTCTTTTAGCCTGCATTTTAGTTAGGAAAGGGTTCTGACTTTCAAGCTTCCTTCGTGACCATGGGCATCTCCCGGCGTAGACTGGAATCCTATTTTGAGAAGCTCATGGCTCGAGTTTTCCTCTTAAATGTGCTTAAGTGTTGAGGATGGTTGATTCTGGTATGCTTTCCCGAAGAGTTTGAGAAGAAATAACCTTACCTCTGATCACTATTCCCAGCTCACTGCAAGATGGAACTACTTTCAAGGTTTAGACCATGAGAAGCTTTACTCATTGCCTGGGCTACCTAAATGGACCACTAAAACTAAAAGCACTGACCTCCTACAAAAAAGACCTAAAGAAAAGACACAGATGACAAGACTGACTGAGAACTAAAAAGACAATGTAGTACAAGCATATATAGTAAAGTACAAGGGGCCAATCAAGACCCAAAATAATGCTTCAGAAATTGGCCATTGACTAGTAATGGGACCAATTCTCCATCAAGAGAACTAATCCAAAAGGTATTCTCTCCCAAGATCTCAACAATCTGGAATAGGCCTATCCACAAACATTGGAACTTGGTGTGGCTGCCTAGTTTTTCTTTTGCTTTGTCCCACATTAGGACTAGATCAAAAATTTGGAAGGCTTTTATGGTGGTTCTTTTGTCAAACCATCACTTAACAACAACCTGGTGTTTGGCTACGTATTCCAAGGTGATAGTTCATTTTTATTCAAGGTTCAACAAATTCATGAAGTGAATTTGCACCCAATCCTCACCCTCGACATATTGATCCATGAATCTCAAGATTGGTATTTTTAGGTTCATCGGAAAGATGGGTTGCAAGCCGTAAACTAATTGGTAGGGAGAGGTTCCTAGAGCATTCTGGACTCTCACACGATCTATCCACAGAGCATATTTCAACTAGGTGTGCCAGTCTCTAGGATTTCCATCCAAAAGGCACTTGATTACCATTTTTAGGTTCTTGTTGGTTGACTGAGTGACTCCATTCCCTTGTGGGTAGTAATTGGATGAGAATTTTAGAATTACCAGGTTCTCAAAGGCCCATTGAATGAGGCTTACAGATGAAAAGTAGGGGGCATTGTCACATACCAAGAAAAAAGGCATGCCATACCTCATGATGATGAACTCCTCTAGGAATTTGGTGATCACCTCAATGTTACAATTTTTCATAACCTATGCCTTTGTCTAGTGCATACAATAATCAGTTGTAGTCAAGATGTATTGGTGGCCTACCAAGGATGGAGGATTGATCATTCCTACAAAATCTAGCCCCTATTGGGTGAACAAACACACTTCGTATACCAGTTTTAAGGGCATCCCCGGATGCCTTTCTCAAATGTCACTGGTTTGGAAAACATGGAAAGAGTGCACATGCTTGTGAGTATCTTTGAACAAAGTTGGCTAGTAAAAGCCAAATCTCAGTATCTAATGAGTTGTAGCTTCTGCCGATCCATGTCCAGTACCATACTTATCGTAAAATTCTTTGAGAACTAGTTTAGATTCTGTTCAATCTAAACATCGTAGATACAATCTATCATAATTGAATTTGTAGATTCTGCTCTTATTCTTAAGTACTCTTTGCTAGGAACCATTCAATCCATCTGGGCAACAATTTTGCAACAAGTAGTAGACTATGTCTTGGTACCATATGTCAGTGACTATTCCTTCATTGGTGTACACCTGGCACACCAAAACTTGTTCTATTTCAGCCATCATCTTGGTGAGGCCTTAACCTCTCACCAATTTCATCAGTTGGATCTCAATTTTGAATTCTTGCAATATTGCCATCCATTTGCCTCTTCATTCTCCAAATTCATTTTGCATTAGTAAGGATTTGACTACTAGATCTAGGACAATAGCAATGACCTTACTCCGAAGTATGTAGTGTCTGAATTTCTTGATAGCCTTGACCAAGGCAAAAGATTGTTTATCCAAATTAGGATATTTGAGTTTTGCATTCTTCAGTGGGTAGCTCATGAAAGCAATCAGCCTTTCATCTTCACCCTCTTTCTTCTATGTGAGGATCCCTACACATGAATTTTCTAAGGCAAATGAGTTGACCTTAAATGGTAAGAGATAGTCAGGGCTGACCAAGACAGGAGTAGTGGCAATTGATGTCTTGATTTCTTCAAAGGCCTCTTTAGCTAGGGCATTCCATTCAATTTTAGCATCCTTCTTCAACATATCATTTAAAGGATGTACTATTTCTGCAAACCCACTGATGAACTTCCTAACAAAGTTGATTTTCTTGAAAAAGGACTTCAATTCCTTCTTGCTATTGGGTGGAACCAATTTGAGGATAGCTTCAACCCTTTTAGGGTCAATTGAGATGCATGTCTCAGGTATAATGTTCTTGAGAAGTTTTCCTTGAGTCACCCCAAAGACACACTTCTTAGGATTCAAAGAAATCCCATAATGTTGACACCTCTTCAAAACTTTTTGCAAATCCTCGATGTGGTCCGCCCGGTTCCTGGAGAAAATTGTGAGGTCATCCATATATATAACAATTAATTTGTTGACCAAACCCTTGAATGCCTCTTCCATAGCCTATTGGAAAGTGGCTCCTGCATTGATTAGACCAAATGACATGTGGCGATAGGAAAATGTCCCCCATTTTGTAGTGAAGGTCATCTTCACGTGGTCTTCTTCCTTCACCATGACTTGGTTGTACCCTAAGTAGCCATCCAGGAAGGACATCATTTGGGAACCATTGACCACTTGTAATACTTCATTTAAGGAAGGCAAAGGGTAGTTGTCCTTTTGAGAGGATTTGTTCAAATTTCTAAAGTCCATGTAGAGCTGAACTTCTCCACTTTTCTTCCTTACAAGGACAAGATTGGAAATCCAAGTTGAAATCCTAATGGGAAAAACTATCTTGGCATCAA
Organism: Chamaecyparis obtusa; assembly: GCA_027943335.1. Classification (NCBI taxonomy): domain Eukaryota; kingdom Viridiplantae; phylum Streptophyta; class Pinopsida; order Cupressales; family Cupressaceae; genus Chamaecyparis; species Chamaecyparis obtusa. The sequence goes on along the minus strand of BSBK01003091.1, from coordinate 4,400,136 downwards.
GCAACTTCTGCACTTCCTTTTGAATTACTGGCTTGATCATGGGGTTCATTGGTCTTTGCCTTTGGCAGAAAGGTTTAGCATCTGGGTTTAGCGGGATGTTATGGATGATAACACTGGGGTCATAGGTTTTCAAATCCTCGTAGCACCATGCTATGATGTCTTTGTATTTAGTGAGTAACTAGACCATCTATTTCTTTTCCTCTGGTGTGCCTACCTTGCCAATGTGGACTTCCCTAGGTTCGAGCTCCATTCCCAAGTTGTAGAGTTCACAATCATCTCCACCCACCATTGGTGTTTTACCTCTTTCTCAAGCGTGTTCATCTTTATCAAAAATCCTTTCTAGGGCTACCATGCCTTTAGGAATGGAATTCATTTTCAAGTTCAAGATCCCTAAGTCATTCGACTCTTCTATTTCATCCTCTTCTTCATCGATGCTCTGCTTGTTAAAGATTCCAACATTTGTTGATCATCTTGAAATACCTAGAATTTTTTTATGTTGTCAGGGACAGTCAGTACAACCATGAGTTCCATAGAGAATTTCTTCAATTTGGATTTCTCTAGCGGTTGTAGGGAGCTTGCAGACACTGCTAAAGCATCGATGACAATATTATTTCTCCTTGGGACACTCCAAATGTTAAAGGCTTCAAAGTATTTGATTAGGACCTAGATGCAGTTGTGGTATGAGACCAATCATTTTTCGGTGTAGGAATACTAGCTCTTGATCTATTGGACTATCAATTGTGAATCACCTTCTACTACAATTGCTTTCACTTTCTTCTCGTGTGCCAGGAGGAGACCCCAAACTAGAGCCTCATACTCGAAAACATTGTTAGTGCAGTAGAATTGCAATCGGTAAGCAGCATAGTATGAACCCCCATGAGGGTTGACTAATTTGATCCCATCTCCTACTCCTAGCTTGCACTTGGAGCCATCGAACCAAAGTTTCCATACTGAATGATTTTTGTTGGAAGATGTCTTGACTTGGGGTTCTGGGATTACTTTAGGTAGAGGATTCTTGGTTTGGGGTTCTACAGGGGCGGTAAGTGATGACAAGCCTTCTTTACTTGGAGTTTCCATCTCTCCTTCATCTAAGATTTCTCTTTTTGAAAGTGGGACCCACTTCATCTTTTGTTTTTTTTAACATAGCACCAAACCTCGTGGCACGGAGGTAGTCAGTTGTCATCAGAAGAGCTCCACTCCTCTTGTATAAAGCATTCAGTTGTGGGACCCTGCGGTTCTTTGCTGAGGGGAGAATCCTTCTCACTTGAACATGTCACCATATTTTGTGGAGTATTGGATACGTCTAGTATCTAGTTCATAATTTGGTCCACTACCTCTTGGCAATCTTGGCATGTAAACTCTGAGTGGTTCATCCGATGAAGATGACAATACCCAGGAAGCATTAGTATGTTGGGATTAGCATCTTGACCCAAATGTCTCATATTATTTTTCATACCATTTATGAATTCCATGAGAATCTCTTCAGGGATCTGGACATCTATCAAACCTCAAATAGGGCTACTGTCCGAGCCTTCTTCTTCCTTGAGCTGGAATGCAAACGCTTTGTCAAAATGGTACACTCCTAGGTTAGCTTGTGAGAATAAAACTTCATTTAGGGCATTGAACTTAGTTATCATTTGCTTGAGCTTGGGTTTCACATTGATCTTAATCTGGTTATTGAGCCCTTTCCATGGCAACCAAAGTTGGGTAAAGTTCATAGAGAACCACCCTCTCAGAGACCGGGTCCATTCTTGGCTGAGCAACATGCCATAAGTCTCTCAAATGTCAACTACATGAACATCGATGCAGTCTTGGATCCTAGGGTTGGCTATGAGCTAAATACATGTGTCCTTCAAGACCCCAATGACTTTGAGTTCCATTTTATCAAGATGGATCACCACATGATTAGTTGGCTAAGGATTCATTCCTAGCCTCTGGCATATAGACAATGACATCACATTACATGAAGAACCTGAGTCGATTAAGCAATTATGTAGGTTCTTTCCAAATATTTTGAGGCTTAATAGGAATGGGGGTACTTCTACCCTATCTTTGAACATAGTTAGCATCGCCTCTATGGCATTTACATTAGACACATTCTTGGTGTTATTGCTAGATGAGGCCAATTTGGAATGATCCAAAGACTTCAAGAGAGCTTCTGTTTGAGTGGGACAACTCTACTACATATCATACATCGATATATTCATTCTAACTTTCTTCAATTCCTCTACCATGTTGTATTTCTCATTGGCCCAGATTGGATTTCTCAATACGGTAGGTTGTTGTCATTTTATCTAAACAAAAGTGGCATTGGGCCCCTTCAGAGGTGTAGGATTGCTATTGGCCTTTGGATCAGGTGGAGAAGGCTACATCCTTGGAGGAATGGTGTCTTTCAAAGCCTCTCTTATGCTTCACAAGTTGTAGGTATTTCTATTGTTGTTCTAGAAGGCATGGACTTCGGAATACTCTGATTGGTTTTCTTGGCTAAATGGGAAGATGAACTCTTCCTCTGAAGCATTATCGACAGAAGTTCTATCTAAACTTGGATCATATGACTCAAAAGCCATGGCACTGAAATGGGCTTGGGAACTCTCAGGATCCTAAGTTTGTTGATTGTCAGACTCCCCCCTATATTCATAATCTGGTTGATGCACGCTGAGACCTTGGGTGTAACTGGCTTCTGAAAAATTGAAGAAATTGGCATTATCTGTGGGAATACTACCATTGTTTAGATGTGTATTCCAAGTCATATTTTTCCTTTTTTGCCCAAACTATTTTTCTTGAGAGCCATTCCCATAACCTCCTCCTTTGTTATTATTTTTGTTGCTGTAATTGCCATAATTACGATTTTGATTTTGAGACTAGGTGTTTGGGACAACAGTTGGCTGTGGATAGTTTCCTTGATTTGGAGTTAGGTTGAGTTTCATCTGGGTGATCTCCCCAGTCAACTAGGAAAACATCTTCTTCATGACATCTAACTCATTTACTAGAGCTTGATCTGGTTTATTTGGAATAGTGACCTTTTGTTCGCACAAGGCAGCTTTGTGTGTTTCATATCCCAAGTATGTGATGGCCAACGGTGGGGCAGCAACATGCAAAGTTGGTACCGGATTGATCCTTGGGGTTTGTTGCATTGGAAGTTGATTGTTTGTTGCAAATGGACTAGTCACAATAGCGTTCCCCACTATTGGTGGGATTCCATAACTCCCACCTGCTTGCGGGTTCATTTGTTGAGTGAACAAGATAGCTTCATTGCACACTTTCTCCAAAGTGTCAATATCTCCTAGAGGCAACCTTTTCAAGAATATAGATGTTAATGGGTCCAAGGTGTGCAAGTACACTTGTATGGCAGCACCAACTAGTACCATGTATGGAGCTTCAAGCTTCTGGTACATATTGTGAAAATAGTGATTGAACATAGCGATAGAATCGTTGAGGTCTTTTCTCGCTGAGATGAACTAGTGATGAAGAGTTGTCGGATCCACATATAGCTTGAATTGATTTAGGAACTTTGTTTCAAATTCCTACTAGGTAGCAATGGATCCTCATGTAAAATTCAGATACCAATTATATACAAACTCCCCCAGCATGTAGGGGAAGAGGCGGCACATGATGTCTTGATGAGCAATCTCTTTCCGATTGCACAATTCCTTGAATGCGCGAACACATTCTTCCACCATCCTGGATTCTTGATAGATGAACCATGGGAAGAATTTCTCAGGATTCTTGGGCAGCTAATGGAGCTATCCCTGCAAGTTCAGTGGTGAACTTTGAGCATTTGCAAAAAATGCCATTGGGGCCAGTGGTGGAGGAGCAGTAGGTTGGGCAGAAATGATTGGAATTGGAGGAAGATTCAGATGATCCAGAGTATCCTCTCCATGCTTTGTGTTGCTATTGTAAGGTCTGTGAAACTCTGTAAGTTCAACAAACTCCCCTTTGTTGGGTGAAGATCTAAGGAATCATTGAAATCTCTTAGGATAAAATGATCTAATATTCTAGGGTGTCCCTTTTGAGGGCCCTCCTTCTAGCACCACTTCTATTGAGCATCATTTTAACATGAAGACAACAAGTAGGAATTTGCATGAGCAACTTCCCCTCTTGGAAGATTGATGGAATCAATCTGAAGGTTGCTTCTGGCTGGGTCTCAATAGCTTGGATAGCTCAACGGAAGAAAAATGTGAATTTTTTAACAAGGAGGCCTTTGCTGGTTCTTCTCTCAAGGGAAATTGAAAAATAAACTTTAGGAAACCAATATATCTCTTTTTTTCCATGATTTTCAGATTTAAGAACAAAAGCAATGCTAATTTAATTAATCTACTAAAAGTAACTTGCAAAGAGGGTTGGGAAATGTAAGGTAACAAGAGATTTGAAATAAATTTTGAAAAGAAATCTAATAGACATATGCTAACATCACACCAGCATGCAAATTAAATAACCAAGAAGATGAAGAAACCCACAAAATAGAGATCAGATCATGTCACAATCTTCAGCTGAATGGATGCAATCACTAATGGAATCGAACAAATGTAGACATATGATAAGTCAAAAATCATCAAATCATGAAGCCACCCCAGATGTGTGCACACATGAGACAAGTTAATCTTCAAGAACCAAAGGATAATCTTCTCAATAAATTCATCAAAACATAGCAATGTAATACTAGCAAACACCAAACTAAAAGATCGCAGACTTAAAATCATTAAACAACCAATTGGATCTTTGAAATAAAGAATGAGCAAATCACACATTCACAAATATCACATAGATAGAAGATAAATCACACCATGAATGAAGCACCAATTGTATTTGTTATATCAATCATCAAGTCGACCCTCATTACATCATTTTATTACAATTTATAGAGCTCTACTCTTATTTTCGCAGCTAGGGTTTCACTGCAACTAAAACTTGAAAGTAAATCTAAACTAAAGCTTGAATTAAAGAAACTACTTCTAAAGCTTAGCTAAGCTATCCTAGCATGGAATTAATCCTTGTGCATTACAAAGATTCAAATAAATCAGGCATTAAACAACTCAAAAATAGAGCTGGAACTTGCACATGCACTGGATAATCTTCATGTTTCTGCCCTTGATCTTTGGCTCCGGCTTCTCCACATAGATCTAACTAAAAGAGACCACAAAATCATGCACAAATGACCCAAAGAAGGAAGCCCAGATGACTAAAAAATGATCTCAGAGATAACTGAAGTTAACTTTCAGATGTGCCAAAAAATGCCCAAATCCCGACAATTGGTCTAAAAACTCATGACCCAAAATTGACTAAGTGCTAAGTCCTTTATATCCAAAATTTTGGACTTGTCGGACCTATCAGACTTGTAGGTGGCCAAAAACTCCATATGGCTGAAATGCTGAAAATTGGGCACTGCAAAATTGGCTAAGTGCCAAAACTGAATTTCTTGTACACAAAATTTGGTAGATTTTGAACTAGAGGCTAACTAGCTAGGAGGCACTTTTGGATGTGCCTTCTTGAACCTATCCACTATCTCCAACACCTCATCAAAGTCTGACATCTTGATCCCTTGAAGGATCTCTTTCTACCTATCTCTGAAGTCAGTCAATTCTTTTGCAAAAGCCTTTATTTCTTCCTCTTGAGATAGCATTTTCTGAATTTCCTCCTTTTGGTAGAACATCTGTTGGACATCTTCCTTAGACTTTACCCCTTGGAATAGGCCTAAATACTGATTGATGATGTCATTTAATTAATCCATAGTCTTATCATCATCTTCATCAAACAAATCTAGATCCAAGCCTTCAAAGAACTCTTGCAGCTCTTTTGCAAAAAGTGTGCTATCATCCCTTCTCTTATTCAACGTCTTGAGAATCTTCTCAAATATGGCCAATGCCACTGCTATCTCTTGGATCCATTCTTCAAAATTATCCAATTCTACCCCTTCATAAATCTTCATCAAAACTTGGAAGCATTGCTTTCTTATCATCGTTAGCTCATACAATACCTTTTTCCAGTTTAGGATGGTCTCTTCTACACCATTTTCTTCACTCATGATCTCCACTAAAGAAGTTATTCCCACCAAAATGTTTTGGAAGGGCCTTAGGATACTCCTGAGAGATAAGCTAGCGAGCTTCTCAAAATCTAACTTCCACTCAGCACAAGCCTGTACAAAAGAATGTGGAACATTTGTATCTATATCCCCCTTCTTATGCAAAATTGCCTGTAATGAGGCTTTGGGGTTATTAGGGTCAATTGGACTCGCTGTCTTCATAATTAATTTCTTCATAGCTTTTTTTTTCTCTTCTAGATATTTTATCCTTTCTTCATCTTTATTCATGAAGCCTAGAGCGTGGTTCAAGCCCAAAGTAGCCAAGGTTTTTCTACCTTCCCTAGTTGGTTCCCCCAAGTCTACCTCCTCTAACACATAATCATCTAGAGTGATCTCATTTACACCAACATCCATTGTAGGAACAACCACCTATGCTTTCCACCTCCCCATTTGGTCTTTTGTTACATAAGACATTCTCCTTGCTTGGGGAACTGGTGCCATTTGGTGGAAAGCATGCCCTAGCATGGTCATGTCAACCTCATCATCAATGTATACTCTGACCCTCAGCTGCACTTCTTTGGTAAAACATGTGGGCTTTGAGAATGCATTCAATGGATCATAGAGAGTAGCCAATGTAGAAGAGGTTGCTAAGTGTTTTGTCCTTATTTCCTCTTGATTTTCTTCTTCTTCTCGAATTTCTGGCTCATTCCCAACGTCCTGTTCATATTCTCCCTCATTAATAGTTTGCTGCTCATCAGCCCTTTGTTCCTTAGTATATGTTTGTGCCTTATCTTCTTTAGTATGTGGTTCCTCTTCTACTTGTGACTCTCCCTTGTCATCTGGCTCCTTAGATCCTATATGAATTTCTTCCATTTTATCTCCACCAGTAACTTCTACTTCTTTCTCTGGCTCCTGCGAGCTCTGGGGCACTGATTCAATGTAAACTTGGGGAGGAATATTGAGTGGGGGAGGTGTAGGAGACATAAGGGGAGTGGTTTAATGGGCTGGTGGAGGTGGAGTTGAGAGGGGAACATGGGATGAAGAAGGTTGCTAATGTAATGGAGTATTACGTATGGGAGTGGAAAGTGGAGTAGTGGGAGGCTCTTGAAGTGGAATGGTAGGAGGAGTGGAAGGACAAGGTGGAGGTGGAGGTGGACCAGATGAAACCAATGGTACCTTTGTACTTAATCCTTCCTTTGAGGTGACCCCAATAGAAGAGTCCTTTTCCAACTCTATAGTTTCTCCTTCGTCCTCAGTCATCTCAACAACATTTTTTCCTTGAGGTCCCTATTATAGATCCTCTCCCATGCCACTAAAAATACTAGTGAATTGCATAGGGGCCTATTTCTCAGACTTCTTAAAACCATGCAACCCAAAAAAATATGTGATGTTGAATTCATTGTCACCGAGGGCATCTAGATTTATTTTTTCTACCTGTGTAGCCCCTTTAGCATCCTTAGGATCATCATCCATTATCCTTATTTTCTTCAAGAATCCTATAGACTAGGCCCTCCTACTGAGGGGAACTTCATCCAAATCATCTTCATCATCCTCCACTAGGGTATCCATATGTGTGGGTGTTGAGGCTCTCTTCCTCTTGTACACATGACCCTTGATCACTCTAGACGACTTGGGCCCTATGATCTTGAATTTTGTTCTCTTCACTGAGCTTGGAGAGTCTTGATCACTAGGTGAAGGTGCCTCCAGTGGTGCAATACTTCTAGTCATCCTAGTTTCAACTTTCTTGGAATGTGTGGCAGGACCATATGTGGTGGGGTGCTAATGCCGATACATAGTTTCTGGCTTCAAAGGAGAAACCTCTTTGAACTGTGGTTTCAGTATCTTTTCTCCCTTCTTCTTTTCACAAGAGGATTTCTCTAGGAATTTCTTCATGGGGAGTGGTTGCATTGGAAAAGGATGAGCAATCCAATGCTTCATTAGCTTAATCACATGCCGAGCTATTAAATCCATGCTATCGTTCTCATCTCGATCCACCTCTGCATTCAAGATGGCCATTGTGAATACCTTGTCTGTATTGTATATGGAATCCAAAACTTTATTCGAATCAACATCTACCACCTTCTATGGAATCTTCAACAATAGTGCACCCTGTGCCAACTCTAGACTCATTCGGCAATAGTCATAGACTCTTACCTCATAATCATCTACACAATTGGCCCAATGGTCTTCAATATGAAACTCATGAACATAGTCTCTCCCCATTATGTGGCTATAGGTACCAATGGGGTCAAAGTGAGGCCTCACCAGATTGTAGGTTGCCAATGGAAATTCATCCCATTCTCTAGTCAATAACTTGTAGATTTTCATGTCTGTTACACAGTGGGGGTTGATGGAAATAGGAAAGTCCCAGCATTGTTTCTTCTTGTGCTTGATATGCTCAAGGGCATCAGAGAATTGCCTTGCTATCTCTAGTAGAACTACCCTGTCAAAAGGGTACCTTGGGAGGTTCTTGGGTGCTAAGGTTCTTCCTTCCACCTGAATGTACATGAATGTCTAGAATTGTATATAAAATGCCCCAATGGCCTTTACTTTAGCCGCTACTTCTATTGATAACCTTTTACCATAGTCACCCTCAATGGAGCATATGATTGCAAAAATGAAGGGATCATTAACTATTCTAAGCTCTAGGCTATTGTGTGTGAATAAGTCTTTCCTCACCAATTGAGGGTACAAAGTGAATGGCCATGTGTTTTGTTGTCTGATGTTTCCAACTTTGGTCAATCTTGGATATACTGCCCTGGCAGCTAGTGAGTACATGACATAGGATGTTAGGTAGAAGTGGGGTTCTGTGTTTACCTAAATTAGTTGTTCATCCAGCTGGTCACTTAGAAAGGAGGCCCAATCGAACCTTGCTTGTCTTTCTTTTATCTTCTGGATTAGGAAGATCATCCAAGGCTCTAGTTGATGGGACTTAGGCAGCCCGTGCACCCTGCTTATCATTGTTATAACTGCCTAGATATCTTCTTTCATATAGCCTCTCCTCATATCAATAATGCCCAGTATTTTCTTGGGAAATGGTTACATCAGGTACTTGTTATTGACAATGTTATGAGCCCTATGTACATCTTTGTTGTAAAAATCCATTCCCTTGTTGATATTGAAATTAAAGAACTTATCTACCCCTTTGGGAAAATGGAAAATATCTTCAATATTTTTGAGCCACAAGTATAGGACCACTTCTCCAATGCTATTCTTGACCATGCACTCATCTGGTACATAGTTACTAGCCAGTGGGTTGATCAGGTCCACTGATTGGATGTAGACTGGGTGTGCTACTGCATTCACTAGAGAATAGTAGACTAATGAAGTGTAGTCCTCTGAATGGCCCACTAGCTAAGAACACTTATTCAAGTACTCATTCCAAATCACATTCTTGATATCTATATCAGTTATCCCTACGTGCAAGTTAGTCACCTTGGATGGTGGATGGTATCCTTTGAACTGATATGGTGAGGACACCTAGGTAGCTGGGCTAGTGTGGTACCTAGTGTGTACCTAAATTTTCACTTGTAGTGGTACTAGCCAAGCCACTAGACTAGGGTGTAGTCCTAGTCCTTGTTTTGGTCTACTAAATGTGTGGTCTTCTTGTCTGGTTCTTCCTAGCTTAGTTTGAGGTGTGTTTTGGTCACCAAGTGAGCCAAACTAGCTTAGTTGGCTAGATTGCTAGAATTGTGGACAGTGGGATATTTTGTTATTCTCATGACCTCTTTTGTTTTCTAAGGTTTTCCATGGTGTGTGTGTGACCTTATTTTTCTCTGGGTTGAGTTCCCTTGAGTTTTAGATGTCTATCTTAGCCATTTGTCAAATGTTGCTTGACAAATTCCAAAGTTATCATGACAACTTTTAAATTTGTCATGCAGTTTCTTTTCAAAGATTGTAACTAGCTTACTTGGAGGTCTAGCCTAATCCTTGTGACCTAACACCGAGGAGGGAGTACAAAAACAAAAGAAACCCTAATTTCCAAGGATTGGGAAGTGTGTAGTACAAAGGAGAAAGATTGACTGTTGTAGATTTGTGTATTTGTTTTGACAGAGATATAGATTTTGGATGACAAAGCTTAAAATGGATTGAAATCCTTATTTTAATTCTTTCATGTGATGTTTATTAATGCATTTGGATTCATAGACTAGTTTTTAGCATTTCATTTTAGTATTTAGCTAGTAATTTTGTATTTTCCTTATTTTGTTCTGTCTCGGGTTAGCCCTGACAGAGTTTAGAAGAATGGAGTGCTAGAACACCTTCCCACTGTACAATCTATATGGGTCCTTGGGATTTGTGTCTAGAATCCTTGTACTATATTTTTTGTAGAGGAGGGGCCCTGGAAAGTTTGGCATGCATCTATAATCTGATGCCCTAGGCAAGTAGACTAGTTTGGTTAGGGATCAGAGTGTGACTATAGAGCTAATGGGATGATTGAGTGCACTCAAAGCCTCAATCCAAGCATGTGGATGGGAGATAAAATGATTTACCAAGAATTTACAACACTGAGGAATGTTGGAGGAAGATAGATGGAGGTTTTATTGACAAACCCTCACTGGTTCACACAGTGAGTTCAAAACCCTCAAAAGTAGCCTTAATTCTAGTAGGTCCTGTACGGATGGTATTGGGAAGGGAGATCGACAAAATCTTCAAGTATTCCCAAAAGGGTACTCAAAACCATGACTTATTGGGTTCCCTATTTAGATAAGTTTGAAGTTATAAGAAGAAAGGGATAAATTAGGCCTACTAAGTCTTGTAGCCTTTTTAGGCTAGTTAGCAAGCCAATTTGGTTAGCGATAGGATTGAACCTGTTGGAATATGTTTGTGATAGGGTTTTGAATGCATATTAATTGAATAACATTCTCCTCTCCATTTGAGGATAGATATAGGTTGCATTTCTATTTCATATAGAGATGAACAATTCTAGGAAAATAGAAAAGTGATTGGAACAGTGAGTTGTCTTATCTAATCACTGGTGTCATAGACTGAATGGAAAGAGTAGGAGTTGAGACTCCTCGGTAGGGACTAGGATAGATCCCTAAGAGCATAGGAGCTTAGCCTATGTGATTCTAGGAGGGCCTAGAATAATATGGGAGCAAAGTTTATGTTACATTAGATTGGTATCAGAGCGTGGTAAAAGGTTTTGAGGACAGTGCATGTCTCTTTATACTGGTGAATCAGTAGGGGAGAACAAAATGGTCACTAATGCAGAGTTGGATAAGGAAGTAGAAGAGAAAAAGGAGAGGAAAAGACTCCTTGAAGATGCAATGGAAGAAATGAGGATCAAGCTACAAGAAGTAGTTGATCAGAGAGCACAAGAAGTGGACAGTTGTGCTAAAAGAAATGATAGAGGAAAGAAACCAGTGGATGTGGATGACATCATACCTAAACTAGACCCTTTAATAGGAGAGGAACCATTCTTGAAGGCCATCAAGGCTATGAATGCAAATGCTTTTGAAGGATTGCCACTTTTTAGTGGGAAAATGGAGCAGTGAGTCTTCTTATCTAATCACTGGTGTCATATAATGAATGGAAAGAGTAGGAGTTAAGACTCCTTGGTAGGGACTAGGATAGATCCCTAAGAGCATAGTAGCTTAGCCTATGTGATTCTAGGAGGGCCTAGAAGAATATGGGAGAAAAGTCTATGTTACATCATGATACTTCATTACTGGTGATGCTACTACCTTCTCATCCATACCTGCGAATAGGATGAAACATGGATGAGTAACATGATAAGAGGAAAAGATGCAAAAACAAAGTATATTACTAATTTTCAAGCTCAAATGGGTCAGAAAAGGAATTTTTGGCCTTTCAGACCATCGGGGGTGTCGCATCTCCGAAAGGCTGAAAAGGCTGAAACTGTTAAAAGAGGCCTTACTGCCATGTTCAAAGAGCTTTTGGTGAATCAGAGGTGAGGAAACCCCAGAAGCTGAAAAGGCCGAAAGGCCAAGGAGGGGTTCCTATGTTGAAAAAATTGGCGATTTGGGTAGTGAAAGATCTTCGGCATGCAAAAAGGCCAACATGGCTGAAAGTGTTGAAAGCAAGGAGCATTAAGAAAGGTCCACTTCAGCATTTTGGAGGTAGAGAATGTTTCGGTGTGCGACAACACCGAAATGCTGAAAAGGTGCTAGCACTTGGAGATTTTTTGATTTGTGAGCGCTCTGAAAGTTTTAGACCCTGAAGGTCTGAAACTAGGGTTTATAGTCAGACTCAAAAAGTGAGTCCAATGGTGAGTTTGACCACAAACTCACCAAGGGATGCAAGGTGACTACCTTGACAATCCCTATGGTCAAAAAGGCCAACTCAAAGAAAAAACACAAACCCTAGACACTAAAGGACAAGGTCGACAAGCCAAAAAACCTAAAGATCTAACCTAAAGATTGAAAGTGAAGAAACTATGAAAGAAAATGAAGGAAAAAGGAAAAGAAAGGATGAAAAACCTAGAATGAACATCGAAGACTTGAGGACTACCAGCAAAGTGACAACATGAGAAAGGAGTGAAAGCGTGCAATGAAGGCTCTAGAATAGCAAGAGAGGGTGTAAAAGTGATGGTTTTAAAAAAACCTCTGTAGCTTTTATAGGCTTCCCAAGTAGCTAACGTAAGCACCTGGGGGAGCTGACCTTTTGGCCATTTCGGGGGTGCAGACCTCTAAAAGGTTGACAAACCTGAAAGGCTGACTCCTGCGAGAGAGAAATCTAGGGTTACAGACCTTTGAAAGGTTTGAAAGATGTTGAGAGTTGAAAGCCCTGAAGATGAGGCACTACTTGCTCTAGTGGGCCTTTCGCACTTTCAAAGATTCCAAAGTGCGAAAGGGCGACAAGGCCGAAAAGGCTGAAAACTGAAAAAACTAAGGACAAAAAACCCTAAAGACAACAAGAAGCGAGACAAGTAGAAAGAAGAAGGGGGGCCCCTAAGGCCATAAGAGCCATTAGGGGAGCATGGTTGTGGGACCACAACAACTCCTATTGTACAAATTTTTTTAGTGACACCAATTCCATAGTTGATGAAAATACATTTCATCTCTTTGTTATCCAACTTGGACCTACTCACATTAGGTACATGAGCATATGACTCATAGCTAAAGATGTGAAAATTTATTAACAAGGGCTTCTTACCAGACCATGCTTCCATAGGTGTTTTGTGAAATAGCACTACATAGTAGGAGAATAGTTCAACAAGTAGCATGTTGTAGCCACCACTTCACCCCAAAACTTTTGTTTCAAACCAACACTTCCCAACCTACTCCTTTCTCTCTCGATCAAGGATAGATTCATACTTTCCACTACTCCGTTATGTTGTGGAGTATAAGGTGTCATCGTATGCCTCTTAATGCCATGATGTACACATAATTTTTCAAAATATGCATTGCAAAACTTTCCACTTTTATCTGTCCTTAAGCATCAAATCTTTCTCCTAGTCTAATTTTCAACAAGGCTTTTAAATTCCTTAAACCAACTGAACACTTCTGCTTTACTCTTCAAAAAATAAACAAATGTTCTTAAATAATCATCAATAAATGACACATAATATCTTGACCTATAAAAGGAAGGGACATCCACACCACCAAATACATCAGAGTGAATATAGTCCAACAAACTAGAATATTTTTTATAACTAGAATAAAACTAAACATGGTTTTTCTTTCCATAGATGCAATGTTCATAGAAATAAAATTCAAGGTTACAATCAACCAACCCCTCTATAAAATATTTATTCTTCAAGGTTTTTAAACCTTTCTTTCCAATATGGCCAAGCCTATAATGTCATAGCATTATTTTCTTAGCAGGAAGTTTAACTTCCAAAGAATTTATACCATGTGTTTCCATGTTAGTTTTATTAGACTTTAAAGAGATACTATTACAACATACAGGTTTGGAATCTAACCTATATAGTGTTCCAATGCGTTCACCCTTAGCTAAAATAATAAAACCCCTAGTCATCTTGTAACCATCATGGACAAAGGTTACCTAAAGTCCGACATCATTCATCTCATTGACAAAAAGTAAGTTTTGAGCCAGAACAGGTATATGAAGTAGTCCATCAATTCCCTTTACTTTGTCATTGGGGAACTGGATTCTGACTCTTCCTTTTCCAATGATCTCCAATGTGGAATATCTTTCTAGGAACACCTTTCTACCATCATATGGGTCATACTTTAAGAACCACTCTTTATGAGACATCATGTGGAATGATGCTCCTGAATCAACCAACCATACATTGTCAGACGCAAGCACTGCCAAGGATGCTACAAAGGAATCAACATCATTCTGAGAAGATTTAGAGTCAAAAGTATTTTTCTTCTTCTTCTTCTTCTTTTTCATCTCCTTGCAATCCTTCCAAATATACCTTTGCCCATAGTTCCAACACTTCACCTTGGACTTCTTTCCAGGAGTGGTAGATTGCTCCTGATACTTTGAATTGATGTCCTTCTTCTTAATTTTTTGCTTAGATATGCCTCATACAATGAGAGATTATTTTTTCTCCTCAAAGGAATTCCTTCACATCTCCTCTAATAGAAGTGCAGTAACTACTTCATCCATTTTAAACTAGGTAGTCCTGCTTCCAATGAACATTACCAAGTGATCCCACAAATTAGGCAACAAACTCAACAATAACATGCATCTCTCTTATTCACTAATGGAAACACCAATATATTTCAACTAGTAATCACCATATTGAATGAGTTTAGATGATTTTCCACAGCTGTTCCTCCATCCATCTTCAAAGATTACAATTTCTTTCTCAAGAAAATCTTATTTACCAAGGATTTTCCCTAATAAATTTCTCCCAGATTCCTCCACAAGGAATGTGTGGTTTTCTCTTCATGGACATTCAATAAAAATGAATTTGCAAGACTTGGTCTTATAGTCCTCTGGCCTTTTGATCCGCTAGATCCCAATCTTCATGCTTCACACTTGAAAGCTTGTTGCTAGACACAAATAAAAGAAATATGAAACTACCAGGCATAGGATACATAGAGAAACACCAAATTTGATGTGGGAAAACCCTTGCAGGAAAAAACCCCCAAAAACCCTCAAGAAACTTTGTATTATAGTAACAAATTTACATACAATGCACTTCAGATTTTAAATAGGCTCATATTTCCTTACAATCAAGCTAATTTTAATTCCTTACTATAATTTCTTATGAATCTTGTAGTCATTTATGCATAGTGCAATTGTTACAGAATTCAATGTGTTAACCATAACAGACAACCAACTTCTATTCGTCCAACTTCCAGGTGTCATTGTACACCATCACCATACTCTGGTACTATACATGGCATTGTACTAGAAGTGACACCATGCCGAGATTGGCACCAAACCAAACTGTGCTACTCATACTGGATTCATTGTACTTGGCTTCAATGTAAGGACTTTTCATACCTCTTCCTCCTTCACTATACACTTAGCATGACCCTACATCAATGTAGACTCAACAATGAGTCTTACCATACATCTCAGATAGATGTCACATTATATGAACTTCATACTCCATATGGTGCCATCATGTATGACAAACTCACCATATAGTGAGCTCACCTTCACTGTACAATGAGGCCTACATACTTCATCACTCAACAATGTGGACCACCTTGACCAATACAACTCGCCTCACACATGCCAACACACAACACAATCTCCAAAGCCATCAATTCCAACTAACATGATAAACATGTTACATAACAATAGTTGGGACCAAAACACAAATGGACATGCTCAAAATAGGATCAACCATAGACAAATGATTAACCATTTATTGTACACAAAGTAGAACCAACACCGAAAAGGATAAGGATAGATATTTGAAGTACATCTTTCTATCAACACTTCTACCAAGACACACATACTATCAATACAACTACCGACACCATGAAGACTATCAATACACACCAACTTATACACCCAAAACATGAAAATACTCAAGATATGTTGACATCAATGATAACCATTAATTACAACAACATGAATAGATCGACTTCACATTCTAATAACCTCATATGGCACTTAATGGACACCTAAATTTAGATATTGGTCCTCTCTCATTTCAATCTTGTTTAAAATTGAGGTAAGCCTTTAATTCTTAGTGTGCTCCTCTATTTTTCCTCCAACCCCATAATTTATTTAATCACCTAAGCCCTATATTACCATTTATGGCATTAGTATTCTTTACTGACATTGGAACTATCTATACCTTGTTTTCCCAAATCCTCTCTTTTCCCAAGACCCATGGTCCCAATTTGGGCTCTGATTGGTGGGTAAAGGACATTTCAAATGCTCTGTTCCTAGGTATATGACATTTCAAATTCCATATGCCTTGAGGTTTGTGCTCAAATTAGAAATGGGGACCTATCTTTGGGTTTTAGTGAAGGATTAGGACTTATAGATGATCTAGTTGAGTTTTAACCCCCAAGATGTTGTGAGAGGTAAATAATACCCTATCTCTCATTATTTTGATATCCATTATCATAGTCAAGAATTTAAAATTTGAGATCAATCATTCCTAATTGAGTTATCATGTGCAAGGAAGAAAATCAAGTTCAAGAGCTATCATGAAACCAAGTCCAAGTATTCAAGATCTAACATTATTTTCAAGTTTTTAAGGTGTTTCTCTCCATAGATCTAGCTTATTTTGAGGCCAATAAAAGGGATTTTTCTATCAAGGAAGGAGATACACATTCACCTACATTCGTCCAAGTCTTATTTCTCTTCTCCTCTATCAAACATTGTGGTAAATTATGACATCTATTCCAAGAGGTTTCATCTTTCATGATTTCCTTTTGGGTTTTTGTGTTAATTAAAATCTATTTCATAAATCTATTTGATAACATTCAAAGAAGCATTCACATTGCTAAGGTATGATATACTTCATTTACTAGATCTAGATTTTGCTACATGATAACGCACTTTCATTTATTTCATTTCATTTCAAGGTTGATTCCTAAACAAGGGTTTAACTAAGGCAAACCCCTTTATCCAAACTTATTCCCCATTTTTATATGTGTAAGAATAGGTTACAGAGCTACCAAAACTTTTTCAAATGGGTCAGGAGTTGTTAGAGCATCCCTGGAAGTTTGAGGCAAAAACCTATGGAACAAAACATTTCAAACATTTTGTTCCAGGGTATAAAATGTTTCAAACATTTTGTTCCTGGGTATAAAATGTTTCAAACATTATGTACCTGCTAGAAATAACTAAAATTTGGTTTCCATACAAGTTAAAACCTTCAGGTTCTATAGTAGAAATTACAAACATTTTTCAAGATTCCATTTGTCTGATGTTCATATCTCCTATCTCAATTTTAGGTTCATATAAATCTTCCCTAATCTTCATTTCTTTTCTCATTATCATTTCCCATTTTTATTTTACATATTTAGAAAAGGATCATTGACCCATTCAACACTTAGGACCATCCTAGGTTATTGGGACATCTTCCTTCCAAATGTGGAACTTTGAAAAGGAGAAGTGATCTACCTCTTTGCATTGCTTCCCATTTCATATTGTACATTTTGGTGAACCCAACACATAAAATTTCCACTTTTTATTTGGTGTTTAGATCTCATTTACATTCATTAAATGGTTTCATTTTATGCATTCAATATATTTACATTATGAAAAAAACCAAAAAAAAATTGAATTTTGTTTTCCCTTATTTTATAGATCTAGTTCATCCTTACATTGCATTGCATTGCATTTGTCAAAACAATAGAAAAATATTTTATACATTGTTATTGCATCTCATTTTGAATGGAATTGTTATCTTCATTTTCTAGTTCAATATCAAGTTTTCTTAAATATCTTAAAGATGTTCCCTTTCATGCATATGATAACAACTTAGTTCTTCATTTCATCCATTCTGATACTGCATCCCCTCCCAAACTTAATCCCACCCCTAAGGACATTGTGATTTAAGAAGAGATTACCACCACTTATTTTGAGGATCTCTCTCCTACCAAAGAGGCCTTCATGAATAATGATGATCTTTCTCCTAAAATGTCTCTTCCTTATAGGGATCATTTCTTGCAAGAGGATGATATCATGACTATTTCTCGTAATGATAAACAACTTCCTATGCATTTGATTAATATTTCTTCTATTAATGAGGCCTTAATGAGTTATGTTTGTCTTCCTCCTAAATACCCTCTTACCCATAGGGATATTTTAAAGAAAGAGAGTGGCATTCCATCTCTTAGGGGTACTATACCCTTGTTACACTCACATGACATATCTTCCAATGATGAAGAATTGATAACTCACAATTTCACCTCTCCTAAGGTATTCTTTTCTTATGAAGAAAAATCTAATCCTCCTATGAATTCCTCATTAGAGAGTAATAAATATTATCCTCCTGCTAAATACCTTATATGAAAACCCCTTGTAGGAATGAGACTCGGGCTCTATTTGTTGATCTCATGTTGATGGACTTCCTTCTCACCCACATTTTGCTTATTGAAATCACTTGGAACAAAATATTTCCCACCTTTCTCTTGGTGTTCATGAATTACCTCTTTTGAAGATGTTGTCTTGATGTCCAAAGTTGAACAAAAGTGTTCTAAATTATCCCAAAATGCATCTTCTTCCAAATATGCTTCACTTTTTAGCATGTTATGATCAATTTTGATGGTATCATTGCTCACCTCAAGGTCTGATGAGACATCAATAATATCCTCTTGAGGTCTAGCTTCTGATTCAATAATTTGGTCATAATGTATTGATATGTAGAGTGGAGGTTTGACATCAAGCTTTGAGAACAAATATTCAATTATCTTCAAGAACATATTTTTATCTTCCTCCTGGGAAATAGGCCTTTCCTCTTGTTCAACTTGGCTGGCAATTTCAACCATATCAATCTCTTCATTTTTCACAATAGATTTGTCTTCATTTTCTTCTTGGAAAAACAAAACCCTGTCCAATTGGTTTATGCCTTCTTGTTGTTTGATACTTGAAATTGGGGTTATCTCAAGTGCACCTTCATCATTATTAATAAAATTAGGGAGCTCATCAAGAAAATTGACTGGTCAGAATAATATCCTAGTAACTCAAGGATTGGACATCCTTTGACAGTGATTCATTGCTTAAAATTGTCACATGTCTACTTAGAACATCATGTTAGACTTCATTAAATGTATCAATCTAGGAACATGAACTTGAGATGATGGCTGCAAAGTTTATGCTTTAGTTCTTTCAAGAGTCATTACTACTAATGTAAAAGCTATTGCTACAAGAGATTTATACTTAGAAATTGAAACTACAAATTGACTCACAACTTAAAGGAAAAGCTTAGTAGTAAATAGATAATGCTTCAAAAGTAAACCTATGCTACAGGAAATAGTCAGTGGTTCTATTACCAGTGGCTACAAGAGCAACAATGCTTATCAACTTCAAAGAAACTTAACTGAATCCTACGTGAACATAAATAGGGAATTCACCTCCCGCATGAGCCCCCATGAAAGTGTGAATGATTTACAACTCAGAGATTGAAATCTGGAACTATCATATATTCATTAAACAAAACATAAGTACAATATGGAATATCAAAGTATTTCACTTTGTTGTTGGATTACAGTATGAATTCCTCAAAACATCTAACTAGCACATAATCATAAGTTCCAACTTATTTAAAAGCAACTGAGAAAAATAGAACACCTAAAAACTAGGTCCTTCATCACATAGCATAACAACTTCAATTATAAGAATGAAAACATCATTTATGCAAGAGGATAAGCCATATTTAGTGCTTCAAGAATATAGGAACACTTGACAACCAGATTGACTTGGTTTGAACCAGCAACTAGGAAGCTATGGAAGTAGTGGAGCCATGATAAAATATGAAACAGTTACTCACCTTAAAAGACCCACTCATCATTGAGTCCGTGCTCCTTGCTAACTTATTCTTCTCCTGGAAAAGGTTAGCATACCAAAATCCATAATAGAAATCCAAGCCAAAGATTATAATAAGTTTTCCTATTTTAATGTATCCTTGTCACACGGCTACAGGAACACTACCCATTAAAACTAGAGAAGAGAAATACTAGATTGTATCATAATATCCATTAGTCTATATATATATTTAGTCTTATCCTTAGTTTCAAAAGTATCAAATATACATATGGTTAAAGCATAGAAACATAAAATTCTGCATAATGTTTATGAAAAACCATAAGATATTTAAGTCTGGACTCAGAAAATCATAAACAAAACATCCCATAAACTAGACTCATCATTCCCCCCAGCTTAGCTATTTTCTGGTCCCGTAGCAAACAAATTCTTCAACTTGGCTATCAATCTATAATCAGCAACTGTCCTCTGCCCAGTACCTCCTTCTACAAGACTCCAATAGAATCCCTTTGTCTCTCTGTGTCTTTTCCAACTGTCCTTCTCTTTCTTCATATCAAAGCTATCCAAATTTTCTGAGTTTGCAAGGAGAGGAAACATCAGTAATGGAGGTTGAAAAGTTAGTGGGATCCAAAAACTTTCCCGCTCTCTTCCCAAGGAAATATACCAAGGTGCATGCTGATTTGTCATAGCAAAGTTGAGAGGTGAATGTGGTTCTTTGTTTCTCAACTCCCTAGATAAACTGTTCCAACACCACTAAATGACATTTCTAGCCTAAGGCAATTCCGAATCTACCAATTGTTCATATGCATTAAATGCTTCATTTCTAAGTGGATAGATGACTTTGCTACCTGATTCTAAGGGGGAAATTCTTAACCAATTATAATAGTAAGTTCGAGGATCTTTGGCTTCAGGTCTTTACAGGGGAATTTCTAGCTCCAAATCCTTATACACTTTGGCTTGAGTGTCCCAACTAATCTCAATCTATACTCAGGACATAAGGGCTCTAAGCTAAATATCCCCAACATAAAGTAAGGGATTCCAAACTCAGTCATTTGGGACTCCAAGGTTGTGGAGATAGAGTTCACATAATAGATTCTAAATGGCTACAGAAGAGTTATGGAAGGCTTGAGAAAACTGAGTAGGCTCTTGCAATGAGGGAGATTTGTCTTGAATAATTCAGGTCATATGATAGTTTAACAACTGTTCTTTAAGAAACAAGGCATAGACAGGTAATGGGGATCTACAGCCCATCAGGTCAGGAATTAGAGATGTGATTTTGTTAAGTTTCATACTTAACTATTCTACTTTTTCCTCCTGAACAAGTGTCTCCTAATAGTGATAGTCTATTACCCTATTTAGTTCTTTTCATTGATGTTTACACTGCTCTCTCTCAAAAACTAATTGCTTAGACAATTGAAAGATAACAAATAACAAATATATTGAACCAGATTGATCTGACATTGAACTAATGCAAGAGTTGTCTGCTATTTTAGGAACAGATGACTTACCATTGTTAGCACTTGCCCTCTTCAAAGGATCTTTCTATATGATCATAGATCACTTGGTATTAGAGCATTGTTGAGCCACTGAGGCTAATGTATCTAATCCTTCATTCAAAATTTTCTCTACTACCTTATTAACAAGGTCTGCATCAATATCAGGGTTCTCTTCACAAGGACTCCTTTCTGCTGTAGGAGAAAACATTGTGTCATCTTCTTCCCTATTGTAACTATCTAAGTCATCACTATCTGAGTCATTTTTTTGAGTCATTTTTCTGAGGGCTCCTAGAAGTAGAACCTCTTCTCTAAAACACATAAGCTTGCTCTTCTGAGTTGGAGTCATCACCGATTATAATGACTTTTTCATTTGTTGGCTTAGTAGGAACTTGCTCTATTTCAAAATCAGGAAACCCCTCAAATGTTTCCTGCTGCATAATCTCAGTCCCCTGTTCTTCTTGTCTAGAGATTTTAGGTTGTATTTTAGCTTCTTGCTAAATGTTTCTAACCTCTTCTTCCTTCCGTCCAGAATCTTGTTCTACATTTGGCTCATCAACTGGAATCTCTACAATTGTGTTTGACTTCCTCCTATTACTTCTCCTTGACGAAGTTTCTTCCTTCTTTTCCAGAACTTTCCTTTCTCTGGAAGTGCTTGTGGATGCAGGAGATGCCTTAGCCTGCTGACCAGTACCAGGGTTATTTTTCTTTTTCTTGTTCTTTGGGAAAACTGTTTCTGCTGCAGGTGCAACTTCAACCTTTTCTGTAGAAGTCTCCAATTCCTCTTCATGAATTGACCTTGAAGTAGAGGAATGAGGGGAATTAGGGGTCTTAACCCTAGATTTCTTCTTAGATGAAGAACATTGTCCAAGTTCAATAAAAATTTTCCTAACCCCTTTATTAGTTTGAATCCTCTATCCCACTCTCCACCCAATTGGTTATGGGGTTGGTTCCTTAAACCCTTGCAGTAGAAATTCATCCCAAGAGATTTTTGACTTCTCCCTTAAGGCTTTCTCAACTATCAATTTGATTAAATAGTGATGTGATATAGAATTATGTTTACCCTCCTAAACTAGAGTGGCCTATTTCGACAAGATGCTAAGCACAAAACTAGGAACACTGATAGGCCTATTGTCATGCCTTAGACAACTCAAAAATTTAAAGTGAATTGAATGCAGGAATGAATGTCATCCTTTGCAAGTGAAATATCTAATGACATGAACCACACATTGCCTAAATGGCTTTAGAAGAGACATTCTAAATGTACCTTTTTTCTGGTCAACTTCAAGCAATGGGTCTAAATGCAGAGTGAACTAAGCTCTAGATGTGGTTGGATCAAGATTTTATGCAAATTCCTCCCCTTCCTATGGTAACCCCATAACTTCTACCAAAAGTGCCATCGAAAATGGCACCCTGAGTCCTTTGACTATAGCCACTCCATCTTTTAATGAGTTTAGAAACTATAGTGAAACTTCATCATCCCAACTAGTTAGCTTCTGAAATAATCCAACCAACCCCTTGCTTGAAAATATGGCCTACAGGCTTGGTCTTCTAGCAAAACATTATGCACAGTGGGCTCCCTATGAATGAGGTCACCTCCCATCTCAGGTTGCTAAAATACCCAAAATGGAGTTGTAGGAGATAAAAATAGACAAGAACAATTTTGAACAAGGAGGCTTGAAAAGGCAAGTTACAAGAAGATTTCAAATTTGGAAATTTCAAGCAGTGAAGCTCAAAAAATGAGCTCATAAGTAATATAAATGAAAATTATCTCTTAACTTCTCATAATTACTCATAAGTACTCTTCGTAGAGCTCGTACTTAACATAACTTGCCACCTTTACTTCATATGTGCGAAATAACAATGTAGCACAATTATTTTCAAAAAGTGTCAAATCATGACAAGAAATGCAAGTACAATAAGATAAAAGAATAAATATAAAGATTTCATAAACATAATGACAAAAAAAGATATAACTTCCCCCCCTAGCTAAATTAGGCAAGTGGTCCCACACTTGCATAGGTGACAGGGCATACGAGAAAATAATTGGAAAACAAATTAAACTTGCATACCTTGGAAAGTGTACTAACCAAAATTACTATTGAGTTGGCAGTCATTGCTATCCATGAATGAAGAATAAATGAGGTGGATGGGTGAAAGACAAGAAATAAAATGGAATTTTATTATGGAGAAGTGACTTTCGTTAAGAAAGTGTTTATTATGAAAGTGACAAGATCTTCTAGAGTGAGGAAGGCAAATGAGAAAAAAGCTCATTACAAGTTGTTGCAGGAATGGTGTCACCAATAGCGGAAGAGAATTGTTGTAGGAACTTGTCCTTACTCTGGGGTTTGTGATATAACTTCAATCTGTGACCATTGACCAATAATTTGAAATGAACTGGATCAACTGTGGAAAGTTGAACCACTCCATTTGGAGAGATTGCAATAATCTCATATGGTTTGAGCCACCTGGTCTTGAATTTCCCTAGGTTATGATGATAGCAGGAGTCATAGAGGAGCACCCAGTCACCAATAGAAAAGACTTTGTCCTTAACATACTTGTCATGTCATTGCTTGCGTTGGTGTTGTATCAATTCTGTGTTGTGCAGGGTAGATTTTCGCCACTCATCTAGGCCATTCACACTCAATATCCATTCTTGTTGTGCTACAGTGAGATCCATCCCAAGATCAAGAGCTATTCTAAGTTTCTTATGTTCGAACTCTATAGGCATGACTGCAGAGTGACCATATACAAGCTCAAATGGTGTGAAACTAGTTGTAGACTTCCATGTAGTTTGTAAGCCCAAAGTGCTTCAGGAAGTCGAATAGCCCAATATTTCTCATGGATGGCTACTCTTTTAGTGAGAATAGACTCCAACTCCCAATTGGTAACTTCTACCTTCCCATTAGCTTGGGAGTGATAGGGTGAAGATTTACCATGCTTGATGTTATATTCTTCCATCAAAGAAGCAATTAAATTGGAAGTAAACTGAGGACCTTGATCAAATTGAATCTCCCTTGGTACCCCAAATCAAGTGAAGATGAATTTATAAAGGAAATTTGCAACATTGTTATCCCTTGGGTACTTCATAGTTTTAGCCTCAACCCACTTTGTAACATAGTCAGTGCATACAAGGATATAGGATTTTCCTTGTGAAGAGGGCTCAATAGGACCAACAAAGTCAATCCCCCATTTATCAAAGGGTGCAACAACTACCTATGATTGTAGGGAAATTTCATCTATCTTTATAGGTCATCCCATGCATTGGAATTTGTCACACTTTTTGGTGTACTGAGCATCATCTTTGTGTAAACTAGGCCAATAGTAACCTGTAGTCAAAATCTTCAATGCTATTCTTTTGGCAGAAAAATGCCCACCACAAGGCTCATCATGACATGCCTTGAGGATATCATATGTTTCATCCTCTCTTATGCATCTTCTATTTATTTGATTAGGACCAGTATAAAACATGAATCCAGATATCCATGAATAATTAAAGCTCTTTTCAGTCAACAATCTTCTTTCTTTAGCAGAGAAATGAGTCGGTGTCTTACCAGTGGTGAGATAATTGGCAATATCAGCATACTATAGATTTTGTGTAGACAACAAGAAGATATGTTCATCAGGAAAATTGTCATCGATGGCTGCAGGATCATCAGGTACATGCAACCTAGAAAGAAAATAAGCTACCACATTTGTCTTACTAGGTTTATCTATTAAGGTAATGTCAAATTCCTACATAAGAAGCAACCAGCGAGCCAGTCTTCCAGAGATTGCAGGCTTGTTCATGAGATACTTAATAGCAGAGTGGTTGGTATGCACATAGATCTCATATCTAGTAATGTAGTGTCTAAATTTATTCAGGGCATAGATGACTGCAAGAAGTTCTTTTTCAGTGACAGTGTAATTAAACTCAACTCCTTGTAAATTTTTACTGATAAAGTAAATTGCATGCTCAACTAATTCCACCTTCTAACCAAGCACAACACCAATAACATATTTTGAGGTGTCAATATGAATGTGAAAAGGCAAGACCCAATTAGGTCCTCTCAAAACCGGTACTGTGGTGAGAACTTCTTTCAGCTATAGGAAAGACTTTTCATAGTTAGAGTCCCAAGAGAAATCAACATCTTTTTGAGAAGATTATATAGCAGTGCTACAAGCTTACTAAAATCCTTTATATTCTATAATACCCAGCATGTCCAAGAAAACTTTGCACATCTTTTTGTTTTGCTGGAGTAGGCAATGTGCTAATCACTTCAATCTTGGCAAGGTCCACTTGAATACCTTTTGAAGATATGAAATGTCCTAAGACAACCCCTTCTTCCATCATCATGAAGCACTTTTCACTATTTAGAGAGAGATTATAATCATGACATCTCTGAAGAACTTTCTCTAAATTCTCCTTAGCATCATCAAAAGTATGCCCATATGTGGTAAAGGTGTCCATGTAAATCTCCATGCAATCAGCAAATATATCAAAGAATATACTTATCACATCTTGCTGGAAAGTGGCAGGAGCATTGCGCAACCCAAAAGGAAGAATTGAATAGGAAAATGTGCTCCATGGGCATGTGAATTTTGTCTTCTCCTAGTATTTAGGGGCTATTTGTATCTAATTATAACCACTAAATCCATCCAGAAAATAGAAGTATTTCTTACTAGCTAGATTATCAAGGACTTGATCTATGAATGGCAATGGAAAGTGATCCTTCTTAGTGGCTATGTTAAGCTCCCTATAGTCAACACAAACTCTCCACTTCCCTCCTTTCTTCAGTACTATAACAAGAAGGGAGACCCACTGACTATCTGAAATGGGATAAATGAATCCAGCATTTAACAACTTCTGCAACTCATTCTTAACTATATCCCTTAATGCTGGATTAACCCTTCATTGAGGCTGGTAGACAGGTCTACAATTAGGACTGATATCAATTTTATGAGTGTAGAGTTTAGGATCTAGAACTTTCATGTCAGTGTAATCCCAAGAAAAAGCTTGTTGATGTTCTTTTAGAAGCTGCAGGACAACTTTCTGTTGAGAGAGTGTCAAAGCATTGTTTATATTTAACTCCCATCTTGGGCTAACTTCTAGCTTAATGACCTTTTCTTCCATGGATAGCTGAGCAATTGGAGAAGACTCCATTTCATGAGGCAATAATGTATGAAGGAATTGTGAAGTTTCTGAATACTATGGAGCATTGGAAGGTGGTAACAAAGTTTCAAGAACACAGTCTTCTTGGGAACACATTGAGGATTGCACTCCATATTCATTCATGATAATGGAGGAAATTATATCATCTTCTCCCCTAAAGGCTACAAATGGTTCCTTGGTTATCATCATTAACTGGAAAATGGAATTAACCTCAGGTTTAGTATCACCCAAGTCTGGCCAGATTATCTGGTCATCTTGCAACAGAGGTTGAGCTGGGGAATATAGAGTCAGATTTTTAGTGTTGACTCCATTGGATATAGTCATTTTTCCTAACTGATAAGCTATATAGGCATCTACAGTAGCCAGCCAAGGTCTGCCTAGAATTATTGGATACCCCCCCATGTTAGCCTTTGGAGAAAGGACAAAAAAGTCAACCAGATATTCCCAAGAATTCAAGATGACTATTACATCCTCTACCATCCCATTAGGTGTAATAGTGGAACTATCAGCAAGCTGAAGGATGGTTGGGGTTTCCCTAAGACCAATGATATGCAACTGAGACATTATTTCCTTGGTCATGATATTTATGGATGCACCTAAGTCAACTAGAGAATTTTGGACTTGTATTCCTTGAATAGTGACTATGACCATAGGGCTACTAGGATTAGAATACTTTGGAACTATCAATTTCTCCAACATCAGATCAGATAATTGGCCTAGGACATGTATGGTTTTAGGATCCTTTTTCTTCCTCCTGGGTTGTTTGATACAAGCTTCCTTGATGGCTTTAGTATATGCAGGCACTTCCTTTATGGCATCCAGTAGTGGTATTTTAACTGTCATTTGCTTTAGTTGGGCAAGCAAGTCCAACACTACTTGATTTTCTATTGGCATAGCTTATTCCTCCAACCTATGAGGAAATGGGGGCTCTTGAGCTGTAGGAGTAGTAGGTTTGAATGGTACCTCAGTTGGCTCTACCAAGTTATCCTCAACTTTGGTGATGATAGGCTATTATGGAGGAGAAAGGGTTGTGCCAGACCTTAAATGAATATTATTTAGGGAAATAGCATAGCTCTGCTATTGTGTTGTTGGTTTAGAATTATTGGGATTAGGAGTAGGTTGAGTAGGAAATTGAGTCTGTTTAGGGGAAGTAGTGTTGGCTGTAGGAGGAGACATTAGAGCCTGCTACTAAGGTGGTGGCATCAAAGCTTGTTGGCTTGATTGGTTCATCCAATTGTGTGGTTGTTGCCACCCTTGCTGGGGCATATTGCTAGGGTTTTTGAGGTTGTGACCAACCCTATTGAGATTACTGCCAATCTTGCTGAGGTTATTGCCAACCTTGTTGAGGCTACTACCAACTTGGCTAATGCTACTACCAGCCTTGCTGAGGTTGTTGCCAACCTTGCTGAGGCTACTGCCAACTATTATACCCACTAAATCCACTATGATATTGATTTTTCCATGCATTATTACTATTAAAAGTTTGAAGAGGATCTTGGGGAATACTTGGTCTCTGAGCCCATGGCCTTCACTAGGAAATGTAGAGAACCTCTCCATTCTCATCAATGGCTTTGAACTTAGTAGGCATAGGTTGGGACTCTAAGCTTGCAACAGACTTACACTGATAATTCTTTTTCTTCTCCCTACAGTGTCGATGGTACTCTGCTAACATTGCATCAGCTTCATCTTTCTTTCTTCTTGCCTACATTGTGTCCAACTGAGTAGCAACATCATTAATGATGTCTTTCTTGAAATCTAACAATAGATTGGATAGCTCCATTTTGGACACACCTGCGCCATTAGACTTATGAGGCAAGGCTCTTAAGCCTCTTCCCTTTTTGATAGTAGCTCTAGAATAGTTCAGACATATACTCTTTATGTCATCCCAATTATTTTGGGTAATGCCACCCCCTACCATGAGGTCAAGGGCCTCAATGCTTCCATCATTCACACCTCTCAAAAATAGATTCTTTTGAGATTCTTCATTCAGTTCATTTTGTGTGTTACACTATAGGCAGAACATGAACTTGGAGACATAGTCTTCCAAGGTTTCATCTTCCTTCTGTGACATTTTAAATATGTCATCTTCTTTTAAGTCCCCTCCTCTATAATAATATTTATACTTAGCAAGAAATAGGCTACAAATTACATTCCAATTTGCTACAGTATCAGCACCCAAACTCATAAACCATCTTAGAGAAGCCTCCTTTAAAGTGGAGGGAAACAATTTGAGCTTATGCTCATTAGTGGTGTAGTCATAGCTTTAGTAGAGGACATCAAACTCAAAGAGGAAAGTCTCTGGATCTTCTATGATGAGTCCATAGAATTTAGGAAGCACAATAGCAGGAATGTTCTTCAAATTTTGATTACCTTGCTAAGTAGGAATAGGAAAAGGGAAGGTAGGCTGAGCCATTACGTTATCTAGATATGTTGGGTTAGAAAAAAGAGTATTTAAATGGTAGGAATCTCCAGATGACTGTGGTTAAGGCAATAGGTCATAGGCATCAACAAACATGTTTTGGTTCTTCTTCTTGTGGGTTCTCTAATTGGGGTTCCTCAAGTGCTGGATTGAAAATCTCAAATAGTTCTTCCTGATGAAGATTAGGTAGGAATCACCCAAGATGATCCCTATGTCTATGCATACAAATAATGCAAAATATAGACTAACATAATGACTTCTAGGTCGAACTGAATACAAGTTAAAACCTTCAGGTTCTATAGTAGAAATTACAAACATTTTTCAAGATTCCATTTGTTTGATGTTCATATCTCCTATCTCAATCTTAGGTGCATATAAATCTTCCCTAATCTTAATTTATTTTCTCATTATCATTTCCCATTTTAATTTTACATATTTATAAAAGGATCATTGACCCATTCAACACTTAGGACCATCCTAGGTTATTGGGACATCTTCCTTCCAAATGTGCAACTTTGAAAAGGAGAAGTGATCTACCTCTTTGGATTGCTTCCCATTTCATATTGTACATTTTGGTGAACCCAATGCATAAAATTTCCAATTTTTATTTGGTGTTTAGATCTCATTTACATTCATTAAATGGTTTCATTTTATGCATTCAATATATTTACATTATGAAAAAAAACCAAAAAGAATTGCATTTTGTTTTCCCTTATTTTATAGATCTAGTTCATCCTTACATTGCATTTGTCAAAACAATAGAAAAATATTTTATACATTGTTATTGCATCTCATTTTGAATGGAATTGTTATCTTCATTTTCTAGTTCAATTTCAAGTTTTCTTACATATCTTAAAGATGTTCCCTTTCATGCATATGATAACAACTTAGTTCTTCATTTCATCCATTTTGATACCACATCCCCTCCCAAACTTAATCCCACCCCTAAGGACATTGTGATTTAAGAAGATATTACCACGACTTATTTTGAGGATGTCTCTCCTACCAAAGAGGCCTTCATGAATAATGATGCTCTTTCTCCTAAAATGTCTCTTCCTTATAGGGATCATTTCTTGCAAGAGGATGATATCATGACTATTTATTGTAATGATAAACAACTTCCTATGCATTTGATTAATATTTCTTCTATTAATGAGGCCTTAATGAGTTATGTTTGTCTTCCTCCTAAATACCCTCTTACCCATAGGGATATTTTAAAGAAAGAGAGTGGCATTCCATCTCTTAGGGGTACTATACCCTTGTTACACTCACATGACATATCTTCCAATGATGAAGAATTGATAACTCACAATTTCACCTCTCCTAAGGTATCCTTTTCTTATGAAGACAAATCTAATCCTCCTATGAATTCCTCATTAGAGAGTAATAAATATTATCCTCCTGCTAAATACCTTATATGAAAACCCCTTGTAGGAATGAGACTCGGGCTCTATTTGTTGATCTCATGTTGATGGACTTCCTTCTCACCCACATTTTTCTTATTGAAATCACTTGGAACAAAATCTTTCCCACCTTTCTCTTGGTGTTCATGAATTACCTCTTCTGAAGATGTTGCCTTGATGTCCAAAGTTGAACAAAAGTGTTCTAAATTATCCCAAAAGGCATCTTCTTCCAAATATGCTTCACTTTTTAGCATGTTATGATCAATTTTGATGGTATCATTGCTCACCTCAAGGTTTGATGAGACATCAATAATATCCTCTTGAGGTCTAGCTTCTGATTCAATAATTTGGTCATAATGTATTGATATGTAGAGTGGAGGTTTGACATCAAGCTTTGAGAACAAATATTCAATTATCTTCAAGAACATATTTTTATCTTCCTCCTGGGAAATAGGCCTTTCCTCTTGTTCAACTTGGCTAGCAATTTCAACTATATCAACCTCTTCATTTTTCACAATAGATTTGTCTTCATTTTCTTCTTGGAAAAATAAAACCCTGTCCAATTGGTTTATGCCTTCTTGTTGTTTAATACTTGAAATTTGGGTTAGCTCAAGTGCACCTTCATCATTATTAATAAAATTAGGGAGCTCATCAAGAAAATTGACTGGTCAGAATAATATCCTAGTAACTCAAGGATTGGACATCCTTTGACAGTGATTCATTTCTTAAAATTGTCACATATCTACTTAGAACATCATGCTAGACTTCATTAAATGTATCAATCTAGGAACATGAACTTGAGATGATGGCTGCAAGGTTTATGCTTTAGTTCTTTCAAGAGTCATTACTACTAAAGTAAAAGCTATTGCTCCAGAAGATTTATACTTAGAAACTGAAACTACAGATTGACTCACAACTTAAAGGAAAAGCTTGGCAGTAAATAGATAATGCTTCAAAAGTAAACCTATGTTGCAAGAAATAGTCAGTGGTTCTATTACCAATGGCTGTAGGAGCAATAGTGCTTATCAACTTCAAAGAAACTTAACTGAATCCTACTTGAACATAAATAGGGAATTCACCTCTTGTGTGGGCCCCCACAGAAGTGTGAATGATTTACAACTCAGAGAATGAAATTTGGAACTATCATATATTCATTTAACAAAACATAAGTACAATATGGAATATCAAAGTATTTCACTTTGTTGCTGGATTCCAATATGAATTCCTCAAAACATATAACTAGCTCAGAATCATAAGTCCTAGCTTATTTAAAAGCAATTGAGAAAAATAGAACACCTAAAAACTAGGTCCTTCATTACATAGCATAAAAACTTTGGTTATAAGAATGACAACATCATTTATGCAAGAGGATAATCCATATTTAGTGTTTCAAGAATATAGGAACACTTGGCAACCAGATTGACTTGGTCTAAACCAACAAATGCAAAGTTATGGAAGTAGTGGAGCCATGATAAAATCTGAAACAATTACTCACCTTAAAGACCCACTCAGCCTTAAGTTCATGCTCCTTGCTGACTTATTCTTCTCCTGCAAAAGGTTAGCATACCAGAATTTGCAACACAAATCCAAGGCAAAGATTATAATAAGTTTTCTTATTTTAACGTGTCCTTGTCACACGGCTGCAGGAACACTACCCTTTAAAACTAGAGAAGAGAAATACCAGATTTTATCATAATATCCATTAGTCTATATATATATTCAGTCTTGTCCTTAGTTTCAAAAGTATGAAATATACATATGGTTAAAGCATAGAAACATAAAAGTCTGCATAATGTTAATGAAAAAACATAATATATTTAAGTTTGGGCTCAGAAAATCATAAACAAAACATCCCATAAACTAGACTCATAAAAAATCATTGATTGTTTCATCATTCTGCTCAACAAAATAAGGCATCTCATTAATCAAGTCAATTGACTCTTCATTCTCAACAGCCACCAATTGTTCATCAACTTATTTTCCTAACTAGAAAATCTTGCTACTTTCTTCATGATCAACAAAATATAAAGGAAGCTCATCAAATAAATCAGACCCTCTCTCATTTTTATCCTTAACAAAACTAGGCATTTCATTAAATAAAATTGTCAAAACCTCACATTTTGTACTTACTTCTTTGCCCTTACCTTGCTGCCCCAACTGATCTTTAGGCTGACCTACAAGTATGGACACTGGAACAATCTCTTCTTCAACATAGAGAGGAAGTTCTTCAAATATATTAGGCAAGAAACTTTTATCACTTCTGTATAGAAGTAGATCTTGTTGTTTTGGCTTATTAGATTCATCATTTTGTTGATGGAAATCAAACTCCTCATCTTGACCCTCATACATGGTTGCATCTAAACTACAATGTGTGGATTGTGTCTTTACCTCCTCTAACCTTATAACTTTGGACAAGAAAACCTCCATCACTTCTTTTTGATCCTTCAGCTCTTTATCATGAAACTCTTCTAGTGTCTTCAGTTCTTTCTCATGCTTGGGTTTTTGGGATTCCAATTCATTTTCATGTCTTCTATACTGCTCCACCAAGTACTTCTTGCACCATTTATCAAGATTTTCCAACTCCTCTTGCTCATGAAAACAGGCTTGATACAACCACTCTTTAAGCTACAAATCCATTTCTTGTTGCCTCTTGATATCATCCATTTTATTATTGAATTCTAGCAATACATCTTTGATCCTTTTTGTTGTTTCTTTAAGCTCCATGATCTCAATATTTTGAGGCTGAGTGGTATAATTGGCATGTTGATCTAATGTAGGAATGATTTCTTATGGGCTATTCTGGGTCTATTTTGGCTACCATGAGGTTGGTATAGGGTTGAGTGAGTGGTGTATATGATATGCATGTTGGTATTCTACTATTGAAAAACCATTTGGGCTACATGAGATGATTTGATCAGCTTGATATGATGGATATGGAGGTACATGAGCCACACTTTCATGAAATAGAGGGTAATAAGATAGATATTCATTATAAATAGACATGTTGATTCATCATAAAATTGGTAAAAAATGGAAATTTGTGAAACATGCCAACACCTAGACTTCTTAAACCAATAGGTTTGAAATTTGAGTCATCATGGTGTGTCTGAAAAGAATGCCTCCAAATGAGGCATGCCATAAACTATTGCCAAGTGAGTTGCACCTAGGAGTAAATAAAATTCAACTCACCTGTTGACACCATAGGACTATCCTTAGGTTGTGCGTACTTATAGAGAGGATATACCTCCAGAGAGATGGTTCTCTTTCAAACTAAACTTGAACCTTGAGAGGGGAAAGGGGAAGAAAGTACATGAAACTGAAACTAAGCTAATATGATGATCCACCAAAGATTCAAATCTACATTTCACAAATCTCTACTCACAACATATAAAAAATGGAAGCTATATCTTACCAGCTATCTAACCGTATGTAGTGCATAAGTAATAGGAATGAAGGTGTTGTAGTTAATCTAGAAGGAAGAATAGGAGACCTTCACATCTGGATAAACTTGAATCACACACAACTTACAACTTGCATTAAAACATGTTTATTTTATAAACAACGCTTGCATTAAACAAGAGATGGACTTAGACAAAATCATAAAAAAATCATGCCAATGTACATATCACTTCATCACACTAGACAAGATAGCTAAATCTTAACACTTTAAATCTTAGGAGCCAATTTGCAAAATATTGTATTACTATCATTGAGTTACAAGACAAATCTCTCCTTTCCAAAAAAGAATACAGTCAAACGAAAAGCAATAACTCCACTATTTTCAAAGTACAATCCTCCTTTTAACTCCAATTCCCATGCCACCCATTAAGCCATCAAAATGACATACTAATCAAGGACATCCCTAGAATGTAGGAAGTGGAGGAAAAAATAGGGTCAAACTCTCTCTTGGTCAATATGGACCACCTAAAAATCATTCCCAGAATAATAGGGCAAGCTAACAATGTAGATAGGAATATTCTCCCCACACCCATGAAATGATAAAAAATACAAATCATTTCCTAGACTTAGCATTTTATGACAAATAATATTTATTACATGATGAAATGGGGAATCATGTAATAAATAATATTTCAATAAGGTTCTAATGCTAAGCGACACATATTAATGCATAAAACATTAATATATCAAACATAATACAAATGGGGAGTAGAAACTTGACTCATGACATATTATCTCATTCGCAAACTTAAAGAAGCATTAGAATATGAAAAGTGGGGAAAAAGTGCTTCCCATGATAAATAGGGTTATGCAAACCATAAATGACATTTGCACCTCCATCATGCTTCTCTACTGTAGTGCCACCCATTCCAGGGTTTCTGTTACTTGCATGACATTCCTTCTATGATTCTTGATTCTTTGCCTTCAATGCAATAATAGGGGCTTTGATATCCACCAGGTATGGGAACATTTGAATTATCTTCCTAGCTTTTATTCATGCTTGATGTCTGTATGACGTGATCTCATCAGGTATCAGGATAGCTCAAACTATGTTCTAGCGATGGACATAGCTACACTGGTGTATGTGCTTCTTGGTGTTCTTGCACAAGTGCTAAGAAGACCTTGCTTGTCTTCTTCAAGGATCCTACTCTCCTCTAGGATCTCAATAGGCTTATATGATTAACTAAAACCTTGACAAACTCTTCTTTAAGAGTTAAATTCTTTGTGCTTAACCTTGAAGGACAATCACCTTAAAGTTACTCCAATACTCTCTCCTACACATAGAAGACTCCAAGTGCCATTCTCTCAAAAAATTCAAAAATGATTGTAGGGGCATCAAACACCTTGAAAAAATTCCATATGCTTCCATTTGGATCCATTTTGAAGGATGTCCAAGCCCTTTCCTATCGGGTTCAAGACCTAGCCTTGAGGAGGCCTAATTAGGCCTAATTCCTTATAGCCCTTGATAGGGTCCTTTCTCAATTTCCTGCCAAAACTTCCCAAACAACCTAAAAAACTAGTTAGGGATTTGGATACCCTATTGGAAGATATCAAAGATTCATAAGGTTTTGGGT
Organism: Chamaecyparis obtusa; assembly: GCA_027943335.1. Classification (NCBI taxonomy): domain Eukaryota; kingdom Viridiplantae; phylum Streptophyta; class Pinopsida; order Cupressales; family Cupressaceae; genus Chamaecyparis; species Chamaecyparis obtusa. The sequence goes on along the minus strand of BSBK01003091.1, from coordinate 4,364,778 downwards.
TCCTAGGGCATCCGTACACAGGCTTCCTATTATCTAGGTCAAATAGGGCTAATAGGCCTACTTTATAGGACTAGACTTATTTCTTGTTCAAATCATGACCAAATGGTTTGATAAATCCTAAATCCTCATAACATGACATGATATCATCATATCCCATCTGGAACCATGATTTTTTTGTACTTTACTTCATTCCCCTGCATGCAATCTTTAGTTCTTCACTGTCAAACCTCTAACCGGGCACACTAAGCTCATCTAGGGCTTGACATTAAAAATAGTAGCTCAAATCTTCCAACCTCCTACCTCTAAATATGTATAGAAAAATGGCTCCCCTAAAACATTCATCTATCCTCAGGAAGATCTCATGGCTAGATTTCATGGGGGAGCCATAAAAACACAACCTGATCAGGATAGGACCAAGAAACCCTCTAGACTCTAATCAATTTATTCAAGACACTAAACCAACTCTAAGCTACCTGTACAAAGAATGAAAAAAATTTCAACCTAACCCAACAACAAAAATCCAACACTAAATCAAAGTATTCAATCCAATTGTTAGCACTATCACACAAGAAAGCTCGGTGTCCTCACAAACCATAATTACAGAGCTCTTTTACTATTCACCAACTTTCTTACATTAACCCTCTTCTCAAGAAATGAACCATATGCATCCTTAAGATGCTTCTTCCTTGTTTCTAGGCTTGGTTAATTCATTACCCACTCTTACAATGAGGGGATTCCATTTTTATCGAGTTGCATGCAACATTTGCAAAAATTGCAAATGTTGTCATGACAACTTTGAAGCAACATTTGGCATCTTTGCATTTATGCCTCCATTCTATCTTTTAGGGCCTCTAACCCCTATAACTCAATGAAAAAACCTAATAAATTCCTAGAAAGCATCTTTACTACTATGCTAGGGTCTAGGACACATTTAGACCATTTCCCTAATCAAGCCAAAATAAACAATAACTAAGCATAAAGAAAAATAGCTAACTAGACTAGGTTAGATTAGATACTAGTTATCAATCTACCTATCCACACACTTGCAAGACCTCCTAAGGTCTAAATTAAACACAAACTCTGACTTGGCTAATGTCAGATACAAGCCAAAACTTTAAGGGTTTTGAGGATTGCCTAGGTGCTCCTGCACCATCCTCCCCTAAACAAAAGACTTCAATCCACCCTTGGATTGAGTAAGGTGGGATCAACTCCCAAATTCTTAAAATCAGTATCCTTTATCCATACTACATCTGCATTAGATTGACCATGCCATTTTATCAAATGTTCTTTGTACTCCTTTCTATTCTTTTTGTAGACTCTCGAATCCAGTATACTGTCAGCCTTCTTGACTGTGGTAGAAGGTAATTGGAGTTCATCCACATCTTGGATGACTTTAATCAAGATTTGATCTAGATCAGGGGTGGGTCCTTTGTAAGGAACTAGTTTTGCAACATTGAAAATAGGGGACAGTCCAGTATCCTCCAGCAGCTCCACTTTATAAGCATTGTCTCCATATTTTGCTAAGATAGGACAGAGACCTATCCTTCTCATTTGAAACTTGTGAGAGACTCTCTTCTATATTCTAGATTTGTTTAGATGCACCATCACTAAGTCTCCAATATTGAATTGGATTTCTTTTCTACCTTCATCAACCTTAGTCTTATGCTTCATGGTGTTATCAATTAATATCTTCCTGACTGTGTCATGAATCTCCTACATTGCATAAGCAAAATCATCAACATATCCACTTCCCTTAACTCCATCCATTAAGTCTCTTAGTTCATAGACTCCTCTAGAATGTAGGCCATATATGATTTCAAAGGGAGTCTTCCCTATGGACCTATTTATAGTGTCATTATATGCATACACAACCTATCAAATCAATTGATCCCATTGTTGACCATAATCTTTGGTCAAGCACCTTAAAATATTTCCAAGGATCCTATTTACCACCTCAGTTTGACCATCTATTTGAGGATGGTATGTAGATCTAAAGGAAAAATTGGTTCCCAATCTTTTCCAAAGCATCTTCCAAAAGTGACTCATAAACTTGGTGTCTCTATCAGACACTATGCTCAAAGGTAACCCATGTATTCTTACTATCTCTTTGAAGAAGAGAGAGGCTATTTGGCTGGCATCATTAGTTTTCTTACATGGCACAAAGTGATCCATCTTCCTAAATCTATCTACAATTACATAGACACTATACATGCCTTGTCTTGTCTTGGGTAACCCAGCTACAAAGTCCATGCTCAAGCATTCCCATGGCCTAGTGGGAATAGGTAGTGGTTAATATAGGCTTGCATTTGAAGAAGTTCCTTTGGCCTTTTGAAACACAATGTGATGCAAATGCAGGACCATAGGGGCCAAATGATGGCATACCCTACAGATCAAGCCTGCTCAACAACATGCAAAAGCAACAACAACACAGTGAGAGAGAGAAAGAAGGATCATTGATATATTATCATTCATTCAAATTGATTCATACATGTCAGGTTGTAAGGCCTTGTCAGTTATGGCCAAATATTACAATGAATTATAGAAGTCCTCAAACATGTGAGGATCTACCAACACACTTCATTCTACTATCTTCTATCTTCTATGAAAACTGACTCCCTAAACTCTAACCAAATAACTATACTTATACAAGAGGCTACCAAACTAAGTCAGCCTTCAAATCCACAATGAATGGAAGGAATGGTCAGATTTGGGACCACATGCTTCCCACTGATGGATACCAACATTAAATCTATGACCCATAATCAATGCACAAGTTGGCCTCAACATAAACTAAAAATAAACTACTCGGTAAGAAAGGTTGACCCAGCAATAGACAAGCATCACCAAGCGCCAGTGAAACAACCAACCACCCAGGAGATAACTGATCAACCTTGGTAACCAAAGGAAACTGACCAACTACGAACCAACTCAGTCAAAGAAGGAACCAAGCAACACAGACAAACTTCAAATATGTTTTTGGTGACATAGGATTGCTAAGGACCCGAGATGCTCCTGCATCAGACATCTGGGTTTATTTAGAAATGATTCTTTGAATCATTTAGTAGGTCTGGTCTGAGCTACATTCAACTCAGACTATGAAATCCATGAACTGTCTTCAATCAGTCTATTCTTCCACTTTACTAGATATTCCATATACTATTTACCTCTTGTTCTTTTTCTAACTCTTTGTTCCAAAATCTGCTCAACTTCTTCATTCTGCTTCTTAGGATATTCCATCGGTACTATCATGTCTTCATCAGGTTCATGATACTCACACAAATCAACAATGTTGAAAATCAGTGATATATCCATGTCATCAGGTAACTCAATCTCATATGCATTTCCACTGTCAAATTTCTTCAAGATCTTGCAAGGCCCAAACTTCTTCATCTTCAACTTCCCATATGTTCCAACAAGAAATCAACCTTTCTTCAAATGAACCATTAGTTCATCACCAACATCAAAAGTCTTATGTCTCCTTGATCTATCAACTTTGTCTTTTTTATTTTTGATTACTCTCTTCCAATTTGATTTTCACATCTTCATGCAATGTCTTCATGTACTCAGCAAATTTCACTCCTTCAACACTTCTCTTACTTTCATCAGCAATGTCTCTCAAATCAGATATACCTCTCAGTTGTATGCCTTTCACAATCTCAAAGGGTGTTTTTCCAGTACTCCTATTCACTGAATTATTGTATGTAAACTCTACTTGTGCCAACATAGAATCCCAATTACTAGGTGTTTCTCCAACTAAACATCTCAAAAGATTTCCCAAACTTCTATTTACAACTTCTGTTTGTCCATCAGTTTGTGGGTGAAATGAAGAACTATATTTCAACTCAGTGCCAAACTTTCTCCAAAGGGTCTTCCAAAAGTATCCAACAAATTTATTGTCTCGGTCAGAGATAATACTCCTCGATAATCCATGCAATCTGATAATTTCCTTAAAGAAAAGATCTGCTACATGTACTGCATTTGATGTCTTTCTACAAGGTATAAAATGTGTCATCTTAGAAAATCTATCTACACCAACAAATATAGAATCATTACCTCTTACTGTCTTCAGTAAGCCAAGAAAAAAATCCATACTGATGTCATTCCAACATTTCGTAGGTATAATAATCAGTGTATACAATCTAGTATTCTAACTTACTCCTTTTTCTACTTGAAAAATTCCATAACTTTTCACAAATTTCTGAACATCTTTATACAATTGTGGCCAAAAGTACTTCTCCTTAAGAAAATTCAAAGTTTTATCAATACAAAAATGTCCAACCAAACCACTACTATGTTTCTCCTTCATCAAATTAGTTCTCATTTGTCCTCTCGGTATACACAACTGAATACCTTTAAACAACATACCTTCTTGAATGAAATATTCTTCCTATTTTTTACTCGATTGATCTTGAATAGGTGCTCTACACTTTCTCCATGGCTTAGAAAAATCAGGATCAGTTTCATAAAAATTTCTCATCTCATCAAAACCAAGAACTTCAATTTTCATCTCGGTCATCGAAGATCTTCTTCTACTCAATGCATCAGCAACTTGGTTAGTGACTCCACTTTTATGTTTGATCACAAATGTATAACTCTGCAAATACTCAACCCATTTCGTATGTCACTGCTTCAACTTATTTTGACTACCCAAATATTGTAAAGCCTTATGATTAGTATACAACATAAATTCACTTGATATCAATAATGTCTCCATTTCTTTAGTGCTTGAATAATAGCATAGAATTCTTGATCATACACAAAATATTTCCTTCTAGCATCATTCAACTTTTCACTAAAGAAAGCAACAGGTTTACCTTCTTGACTAAAAAAAGCTCCAATTGCACTACCACTTGCATCACATTCCACTTGAAATACTTTATTGAAATTAGGCAATGCCAAAATAGGCAATTCAACAACTTTTTGCTTTAGAGTCTCAAAAATTTTATCAGCTCCATGTGTCCACTTGAATTCTCTTTTATCTCCTCTCATAGTCTCAGTCATAGCATTACAAATTGAACTAAAATTCCTTATAAAATTTTAGTAAAAACTTGCCAAACCATGAAATGATCTTACCTCACTATCATTCACAGGTGTAGGCCAATTCAGAATAGCTTCAACCTTCTCAGTATCCATCTTCAACCATCAACTAAAATTTACAAATCCCAAATACACAATCTCCTCTTTCATGAATGAACACTTTTTTAGGTTTATCAAAAACTTTTCTTCTTTTAGTCTCTGCAAAACTTGTCTAACATGAAACAAATGTTCTTCTCTAGTCTTGCTGAATATCAAAATATCATCAAGATATACAATCATAAACTTACCCAAGAATTTCTTCAAAACTTCATTCATCAACCTCATAAAAGTACTCGGTGAATTAGTTAAACCAAAATGCATAACCAACCACTCATGCAAACCTTCTTTTGTGATGCAATTCAACATCTACCCATTCTTTCAAGACTACAAACCCTTTTCTATCTTTCTTCAATATGCATCTTAGTACCCTAAATCTGCATATCATACGGCTTCTCCAAACACAATAGCTCTACAACTTTATCTGCCTTGGGTCTCTTAGCAGATGTTGAATTCATTGCCATGTGGGTTGGCTCTAACTTGAGCATGCATGTGATCATGTGCTCACCACCTTTGTTTCCATGCACAAATGCTGAGCTTGAAACATAATGCATTTCACCAGTCACTATGGAACATGACATTTACTAGCATTCGGCAATACTGAATAACTCTCTCCAATTTTAATTTTTTTATAAATACCAACTCTTGGTTAGCTCATGGGCATATACCACATACAATGACTCTTAATACCATTAATCAATAACTTCACTCAATACCACCATAAACTCACATCACACTTCTAGGCAACCGTTTTAGCTTTAATGCATCCATTCATCTTTAATAACTGTTTCAATATATGAAACCAATGCAAGATAGTTTCAATTTCCATACACACAAGGATTCAAAAATGACTTATGAATAAATAATTTTCCAAATACAATCAATTTTGAAATCTATTCTGTGTCAAACAAAATTCAATTGGTTGTTCTACTTAAAAGTGCTGCTATACAGAGACTTCTTTCAGTCTCCTTTCAACCATGACATTCTCTGCCAACAAATACAACTTTCACCAGCCCAAATCGGGTTTGTGGATAAACCGATATATAAACAACACTATCTATTTAATACTCAAACAAATAACAACTATCAATCATAAAACTTGATCCATTTCCTTACTAAATCCTTTCGTAGAACCAAGAAACATATAACAAAATCTATTAGACCCAACACACATGTGATAGAAACCAAAATGAAATATTTGTAAACCAAAATGGACAGAGACCATACATGCTTAATAAGAACAAACACCAATACATGATTTTCTTCTTGTTTCTCAATTCACTACTCACCCATGCTTCTTACCTCCAAACCTCTCTCTCTCTTCTCTTATAAGGATTCAGTTACGTTCCGGTCTATGTCAAGACAATTCTTTTTTATGGTTATAAACCATTCATCTACCCTTTATGTCCCTTCACATTTAGTTACATGCATCTCTTTTTACAGAGATTCTAGGATAGTTATCAAAACTCCTCTCGCATCCTCATAATGTTTTCTATGATTACATAGAGTTGCCAAAAAATAGGCAATCACAAATGGTTACAAATACCATAGGATCCTTTTTTATGTACACTATAATGCAATTTTAACTGATTGACACATTTCTTAGACATGGTCCCAAAAAATCAAAATGGCTTAAACATTACAAGATTATGAAACACAGCATAAATGCTCAGAAGTTGAGGTGCTCCCGCACCATACTCCTGGGCTTGAAAGATTTCCATGTCCCATGGAAATGCTGTGGAGAAATTTCGAGAAAAAATTCTTGGGCATGCTTCTGCTTCTCACTCTGATGCTACAACTGACTGGTTGCTATCCACCTTGCTTCATGCTACTTCACACAACCTCTATATTGCCATCTTACCCACCCAAGATCCTGGAAGATGCTAACCACCCTTCTCTTAGTAGTTTCTCTCATGCACCTTCTACCCAGCCTCATCTCAATGGAGACAATATCTAGACCTCTGCTCATGAGATCTTCACACAAGAAAAACTTTGTCCTTCTCCTACTTTAATGGAATAACTTGCAACCATGCTTTGAAAAAAAACTCAACCCTACCCAAATCTTTCGCTAGCTCTGATACCATTCTGATGTAATTCAACATCTACCCATTCTTTCAAGACTGCAAACCCTTTTCTATCTTTCTTCAATCTGCATCTTAGTACCCTAAATTTTCATATCATACAGCTTCTCCAAACATAATAGCTCTAAAACTTTAACTACCTTGGTCTCTTAGTAGATGTTGAATTCATTGTCATGCGGATTGGCTCTAACTCAAGCATGCATGTGATCATGCACTCACCACCTTTGTTTCCATGCACAAATGTTGAGCTCAAAACATAATGTGTTTCATAGGTCGCTATGGAACATGGTATTTACTAGCATTCAGAAATACCGAATAACTCTCCAATTTCAAAACTTTTAGAAATACCAACTCTTGGTTAGCTCATGGGCATATACCACATACAATGACTCTTAATACCATTACTCAATAAATTCACTCAATACCACCATAAACCTGCATCACGGTTCTAGGCAACCGTTTTAGCTTTAATGCATCCATTCATCTTTAATAACTATTTCAAGATATGAAACCAGTGTTAGGAATGAATGTTGAATGTTTGGCAGCCATTCTGTACCAGTTGTTGTTGCATTCATGACTATGATTGTCATTGATGTCAACGTAGTGATCTTCTAGAGATTTGCAAAGGAGCAAACAGTGTTTGGATTAGTGCACGTGGGATATTGTAGATAGAGCTATGTGATGTTGAGGATTTACTCTTTGGTATGTTATATGTTTATGGTTAAGATTGTAGACAATAATTCATTTATTCATGGAAGTTATGAGCATTTTTGTAGCAGTATTCAGGCAGTATTCTTGAGTAGCAGTTTGTGGAAATCGAATGATATCTCCTAATCAAGATGGAATCTAGTTTTGTGTAGTTAAAGGGAAGTTGAAGATACATTGATAGTGACATGGATGATAGTGAAAATTTTGAGGTCACACGAATGGAGAATTATTGTATTTGGAAGCTGACAGTTTGTGAATTTTGATGTAGCGTGTGGAAACTTTTATTTTGTAATTCGATGCTGACTCATTTGTAATTACTTGAGTGTGGTATAAAGGAATGAATGTTTTTTCTTGTTGTAACATTGTTGAATATTGATGTATGCATGAAGTGAAGAAAAGACCTAATGCAGTTGTGAAAGTGAATTTGTGAAGGAAGACATGCGAAGTACAGAGATTTGGAATTGAGATCTGGTGAAGCAGTGAGTGCGGTTTGGCACAGTCAGAGAAGAGGTAACATATTGTTGAGATTAGTAATCTTTTGGTATTATTTTTTTGAGTAATACAAAGATCAGTTGCATAGTGTGTTCAGTGATCTTCCCCTGAAGCTATTTGGGCAGTGGGTCCTTCTGTCTTCCATAACTCTTAACAGGGTTAGAATCTTTTAGCAGGGATTCAAAATCTCCTAACAGGGATTCATATGTACTGAATGTATTTCATAAGACTCCTAATAGAGTCCATCCTTTCACAAGGAATATCCATATTAGTCCATCTTTTTTGGGTATCACTCCCACCGGGGTTTACTCTTTGATCAAGAGGTTCCCTAGTCAACATATCTTGTGTCATTGTGTTATTGTGTATGAATATCTTTCTATGGTTGGTAATTATATTGCTTACATGGTTAAATGTTGTTGAAGTTGATAAAAGTTATAATTATCTAATAACTGATTCACCCCCCCCCCCTCTCAGTTATCTTGGTGGACTTTACTTTCTAACAATTGGTATCAGAGCAGTAGGTGCTTGAAAGAGAAATTTAACAGCTTAAGGAGATCCATGGTGAATTTCAGGAAAGAAAGCCCTAAGTTTTATGGAGTGAATTTTGATAGCTGGAAAGAAAAGATGAAGACACATCTACTGTGTTTAGGACCAGGTTATTGGTTGATTACAAAGAATCAGAAGACTATCATTGAAGAGGATGATCTTGAAACATGTTCTGGTGATGAGAGAGATCTATTCATGTGTAACATACTCACTAGAGAAGTACTTTTGACAGCCCTTCTGGAGAATGAGTATAGTTAAGTAAAATGTTTGAAAACATCTCATGAAATTTGGAAAGCTTTACAATCTACTTTTGAAGGTGATGAACATGAAAAGAAAGTTAGATTACATAATTGGATATGTGCATTTGAAGATATAAGAATGATGGAAGATGAATCTATTAGAAGCTATATTGGTAGAATGTCAAAAATTGTTGCAAGTATAAAATCTTGTGGTGGAACAAAGATAGAGAATGAAGTGATATGGAAAATTCTAAGGACATTGACTCTTGTTTTTAAGCAAAAAATACAAATGATTGAACAAGTTATACCTTGTACTTTGAACTTTACAAGAGATAATCTTCTTGGAAGATTGGAAGCAATAGAAATGAACTTGAGGTTATCAGGAGACTTGCCTAGAATGGAGATAGCATTTAGTGCTCTTAGTTTTCCCCCTACTTTTTCAAGAAGCATCAGTGTAAGTGGAGATTATGTTGGCGGTAGTAGATCTAGAAATGAAGAAGACATGAAGATTGAAGAAGGTATTACCTTGCTTGTGAAGAGAGAACCAGACGGTAAGAAAATTTTTAAATGTTGGACTTGTCAAGAATATGGTCATTTTGCATCTAAATGTCCTAAGAGAGTTAAAAAGTACAGAAACAATTTCAAGTCTAGAAGATCTAAGGAATGTTATTATGCTAATGATGAAGATCTTGAAGCTAGTATAGAGAGAACTCTAAGTGAAAGTGATACTGAGAATAATGATGACATAGGATTTGTAGCAATTAAAGAAGAAAATCCTGAAATAGATGTTAAGGAAGAAAAAGCCCTATTTTCTCAAGTTGAAAAGAAAGTTGATTGGATTATAGAAAGTGGTTGTTCACATCATATGACTGGAGACATGAAAAAATTCATAAAGTTTAACAATTATGATGGAGGAGTTGTTAGAGTTGGAAACAATGCACCTTGTTTGATTAAAGGTATAGGATCTATTACTCTTTATGGAAAGACTAATACTGATGATGTTTACTTTGTGGATGGTTTGAAACATAATCTCTTAAGTGTTGGATAGTTATTTGATTAGGGATATCAAGTTTGGTTTACTGAGAAAACTTGTGTGATAAAGGATAAAGATGGAAATTTGATTGGAACTGGATCTAGAACCAGAGGTAATGTATTTTAGTTGAATCCTACTAAGATGACATGTTTGATTACTAAGATTGATGATAGATGGTTATGTCATAGAAGGTTTTGTCATATAAATTTTGATAACATTGTGAAAGTAAGTACTACACTTGCAGTAAGGGATTTGCCTAAAATTGTGAAGCCTACTAACATGATTTGCAAGGATTTTGTGATGGCTAAATAGAAGAGAAGTTCTTTTCCCAGTAAGAAGTTTACATCTACAGAGAAGTTGGAGATTGTTCATACAGATTTGAGTGGTCCTACCAGGACTAGAGGATTCTATGGAGAAAGGTATTTTATGATTCTTGTTGATGATTTTACAAGAATGATGTGGATTGCATTTCTTGAAGAAAAATCTGAAGCATTTGATAAGTTTAAGATCATTAAGAATAAAGTTGAGAATGAATTTGGAATGAAGATTAAATATTTGAGATCTGATAGAGGTGGAGAATTTACTTCTAGAGAGTTTAACACCTTTTGTGAAGTGAATGGTATTAAGAGACAGTTTTCAGCCCCTAGAACACCTGAACAAAATGGTATTGCAGAAAGAAGAAATAGATCAGTGACTAAAGCAACAAGAGCTATGTTATTTGAGAATTATTTGGTGAAGATATTATGGAGAGAAGTAGTGAACACAGTAGTGTATACAATGAACAGAATACAAATCAGAGCAGACACAGACAAGACACCCTATGAATTATGGTTTGGACATGCACCCTCAGTTAAGTATTTTAGAATTTTTGGAAGCAAATGTTATATAAAGAGAGACGATGATATTGGAAAGTTTGATCCTAGAAGTGATGAAGGTATATTTCTTGGATATTCTTTGAAGAGAAAAGCTTATAGATGTTACAATAAGAGAACTAAGACTATTGTTGAGAGTGCAAATGTTAAAGTTGATGAAAAGTTCAAAATTCAGGAAAGAATGCTTGATTATGAATCTGATGAAGGAACTCATCCTAAGCCTAACACTGAAACTACCGAATTATTCTATGAGACTGACAGTGACTTGTTAAATAAAAGCCACAGTGAAGTTATTGAAGAACTGACACCTGAAGTGAGATCTGAGACAATGACACCTAACAGGAATTTATCAAGGAATCATCCTACTGAGCAAATTATTGGAAGCATTGACAGAGGAGTTCTAACTCGAAATAAGGTACAAGAATAGTTATGTTTGATTTCTCAAATTGAACCTAAATCTACTAGTGAAGCTTGTGAAGATGAATATTGGATTAAAGCTATGAAAGAAGGACTAGATCAAATTGAAAAGAACAAGATATGGGAATTGGTCCCTAGACCTAAAGAGAAGAATGTTACTGGAACTAAATGGGTATTCAGAAATAAGATGAATGAAGAAGGAGAATTAGTAAGAAACAAAGCAAGATTGGCATGCAAGGGATACACACAGCAAGAAGGAATTGACTATGAAGAAACTTTTGCACCAGTAGCAAGAATTGAAGTAGTAAGAATGTTTTTGGCTTATGCAGCTTATAAGAAATTCAAAGTATATCAGATGGATGTGAAGTCAACATTTCTGAATGGTGAATTGGAAGAAGAAGTCTACATTGAGTAGCTTGAAGGTTTTCCTTTGAGTCAAGAAGGAGACATGGTGTGTAAACTGAAGAAAGCATTATATGGACTAAAGCAAGCACCTAGAACTTGGTATGCAAGATTGGATAAGTATTTGTTAAAATTGGGATTTGCAAAAGGAACAACTAATAGCAATCTGTACACAAAAAAAATTGAAAATGGTTTGTTGATTGTAGTTATTTTTGTTGATGACATTATTTTTGGAGGAGAAGATGAAGATAGTGACAAATTTGCTGATGAAATGAAGACTAAATTTGAAATGAGTATGATTGGTGAAATGAAATACTTTTTGAGATTACAGATAACATAGAACAGTGATGGTATCTTTGTAAGTTAGAAAAAGTGCCTAAATGACTTGTTGAAAAGATTTGGAATGGAGAACTGTAAACCAGTTGGAACACCTGGGTGAACCCACAATAGTGGATTACACTTTTTTTTCATGAACGGACACTCAACTATACATTTTGAAAAAATCTTTTAGATTCGGATGCATATTGTCATTAAACCGTTTGAAATCGTAAGATGAAGTAAATTAGAGTCTTTAAGGGTTTTCTATCTAGATTCTAAATATATTTTTTATTTTTATTTTTGAATTGATTTGAATGGTTTTTTCTTTCTCCCACAAAAACTGGTATGTGGCTGAAAACGTCATTTTTAAAGAGTTACATTATTTTCATAGTGCATAAATTTTTTTTATAAAATAGATATCAATGTGATTATTTAAAATTTAGTTTTTGAACATCTATATGGAGGGCATGCAATTGGTTTGACAATATTATCACTATTATTACACATTTTATTCATGTTTGAAGTTGACTAAATCGTAATTTTGACATACCTTGACTACATAGCTTATAACTTGTCATGTATTTGTCAAATTTCATTTTAATTTTTTTTGATAGAAAGAGAACTTCAATACCTAGGGCATAGATATTTTTTAGAATTTTTTTTCTCCCATTTACTATTTTTTCGTAAGTGTCAAACATAGAGGAAGACATACGATGAAATATCTACGATTAGTAAAACTAAAAATACAAAGTCATAATAAACTTAATATATATTAACATTATAATCATTAGAAATATTTTTCTTAGTAGTACCTTACTACATAGATAGGTTTTTCAAATGGATTCATTTGATCTACCAAATGATAAAGTCAAAGTAATTTTTTGTCAGCATTTTAATATGTGCGAAGGAGATTCCATTGTAGGTATGAATGAGGAGTATAGATGTTATATCAATTTTTTTTTATCCAAGAGGCTTTGAGATAAATATTTTTAATTAATTCCTTCACATAGAACCTCTCAAGGCTTAAATTATCATATTTTATTTAAAATGTGTTATTTCAGCAAAAATCAGCATGTCTAAAAAAGTGTAACCCACTATTGTGAGGTCACCCACCTATGGTAACTGGACATAAATTATCTAGCACAGATGAAACACCGGTAGTTGAATAGAAAAATTATAGATATATGATTGGAGGATTACAGTAGTTGAATCATACAAGACCTGATATAGCACATTCAGTTGGAATTGTAGCAATATTTCAAGCTGAACCTAGAGAATCACATTATGCAGCAGTGAAGAGGATACTAAGATATTTAAGAGGCACAATGGACTATGGATTGTGGTATGAAAAATCTGATGATTTTACCCTATGTGCATATACCAATGCTAATTGGGGAGACAATGTTGATGATAAAAAGAGCACCAGTGGTGGAGCCTTTTTTCTTGGAGGAAGATTGGTTTCTTGGCTAAGCAAGAAGTAAAATTGCATTTCACAAAGCACAGTAGAAGCATAATATGTAGCAGCAGCAAACAATTGTAACCAGATAATTTGGATGAAGCAAATGCTAAAGGATATTGGAATAAAGTTTGTTGAGCATGTTGTTATACATTGTGAAAACACCAACACAGTTAGTATGTCTAAGAACCCTGTATTACATTCTAAGACAAAGCATATAGAGATTAAGTATCATGTAGTAAGAGAGAAAGTTGCTGAGAAAGAAGTCAGACTGGAGTACATAAGCACAAAGGAGCAGATAGTAGACATTTTTACAAAGCCTTTGCCTAAAGATACATTTGAGTATCTAAGAGGTATGCTTGGGGTTATGCCCCAGCCTACTCTTGAGAAGTGGTGCAGTTGGTTGCATCCATCCAGTGATATATGAGCCTTATCTTTCTTCTAGGTTGGATGTTCATACTTCCTCTATGGGGGAGTATGTGTATCTGAGCTGAGTCATGAGGACTTTAGTGAATGTATTTTCTGAATAGTGTCTTTTGACATTAGAGTTGTTGTTGACATAATGATGAAATTTTATATCATTGATGTCAATGGGGAGAAGCGTACATGAAAAACCATTTGTACCATCTATTGGAGAGAACTGAATAGGAAAACAAAGCAAGATTTGATTGATGAAGAGAACTTGAAAGCATTTTCAGAGCAGCAATGTTGCAGTATTGGATTTTTGGAACATTGGATGTTTTTCATCTATGTTTCCATCAATTCCAATGGGGGAGATTGTTAGGAATGAATGTTGAATGTTTGGCATCCATTTTGTAGCAGTTGTTGTTGCATTCATGACTATGATTGTCATTGATGTCAACGCAGTGATCTTTTGAAGATTTGTAGAGGAGCAAATAGTGTTTGGATTAGTGCACATGGGATATTGCAGATAGAGCTATGCAATGTTGAGGATTTACTCTCTGATATTTTATATTTTTATGGTTAAGAGTGCAAAAAATAACTCATTTATTCATGGAAGTTATGAGCATTTTGGTAGAAGCAGTATTAAGGCAGTATTCTTGAGTAGCAGTTTGTGGAAATCAGATGATATCTCCTAATCGGGATGGAATCTGGTTTTACATAGTTAAAGGGAAGTTGAAGACACATTTATAGTGATGTGGATGATAGTGAAAACTTTGAGGTTGCACGGATGGAGAATTATTGTATTTGGAAGCTGATAGTTTTGTGAATTTTGATGTAGCGTGTGAAAACTTTTATTTTGCAATTGGATGCCGACTCATTTGTAATTACTTGAGAGTGGTATAAAGGAAGGAATGTTTTTCCTTATTGTAACATGGTTGAATTTTGATGTATGCATGAAGTGAAGAAAAGATCTAATGTAGTTGTGAAAGTGAATTTGTGAAGGAAGACATGCGAAGTACAAATATCTGAAATTGAGATCTGATGAAACAATGAGTGTGGTTTGGCACAATCAGAGAAGAGGTAACATATTGTTGACATCAATAATCTTTTGGTATAATCTATTGAGTAATACAAAGATCAGTTAGATAGTGTGTTTAGTGATCTTACCCTAAAGTTGTTTGGGCAATATTGGGTCCTTCTGTCTTCCATAACTCTTAACAAGGTTAGAATCTTTTAGCAGGGATTCAAAATCTCCTAACAGGGATTCATATGTACTGAATGTATTTCATAAGACTCCTAACAAAGTCCATCCTTTCACAAGGAATATTCATATTAGTGCATCTTTTGAGGGCATCACTCCCACCGGGGTTTACTCTTTGATCAAGAGGTTCCCTAGTCAACATATCTTGTGTCATTGTGTTATTGTGTATGAATATCTTTATATGGTTGGTAATTATATTGCCTACATGGTTAAATGTTGTTGAAGTTGATAAAAGTTATAATTATCTGATAACTGATTCACCCCCCCCCCCTCTCAGTTATCTTGGTGGACTTTACTTTCTAACAACCAGTGCAATATAGTTTTAGTTTCTGTACACACAAGGATTCACAAATGGCTTCTAAATAAATACTTTGCCAAATACAATAGATTTTGAAATCCATTCTCTGTCAAATAGAATTCAATCAGCTATTCTACTTAAAAGTGCTGCTATACAAAGACTTCTTTTAGTATCCTTTCAACCATGACATTCTCTGTCAACAAATACAACTTTCACCAGCCCAAATCAGGACTGTGGATAAACCAATATATAAACATCACTATCTATTTAATACTCAAACAAATAAAAATTGTTAATCATAAAACCTGATCCATTGCCTTACTGAATCCTTTCATAGAACTAAGAAATATATAACAAAATCTATCAGACCCAACATGCATGTGATAGAAACCAAAATGAAATATTTGTAAACCAAAATGGATAGAGACCATATGGGCTTAATAAGAACAAACACGAATAGAGATAAGAAATAACACGTTACAAAATAACTTCTATTAACACAAATGTCTTCAAATACAAGTTTTCATGGCTATCTGGCTACCGCCAAAGAGCCGTCCTAACTTTCTTCTTGTTTCTCAATTCACTATCCACCCCTTCTTCTTACCTCCAAACCTCTCTCTCTTCTCTTATAAGGATTCAGTTACATTCTAGTCTATGTCAAGACAATTTTTTTTTATGGTTACAAACCATTCATCTACCCTCTATGTCCCTTCACATTCGATTACATGCATCTCTTTTTACAGAGATTCTAGGATAGTTATCAAAACTCTTCTCACATCCTCATAACATTTTCTATGATTACATAGAGTTGCCTAAAAATAGGCAATCAAAAATGGTTACAAATGCCATAGGACCCATTTTTATGTACACTATAATGCAATTTTGACTGATTGACAGATTTCTTAGACATGGTCCCACAAAATAAAAATAACTTAAACATTACAAGATTATGAAACATAGCATAAATGCTCACGATTCGAGGTTCTCTAGCACCATTTTGTCTTGAAAACAATCTTCCATTCATCACCTTCTCTGATTCTTATCTGATGATACCCACTTTTCAAATCAATCTTTGTGAAATACTTTGCTCCAGTCAAACTGTCCATTATGTCATCCATTCTCGGTATAGGAAACCTATACTTTATTGTTATCTTATTGATTTCTCTAGAATCAGTAAAAATTTTCCATTCTCCATTCTTCTTAGGTGCCAATACCGCAGGTACTGCACAAGGACTCAAACTTTCTTTGATCAAACCTTTCTCCAGCAACTCTTGAATATGTCAGTTCAATTTCTGATTCTCAGTAGGTGTCAATTGATGAGGTGCCTTGTTTGGTAAACTACATCCAGGGATTAGATCCATGCAATGATCAATACTTATTTTTGGTGGTAAACCATCAAGTACATTATCAAAAATGATATCACTATACTTGGTGAGTAACTTATCAATCTCCTCAGGAACACTATCCTCTATTTTCTTACTCAGTTTGTTAGGAATCACAACAAAACATACATCATTATTCTTCAAATCCTTAACAAATTTTCTTCCTTCCATCAAGCAAACTTTCACAGATGTGCAAACATTACTAACAGGTTCTTCCATCAAAGGTAACAAGATTTGTTTTCTTCCATTAGCCACAATAGTATACTTATGCAATATCCCATCATATATAGCATGTCTATCATATTGCCAAGGTCTACCCAATAAAATATGAAAATAATCCATAAGCATGATATCACACAACACCTTATCGTAGTACTTTCCCATCTTCAAATTCACATAACATTGTTCACTTACCAAGAGTGTATGCTCATCTTTGATCCATGAAATTTGATAGGGCTTTGGATGTTCCAACCTTTCCAACTACAACTTTGTGACCATTTCCTTAGATGCCAAATTCTCCGAGCTACCACTATCAATGATTACCTTCCAAACTTTGTTAGAAACTCTACATCTGGTCTTGAACAAACTTTTCGTTACCAGATCTTTTTTTTTACTTTCATTCCATAGTGCTCTTCTTACCGTCAAGTTATTTTCCTTCTCAGGTTCATTCGATGACTCTTCTTGCACCAAAGCATTTCTACTACTACCAGCCTTCTTACTAGCATGTGTGCATTCAAAAGATCTATGTCCTTCTTCTCCACAATTGTAACAAGTTCCTTGGAAATTACCTCTTCTATAACCACCTCGATAGTTACTGCCTCTGCCTTTAGATGAACTTTCACCTTTCCACTCGGTCTTGCCTTTATCCAGATTTATCTTTTCAGCTTCAGATCTACTATTTTCACCATAAGATCTACCTCTTCCTCTAGGGAATCTACCACCTTGACCTCTTTGTCTCTATTCATGTCTTTTGTTCAATTTCTCCTCAGCTTTCAATGCAAATTGATAAGCCTCTTCAATGTTCTCCAATTTTACTAAACTGATTTCCTCTTGGATGGAAACTCTCAAACCATTTAGGTATCTAGCAATTCTTTCCACATCATCTTCATCATGTCTAGATCTGATATCTAATCTATAGAATTCCTCAATATACTCTTTTACTGAGCTATCTTTCTACCTTAGACTTTGCATCCACCTAAGTGGGTTAATCTGATAATCACAAGATAAGAACTTTCCTTTCAACGTATTTACCATTTTATTCCATACCTTGATTTTTTCTTTTCCTTTCTTTTTCTAATCCAATTGCTAATTCTCCCACCACAAGGATGCATGACCTTTCAACTTTGTGCCTACAATTTTCACCTTCTTCTCCCCAAATACATTTTCATACTCAAAATACTTTTCCATCTCGGTGATCCAGTCTATCAATTCATCAAAATCCAATTTACCACTATATTTAGGAGGATTGAAATGTGTTGTTGACTTCAAACTTGTCAAAGCCTTCTAGAATCTTTCCTCACCCTAATCCATCATAGGTACAGGTTCTACTTCACCTTGTTCCATTTCAACTTCATCATCACTAACATCTTCAAGATGTCTACCTCTTCTCTAGGTTGTTTCAACAACTTCTAATCTAGCAGCAAGTTGTCTCAACATGCCAACCAATCCTGGATTCACTTCTCACCTCCCACGAACCATCTTGAACACCCTCTGCAATTGCAGGTTAGATCACAATTTGCCACCCCACAAAAATTTAACTAGGGCTTCACAAGAAGGAACCTACAAACCTAGATCCACAGACCTAGATCCAAATCTCACCTCGCTCTAATACCACCTAACACAATGGTAGGATGAGAGGGGCCAAATTATGGCACACCCTACAGATCGAGTCTTCTCAACAACACGCAGAAGCAACAACAACACAGTGAGAGAGAGAAAGAAAGATCATTGATATATTATCATTCATTCAAATTGATTCATACATGCAGGTCTATAAGGCCTTCCCAGTTATGGCTAGATATTACAATGAATTACAGAAGTCCTCAAACATACAAGGATCTACCAACACACTTCATTATACTATCTTCTATCTTCTATGAAAACTGACTCCCTAAACTCTAACCAAACAACGATACTTATACAAAAGGCTACCGAATTGAGTTGACCTTCAGATCTGTTGGTTCCTAGATAGGATTTTACACTCCATGAGATACCAATATACCTATGACTGATATTAAGGAGGGGTTAGTTCCAAATGTGAGAAATCTATAGGTAACTGGACCAACTATAGGGACAAGACTGCCCTCTTCACTTTTGGCTCTACAAAACCAAGGCGGGTGCATCTAATCCAATAGATACAATTCTTATTCTTTACTCAATACTAGATCTTACAATAGATGACAGTGAGAAAGTACTAAATAACAACCTATTATTCATTAACTCTCCATCACTGGGTAGAACAACTATAAATGTAAATAAAAGTAAAATGACTGGTAATGATTTATGACTTCTTGCAGAATGTAAACAACCATGCAACGCATGTAACAGTATAGGGGATACTAGCTTATGATCAATGCCTTATCCATTGGGCATCACACCTAAAGCGGACATGAAATACAAGAACAACTACTGGATTCATCCGAGAATCCAAGCCATAAACATAGTTAAACATCTCTTACACTACTTACAAATATCGTTCATGATTGAACCAAATGAATCTATGCTTCACTCAAAGATTTTTAACCTGATCCTAGATCAAGGCTGAGAGGTAAAACATATACACCAGTAACCTAATGCAATAAGTTGGAAAACTTAGAATTCATCAAGAACAATTAGAGGAGAGATCCAAGAATGAGAAACTATATTGAGTATGTAGACTCAAATCCTTGTATTACAAACTGATTCAGTAATATCATAGACAATATGCAAAAGATACATAAGGTTTCTCCCTAGTATTGATACAACTAGCAAGAAATATTACAATCTGGACTGAGGATACACACTTAGCTTTTCAGCTTCCTGTGTCAAGAATTTCCAGCTAGCCATTCTAAATGGTCACAAAAATCCTTTTATAGAGACAAGGATACAATAAGAAAATATCATTTAGGGCACTTTTAGGGAAAGGCAGTCAACCCTAAGACTTACTAAAATATCTCAAAAAAAATCTGATTTCATTTACAATCTAGAAACATCTTTACAAAACATCTGCATCTTTACCCAAATCCAAACCCGAAAAACACAGTCCATAACTGCTCTTACCTAAACTAGTCAAAACTGATTTTAAATGCCACCATTACGTTCCTCATCTTCTGGCATTTCTGAAAACATATTATAATGATATATTCTGACAAAAATCAAGCCTCCAAGAAGCATTTCTATGAGCAACCTGTTACCATTTAAAAATTTTGAATTTACTATATAGTTCAAACTATATCATTTATTTAAATTCATTTTCTGCAAACCTTGAAATTCAAGGTGGGCCCACATGCCACTTGGCATCACCTAATTCAATGATTCGACCACCTCATTACCCGACATGTGTCACGTTGTCATTCTTTCGCAATGGTTAAATAGTGAGCATCTTTCTTTTGCGCTTTAGCGAAGATCATCGGATCGGCATGCATCCCAAGGTGACTGACCAACTGCTTGAGCTCTACTTTGTCACTGCCTTGTGTCAGGTGTCATATCCTTATTCATCTGCTATGTCCACATCATCACCAAACTACATCTCCTGGGCCACGTCATCAGGTGACACTTGTCACCTTGTCGCTATACCGCTATCTTAATTTTTGAGCATCTTCATCTCAGTGGATTTGCGATGTTCGTCGATCTGGGCACATATCTCAGGGTGGGTGAATCTGCACATTGTCAAAATTTCTTACCTGCACTTGTGGGGCCCGCTGTCCAAGTCATCATCCAACTGGTGCCTATCAAACACCTCGGTCGACGTGTGTGAATGAGGAAAGTCACCAACTGAGTGTCTACTTGAGACACTATGGTATTGTGGAGTTTTCTTTATAAACATCTTATTTGTCTACTACAACATCAATGTGGGATAATTCATTCCTCATTTATAATAGTTTTTGTTTCAAAATTTCATCCTTGTGAGGCACACCGAGGTGGGCCCACCAAACTGAACAGCTCCACCACACAGCCTTCCCTCTTTCTCACTTTACTTCATAAGTAAGTTCCATTTCTTTTAAATGCATGATACACATATAATGGGCCAAATGTGGGATATATCCCAACACACAGTGCAATGTTCCCGACTGGTGTGCACAAGGGAAAAACATGGTAGTGCTTCCCACAGCTTGCACATGAGCTATGACCTTCCTCGTGTTCTTTGGACTTGTACATACATAACATGGAGGACACAAAGGCAGAAAGGAACTTCATGTAATCCTCCTATCCTCCTCTTTCCTTGGTGCATACTGCTCCCTCTGGACTTGATGCGTATAACACAATGAGTATGTGCAAACATTATGGAGAGTACGCACCTCAAAAACAAATGCACACCTCTAAAACATACAACCCAACTGATTTAGTGTGCAACACACCCATTTTACACAACATCATATTTAAAAATGTGTTCACTTCCTTAGAAATATGCACCCAAGATTTGGCAATATGTGTGCTCGGAGGGGAGTATGTTGGCAGCCTTCCTTTAGTTGCACATGCCTGTTTACTCACCCACAAGTGACTTCCTTCATTTGTCCTAGCTGCCTCTTACCCCCTATTATATGTCTCTCCCCTTAATTTTGGTGTGCAACACCATCACTTGGTGCGTGCATGCCCTCTGGTCTTTTACACATACATAGCACCCTTCACTTATGTTGGCGGCTCAAACTCCTTTGTAAAACAATAGTCTCCCCTCATATACATAAACAACACCCAAGATTTATTACTTTAGACCTGTGAAAACCACCTACACAGTGCTCACTCCCCATTGTGCCTGGTGTGGAAAATGTCACGTAAGGGGCCAACAAACAGCTCCCCACAATTGCTTGCAGGAAACACCAAAGAATGAAGTTGCAGTCACAGAACCTCTTGTACTCAGCCGACAGTCAATAGCTTTATGATTTAGTGTTAATGAGTTTGATAAAGGTAAATGATGAAGGGAATTCCTTTATATACCAATTCGAACACCATGTGATGGAAATGAGTTGGCACATACATAAATGTGAAGCTCAGAACCACATATTTGATTTATTAACTTTGTAAACTTCAACTCATCCTTTGAATCTTGGATTTAAGTTCGTCTCCATCCCAAACAACATGTGGGTGAACTGGGGAGATAACTTGTAAAAGGAATGATTGCTATTATCAATTGTCAAGTTTCCTTTAAAATATCAATGTCCCCGCAATTAATTAAATTTTGAGGTTCCATGAGCACCTCAAAACCCTTTGAATGTTACTTTTGCTAAGCCTTCCAAGGGGCATTTCTGATGTATTGATTTCAAACTCCATCATGGCAGCCTTATAGATCTCAAAATTGAATAAGAAATTCATAAGACTCATCACCCGTGGATCCAGTTTTCCCTTTGAACCCATAGTAACAAAATCCTTCTGTCGAGATTTATCAACTCTGAAATCAATAGTTTAGTGGTAAACTTGTCAAGCCGCTTTAAAATAATGAGGTAGGTCGGACCCCAAGTGGGTCCGTCCTAAAAAAATTTTGAACTCAAACAACTGACCTTGGAAATGATTTAGAATGACTGGCATGTACAGACAGATCCAACCTAGATAACTGGAAACCTTTAAAAACTTCAAATTTTAATACTTCGCCAGTCGCCAAATCCTAATAAAACACCCTTCGTCGCGCCTGTAAAACATTGATGAAACTTATCCCTGGGAGTTGAAATTTGGAGAGTACGAACCCTGTAGTATAGAAAACAACCCTGTTAGACGGCTTCACCTAGAAATGAATGAGGCCAGAGATTTTAAAACTCAAAAATGCCCATTCAGAAATGTCGGTAGAATGCAAACTGAAAATGCTGTCGACTGCCCTGGAAAAAGATGAATTAAAAATATGAAATGATGAGTTGAGGGCACACCACTAGAACTGGAAGAAATTTCATATGTAAGGATCAAAACAAAACAACCCTCAACTAAATGTGATCATCTAGCAAAAAGCTACAAATCTTTGAAAATGGTTACTTTACAGAATTTTCCTATCCGCACTTTTATCATTGTAAAACACCTTTTTGTTTGACCCTGCAAACTGATCAAATGGAAACTTCACAACCTAAAACTTTGGGTAGATTATCTTTCATATATTTATAAAAAAAGGCTTTGATTAGTTTCACTATATGATCAACCGACTATCAAGAATTAATCTCCAAAGTTGTGCCCTTAGAACACCTTGAACTGAAAGACAATGAAACTGTAAAAGTTGCATCTGGAACTGATCGAGCAAAGTGATCAATTGGATTCGTCATAGTCTGAAACCTATCATGGGGAAACAATTTCATGTCTACATTATAGAACAACCTTCAATTATGTTTGACCTCGATCCGGGTGCAAATGGCAGGACACCAAAGTGAGCTACTCACAAAACTGAACTGTGCACTGCTGAAGAAACTTAACAATCTGCAAACTGAATGGCTCTGGAAAACATGTCAAACGGGCACATGGGGGGCTGAAAATTAGCAAGTTGACTCATTCCCATGTCTACAACATAATTCCAGGACCAGCACATTATGATCAATCACAGGGCACTTAATGCACTCATCCAAACAGGGCCTCTGACTAAATTGTGCAACTGATCTTCATTAGAATGTTAGAAACTATAAATGGAATCAAATTTATAAATCACCCAAATAGATTCATCATGGCCTAAAAATTTCTATAGTAGCACTTTGTCATGATTACAATATGACATTATATTCCTTTCATCATGACCACTAACCAGGTGTTAGATGCAAGCCTCTGAAATAGGCCATTTAGTTAAAACCGGATAGGATGTAGAATGCAAACTTGTAGAAAGCTCTCCAAATGGGTATCCTCAAAACTTGTCCAAACCGAAATCTGAAAGTTGTGACCAACTATATATGTCAAATGAAATGTGAGGAACATATGTCCCAAGCATTATACCATGAAAATTCAACAGGCCCATCCTTTTGTGCACTTAAAACTAGGTCCTTTCAAAGTGGTTTTTGAAGCACTGAACCTTGCCTTAAGAAAATTCTCTGATTATGGGATCAAAACTGTCTGGATTTTTTAGAGTACCAATAAGATCCACAATCAATAGAAGGAATGGTCAGATCTGGGAGCACACACTTCCCACCAATGGATACCAGCATTAAATCTATGACCCATAATCAATGCACAAGTTAGCCTCAACAGAAACTCAAAATAAACTACTCGGTAAGCAAGGTTGACCGAGAAACAGACAAGCATCGCCAAGCACCAGTGAAACAACCAACCACCTAGGAGATAACCAACCAAACTCGATAACCAAAGGAAACTGACCAACTACCGAATCAACTCGGTCAAAGAAGTACCCGAGCAACACAGACAAACTTCAAATATGTTTTTGGTGACACAGGATTGCCAAGGACCCGAGATGCTCCTACATCACAATGCAACTTTCAACATACTTCCTAACATAAAGGTTCATTCTTGGACAATAGTAGAACCTTTGAACAAGCTCTTGTGTCTTAGTGATCCCAAAGTGACCACTCAATGCACCATTGTGCTTTTCCTGAATCAAATTCTCTCTTATAGACCCTCTAGGAACACATAGCTGACTTCCCTTAAATAAAAGATTACTTTGCAAAGTATATTCAACATATTTGCTATGGAAATGATTCTTATGTTCAACACATACCTTATAAATTTTTGCAAAGTCTTCATCATCAGCATATAGATCTTTGAAGTGATCTATTCCCATGCTCTTCAATTGTATCTCTTGGATAGTGAGAGCTCTTCTACTCAAGGAATCTGCCACCTTGTTTAGTACTCACTTCTT
Source organism: Chamaecyparis obtusa (assembly GCA_027943335.1). Classification (NCBI taxonomy): domain Eukaryota; kingdom Viridiplantae; phylum Streptophyta; class Pinopsida; order Cupressales; family Cupressaceae; genus Chamaecyparis; species Chamaecyparis obtusa. Next base: position 4,339,766 of record BSBK01003091.1, on the reverse strand, counting down.
ATGTTTTATGTTAAATGTGTATGCTTGTAGTTATTCAACCCACTTCATGTGCTTATGACTGAGTTTCTCTTGAGAGTTCAAGAAACTTAGAGCTTGGTTGTCTGAATAGACTATGAACTCCTTGGGAAGAAAATAATGCCTCCATTTCCTTAAGGCCTAAACTAGTGCATACATCTCAAGGTCATAAGAAGAATACATCTTCTTAACTTCACTCAACTTTTCTGAATGAAAAGCCACTAGTCTACCCTCTTGTCTTAAAACAACTCCAATAGCCACATTGTTTGCATCACACTCTATGGTGAATAGCTTCTCAAAGCTTGGCAAAACTAAGATAGGTTGGATAGCAATCTTGTTCTTCAACAACTCAAAACTATTGTTAGCTTGTTCATTCCACACAAACTTAGTCTTCATGCCTCCTTTGGTGGTGTCTAACATAGGAGCACAAATAGCACTAAATTGCCTTATAAAATTTCTATAGTATTGAGCGAGGCCATGAAAAATTCTTACCTCTGTTGTTGTCCTTGGAGTGGGCCAATTGAGGATGGCTTCCACTTTGCTAGTGTCCATTTTCAGATTTCCATGAGATAGAACAAACCCAAGGTATACCAGCTCTGTCTTGATGAGCTCACACTTCTCTAAGTTGACCATCAACTTCTCATCATGCAGCCTCTTAATAACAGTCTCTAGGTGTTGGAGATGCTCATCTTTTTTCTTGCTATAAATCAGTATATCATCAAGATATACCACTACAAATTTGCCAATGTAGTCCTTAAGAACTTTATTCATGAGCCTCATGAATGTGGAGGGGGCATTAGACAGTCCAAATGGCATGACAAGCCATTCATACAAACCTTCATTGGTTTTGAAGGTTGTTTTCCACTCATCTCCTTCATGTATTCTTATTTGGTGATAACCACTCTTTAAGTCTGTATTGGTAAAGTACTTGGCTTCCCCTAGACAATCCATTAGGTCTTCAATCCTAGAAATATGGAACCTATATCTAATGGTTATCCTATTTATGGCCCTTGAATCAGCACAAAGCCTCCAAGTTCCTCCTTTTTTAGGTGCTAGGACTGTGGGTATGGCACATGGGCTGATGCTTTTTCTAATGAGACCTTGACTTAAAAGCTCTTGGATTTGCCTAGCAAATTCCTCATTTTTTTGAGGGGTCATCTTATAGGCTGCCTTATTGGGAAGGGTAGCTCCTAGTATGAAGTCTATCCTATGACTTATAGCTCTTTTAGGGGGTAATTTTGATGTTTTTCCATCACTTACTATGCCTTCATAAGTCTGCAGTATGCTTTGTATCTCCTTAGGTAGCTCTGGCTTCTTGGCTGCCTTACCTTCATCTACCTCTCTTGGCCTTAACACCAATGCAAATCCAACTCCTTCTCCTTCTTCTAAGGCTTCTAAGAACTCTTTTTCACCAACCATGAGTACATTAGGACCTGTTGTCTTCACCTCTGCATCTTCTAATAGTGACTGAATTTTGAAAGTCACATTATCCTTCTTGAAAGTATAGGAGTTCTTCACTCCATCATGCATAGCTTGGAGGTCAAATTTCCATGGTCTACCTAGGAGAAAGTGACATGCATCCATAGGTAACACATCACATAATACCTTATCCTTATACCTCCCAATTGAAAACTCAACCCAAGCCTACTCATTCACTAAGACATGTTGTCCTTTATTCAGACATGTGACCTTGTAAGGACTAGTGTGGGGTATCCTTGTCATGTTTAATTTTCTAACTTCTTCTAACACAATGTTGTTAGTAGACCTTGAGTCAATAATGACTCTACACACCTTTCCCATCATCTTACATTTTATTCTAAATAGGGACCTTCTTTGGCTTAGCTCCTCTTTCACCAGCTCCTTGATCAATGTTCTCCCCATCATGAGGTTCTCACCTTCCTCTGATGTTAGTGGTACCTCAGGGTGATTCACTCCTACATTTGTCTCCTCATGAATAATATTGACTCTCTTATCACCTCCTTGAGAAGTACTACCCTTCTTTGGAAACCTATAGGTAGGGTGCCCCATTTGGCTACAATGGTAACATTTTATGTTGGAAAAATAGTTGACTCTTCCTTGTCCACCACTTCTTCCTCTAAAGTTAGAGCTCCTTCCTCTACTACCTCTACTAGATCTTCCCTCTTGCTTCTTAGTATATTTGACTTCTCCTTGAGTCCGTGGCTCTAAACTCCTTCCACCATATCCACTTATTTTCTCTCTACTATCTTTTCCTCTACCTCTTCCCTTCAAAGTTTGTTCATGCTTTCTTTTTCCTTTCTCCTCAATCTTCAATTCCATCTGATCACATTGGTGTACATTCTTGAAGTTAACAAGACTCATGTCTTCTTGTATAGACCACTTGAGACCATTTAAATACCTAGCTAGTCTAATACTTTCATCTTCTACCACTTTTGATCTCAAACAAAAAATTTTCAACTCTTCAATGTATGCTTGGACATCCAATATTTTTGTCTTAGATTATGCCTCCTTCTATGTAACTGGACCTCATAGTCATCAGGTAAGTAGGTCTACTTCACCTTAGTCACCATGCCTTTCCATGTAGCTATAGGACTCTTTCCCTCTTTCTCTCTTTTAGTTTGAACAAATTTCCACTAGGTGAGTGTTGAACCTCTCAACCTAGATTTGACCACCTTCACTTTTTGGGCTTCTGATATGCCATCACACTCAAAATGATTTTCTATGCTGTCAATCTAGTCCATGACTAAATCAGGATCCATTTGTCCACTGAAAAGTGGTACACCCTCCAAAGCTTTGCCACTTAAGGCCTTTAGTGCCTTTAAGAAGGGTTCTTTAGGAATAATAGGGTCAAGGGTTGGAGCTTCCTCTTCCAATTCCAAGTCCTTTTCCAAGGCTTCTTTCTCTTCCTTCTTGTCTATTTTATCCTTCACCTTATTGACCTTGTCTTGGACTTAACCCAAGAGTTTCCCCATTTGAGACAATCTTTCTCTTAGCAATCTATGATCCTCTTCTTGTTCCTCCACCTTCTTGGCTAACTCAACATTAGTCACCATTGTATTATCTTCCACTGATCTCAATGATGTATTCTCTCCTATTGATTTAGTAGGTTGCAACATTAACCACAAGCCTAATCAAAACTTGGCTCTGATACCAATATGGTGTATGTGCTTCTTGGTGTGCTTGCACAAGTGCTAAGAAGACCTTGCTTGTCTTCTTCAAGGATCCTACTCTCCTCTAGGATCTCAATAGGCTTAGATGATTAACTAAAACCTTGAAAAACTCTTCTCTAAGAGTTAAATTTTGTGTGCTTAACCTTGAAGGACAATCACCTTAAAGTTACTCCAATACTCTCTCCTACACTTACAAGACTCCAAGTGCCATTCTCTCACAAACTTCCAAAATGATTGTAGGGGAATCAAAAACCTTTAAAATATTCCATATGCTACTATTTGGATCCATTTTGAAGGATCTCCAAGCCTTTGCTTATCAGGTTCAAGACCTAGCCTTGAGGAGGCCTAATTAGGCCTAATTTTGTGTAGCCCTTGACAGGGTCCTTTCTCAATTTCCTGCCAAAACTTCCCAAAAAACTTGCAAAACTAGTTATGTATTTGGATACCCTTTTGGAAGATATCAAATATTCATAAGGTTTTGGGTTCCTAGGGCATCCCTACATAGGCTTCCTATTATCTAGGTCAAATAGGGCTAATAGGCCTAATTTTTAGGACTAGACTAATTTCTTGTTCAAATCACAACCAAATGGTTTGATAAATCCTAAATCCTCATAACATGACATGATATCATCATATCCCATCTGGAACCATGATTTTTTTGTACTGTACTTCATTCCCCTGCATGCAATCTTTAATTCTTCACTGTCAAACCTCTAACCTAGCACACTAAGCTCACCTAGGGCTTGAGATTAAAAATAGTAGCTCAACTCTTCCAACCTCCTACCTCTAAATATGTATAGAACAATGGCTCCCATAAAACATTCATCTATCCTTAGGAAGATCACATGGCTAGATTTCATGGGGGAGCCATAAAAACACAAACTGATCAGGACAGGACCAAGAAACCCTCTAGACTCTAATCAATTTATTCAAGACACTAAACCAACTCTAAGCTACCTGTACAAAGAATGAAAAAAATTTCAACCTAACCCAACAACACAAATCCAATACTAAATCAAAGTATTCAATCCAATTGTTAGCACTGTCACACAAGAAAGCTCGGTGTCCTCACAAACTAGAATTGTAGAGCTCTTTTACTATTCACCAACTTCCTTACATTAACCCTCTTCTTGATAAATGAGCCATATGCATCCTTAAGATTCTTCTTCCTTGTTTCTAGGCTTGGTTCATTCATTACCCACTCCTACAATGAGGGGATTCCATTGTTATCGAGTTGCATGCAACATTTGCAAAAATTGCAAATGTTGTCATGATAACTTTGAAGCAACATTTGGCATCTTTGCATTTATGCCTCCATCCTATCTTTTAGGGCCTCTAACCCCTATAACTTGATGAACCAACCTCATAAATTCCTAGAAAGCATCTTTACTACTATGCTAGGGTCTAGGACACATTTAGACCATTTCTCTAATCAAGCCAAAATAAACAATAACTAAGCATAAAGAAAACTAGATAACTAGACTAGGTTAGATTAGATACTAGTTATCAATCAACCTAGCCACACACTTGCAAGACCTCCTAAGATCTAAATTAAACACAAAATTTAACTTGGCTAATGTTAGACACAAGCCAAAACTTTAAGGGTTTTTAGGATTGCCTTTCTCCTGCACCATACACTGATGAGTTTGTTGATACAACTCCTCCTGATGATCTTTCTTATAGTGGCCTCGATCACCTTTCATCGCTATAGGTTTTACTAATGTTTTCATTAGACTTTGGGGAGACCCAAAATAACATACACTGATCACTAATGCTACACTAATGAGCTTCTTCATTGTAATACCTACTGATAGACTCTCCTTCCTTTGTCTCCATTGGAGTGGGCCTTACCGATAACCTCATCGGCTATCGACAAGACAAGATTTGCACTTTTCTAATAGTGTTTCTCTCACCAATGGGGTTCATTAGTGTATGTCATACCGACTTGTTCTATTCCCTTTTCTTATTTGTTATTGTCGACTTAACTCTCACCGATATGTTTTATTCCTTAGTTCCCCGTCTCTCCATAGGTATATGTATGGTTGATAATGTTACTTTTTTTTCTATATTATATCATTCTAACTTCATTCCTATATCAATTGAACCTTGTGTAAAAATGTGTAATAGATAACTCATAATTTCACCTCTCCTAAGGTATATTTTTCTTATGAAGACAACTCTAATCCTCCCATGAATTTCTCATTAGAGATTAATAAATGTTCTCCTCCTAAAGGTACCTTGGTTAAAGAGAGTAAGAATGGTACCCCTCTAAATCTTCCTTCTTCTCCTACTTCTTATCTTAATCATAAATAATTTTGGAAAAAAGACGATGTTATGCATTCCATTCATTAATTATTACCTAACATACCATTGAGTGAAGATAAAGACCTAGATAAGAAGACTTCTAATAAACTTACTAAAGTGAATGTGAATGATTTTGATGGGATTAAGCATCTTCATATAGAGATTAATCCCCCTACTATACATTCCAACACAACACCTTTTCATCAAAGTCTTCCACCTTTCAAACCAAAGACATCTCATAATTTTGGCTATAACATGATTCCTACACAAACCTATAGTGGACAATATATTGGAAAGATGGACCAATTCCATATAGATCATCCTCCTTCACAAGCCACTATATTTCAACCACAAGACAATATTGTTCCCAACTATTTTAAGGACATCATCACTCATTTCTTGTTTAAGAATAAAACATCTCATAATGTCACCATATAAATCCAAGAGCTTATAGATACAGGTACTATAAATGTAATAACCTAGCATCTATTTCTTCTATTATATTTTTCTCCTTAATGTAATCTTAATATCTTAAATCATTGGGCAATTTTTGTTTTTCATGGTGTTAGTTTTGAGCAATAAAATAGGTCCTTTCCCTTGTCCTTCCACTTAGGGGGCAAGTCCTCTCTCTATCTTATTCATTTATCCTTCTAAAGCATTCATTATCTCTTTTTTGGTTGAATCTTTTATACTATTATGTCCTTCCATACATGGACTTGTTTCTTAGGTATCTTTATCATTAGGGGATTGATATCCTTATTTAAACTATATCCCTTGTTTGGAAGTGTTTATCTTGTTGTAGTTTATTTTTTTCACTAATTTTGTATAATGTTACATCCTTTTTCATTCTTATTTCATGGGACCTATTTCTCTCTCTTTGTGGTTTTAAACAAATACCCTTACTTGGGGGTTTAAAGTGTGTCATCCTTCTTCAAGAATCCCTTTTTCACTAAGAAATAGGGTGATAAAAGGGTGAATTCTAGTTCTCCTCCCCTCTTTGTCTTGAAGATGTTATCTTTGTTCAAGATCTCCTCTTGAAGGTAGAAGTCTTGTAGCCAATATCTCCTCATTCCAATGATCTCTTCCCACTTGCATATATACTTTCATGCTTATCTATTTCCTTGGCTAACAAGATTATTCACTCTTTATTAAGGGAACAAGCATACATTGTTGCTTTAAGGATATCTCCTTATTTCTAGAACTAGGTATCCTTTTTCTCTTTTCCTTATGATGCTACCATAGTCCTATGTCGTCATCTTAAGGAGGTGGAATACATATGAACTCCTTGTATAGTATGTAGATTTTGGTTTATTAATCCCTAAGGAGATAATGTTTTCCTTAAGAGTGATCACCTATTTTTTGGATCCCAATGGAGATAATGCTTTATGTAAGACTGATACTATAAGATGCCCTTGAGCACAAAATTTTTCAATATTTCCTTGAGTGTAAACTTTTTCAAAGCCACCCATGAGTGAAAATTTTTTAACCTGCTCTTGAGTGCAAAATTTTTAACCCACCCTTGAGCACAAACTTTTTAACCTTCCCTTGATCACAAACTCTTTAAGATGCTCCTATGTGCAAACTTTTCAATGTAGAATTGACTAGCATAATAAAAATTTCTAGACCATCAATTCTCCTTCCCTCTTTCTTTGGGATGAGTAGAACTAGCATACCACATATTTCTAGCATTTCCTTATCCCCCTCTTCTTCTCCCATGAATCACCTAGCATGACACAACTTGCTATACTATTAGATTCATGGTCTTTCTCTCTCCTTTTCACGCTCTCATAGCTATGCTAGTGGGTTAGATCATGAAGATTTGTCTCATCTTTGGCGATTCTCTTTCCCTTTCCATGTGGTCACTTATGCTCTTGTAATAGATTTCCAAATTTGATATTAGTGGTTGAGACAGTTATCAATCAAGGTTTATTCTACTAGTTGATTTGGAATTTTATTTTGGTACTAACCCCTCTTATGTTGGTGTATTTATCTTTTGTTCCCTTGTGCATGGATTTCTAAGTTGAGATCCTTTTTTTGGGGGCTTTCATCCTTAAACTAAGTGATTTATTATCTCTTTATAGATCACTATGATAATCTCTCTCTCTCTCTCTCTCTCTCTACCATGAGCATGAGATTGTCTCATAATCCCACTAAAGTGGGGGCCTAAATGTACTATCCTAATTTATAATAATTTAATTAAGTGTACAATCTAAGGATTGTTTGGCACTTATCTTAGTGTGTTTTCTATGCTAGGACCTCATATGACACTTGATGGACACCTGAATTCAAATATAGGTCCTCTCTCATTTCAATATTGTTTACAATCAATTTTAGCCCTTATTTCTAATTGTTCTCCCCTATTTTCCCTCCAATCCCATAATTTATTTCATCACCTAAGCCCTATATTTCCATTTATGGAATTTATATTCTCTTTGGACCCTAGAACTAGTTATACCTTGTTTTCTCTCATCCTCTCATTTTACAGGACCCATGGTCCTAATTTGGGCCTTGATTGTGGGTACAAGACATTTCAAACACCTTATACCCTGAGGTTTGTGCTCAAATTGGAAGTAAGGACCTATCTCATGGTTTTAGAAAATGATTAGGAATTATAGTCAGCTTGATTGAGTTTTAACCCTGAAGAATTTATGAGAGGTATATAAACATACCATATCTTCTCATTTTGACATCCATTATCACAATCAAGTATTCATCATTTGAGATCAAGCATTTTTAATCTATTTATCAAGTGCAAGGAAGCAAATCAAGTTCAAGAACTATCAATAAACCAAGTCCAAGCATTCAATATCTAGCATTATTATCAAGATTTCAAGGTGTCTTTCTATATATATAACTTATTTACCCAATTGGAGGCCAATAAAATGGATTTTTTTGTCCAAGAAGGAGATACACATTCACCTACATTCATCCAAGTCTTATTTCTCTTCTCCTCAATCAAATATTGTCGTGAATTACAACATCCATTCTGTGAGGTATTTTCTTTCATGATTTGTTTTTGAGTTTTTGTGTTAATTAAAAGCTATTGCATCAAAATATTTGATCACATTCAAAGAAGCATTCACATTTCCAAGGTATGATATACTTCATTTACTAGATCTAGCATTTTCTACATGACAACATGCTTTCCTTTATTTCATTCCATTTCAAGATTTATTCATAAACATGGGTTTTTCTAAGACAAACCCCTTCATCCAACCTTCTTCCCCATTTTTTTATTTTGTGTAGGAACATTCTATAGAGATACTTAAACTTTACCAAACATGTCAGGATATGTCAGAGCATTCTTGGAAGTTTGAGGGAAAAACCCAGGAAATAGAAAGTTTAAAACATTCTATTCTTGGGTATAGAATGTTTCAAATATTTTGTACGTTTGAGAAACAAATGAAATTTGGTCTACATACATGTTATAGCCTTCAAATTCTAGATCAACAATTATAGGTATTTTTGAGATCCTATTTGTCTGATGTTCACATCTAAAGCAACATATCTCCTATCTCGATTCCAAGTGCATACATATCTTCGGTGATTTGCATTTCTTATCACATCATCATTTCACATTTCCATTTAACATATTTAGTGAAGGATCATTGTCCCATTTAACACTTAGGACCATCCTAGCTTATTGGGACATCTTTCTTCTAAACATGCAACTTTGAAAATGAGAAGTGATCTACCTCTTTGCCTTACTTCCCATTTCATATTATACAAGTATATAGAAGAATAAGAGTATTGGTCTCTATAGGGATATTAGGAATCCTATCATCTATATTCACATCCTCTTTAGGTTAAGAAGAAGAAGGTTTATCAAGATATTCATCCTTACTTTATTTATCTTGGGAGATAAATCATTAAGGAAACACTGCACATTGGGAAAATTGAAAATACTTTGATAAAGAGAAGAATATTAAGAGAATGAAAAGAAGTGTGTAAACTAGCCTTCTTAAGCTATTGTATTAAGGTATTTTTAGGAGGAGAGGATCTATACTCTCTAATGTGGTATTATTAGGAGTACGTGTTGGCAATTTGGCTAATTAGGATATCATAATGTTGTCATTATGGAAACATATACTCAACATGAAGATAGCATAATCGAAGGAAGCAGTCTTGTATGAGTGCACTAGAAAATTGTCTAAGTACAATAGTATTTACCAGTCTAATCGGAGATAGTTTTGATTAGTGATGTTCACAAAAGAAGGTTCATTGAATGTGCACTTGCAAATGGATCATTCTATGTATATCAAAGCCACATATGAGAACACAAGTCTATATGGCATGTATAGAAGAAGATATTAAAGATTTATAGAGACAGTGTTGAGTTGACCTGAAAAGAGCAGAAGATATAATATGATCACATTAAGTTAAAGGAATATTATTTTTTATCAAAATAATGACTTAACCATGTAGGGACAACATCCTAGATGTTGACCCTAAAGAAACATGAATTGATTTTATATTTTGAGATGATTTTATGTACTGTAAGCTGACTGGAAGTTATTAATTGTAATAACTTGTATATATGTAAGAATTATGTAATGTGAAGTATATAGAAGTGACATATAGCGATTGTAATAAGTTGACATATGATGCGAAGTTGTATATTATAAGAAGAAAGAAAGTAATATCTGTATGTGAAAGTGAAGAGCCTACAAAGCTAAATCAGAATAGGAAAGCTATTCAGAAAAAAGTAAAGGTTTTGTATTTTACCTTTTTATCATAAGTTGTTATTGTATATTGCATGTTTGGGAAGTGAGCTCATCTTGAAAACATTTGTTTTGTAATAGAAACTCCTAACAGGGTTGAGGCTTCTAACAAGGCCTAAAGTCCTTTAATCAGGATAGAGACATTATATGTATGTAACAAACTCCTAACGGGGTCAACATCCTTAACTAGATATCTTTTGATTAGTGGATCAGTTGTGGGTATCATCCCCACTGGGGTTTTCCCTTGGCTAGGGTTTCCTCGAGAAAAAACATGGTGTTGTGAGTTCATTTTTTTTAATTTATGTGCTTGTTATTCAATTTACTTAGTTTATTTTCTTATGCAAGCTTCAAGTTAATTTTTTATATCCATAATTGGGAGAAAGTAAAAGTTTGTGAAATACTGATTCACCCCCCCTCTCAGTATTTCCTATTTCTAACAATTGGTATCAGAGCTTAGTTACTCAGAACAAAGTTATTCAGAGAAAGCCTAATAGCTTGAGTAATATCTCTATGGATATGGATCAATTGCAGAAGAATCTTGAAGAAACTCTTGAACAAATTGATATACTTACTGAAGAAAGAGATACTCTGAAAGAGAAATATGATGATGCAAAAAACTACATTGAGAAAATAAAAGAAAAGATGGAAGATCTTAAATCAAAGAAAGAACCTACAATTCAAATCAAGGACTCTGATGAAGTTTCAAAACTAAAGAAAGAAATTGAGATCCTTAAACATGAGTTAAAGATTGTAGATCTAAAGTTAAGTTTGAAAGATGAAAATAGAAAAGATGAATTAAATCTAAAATCTGAGAATGTAAGTTTGAAATCTAAACTTACCAAAGTGACATCTGAATTTGAGAAAACAAAATTGCAGTATGCTAAACTTGAGAAGTACAATGCAATTGTGAAAGGAGAACTAACTCAGTCTAAACAACATCTTGAGAAACTGTATTCTAGTAGTGAAAATATTGATGATCAAATGTCTTATCAGAAACCATCTTATGATAAAACTGGTCTTGGATATCTTAAAGATAAGTTCCCTAAGAAGATTGAGGAATGCAAAGAACCAGATCTGGAACACTCTGAGAGAAACGATGAAAAGAAGCTTTATGAAGCTAACAAATCTGAAGATATACCTAATCCACCTAAAGAAGATGAACCACCTAAAGATATGGGAAGAGAATTCAAATGTAGATGTTTTTCATGCAATTATTTTGGACACATGAAAAGAGACTGTACAGGTAAGCAATTCAAACCTATCTCTAGTTATTGTTATAATTACCATGGATTTGGACATAGAGCTATTGATTGTAAGAAACCTAGATCTAATAATAACAATAATAGTAGAATGTTTAGAGATACTAACCCTGTAGATAAGAGATCTATTGGAGACATGAACAAAAGGAATGGAGTTGTGTGTTATAGATGCAACAAGATTGGACATATTGCCAGAAATTGCAAATCAAAAATTAGTTAGACAAGATCCAGATATGGAAATAATGGAGTAGTTTGTCAGATATGCAACAATTTTGGTCACACAATGAGATTTTGTAGAATGAAAAAATGAGAAACCCTAATCCCAAAAACTATACAAGGAGAAATGTGAGAACAAACAATAGTAAGAGAAGATGTTGTAGTAACTTGGAAGAAGTTGAGATTGTTAAAGCCACATATCAAGTGAGCACACTCAGTATACTAGGAAACTAGACAGGTGAAGTACCTAAGAGTGAGTGTGAGTCATTTCCTAATTCATCTCAAAGCACTTAATTATTTATTTCATGAATTATGTATTAGAGTAAAGTATTAGAATAGTGTAGAAGTTAGAATAGATTCAATTGAGTCATGCAAATTTAATATGAGCTAGTATATGATATAATTAAGCTATGGTTAAGAGTGAATGAATTTATGAATATGTATGCGAGTACATGAAAAGAATGAAGTTTTGTAGGTAACCATGAACAAATTTTTGGCATGAAGCAATAAAGAAATTTAATGCAATGTTAGTATCTTGAAAGATTTAAAGGATAAAAGTTGATGATCAATTTTAGTTGATCATTCAAGTGATTAAAAGTGATATGGAGAGCTAGCCAGTGGATATTAAGAGCAGTTTGCAGATTTGGAGATGGATTTCTTGCCAGATCTACGCAAAGCCCTAAATCATGATTCTGAGGTATTTTGCTAAATATTCACTATCAAAGTAGTTGTGTTTTTATAGAATCCTGAATACATCACTAGTTCACCACATCGGAGAGTTAATCAAACCTATAATGAAGAAGGAACCTATAGAACCATTGGAAGAAGACCCTAGTTTATCTTTGTCATCCGTTCCAGATGGAGTTTTGCATTTGGAAGATGTAAGAGGTTATATTAAATATAATTTTGAGACCATAGGAGATGGTAGCCTAATCATGGAATATGATAAGATCTATAAACAGGATATGTCATAGAAAGAAGGGTTTGAAAATTTGAGTGAAATTAATGTTATTAAGTAAACACTTCACTATGCATTTCAAAATGATGAATGGACCAAGATAATTTTGAGCAAAATTCATAATGGAAAGTTTTGGTTAGATGATAGAGTCATAGACATCACCGTAGACCTTATTCATGAGGTAACTAGATTATCTAAGTTAGGAGTAATTCCCTTAAATGAGAAGAATGTCAAGAAAATAGTGTTAGACAACACCAAGTCTTCATACAATGGAAGAGGAATTGTTATAAGTAAGATTGAATAGGATGATGTTGGATATGTATGCCAAATTTTGACTTCAAAGTTTAGTGCAAGCTCATGAGAAGATGGTATGGCAGCTAGCATGGTACATGTAGCTTATCTTATGTGTGTAGAGAAAGTACAGGTAGATATGTGTGAAATTTTGAGGATTCCATTGACATAAAATATTGAGAAGACCAAAAAACCAAGAATTCACAATTTAGATTTTCATCTCTGATCACATACATGTTTTTCCATATGTTGAGAAGATTCCCATATACTATAGGATTTGAATGGAATGAAAATAGAAATTCTATGGATAGAATCAACAAAGTTTACCTAAGACACCCTATTGACAAAGTGAATGAAAGTACTACTTTAGTGATTAAGACCTTTCAGAATGAAATGAAGAAAAGATCAAGGATTCCACCATCTATTGTGGAAAAGTACAAAGATGAGATATGCTTTTTGGTAGATATAGACTTTACCTATGTTGAAGTAGTTGAGCCGAGAGTAGAATTTGTAGATCCTCTTGAATATGAAATTTTAGAAGTTGAGATTGAAGGTTATGTGAGCAGATTGCTTAAAAGTAATTTGGATGCTAAGAGTCCTAGATTTGGGACACATGAAGATAAATTCAATTCCACACAATCATCACAAGCACATAAAATGGCAAAGAAGAGAGTTGACACTACCATCAAGAAAATATTGAAAGATACTGGTATGACCAAACATGAGTTTGACATTATGAAGCAGACAACAACAACAATCAAGGACATTGGACAAAAAGAAGTACTATCAGTTCCACCCTTGACATCCCTTGCAACCCCTACTAAATAAATTCAAGAAATTGATGAAGAAATTAAAGAAGTGGAAGTATAAGAAGTGAGGAAATCCATAAGATCCTCCTCCACCACACCGACTAAGAGAGTGAAAGAAATGGTAAGCAGACTAGGTAAAAGTCAGAAGACTATCTTTACCCCAGTTCAAAGGAAAACATCAACAGCTAAGGCAGATGAAGAGGCGGGTAGCAACAAGAAGAAATAGAAGCCCAAAATAGATAAAAGTGAACCCTTTGATCATAAATGAAGGTGATTTCACTAAGTTAAACAAATACTATGAATTGTATGATAACTTTGAAACGTTGAATCTAGAAAATGTAGTTGTCAGACACGTGATCCTTGCAGACAAGAAATTTGATGACATACAAAGCAAGATCCCTAACAATCTTTATGAGAAATTGGTAAACAAGAAGAAAAGAGCCATAGAAGAAGACAAAGCAATAAGAGAAAGATTTGTAGGAAATCTCTATGAGATAAAATATCAAGAGAATTTTAAGGAAATAATGAAGAACTTGAGTACCCATCTGAGGAAGAAAAGGACAATACTTATAATGGGAGGAAATTATGAGGAGATTAAAAAAGAAACAAAGGAAGTGGTTGTGAAGGTAATGACCTCTGGACCAAGTGAGAAAATTAGTGAATCTGATCAAGTGGTTGAAGTAGAATATCAGACTGAACCATCACCATCTCTGCCACCCTCCATCAATATTACAAAAGAGTCTATGAATGTTGAAGGAAAAAATATCACCCTAGATAGTGAAGAAAATCCTTTCAATGATCAAGGAGCCGATGTTGGCAATTTGACAAAGAATAATGAGAAGGACATAGAAGAGAATGAGGAAGAAGAGGTTGAAGCAAGAAAGGAAGAAGAAAAAGAGGAAACATAGACTGAAACAATAGAAGAAGAGCAGGCAGTGCCACGTGAATAGTCAGTAATCATTCCTAAACCCAAGGACACAACAGAAGCATCACAGAAATAATATTTTCAATCAATGTTTGCAAGATTAGGACAAGAAGTGGATGATGATGATCAAATAGAGTTGATCTCATCTCTGAACAAGATTATTGGAAAGAATAAGAAAGTAAAAAGCTTGGAAGGAGCACTACTTGAGGTAACAAGTAAACTTCAAAGTGTAATATCAAGTCAAGTTAGTGAGGCTAATCCCCAAGAAAAAGAAAAAGAGGTTATGAATGGCTTTGACATGGAATTCAAAAACCTATCTGATATTGCAATAGTAAAATCCCAAGTAGCCCATGATGCTCAAGTATTTCAAGTTTTATGCTAGAATATCAGAAATGATCTAGACAACTTGGATGTATGCATAAAAGAGTTGAGAAGATGCTTAGAGAGAGGAAAAGAATTGTACATTCAGTGTACACAATCCAAGAGCCACACATCTGAAATATTAGAGAAGCTAAAGATCAAAGAAGAAGAACTACACGTGGCAGTGAATATTTTGCAAAGCCCTATTGCAAAGATCTCAAAATTTGAGAGGAAAACAAGAAATTTTTTTGATGATATGAGAATTCTAAATGATGAGAAGGAGAAGAAATTGAAGAGATTCTCTCTACTCAGAGAGCATGTATCACTAAAAATTAGTATTGTAGAGAATCAATTGGAAGAATGTCTTTCTTCGAAGACATCTTATGGAAAATTTGCTTATGAAAATCTTAAGGCAGTTGAAATTGCATCCTTTGGCTATGCACATTGCTTAGTGTTTTTGATGCAGTGAAGAAGTCATGGGACAAGGAGATAGAGAGCCTAAAAATCAATTTTGCAGATTGTGTTGCAAGCCTTCCAACCTTGCAATATTGAAATCTGAGGTAAAATAATTTTGTTACATCATTTTTGACACCTTTGTCATTGTTGTCAAAGGGGGGGAGTAGTATAAGTTGAAAATTGTATGTATAGATATGCAGTATAGTATGAAGTATAATCTTAGGGGGAGTATCATTTTTTTGGAGAATTTTTGGGGAAATAAGTAGTTATGTAAGATCCACATTTTGTATGGCCATAATTTTGTAATTTAAGTTTTGGGACTTAGCCAATTTTCTTATATGTTGCCACCAATGACAACGGGGGAGATTGTTGGAAATTTGGCTAAGTAGGATATCAAAATGTTATCATTATGGAAACATATACTCAGCATGAAGATAGCATAATGAAAGGAAGTGGTCTTGCATGAGCGCACTAGAAAATTGTCTAAGTACAACAGTATTTACCAGTCTAATTGGAGACAATTTTGATTAGCAATGTTCACAGAAGAAGTTTTAGTGCATGTGCACTTGAACATGGATCATTATATGTATATCAAAGCCACATATGAGAGTGCAAGTCTGTACGAAATGTATGAAAGAAGATATTAAAGATTTACAGAGACAGTGTTGAGCCAACTTCAACAGAGAAGAAGACAGAATATGATCACATTAAGTTAAGGGATTATTATTATTTTATCAAAATAATGAGTTAACCATGTAGGGACAACATCCTTGATGTTAACCCTAAGCCAACATGAATTAATTTTATATTTTGAGAAGAGTTTATGTACTGTAACGCGACTAGAAGTTATTAATTGTAATAACTTCTATATATGTAAGAATTATGTAACGTGAAGTATACAGAAGTGACATATAGTGATTGTAATAAGTTGACATATGTTGCAACGTTGTATATTGTAAGAAGAAAGAAAGTAATAAATGTATGTGAAAGTGAAGAGCCTACAAAGCTAAATTAGAATAGGAAAGCTATTTGGCAACAGTAAAGGTTTTGTATTTTACCTTTGTATCAGAAGCTGTTATTGTATATTGCATGTTTGGGAAGTGAGATCATCTTGCAAACATTTTTTTTGTAATAGAAACTCCTAACATGGTTGAGGCTTCTAACAAGGCCTAAATTCCTTTAATCAGGACAAAGCCACTATATGTATGTAATAGACTCCTAACAGGGTCAACATCCTTAACCAGATATCTTTTGATTAGTGGATCAGTTGTGCGTATCATCCCCACCAAGGTTTTCCCTTGGCCAGGGTTTCCTCGAGAACAAACATGGTGTTATGAGTTGATTTGTTTTATTGCTATTCTTTTTATTCAGTTTACTTAGTTTAGTTTCCTATGAAAGCTTCAAGTTAATTTGTTATATCCATAATTGGGAAAAAGTAAAAGTTTGTGAAATATTGATTCACACCCCCCCTCTCAATATTTACTATTTCTAACAGTACAATCTCTATCCTCATTAATATAAGGTTACCTAGGAGAAGTGAAAAGATTTTTTATGGCAATATCATCTTTAGATTCATTATTTTTAACAAATACTCTTATGCAATTAACATAGTCCATGCATTTCATTAAAAACATTATTGTAAAGTTACATGAAAAATGGATAAAAGTCTTGAAAAATGATTTATAAGGGGGGAGAATATTGGATAATCTCATGATTCCATATACTAGAGTACGATGAAGAAATGAAAGAAACATGAAATGAAAAAAGATATTATCTACTTCATATGATTAATAAATGGAAGAAAGGACAAATGGAACAACATGAGAGATAACAAACCAATCTATTTTATAAATTTCATAATGAAAATGAAAGCTACCCAAATCAAATCTAGGGACATAAATCTTAACTAGATATTGAGTCAAAATAGGAATGTAATGACATAAAGTTCACCAAAATGTAATGAAATAAAATGGGTGTAATGGACAATCACTACTAGGATGGCTATTTAAACTAGGAAGGTGACACCTAAATTCTCCCATTACACTAGGAAGGAAACAACCCACTAGGATTGAGAAAGACTCAAGAAATGAATGAGTGTAAGGGTTTTCCTTTACTATATGGATTACTAATTGTGTAAATAGAATGAGGAGATGAAAGATGTAGAATGAATGTAAAGAGAAAGAAGGGTTTTATATCATGCAGAAGAAACAATGGACCGAGAAACCAAATTCCAAAACTAAATCTAAGAAGCCAACACATAGACTAACCTGTGCACCAAATCTCATCTTGAAATGCCTATAAGAGGCAATTTGGAGTGTCAGAGTGACTAGACTCACCCTCTATTATGGAAGTCAACTTTGATCTAGTAAAATTTGATTAAAAAGAAAAGGATTTCTTTTAGACTGCCATACCTTCTAATAAAATTTGAAAATCCATCACCTGTCACTTGCATGAAAAAAATGGGAAGAATGTTGGGAGAAAGGGGTTTGAATTAGTTAAACATTTTTTTAGGAATTAACCTTGAAATTGAATTAAAATTGCATGAAAAAAGTGAATCATGCTATCAATAGAAGAGGCTTGATAAGTGTCTTATAACTTGAAGATCCAAGTACTCCTTGAAATGAGATCACAAGTGTTGATGCAATAACATGACTCCACAAAGACCTAAAAGGAAATCATAAAAGACATGCTTTCATAATAATTAATATGATTGACACCATGATGAGATGAATTGTTTGAATACTTGAATATGCTTGAATGCTCCATAAATGCTTTATTTCTTGTCTTAATAGGATATTTGATGGATAGATTTAATTATTGTGTATATATCCCAAAATGAGTGAGTTAGCCTTGTACTTATACCTAACCTAGCCATTTCAGGGCACAAAACTTGAAGTAGGCTGACACAGAATTGGAATCTTGCCTAAAATCAAAATACTTCTTTCCCATTTAAATTTAGGCCCAATATTTAATGTAAGGGGCATCTCCCAATGTAGGGGGAGACTTGGGCTGCCCCATACATCTTGAGCTACCCTTTATGTGCTAATTGAGGCTCAAATTTGAATGGGGTGTCAATATGGGCATGAGGATACTCAAAACATGTGTAAAATTATGGTGTGATAAATGGAAGTGTACAAAAGACCACTGTAAAGGAATAGGACCCATGCACATAAGAGATAGTAATTAAAATAAAATAATTGAAGAGGGAACACCTATAATTAAGGGCCCACATTAATTAAATTTAGGGAAATGACTTAAATGCATAATAAAAGTCCTATAATGCATAGAGGAATGAACATACACTAAAATGAGCACTACACAAGTGTGGAATTGGACATACTAGGAAGTGCATATAATTTTTGATGCTATAGAGTTGAAATTTGATTCCTCCACCACTTCCAAAATCCTTGGGCCAACTACATCCAAATAAAATTAGCAAAGGGAGGAAGGGAATCCATATGGACCCAAGGTTTTCCCCCCACCATGGAAAAGAAACCCTTCTTCACCTCATCAATCTCAATAGGTCAAAGAATCATTCTATTTTGTTGATTAGAAATGATTCTAGGAATAACCTTCAAAGTCTCTGATAGAATGGTTCCCCTACTTTTCCTAATTGGGGCTAGTGAATTCTTCAAGTACCTAACTGACTCTTAATTAATATCTTATCTATTAGTAAACATTGTACCATTTCTATCTTTCATCTCAAAATTTTTATTAAGGGACCTTCTAACCTTAACCAAACTATGGGAAATTTTTTTATTCCTATCACCCTTCTTGAGTCAACATTCTGGAGTTTTTTACAACCAGAATATTTCCTCCCAAGCTAGAATTTATAATAGCTAAAGGTGAAGATCCTTTTGCTTGAAAAAACATGTTTTGTCATGCCATTAATATTAATTCTTTTGTTCAAAATTTCCTACTCCTTTTCAATTCTAAGTTCTTCAAAGAAATTCTTGAAATGGACCTTATTCCACTCTTTAAGATTAACTTTTAAAAATTGAAGTTTTTTTTACCAAGGAGAAAGGTTTATCACCATCTAACAATGGTGTATCATTCCATTATAGAGGTATATGTGAATTGACCCTTGGGTCCCTAAGACAAATTTTTTAAACTTAAAGAGGCATTGGATGGAAATACATCAACTTGCAAGATAAGACAAATAAAGAAGTAGTATATACAGGAAAAGGGAACAACATATTCCTTATATACCAAAGAGTTGTCAGAAAAATTACTTTCCAATAATAATCTATCAAGCTTCTCAGTGATTCATGAAGGGCCAAACCTTTGAATAGTCCATGTAAAAGTGTCATTCTTAGAAGAAAATTTAACCAGACCATTTGCAACTATGAATTTTTGGAAATCAATCTAAACTGAACTCAAACCACCAACACCCCCAAAATATTCATTAGGGATGTTGGTTCCTCCAGTTGATGTTTCAGATCTACCTAAGAATTTTCCCTCTTCTATCAATATAAATCTAAGATCAATGGCCAATTGTTTGATAATTCCTTAGAAATGTGGAATATCTCCTTCACTTCAGGCTCTACAAAACCTAGGCGGGTATCCCTTTGATGCAATATAAAATGAGATATTGAATTGTGGTCAATATTAGATACTCATGCAGATTACTTCCCATCCCAAGATAATAGAGAATAAATTGGTCTGTTATAGAGTCAGTCCAACTCTATTATATCTTACCTTTTACAAAAGGTTGGAAGTCTAGATTTAACTACATATAACCATTCAATAAAAAGTAAAATATAGAGGTTATTTGTTTCTTACCGAGAGTATAGGAGAACACACACAAACTATTTTTACTAATCCATTGGGCTATAGATTCAAATAAAAACTCATAAGGAAACCTAAAAATATTTAAGGCAAGAATCATTAGGATTTCGTTAAGTCAAATCCTAAAATTAACATATCCTTTCTATGCCAACATGAAACTCTAGTTAGGTATCTACAGTATATATTTTGACCATTATTTTTTTACAAAGCATTTAAATCCATATTTGATAGAGGGCTACTGAATAAATAATACACATTGCAATCACAATTTGCAATAATGAATTCAAAACCCTAAGTTTATTAAATTTATATGGTTCATAATACATTTTACAAAAATAACTCCACAAATAGCTACCACATTATATCATCAGATGGAACACCTATTTTCATAAAAGGAAAATTACAATAATGTATTTGATTTCATCCCCTAGAAACTAGTACCTTCTATGTACATGTCATTTTATACCAAATTTTCATTTTCCTATAATAATGTTAGAAAGTAAAGTCCACCAAGATAACTGAGAGGGGGAGGGTGAATCAGTTATTAGATAATAACAAATTTTACCACCATTATCATATTTCAACCATGTAATCAATATAAGCAACAACCATAGAAAGATAAACATACACAACAACAATAACACAAGATATGTTGACTAGGGAACCTCTTGATCAGAGAGTAAACCCCGGTGGGAATGATGCCCACAAAAGATGTACTAATATGAATATTCCTTATGAGAGGATGGACTCTATTAGGAGCCTTATGAAATACATTCAGTACATATGAGTCCCTAATAGGAGACTTTGAATCCCTATTAAAATATTCTAACCTGGTTAAGAGTTGTGGAAGATAGAAGTACCCATTGTCCAAACAGCTTCAAGAGAAAGATCATTGAACACATTATCCAACCGATCTTTGTATTATCCAAACAAAATAATACCAACAATTACTGATCTCAAAAACTTATATTTTCTCCTCTGCCCATTCCAAACCACACCAACTGCTTCAACAAATCTCAATACTATATCTCTACAATTCGCATATCCTCTTACAATATCATATCTCACTTATATTCCACAATTACATTCCAATTGTGTTCTCACTATTTAAAATCAAGGAAAACAATCCTTCCTTTATACCACACTCAAATAATTACAAATGAGTCGGCCAACAAGGCTTAACCAATTATAAAATATAAACCTTCACACGTTACATAATATTTAAAAATTACATAAAAATTGTCAGCTTCAAAACAAAATAAATCTTCATACATGTGACCTCCAACCATATTGTCTCATCTAGGTCACCACCAAAATGTCTTCATCAACTGTATAACTTTGCATGCCTATATTCTATCCTGATTAGGAGATATAATCCAGTCATCACAAGTCGCTTCTTAGGAACACTGTCTGAATATTGCTTCCACTAAATTACACATAACTGTCATGAATAATTGAATTTCCATACATGCTCTTGACCATGATATTAGGATAAAATATAGATTAAGTCCTCAACTTTTCATAGCTTTATCTGCAATACTCCACGTGCGTTAATTCAAACATTGTTTGCTTCTCTGCTAATCTCCAGTAGATCACTATGTTGACATCAATGACAATCATAGTCATGAATGCAACATACAACTACTACAAAATGACTCTAAATACTCTCCCATAGGACATATTCAACATTCATTCCTAACAATCTCCCCCATTGGAATTGATGGCAACATACATGAAAAACATCTAGATTCCATAAATACCAAGCTGCAACACTATTGCTCTGAAATATTTTCAAGTCCTCTTCATCAACCAAATCTTCAAAGGTTTTGCATTTTATATTGTATTCTTCTCCCCCATTGAAATCAATGACAAAGAAAGCATCACTATGTCAATCCATTTAAAAACCTCAATGTCCAAAGACACTATTCAGAAAATACATTCACAAGAGTCCTTTATGACTCAGCTCAAAACACACATACTCCCCCATAGAGGAAGTATCAACATATAGTCTAGAAAAGATAGAGCTCATATACCACTGGACTGATGAAACTATCTGTATCACTTCTCAAAAGTAGGTTGGGGTATAACCCCAAGCATACCTCTCAAATACTCAAATGTATCTTTAGGTAAGGGCTTTGTAAATATATCTGCAATCTGCTCTTTTGTACTTATATACTCAAGTTTCACTTCTTTCTCTACAAATTTCTCTCTTACAACATGATACTTGATTTATATATGATTTATCTTAGATTGCAACACTGGATTCTTCGACATACTTACTGTACTGGTGTTATCACAATGTATGATAACAGGCTCATCAAATTTGATTCCAATGTCCTTCAACATTTATTTCATCCATATTATTCGATTACACTTGTTTGTTGCTGCTACATATTCTGCTTTTATTGTACTTTGTGAACTACAATTATATTTCTTACTTAGACAAGAAACCAATCTTCCTCCAAGAAAAAATGATCCACCACTTGTTCCTATTTTTTTCATCAACACTACCTCCCCAATTTGCATATGTATATGCACATAGGGTAAAGTCATTATATTTTTCATACCATAACCCATAATCAATTGTGCCTTTCAAATATCTAAATATTCTTTTTACTACTACATAATGTGACTCTCTAGGATCAGCTTGAAATCTTGCAACAATTCCAACTGCATGTGATATGTTTGGTCTTGTATGAGCTATATACTACAATCCTCCAATCATAGATCAATACTTCTTTTGTTCAACTATAGGAGCTTCATCTGTGCTAGATAAATTATGACCAGTTACCATAGGCGTGCCACCCGACTTACAATTTTCCATTCCAAATCTTTGCAACAAGTATTTTAGATACTTTTCTTGACATAAGAAAATACCATCACTATTCTGTGCTATCTGTAATCCTAAAATATATTTCATCTCACCAATCATGCTCATTTAAAATTCTATCTTCATTTCATCAACAAATTTATCACTAGCCTCGTCTTCACCTCCAAAGATAATATCATCAACAAAGATAACTACAATTAATAAGACATTCTCAATCTCCTTCAGATATAAATTACTATCTGTTGTGCCTTTAGCAAATCCCAATTTTATCAAATATTTATCTAATCTTGCATACCATGTTCTAGGTGCTTGTTTCAGTCCATATAAAGTTTTGTTCACTTTGTATACCATATATCCTTCATGAGTCAAGGGAAAACCTTCAGGTTGCTCAATGTAGACTTCTTCTTCCAATTCTCAATTCATAAATGCTGACTTATCCATCTGATACACTTTGAATTTTTTATAAGCTACATAAGCCAAAAACATTCTTACCGCTTCAATTCTTGCAACAGGTGCAAAAGTCTCTTCATAATCAATTCCTTCTTGTTGTGAGTATCCTTTACATACCAATATTTCTTTGTTCCTTACAACTTCTCCTTGTTCATTCATCTTATTCTTGAATACCCATTTAGTTCATATAACATTTTTATCTTTAGGTCTAGGGACCAAATTCCAAGTCTCGTTCTTTTCAATTTGATCTAATTCTTCCTTCATTGCTTTAATCCAATTTTCATCTTTACAAGCTTCATCAGTATTTTTAGGTTCAATTTGAGAAATCAAACATAGTTCTTTGTGTACCTTATTCCTTGTTAGAACTACTTTTTCTATGCTTCCAATAATCTGATCAATAGGGTGATGTCTTGCTAGATTCTTATTGGGTGTCACTATCTCAATTCTTGCTTCAACTCCATGTTCTACTCTAGGTTCTTCTCTTATCTCCTCAATGTAATTCTCATTTTGCAAGTCACTGTTAGTTTCATAAAATAACTCAACATTTTCTTGATCAATTCTAGGATGAACTTCTTCATCTAATTCATAGTCAAGGATTCTTTCTTGAATTTTGAACTTTTCATCAATTTTAACATTTGCACTCTCAACAATAGTCTTAGTTCTTTAATTGTAAAATCTATAAGCTTTTCTTTTCAAGGAATAACCAAGAAATATACCTTCATCACTTTTGGGATCAAAATTACCAATGTCATCATCTCTCTTAATATAACACTTACTTCCAAAAATTTTTAAGTACTTAACTGATGGCGCATGTCCAAACTATAATTCATAGGGTGTCTTATTTGTGTCTGCTCTAATTTGTAATCTATTCATTATATATACTATTGTATTCACTTCTTCTCTCCAGAATGTCTTCACCAAATCATTTTCAAATAACATAGCTCTTACTACTTCAGTTACTAATCTGTTCCTTCTTTCTGCAATACCATTTTGTTCAGGTATTCTAGGGGTTGAAAGTTGTCTCTTAATACCATTCATTTCACAAAAGTATTAAATTCCTTCGAAGTAAATTCTCCACCTCTATCAGACCTTAAACATTTAATCTTCATTCCAGATTCATTCTCAAATTTATTCTTAATCAATTTAAATTTTTCAAATGCTTCATATTTTTCTTTAATAAATGCAATCCACATCATTCTTGTATAGTCATCAACAAAAATCATAAAATACATTTCATCATAGAATCCTCTAGTCCTTGTGGGACCGCTCAAATCTATATGAACAATTTCCAACTTTGCTGCTGTTGTGAACTTCTTACTAGGAAATGAACTCTTCTTCTTAGCCATAACACATTCTTTGCAAATCATGTTAGTAGGTTTCAAAATCTTAGGCAAATCTCTCACTGCAAATGTAGTACTTACTTTCACAATGTTATCAAAGTTTATGTGACAAAACCTTCTGTGCCATAACCAACTGTCATCAATTTTAGGAATCAAACATGTCATCTCAATAAGGTTCAACTAAAATACATTACCTCTGGTTCTTGATCTAGTTCCAATCAAATTACCATCCTTATCCTTGATCACACAAGTTTTCTTAGTAAACCAAACTTGATATCCCTTATCAACTAATTGTCCAACACTCAGAAGGTTATGTTTCAATCCATCCACAAAATAAACATCATCAGTATTAGTCTTGTTGGAAACTACAATTGAAGCAATTGTTGTATTGTCATTGATGTCAAACCTTAACTGGTAAGACTGTTGCTATTTAAGAAAGTACTATATCAATTTGATTGTTGCTAAGGGGAAAGGCAAGGTTGGTAACAAAAGAACCTAAGGAAGGTTGAGTTATCTTGATATTTCAATGAGTACTTAATTATGTGGCACAATGATAAGATAATGTATTATTTATCTAAGTATGAATGAAGACTAAACCGGTAGGCTTAACCGAGTAAAATTGAAAAAATCTAAGTTTAAGTTGAGTGATGTTAGTGTTGACCGAGCTAGTATATGCCAAGTAAATTCAGTGTTGGCTGAACATCAGTTAATTGTTGAGGAAGACAGTATTAGCCGAGGAAATAGTTTTTGAGGTGACTGAGCTTTCTAATGAAGACCGAGGAGTTGAACACTATATTGACCGAGTGTCAGTAATTTACATTTGAGGAAGAATTCAGATTTCCAGCTGACATCATTGAATTCTTGGATTATGTAAAACATGTTGACTTTATTTATTGATTGTACAAAAGCATTTAATGCACTGTAAAACATTTTATTGTAAATCTATTAAGAGATTTGAGATATTTCTAGAAGGATAGCTGAAGAATATAAAGTAGGAAGGATTCGATGAATCTGACCTAACCCTAAAATATACGAAGGAGATTAAGCGGCAAAAGATGTATTAACCTAATTGAGGAAGTATTAAGGAAACCTAAGCTTGAGGTTAACAAAAGAGATGATGATGGAAGTATTGTTGATGTTATTGACTATACAAGAAGAGAAGGCTGAAGGAGAAGTGTTGTGATTGCTTAAAGAGAGTTCTGAGTAGATCAGTGATGGTGATGGTAAAGCTTCATAGTTAGTAAGCCAGCATATGTGTATGGAATTGGATCTGATAATTGCAAAGTGAATTGTATTTTTTTCAAATCAATACTACTACTACTTTCTAACCATTGTATCAGTCAAAATCCTTTTAACATAGGTTGACCTAATAGTCATTTGTATAAATCTTTTGAACAAGGTTGTATTCTAATGGAGTGAATGTAAGTCCTATAACAAGGTGCACTTTTAACAGAGTGGTTTAAATCCTTTAACTGGGTCACACCTGACAGTGTGTTTGTAACCTTTGACAGGGTTGGCTTTTCACCGAGCTCACTTTAGAAGAGTGAACATAATAGTAACATGTTAAAAAGTGGTTTTTCCCAAATTGGGTTTCCACTATAAATCCTAGTGTTGATACTTGTGTGAATGTTTTGGTTTGAACATTTTTGTGTTTTACAAGTTAGATACTATTGGATAAGTGGACTGCACTGTTTATGTTTATGTTATGCAATCAGTAATGACCAAGTAGTTGTTGGTTATTGGATCTGATTTGTTGAAGAGTTTTAAAGTTTGTTTTATACATATGGACCTAAGAACAAGTGATTCACCCCCCTCCTTCTCTGTTGTTCTAAATCATATTAACAATTGGTATCAGAGCAGTTGGTGCTTACAGAGAACAAGTTTAAAGGTACTTGAAGCAAATGATCAGGATGTATAAGAAGGAGGTACTGAAGCTGAATAAGGAGAACTTCCCTGCATGGAAAAGCTTGATGAAGCTGCATTTAGCCAGTATTGGTGATTCTACAAAATATTACATTGAGCATGATTATGTCACACCTGTTGCACCTCTGATTGCCGAGGAAATGAAAGATAAACAAGAGCACAACCAAGAAATGTTGGAGATTACGTCTACCCTAAGTTATCCAAAATTTGAACACATCAAAGACTATAGTAATGCAAAAAAAATGTGGGACACCCTTGAAAACATCTATGGCAGTGACATAAATGTATTGAGAGAAAAAGCCGAAAGCCTAAGAGCTAAATTTGTTGAAATGAGAATGCAAGAAGGTGAGAATATTGCACAATATTGTGGTAGAATAAAAGAAGTTGTAAATTTTATTAAAGGAGAAAATGGAACTATTGATTATGAAATTGTAATTGGAAAAGTATTGAGAACTCTACGTCCTATCTATGCCATCAAAATTTTAGCAATTTAGGAATCTAGATGTAACCCTAACAATGCTCTTACTTTGGAAAGTTTGGTTGTTAAGCTTACTACTTTTGAACTTTCTAACTATGATAACTTCACTGTTAGTAATGTTGAATCTTCTTTTAAGTCACAAATGGTTCTGAGTAAGTCAAAGAAGGAAAAAGAAAGATGCATCAGTGAAAGTGAAAGTGAAAGTGATAGTGACACATCTGATGAAGAACTTGAGGATCTAGAAGCTCTTATGGCTAGAAGACTAAAAGGGGAAAAGGAAAGTACAAAGGTAAACTCCCTATTATATGTTTTTCATGTAATAAAGTTGGTCATATAGTTGCTAGATGTCCTGACAGGGATGATAAGGATGAAGAAAGAGACAGCAAGCATAAAGATAAAAGAGAAGATAAAAGTTACCGAAGATACAAGGACTATAAAGGAAAAGGTAATAAATCCTGTTATATTGTCGAAGAAGAGACTGACACTGATAGTGATGATTTGAGGTTGTCTATGTTGCAATGAAAGATGAATCTGATGAGGATGAGAAAACTGCATTGATATCTTATGTGAAAAAAAATGATAAATGGATTATTGACAGTGGTTGTTCACATCACATGACTGGTGATAGGAGTAAGTTTGATACCTTAGATCATTATAAAGGTAGGAGTGTTGAATTTGGTAATGATGCACCATGTTCTGTTAGAGGAAAATGATTGATTAAGATGACTAATAAGATCACTTGTGAAAATGCTTATTGGGTTGAGGGTCTCAACTCTAATCTATTGAGTGTTGCACAGCTTAATAGCATTGGCTACCAAGTGGAATTTCATCACAGGAAGGCCAAAATATTTGATGCCACTGGTGAACTGATTGGAAGTGGAGAACAGAAAAGAGGTAATTTGTTCTATCTAGACCTATCTGAAGAAACATGTATGATTGCATAACTTGATGATATTTGGTTATGGCATAAGTGGCTATGTCATGTTAACTTTGATAATCTAGTAGAAATTAGTAAGAAAAAGAAAGTGAGAGGTCTACCTAGATTGAAGAAACCTAAGAATGTAATGTGCAAAGAATGTCAATTGGATAAGATGACAAAGTCTAGTTTCAAGAGAAAAACTTTTACTTCAGAGAATACCTTAGATTTGGTTCATACTAACCTTTGTGGACTGATGGGTGTACAAAGCTATTGTGGTGCTAGATATTTTATCCTATTTGTTGATGATTATACCAGAATGATGCATGTAATGTTCTTAAAGGAAAAATATGATGCTTTTCAATTTTTTAAGTGGTATTTGGCTAAGGTTGAAAGTTGATAGGTAGGAACCTGAAGTTTCTGAGATCTGACCGAGGTGGAGAATTTATATCCAATGAATTTAATCTATTTTGCAATGATAGAGGGATCAAAAGACAAATGTCTGCACCTAGAACTCCTCCACAGAATGGTATAGTAGAGAGAAGGAAAAGATCTATCTTGGATTGTGCAAGGACATTAATGATTGAAAATAATGTTGCACAAAAGTACTGGAAAGAAGCTGTAAGTACATCTATTTATACTCTTAACCAAGTATAGATCAAAAAAGGTACAAATCTGACACCTTGTGAGTTATGGCATGGGTATGCACCTAAGGTAAAGTACTTTAGAATTTTTGGAAGTAAATGCTACATACTAAAGGACAATAGGAATGGAAATTTTGATCCTAAAAGTGATGAGGGTATATTCCTAGGCTATTCCACAAAAAGTAAAGCTTATAAGTGTTTGAACTCTAACACTAACAAAATTGTGGAAAGTGTGAATGTTAAAGTTGATGAGTATGCAGAGAAAAATGAAGCTGACAGTAAAAGAGAACCAAAAGATTATAGATCTTTTGTGTACATAGAGGAAGGAGAGGCAAGTGATAGACTTGCACTTGATGTTGAGTCTCAGGTAAGCAATGTCGAGCATCAGGAAAACAATGTCGAGAGAGAAGAAGAATGTGTTGAGCGACAGGAAGAAGCTGTCAAGTATCAGGGAGAGGTTGCCAAGCATTCAAAAGTTGAATCTGACAATCTTGTTGGTGAACCTGAAGAGAAAAAAGAAGGGAGAGTAGAACCTGTTCTAGCACAATATGTAAGGAGACATCACAAGCCTAAAGAGATTATTGGAGACAAAGATATTGGAGTTCTGACCAGAAGCAAGACAAGAGATCCAGCATGTTTACTATGTGAATTCGAGCCTAAGACAACAAAGGAGGCATTAGAAAATGAAGACTGGATACAAGAAATGAATGAAGAGATAGACTAGATAGAGAAGAATGATACCTGGACTTTGGTGCCGAGACTAGAAAATAAGAATGTCATTGGGACAAAGTGGGTGTTCCAAAATAAGCTAAATGAGCATGGTCAAATCACAAGAAAAAAATCTAGGCTGGTATGCAAAGGCTACGCACAAGAAGAAGGAATAGATTATGGGGAGACATTTGCCTCTATAGCTAGATTGGAAGGAGTAAGAACTCTACTTGCATATGCTGCTTATAAAGATTTCAAGGTATACCAAATGGATGTTAAGTTTGCATTTTTAAATGGTATATTAGAAGGAGTGTATATTGAACAACCAAAAGGATTTTTTGATCCAAACAAAAGACACATGGTTTGCAAACTGAATAAAGTAGTGTATGGACTAAAGCAAGCTCCCAGAGCATGGTATGAGAGACCGCACAACTACCTAATACAGATTGGATTCTCAATGACAAATGACATAAGCAATTTGTACATGAAAGATGAAGAGGTAAAGGAATCTTGTTAGCTAATATTTTTGTAGATGATATTATATTTGGTGGACAAGATGCCTTGTGTAAGAAATTTTCAAATGAAAAGAAAACTGAATTTGAAATGAGTATGTTTGGAGAGATCAAATTTTTTGTTGGTTTACAAGTATATCAGATGGAGAAAGGAATTTTCATCACCCAGTCTAAATATGTTCATGAGATACTAAAAACCTTTGGTATGGAAGATTCAAGGCTAGTAAGTACTCCCATGGCTACTAGACAAAAGTTGTCTAAACATGATGATGTTGCAGAAGTTAATCAGAGTTTGTATAGATCTATGAATGGAAAGATACAATATGTTTTACACAGTAGACCATATATTGCTTTAGTTGTTGGGATAGTGGAAAGATTCTCTACCAATCCTAAGGAAACTCACATGATGGATGTCAAAAGAATAATGAGATACTTGACAGGGATTGTTGACTATGGATTGTACTACAAGAAGCATGAAAAGTTTGAACTAGGAGTGTATACTAATGCTAATTGGGCAAGAAATGTGGATGATAGAAAGAGTACTAGTGGTGGAACTTTCTTTCTTGGACAAAGATTAGTTTTATGGACAAGAAAGAAACAAAATTGCATTTTCCAATCTTCTGTTGAAGCCGAGTATGTGGTTGCAGCTGTGAACTGTTCAAACTTGGTATGGATAAAGCAATTGTTGGTAGGCATGAAAGAAGAAATAACTGAACCAGTTATCATTTTCTATGACAACACAAGTTCTATCAACATCTCTAAGAATCCAGTGATGCACACAAAGACCGAACACATTGCAATCAAGTATCATTACTTGAGAGAACTGGTACAAGATAAAGAGGTCCAAATGGAATATGTGAATACAAAAGAACAACTAGCAAACATATTCACTAAAGCTTTACCTAAAGAAGCTCATGAATATCTAAGAGGTCAATTAGGGGTTCTTCCCCTAACTGAGGTTGCCTAGTCAAACTAGGAGCATTGCATCAAATGTGCTGCAAAGAGTATCTAACAAGTTGATGCAAAGATAGGTCACACTTTAGGAGCATCCTAGAGTTGTGAAAAGTATAGCAAAGCCACAAATCAGTCATAAGAAAAGATGAAAGAGGGAGAAATATTGTTACTAAACTGAAAAGATGATATCTACATCTACAAGATGTATGTTTTAGTTGTTGCTTTGGCATTTTTGTCAAAGAGGGAGATGATCATAGATGAATACATAGAATGAAATTTTCATGGAAGATCAAGTAAGAGGGAGAGATTCAGTGGACAGTCATACAAGAATGGCTAATTGATTTTGTATCAGAATGAAGCTAAGGATATTATAAATATTTCTGATGGATAGATAAGTTTTGGATTGGTTGGTAATTCATGTGATATTCATATGGTGTTGCCATCAATTCCAAAGAGGGAGATTGTTGGAAACTGAAATTGAAGCAATTGTTGTATTGTCATTGATGTCAAACTTTAACTTGTAAGACTATTGCTTTTTAAGAAAGTACTATATCTATTTGATTGTTGCTAAGGGGAAAGGCAAGGTTGGTAATAATAGCACCTAAGGAAAGGTTGAGTTATTTTGATATTTCAATGAGTACTTAATTAAGTGGCACAATGATAAGATAAGGTATTGTTTATCTAAGTATGAATGAAGACTAAACTGGTAGGCTTAACCAAGCAAAAATGAAGAAATCTAAGTTTAAGCCGAGTGATGTTAGTGTTGATCGAGCTAATATATGTTGATTAAATTTAGTGTTGACCAAACATTAGTTAATTCTTGAGGAAGACAGTATTAGCCGAGGAAACAATTTTTGAGGTGACCAAGATTTCTAATGAAGACCAAGGAGTTGAACACTGTATTGACCGAGCATCAGTAATTTAAATTTGAGGAAGAATTTAGATTTCTAGTCGACATCGTTGAATTCTTGGATTATGTAAAATGTGTTGACTTTATTTATTGATTGTATGAAAGCATTTAATGCACTGTAAAACATTTTATTGTAAATCTATTAAGAGATTTGAGATATTTCTAGAAGGATAGCCGAAGAACATAAAGTAGGAAGGATTCGATGAATCTGACCTAACCCTAAAATCTACAAAGGAGATTAAGAGGCAAAAGATGTATTGACCTAATTGAGGAAGTATTAAGGAAACCTAAGCTTGAGGTTAATAGAAGAGAGGATGCTAGAAGTATTGTTGATGTTATTGACTATACAAGCAGAGAAGGCTAAGGAGAATTGTTGTGATTGCTTGAAGAGAGTTCCAAGAAGATTAGTGATGGTGATGGTAAAGGTTCATAGTCAGTAAGCCAGCATATGTGTATGGAATTGGATTTGATATTTGCAAAGTGAGTTGTATGTTTTTTAGATCAATACTACTACTACTTTCAAACCATTGTATCAGTCAAAATCCTTTTAACAAAGGTTGACCTAACAGTCATTTGTATAAATCCTTTGAACAAGGTTGCATCCTAATGGAGTGTATGTAAGTCCTATAACAAGGCACACTTTTAACAAAGTGGTTTAAATCATTTAACCGGGTCACACGTGACAGTGTGTTTGTAACCTTTAACAAGGTTGGCTTTTCACTGAGCTCACTTCAGAAGAGTGAACATAGTAGTAACATGTTACAAAGTGGTTTTTCCCAAATTGGGTTTCCGCTATAAATCCTAGTGTTGATACTTGTGTGAATGTTTTGGTTTGAACATTTCTATGTTTTACAAGTTAGATACTATTGGATAAGTGGACTACACTGTTTATGTTTCTATTATGCAATCAGTAATGACCAAGTAGCTGTTGGTTTTTGTAATACCCCAAAAATGGGCTATAAGTTCATTAATCTCCTACATCTTCAATTCGAATGAAATCGACATCAAAGTCCTAACCTAAGGCACATCTAAACATCATCGAATCATAATTGATTATCATAAATTCTGCATTGGGGAATATTCCTAGTAATATTCCTAATTATCATAATTATCTTTAATTTAATGATTATTTGGTGATAAATCACATTTATCGTAAGTTTGATTAATTGAATATTTTCATATTTAATTAATTAGATTTAATATCTTGCCACTTAATTGTTTAATTAAATTTAATTCTATATATTATTAATTATATTATTTAAATTTTGACAATAAATCCAAAATCTTATGAATAATTGATTAAATTCTTATTTAATTAATTAAAGCAAGTTGTCATTATTTAATAATATAGTTTTTAATAAAAGTTTGATTAAATAATTGATTAACCCATAAATCAATTATTTTATTTTTAAAAATCAGTTAAGTTGGAAATAAATCACTTTATTATTAAATTAATTCATAATTAAAACATGCACAATCACAAAAGCAAACAACTATCAATTATCAATTAAAGCTAAACTCTATTTTTAGTTAATCTCTGCTTTTGCATGTTTTTGTGAATTAAATTATCTTTATTATCAGATAACTCAAAAATCAAGCTGAGTTAATCTGAGTGATTTATGGCTTTTTTTCATGCACCTCCAAAGCCTTGGATTTCTATAAAATCAAGGCTCAGCTCTTCATAATTCATCTCATAATTTTGCAAGCTTACTTTGCCAAAGTCATCTACGAATTGCACAACTATTTTGAAGAATTGGAATTTGGAGAATCAAAGCTTATTGTGAATCAAGGCTATTGTGAGATCAATTTGTTTTTTTTTTTACATTCATTTAGATTCTTTTTCATATCAATGTTAGATCATTTTAGCATATCAATTTCCATATTAGCATAGATTCATATCAGTTTTTATCAGTATTATTGCATAGAAAATATCAAAAAAATAGATTAATTACATTCAATTCATATCTAGATCAATTGCATCCAAATCCTTCATTTAGGTGTCATCTAGGTCACTAATCTCGATAACAATCTGAGAACATTAATCTCGCACCTACTAGAAGGCAGTAAATCGCTTGGTTAAATTAGATTTCAATTTTGCACGATTTTGATTATAGCTAACCTCTAATGTTTTACTGAAGTGTTGTGTCTACAAATCAGGTACAAAATTTACACACACATTTCTGACACCCACCGTGGGGCAACCCACCTTTACATGTTGGTTTTGATTTTTTTTTGGAGTTAAAGCCCTAAAGTTTCAAAGATTTAATTTTATCTCTCAAACTGCTTGGAGTTATGCTTTGAAATTTTTTTTGTAGGTTGGAAATATATCAAAGAAGCTATAGTAAAAAAATTTGAATTTTTTGAGATGTTTTGAATTTTTAATAATTTTTTCTTTAAATTATAGAAAAAATTAATATCTGACGCAAATCAGTATATTTTTCAGAACTTTTTTGGAAAGCTCTTTAAATTCTACAGGGGGTCTATTCTTTTTGTTTTAAATTTGGACGCAATATAATAGCTCAAATAGTTAATTTACAAAAACTGGTCTGTTTTGATAAAACGGGTCTCTAGGGCACAAATGAAAAGATTTTTCTAAAATTTTTACATTTTTGGAAAGCTCTCTATTTTTTAGTGGGGGTATCTATTTTGAATTTCTATTTTTGTGGCCAAAATCATAAAAAAAAATTAGATCTTGTTGACTAGGTCAAATGCAGCAAAAAAATAAATAAATTTGTGATGGGTATGCACTTATTTTTTTTACATGGTTCAATGAATGATATGAGTTGTCACTTGGGTTAATTGCTGGTTATTATTGCTGATAATAATTGATTTTTAGAGCTAACTCTATGATTTTCATAAGTTGAATATATTTTGCATATCTTATTTGCTTGTTTGCTTGTTGGAGAGTTCGTAACTTGCTTGCATAGTAAAGCTCAACAAAAATTGCTAAAAATTAGGTAAAATATACTAAGCACATTGCAAGGATCTCAGGTATTCTCCTTCATCTAATGACATTTCAATTTGGGACTTAAAATAAATCTCTCGTGTGTCTAGCTTGGGTGATTATTTTCATGCTTTTGTTTTACACACTTGCATAATTGATACTAGGTTGTGACCCCTTTAGGATTCATTAACTAGTCTTAGATACTTGTGATTGATCTTGATTGCTATCTTGGGTTATTGGACTCGCTAATCTGTCAGCCCCTCATTTTCATCCTGTGGTTGCAATCTCAACGCCATAAAGGGGAGGGGTCAACAGGACAGAAGCGTTAAGTGTTCCACTTGGCAACCCTTTTGTGCTTTTAGGAACTCACTTGTTTTCTAAGTTCGGGACTCATTTTCAGCTTGTGTGAGGTGTTAAGTGTTCCACCTTGTGGACTCATCTCATATTCACTTTAAGTGTTAATTGTTCCTCTTTTTTCTTTTTGGGTACTTTTGGTAGATTTGCTTTCAAAAATATATCTGTGCTCACATAGTAATTAGGCCCTATGAACACTATTCGTGATTCTTGAGAGATTGGATTCCTAGCGAAATCTTTCTTGATGACAGAATCCTTATAGGTAGGGAGGATACTTAGTGTGTTTCACATTCAACTTGGTTAGTGTGTCTTCTCTTATTGATTGATACATTCTCTCCCAGGAGAGGTTGATAGATCACGTGGGGTTGACATCATGAGCTTTGGTGAATCAAAATTGGTTAGTGCACATTCTCTTATTGATTGATACATTCTCTCCTCAGAGAGGTTGATAGATCACGTGGAGTTGGCATCATAGACCTTAGTGAAGCAAAACTTTGTCTTAGCATGTCAGATTAATCTGCTTGCTTTGTTTGGGTTAAAAGTGAAGAGGTATCAAAACCTTGGATCTGGAGCCAAGTCCCCTTTCGTATCATACTGTGAGTCACCTTTCGAGAGGGTTAACCGTAGTAGACAATCCCTTCACAGGGTAAACTACGTTGATGGAACCTCAAGTGATAATAGCCATTTTCACCATGGTAGTGACAGCCGCTATATAAATGTCCTTGTGGAAGAAATCTCCATGGGTATGGTTCATTGTTGGGTTGTCAAATCTCCCTAGCAGCTCCTGAAGATTAAGTTCTCAGACTGTGTCAAAACCCTGGTGCGTCAGGATTGGAGTTCACCCCTTTGGATCATAAAAGTTGCAGAGTCAAACTATTACTAAAAACCCCAGCGAGGCCAAATTTTCATTTTATAGGGTATATGTGTGTTATTGAAAAACATTTTTGGAACATACACAATTAGCACTTCTGAGGATTAGAATGAATAAGTCACTTGATTGTTTATGCGCAAGGTTGCTTTTGCCCTTGTTCATTATTTTCAGACATGCTTGAAATCACTTGCTTGCTATTTTGTGTGCTTGTTTATCTATCTGGTTATTGAAAACAGACAAATTTGTTACAATCCTCAAATCTAGACATTGAAATTTGCAAATAATTCAAATCTGAAAACTCAAAATTTGCAAAATCTAAAGTAAAATCCTTTTCTGGAGTCAAAAGTCATTTTAGGAAGTCAAAAGTCATACGAGTTTTTTTCAAGTGTCATTTCATTACAACCCATCTGTCGTATGATAGTAAACCCAGTGTCGTATGAGTTTTCATGCCAGTAAATTCTCAGTCAAAATCTTGCAACTGTAGTATGAGATTTTCAACTATCATTTCATAGCATGCCCACTGTCGTACAAGTCTGTAGAGTGTCGTGTGAGAAAATTTTGAAAAGTTGTCAGAAAATTGTCAGAATTGCCAGATATTTAGCTTTTTCAACCTAGTTTCAGAATCTGTCGAATGAATCACTATGTCAGGAATAGAGCAGTAGCTATTGAGAATCAGTACACATGTCTCAAAGAATCAGTACACAAGAGGAAGAAGCTCTAGTCACCGCTATGATGAAGCAGTTGCAAGCTATGCAAGTTGAACTTAACAATCTTAAGAAAGAAAAGGAACCTAAAGAGTTCTCCATGGAATCTCTATACTCTTTTCCATTTGATAAAGACTTGTACATGTCACCATGCCCCCGAAAAGAATTTGAGAAATGTGATAACCCTTATGATACCTCTTCCATGGAGAGTGACACATCCAGCTTTGGAGACTATGATGACTATGACGATAGACAATGTAATGATACCTATGACACCTCTGTTCCTAAGAGTCATCCTTGTCATGTGTTCCTACTTACTACAAATGGGCCGTCACATTGGATAGATCATGATGGTGATCCATATGATTCTAATTTTGAAAGAGACTTTGATGGCTTTTGTGGACAATACCTTGATTATGATCCATCTACTGCTGAGGACTATAAAATGCATCATGCTAGCTTGAAATGTCAATACTATAAGGATCTCTCCTCTAAGAACTCTCAGGCTGAAAATAAAGATTACACTCTCAAGCAAGATCATGTTAATGCTGAACCTTTGTCTGGTGATGGTTCCCTTCCATCCCCTACTTCCTCTAATACCCGTACATTTCCTAAAGCTTCTGAGTCTTTCAAATCTTTCACAAAACCTTCATCTAACACAAGCCCTGATACTTTTCATGCGGTTCCCTATAGTTATCCTCCAGGGCTACCTCTTAAAGAAACTCAAGCTAACCTTCACTTGGCTGCAAATACTTTCAATAATGATAAACCTAAAGAGCCTAAGCCTTCATATGCTACAATGCCTACTTCAGCTAGTCCTCCACCATCTCTTCCAAAGTCATCCATACAATCCCAACATGCTTCCTTGTCCTTAGAAGTGGCTCCATGTCAAGAGGACTCTAAGAATGATGAAGAAAATAACGTAAAGAAAGATCAAGATCAAGAACCCTCCATGTTATCCAATCCTTTTCATGATGTCTCTTATCCATTCCATGGTTCTTTTGATCCTACATGCCCTTTTTTATGCATTCCACCATGTCTTAAGTCTTCTCCTAAGCAAGATCAAGCTGCTACTACTTACACTGTTGAGCTTATTAAAAATCAAAATAACCTTACTACACTTGCACTTTCCAAAGATGATACTTCCATTAAGGTTGTTAAAAATGGTTTTGTTACTTCCAATGTTAAGCCTATTGAAAATTAAAAAAAAAATTATGTGTTTGTGCTATCCAAAGATCCTTGTCAAGATCAAAGTCTTCCATCTTCTTGTTCTACCACTACATGTTCACTTCCACTTTCTACTCTTCCTAAGTCTTTGCAAGCTTGGAACAATCCTATCAAAGAAGGTGCTCATATTCAAGATGTCCATGATTCTATTAAAAATTTTAATGCTCACTCTAAAGATGTTGATATCCTTGGTTGTCATATAGATGTTGATGAACTTATTGATTATCCTTTTACATCTTCCACTTCCATCCTTGGACCTCTTCCACCACTACTAAGGGCTTCACGTCTGCCTTCCATCTTGGGTCCTTATGTCCCTTCACTTTTCCCTCCTAACTCTCCTAATTCACCATCCATCTTGGGTCCTTACATCCCTCCATCTCCCATCTTTCCTCAAGATCAACATAGATGCATACCCTTGAATCTTTTTTATCCACTCACCCATCTAAACCAGTCATATCCTCCTTCTTCTTCCACAAGTCCCAAGTCTTTTGGAAGTAACTTGAATGTTCAATACAAAAAAAAGAAGCAATAAAAGAATCCATCAAAAAAATATCACCATGTCCCCTCTAATAGACATGGAAACATAAAGTCAAAAGAGATATCTAAGAAGAAAACTACAAGACAAGTATGGGTTCCAAAATCTATCATTGAAGATATTCTCTCTAGATCATCCAAAGGAAATAAAAAGCCTACGGCTATATGGATTTCAAAGTCTCTCTTGAAAGAGTTTGATGTTGAGAAAAAAGTGAAATTGACATTCAAGCTTCCAAAGGCTTCCACTTCATTTCCCTTCAAAAATATTCTTCCATTCCATGCGCCTAAATCACAACCTCTACTATCCATTCACTATATTCCTTCACATATTCTTTCATTCACATTTCCTCCATCCTCTTGCCACCCTTCAAGGTGTGTGTTGATGTTGATCTTGCCTTCCTTTCCATCTACCCTTTCATGATCCTTCCATTCATTATCCTTCTATCTTCTATCATTTTTCCTCATTTGCCTATTCCTCCTATCTTCCAACCTCACTCGCTTTACATAGAACCTTATCCTACATTTTTCTCTTCCATCTCCCTTTCCCTATTAGCATATTTGAGCGTATAATTTTGAATCCTTGGCATATCATGGTTTATCCTTTCAAGGAGCATTATCTAAAAAGCTTGCCTTCTTCCAAAAAGAGAAATGAAAAAAAATTAAAAAAAGAAAAAAATTGAAAATGTGCCTTGGTGAAAACTTGAAAACAGGCACCTTGGTAGCAAAAGTAAAGAGAAATAAATTCATCATATGGTGAAAACCACTCTCTTGTGGCACCTTGGATAAGTACCATGATGAAAATTTGGCAATCAGGCATCATGCGTAGTTCTTCTACATATTTCATCCATTCCATCTTCTCTCTTTGATCTTGACAATGTTGATCTGTACACAAACATTTGGCTATTTTGTGAGTTATCTAATGATGATTTTGCTTTCATTCCCTTCCTGTTTAGCCTTCATATTTATTTTCCTCCATTCATTCTAGTCTTTCGCTATCATTTCCTCTTTGGTCTTGATCTAAGAAAAAAAAAAAAAAGAAAGAGTAAAACATGGTGCTATGAAGCCTATTGACATGTCTACTCCTTTGGACTACATCATGTCCTTCTTTGACATTACACTTTTGTGACTTATCCTATGCTAGCCTTTCATTGCTTGTCCAAATGCGCTTTACATGACAATTTTTCCCTAGCTTGGGTATTCTTGAGGAGTTTTCCCTTGAGGATTTCTTCCCTTCTTTATCCTGTATTCTCTTGTCTTCCATCTCTTCCACCAAGTTGTCAATCCCTCTTGTTCTCCACCTTGCTAAACATTGGGACTGCATGATATGATCTTGTTTGGGAGTTTGCAAATGGAAAAAGATGCTACTAAATATACCAAGTATCAGAACACCTACTGGGGCTACACCATTTTCTTTAGTTTATGGGTCTAAAGCTGTACTACCTATTGAGATCAAAATTCCATCACTAAGAATCAAAATGTATGGTCTAGTAACTGATGATGACTATAGAGTGTCTAGGTTGCAAGAACTGGAACTACTAGGTGAGTGCAGACAAACAGCGTATGATCATCTCAGAGTATATTAGAAGAGAATGTCTAGAGGCTACAACAAGAAAGTCAGACATAGAGAATTTCAGGTTGGCGATCTAGTCTTGAGAGAAAATCCTAAAAATCAATCCCATCGAGAACGCAAGGGGAAGTTCAAACCCAACTGGCTGGGTCCCTTTGTCATCGCTGCTACTTTTGGCTCTGGTGCCTATCAACTCTCAATGACTGAAGGAGAACAGCTCCGAGAACCAATCAACGTTCTCCATCTGAGGAAATTCTACGCCTAAGGCATTCAGTCTATGGTAACATGTCTTGAAAAAATTATAAAAATTGGAAAATGTCTTGAAAAAATGAACATCTTGGTGAAAACCTAGCAATAGGCACCTTGATGATTCACAAAACAATTGAAAAATTGAAAAAGTACAAAAAAAATTGAAAAAATGAAAAATACAAAAAAAATGAAAAAAAAAAAGTGCCTTGGTGAAAACCTGGAAACAGGCACCTTGGTAGCAAAAATAGAATCTCTACCAAGATGGTGAAAACCCAGCAAATGGGTGCCACTTGTTCCAAACGCTCCATCTATCAGTGCAATCTTGGTCTTTCCTAGCTTTCAGTCTTGGTTTAGTTTGTACATATCTCCCAGTTTGTTTCTGCATTTTCAATTTTCAATAAGTCGGTCTGTACACCAATTAGCTCAAGCGTCTATATCCTATCAATGTTTAACACTTGGGGGTAATCAATGTCATATCCTATGGTCTCCCATGTATCTTAGATGGATCATATCTAGTTAGAGTCCTTTGAAGCTTCATGTGAGTCAGTCAGTCTATCTTGTCTCTAGAAAGGATTTTGCATCTACAACAATGCAATCAAACATCAAAACTCAACTGAAAACAATCTATGCTTTTTACATGTTTTTATCTCCTTGTATGCTTACTGATTCGCATTGAGATTTTTGCATATTGTGTCCCTTAGAGCTCTTCGATGATGTCCTTTATAAGATTTAGAGAGTGATGACTGGGGGCATAATCTTTTCTTTGTCTTCTGCTTGTATGTGAAAATCTAACAACTTTGGAAATTCTAGATTTAAATGGTGTATGACTATAAGAGCCTCTATCTCGAATTGGATGGCCATGCGTACCTCGACCATTGATACCCAGACAATTCAAGGAAGTTTGATCTAACTATTGTCTTTTTGAGTAAGTTATTTCTCCTACTGTGGAACGCAATCTTGCCTAAGGATGTGAACGATAAAGGGTCACTACGGGTAATTCACATTGGATTTAGAATGATCTCTTAACTGTTTGATGTGTTTGCAATGCAAGGAGTATTCCGGTCATCACGACGTTTATATTTTGATGCTTATACAAATTGCTATATCAAAATGGACATGATATTCAAGTCATCCTAGCGTTTATGCCTTGGTACTTATATCTAATTTGACATTCCGAAAATAAAATCAATATTCATATGTCCATGGTTGTTTGACTAGTGGGGGTTGTATTGATTCTTGTGCATACAAATCAATATTCATATGTCTATGGTTTCATAGCTACTGGGCATTGTATTGATTTATCCAGTTACCTAAAAGTTCAATGATGATAACAAATCAACATATGATCAGTGACTAGGTCCTA
The DNA here is from genome assembly GCA_027943335.1 of Chamaecyparis obtusa. NCBI lineage: Eukaryota > Viridiplantae > Streptophyta > Pinopsida > Cupressales > Cupressaceae > Chamaecyparis > Chamaecyparis obtusa. Next base: position 4,298,037 of record BSBK01003091.1, on the reverse strand, counting down.
GGTCTTAGGTTGCATTTCATTTTGCATGTATCTTTGCATTTTGCATATTGCATGATCTCACAATGGCTAAATGCACTTCAATGCTTAAACAATTCTCCACTCGCATCTTCAAATCTAACAAGAGCTGAATCTCACATGAAGGTTCCTCCAATGAAACAGCAAGTAGAATCCTTTTTTGGGATCAAAATCAAAATCTGTGATCATTCATATTATTAACTACTTGCATAATCAACCTTCAATCATCACAGAAATCCAGTATTCAACTTAACTAATTATCTTCTATCAAATTATCAAAATTTCAACTTGGTCAACTATGGTCAACTCATGGTTTAACCTAGTCAAACTTGGTCTTTTGGACCTCCAAACAATGCAGAATGTGTTCCCGAACGTGTTTAACCACTTCTCACATCAATTAACATGCTTATGAACTCTCAACGCTGATTTTTCTTGTCAAATTTCAATTTTAATCCCGAAGGGGGCATGGTATTGCACATCATTCAAAGTCTATAATCTAATTTGAAATCATATCTTTATGGAAATCATATCTTCCTTAGTAATCAAGACAACAACCACGTCTAGTTACTGATTCATCAAAAGTCCTCATTGCTTGGGGCAAATCTATCATCACTTGGGGCATATCAGATTCATCAAGATCCATATCAATCTGGTATTCTCCTAATCTTATAAACTGTATCAGTTTTTGCAACCATCGGATCATAGTGTTCTTTCCTTGGTTCTTCAACAACTGAAGGATTCAAATGTGATACCTGCTAGTTCTGCTAAGACAATCAAGTCTAGAACCGGTCACTCACTTCTTTGCAATCCTAAGGTTTGGAATCAGGCATTTTGACACTTTTTTGCAATCATAGGTTCATTTTCTGTTATAGTGAACATTATCTTTGGTCATTTAGGACCTATTATCTCCATATCAAATCAATATCAATCAACTTCTGTCTCATATCAATTATCAATTTTGAATCAGTTTCATATCTTTATCAAACACAGACTATCTTTGAACCACTGCACTTGGCACAGTAATTCAAAGAGGGGCAAAATGTAATACCCCAAAAATGGGCTATAAGTTCATTAATCTCCTACATCTTCAATTCGAATGAAATCGACATCAAAGTCCTAACCTAAGGCACATCTAAACATCATCGAATCATAATTGATTATCATAAATTCTGCATCGGGGAATATTCCTAGTAATATTCCTAATTATCATAATTATCTTTAATTTAATGATTATTTGGCGATAAATCACATTTATCCTAAGTTTGATTAATTGAATATTTTCATATTTAATTAATTAGATTTAATATGTTGCCACTTAATTGTTTAATTAAATTTAATTCTATATATTATTAATTATATTATTTAAATTTTGACAATAAATCCAAAATCTTATGAATAATTGATTAAATTCTTATTTAATTAATTAAAGCAAGTTGTCATTATTTAATAATATAGTTTTTAATAAAAGTTTGATTAAATAATTGATTAACCCATAAATCAATTATTTTATTTTTAAAAATCAGTTAAGTTGGAAATAAATCACTTTATTATTAAATTAATTCATAATTAAAACATGCACAATCACAAAAGAAAACAACTATCAATTATCAATTAAAGCTAAACTCTATTTTTAGTTAATCTCTGCTTTTGCATGTTTTTGTGAATTAAATTATCTTTATTATCAGATAACTCAAAAATCAAGCTGAGTTAATCTGAGTGATTTATGGCTTTTTTTCATGCACCTCCAAAGCCTTGGATTTCTATAAAATCAAGGCTCAGCTCTTCATATTTCATCTCATAATTTTGCAAGCTTACTTTGCCAAAGTCATCTATGAATTGCACAACTATTTTGAAGAATTGGAATTTGGAGAATCAAAGCTTATTGCGAATCAAGGCTATTGTGAGATCAATTTGTTTTTTTTTTACATTCATTTAGATTCTTTTTCATATCATTGTTAGATCATTTTAGCATATCAATTTCCATATTAGCATAGATTCATATCAGTTTTTATCAGTATTATTGCATAGAAAATATTTAAAAAAATAGATTAATTGCATTCAATTCATATCTAGATCAATTGCATCCAAATCCTTCATTTAGGTGTCGTCTAGGTCACTGATCTTGATAACAATCTGAGAACATTAATCTCGCACCTACTAGAAGGCAGTAAATCACTTGGTTAAATTAGATTTCAATTTTGCACGATTTTGATTATAGCTAACCTCTAATGTTTTACTGAAGTGTTGTGTCTACAGATCAGGTACAAAATTCACACACAATTTTTGGATCTGATTTTTTGAAGAGTTTTAAAGTTTATTTTATACATATGGACCTGAGAATAATTGATTCACCCCCGCCCCCCCCCCCCCCCTGCCCCCCCCCCCCCCCCCCCCCCCCCCCCCCCCTTCTCTATTGTTCTAAATCATATTAACAAGTCTTTCCATCAAGAGTAATAGATCATATTCCTTTTATCAAGCAAGGTGCATTGTTTCCAACTCTAACAATTCCTCCATCATAGTTATTAAACTTTATAAATTTCTTCATATCTCCAGTCATATGATGTGAACAACCACTGTCTATGATCCAATTAGTTTTCTTTTCTACTTGGGAAACTAAAGCTTTTTCTTTTCTAACTTCAGTTTCTGATTTTTCTTCTTTTATTGCTACAAATCCTATATCATCATTCTCATTATCACTTTCACTTAAGAATTTATCAACACCAGCTTCAAGTTCTTCATCATTAGCATAGTAACACTCTTTAGATCTTCTAGGTTTAAATTTATTCTTATATTTCTTTATTCTCTTAGGGAATTTAGATGCAAAATGACCATATTCTTGACAAGTCCAACATTTAAAGATTTTCTTACCTTCAGGTTCTCTTTTCACAAGCAAGGCAATTCTTTCCTCAATCTTTCTATCTTCTTCGGTCTTAGATCTGCTACAACTAGCATAATCTCCACTGACACTAATACTTCTTGACAAAGTAGGGAGAACACTAAGTGCATTGAATGTTGTTTGAATTCTAGGTAGATCCCCTGACTATCTCAAGGCAATCTCTATTGCTTCTAATCTTCCAAGAAGAATTTCCCTAGTAAACTTCTCAGTACAAGGTATAACTTGTTCAATCATCTTTGTTGTCTGCTTAAATACAAGGGTCAATGTCTTTAAGATCTTCCATATCATTTCATCCTCAGTCTTGTTTCCTTCACAAGCTTTGATACCTATAACAATCTCTGATATCCTACCAATATAACTTCTAACAGATTCATCTTCCATCATTTTTATATCTTCAAATGAACATATCCAATTCTGTAATCTTACTCTCTTTGCATGAACATCACCTTCAAAAGTAGATTGTAAAGCTAACCAAATTTCATGAGATGTCCTTAGAATTTTTACTTGACTGTATTCATTCTCTGGAAGTGCTGACAAAAGTTCTTCTTTGGCAAGTATGTTACACATGAATAGATCTCTCTCTGTATCAATACATTCTTCAATTTTGTCTTCTTCAATGATAGTCTTATCATTCTTTGTGATTAACCAATATCTTGGTCCCAAACATAGAAAATGTGTCTTCATCTTCTCTTTCCAGCTATCATAGTTTACTCCATCAAACTTAGGGCTTTCCTTCCTAAAATGAGTCACCATAGATCTCCTTAAGTTAAACTTTTCCTTCAAGGACCTGCCACTCTGATACCAACTATTAGAAAGTAAAGTACATCGAGATAACTGAGAGGGGGGGTGGGTGAATCAGTTATCAGATAATAACAACTTTTACCACCATTATCAGATTTCAACTATGTAATCAATATAAGCAACAACCATAGAAAGATAAACATACAAAACAATAATAACACAAGATATGTTGACTAGGGAACCTCTTGATCAGAAAGTAAACCCCATTGGGAATGATGCCCACAAAAGATGTACTAATATCAATATTCCTTGTGAGAGGATGGACTCTGTTAGGAGCCTTATGAAATACATTCAGTACATATGAGTCCCTGTTAGGAGACTTTGAATCCCTATTAAAAGATTCTAACCCGGTTAAGAGTTATGGAAGATAGAAGGACTCACTATCCAAACAGCTTCAAAGGAAAGATCACTGAACACACTGTCTAACTAATCTCTGTATTATCTAAATAGAATAATACCAACAATTACTAATCTCAGCAACTTATCTTTTCTCCTCTACCTATGCCAAACCGCACCAATTGCTTCACCAAATCTCAATACCAGATCTTTGCAATTCATATATCCTCTTACAATATCATATCTCACTTATATTCCACAATTACATTCCAATTACATTCTCACTATTTACAATCAAGGAAAACAATCATTCCTTTATACCACACTTAAATAATTACAAATGAGTCAACCAACAAGGCTTAACCAATTACAAAATACAAACCTTCACACGTTACATAATATTTCATAATTACATAAAACCTGTTTGCTTCAAAACAAAATAAATCTTCACATGTGCGACCTTCGACCATGTTGTCTCATCCAGGTCACCGTGTGTGTGAAAATTGTACCTAGCTATGGACACAACACTTCAGTAAAACATTAGAGGTTAACACAATCAAAATCTGCAAGTAATTGAAACTAAGCTAACTAGATGATTCACTGCCTTCTAGTAGGTGCGAGTACGTATTCTCAGATTAGACTGAGATCAATGACAATGCAACACCTAAATGAAGGATTTAAATGATTGAGAGCAATGAAATATGTATGTAGATTAATCTATTTTTTTGGATTTTGAATGGAATTAGGATGAAAAACTGTATGAATCTAATCTAGAATTGAATTGAAATGATATGCAGATTATTCTAAAAATGATATGAATTGATATGAGAAACTATGCAAAGCTATGAAAAACTATGAATTGATCTCACAAAGTCACCTATCGCAAAATCTTGATTCTTCATATGTAATTTCGCTAGAGTAATTGTGCAAATTTGAGAGATATCTTTGTGAAGAGTTGAGCCTTGTTTTTATAGAAATCCAGGGCTTGATGATGCATTGAGAAAAGCCATAAATCACTCTTGATAAACTCAAGTTGATTTTTGAGTTAACAAGAAATTAAGAATAAATAAACTCATAAAATCATGCAAAAGCAGTTTTTATCTCAAAATAGAGTTTAGTTCTCTTTTTCAACTCATCATCAAATGTTGAGTTTAGAAAGTTAACAAATTGAAATTGAAAATTGATTTAAAGTTAACTATTTTTCTGATTGTGCATGATTTAATATGAATTAATTTAATAAATAATATGATTTATTCTCAACTTAACTGATTTTGAATTAAAATAATTGATTTATGGGTTAATCAATTATTTAATCAAACTTTATTCTAATTAAATCATTAAATTTGACAACTTTGATTTTAAATCAATTAAATAAATATTCAATTGATTGTTTGTAGGAATTTTGATTTATTGTCAAAATAAAAACAATATTAATTAGGAATAAATGTAATTAAATCTAATTAAATAATTAAGTGGCAAAATTAAATTTATTTAATTAAATATTCATCATATTCAATTAATCAACTTTAGGATAAATAATGACATTTATCGCCAAATAATATTCAATTAAAGATAATTATGATAAATTAGGAATATTCCTCGATGCAGAATTAAGATAATCAATTAGGTTTTTGATAAACTAATGTGCAGATGTGCCTTAGGTTAGGACTTTGATGTTGATTTCAATCGAATTATTGATGTAAGAGGTTAATGAACCTATAACCCATTTTTGGGGTATTATAGTCACCACCAAAATATCTTCATCAACTGTATAACTTTGCATGCCTAGATTCTATCCCGATTAGGAGATATAATCCAGTCATCACAAGCCGCTTCTCAAGAACACTATCTGAATACTAATTCCACTAAATTACACATAACTATCATGAATAATTGAATTTTCATACACTCTCTTGAAACAATCTTAGGTTACAATATAGAGTAAGTCCTCAACTTCACATAGCTTGATTTGCAATACTCCATGTGCGCTAATTCAAACACAGTCTGCTTCTCTGCTAATCTCCAGTAGACCACTATGTTGACATCAATGACAATCACAGTCATGAATGTAACATACAACTGCTACAAAATGACTCTGAATACTCCCCCATAGGACATATTTAACATTCATTCCTAAAAAATCAACCTTAGAATCTCTTTTATAACACAAGGGATGCACAAGATTCAAGTCAATTACTCATACATAACCTAATGCTCTGTCACCAGCTAGTCATACTAAATTAATCACCTCCTTGAATGGTTATCTTTGAGTTTTGTCTTCTTGTGCAGTTGATGGGTTTGCTTACTAATGACCCCAAGGTTAGAGTGCTCCAGCGAGCCCGCAAAAATTGTGAGCCATGCCACCATCACACTTAGATGGTCAGTGTTATAGAGGATCCATAAATATAATATTTGTAGTCTCAAACCTCCAAGGGAAGACCATGTGTGGTGGATTATCATCTTTTTTGTTCATAGGGGAGAGGCTCAAATATGCGCCTTAAGGGGTGCAGAATGCCTACAGACCCTCTTCTCTAGGTCACATAACCAAACCTCCCAATGTAATATGCCCTTGAAGGGTAGATTAATAAATTTAAGGAATTATATCTATCAAAAATTGTTTGGCTCAGGGAAATAATATGTTATAGAGTATAGTTACCATCACAAGGGCACAATGATGTCGTTCATTGCAAAAACCTAGTGTTTTCTATGGTTGTTATGGTCTGAAATAGTCAATGTACATTTTAAATATCAATGCCTCAAAATTTTCATTTAGATTTTAGATTAAGCCAATAACCTTTTACGCATTTTTATCTTTTAGAGATAGTAAGAAGACAATGCCTATAGTTGACCTCCTTTAACAAATAAAGATAGAAAACTTAACAAAATTGCTCTTGGGAACTAAATATCGTTGAGAAGAGAAGATTATCATTTTTTAACACGAAGCAATAAACAATGCAACCATGACTATACCAAAAATTCAAAATCAATATTCCTTCACCGTCATGCTTTCAGTCATCTATCTATGAGATTTTTTTTTCTTTTGTCAGTAGAATGTAGAACTAGTAAAAAAAATTGCTAAAATTATAATGTTGGGACTGTTGTGTTGTAATCCTCCTTATGCCTCAATGTCAAATAAAAATATAATTGAGCTTTTATCCACTTTCTGTCATATGGCTACAGAGTTTCAAACCGTAAATATGTAGTCTTATAAACTATTAGAAACACAACTCTGCATTTAAGTTTTTACTGGATAAATACATGTACAAGAATGATCTGAACTATATGAAACTTATTTTCTCTAAATTATGTGCAGACATTTAACGGGAATGGGATAAAGATCCTCTTTTGGATATATATATATATATATATATATATATATATATATATATATATATATATATATATATATATATATATATATATATATATATATATATATATATATATATATATATATATATATATATATATATATATATATATATAAAGAGAGAGAGAGAGAGAGAGAGAGAGAGAGAGAGAGAGTGTGTGTGTGTGTGTGTGTGTGTGTTAAAAAAAGTAGGGTTAAAAATTTGTGCTTAAGTGATTACCATGTTTTTCTTTTGAATAGAAATGTGAAGTGTATGTCTCTTCTATTTTTATGTATGTGTGAAATCATGTGGAAGGGTTCCGAATGTGGAATTTTAGGGAAGGGCAGAAATGTAATTTTTCCTATGCTTTCTACTTACAAGTAGAACTATTTTAATTGCTTTGGCCAAAACTTCATTAACATATTTAATTTATATATGTCATTTTATGTTTTATCTCTCTGCCACATCAGTGTTAGTTCTATATTTTCATATGTCAAATATAGCTAGTTCACTTTTGCACCAAATTTATCTGATCCACCAATTTTGAGTTGCTAGGATTCTCGAGTAGGGTTAGCACACTCTACATCTTAGGTTGAGACTCGAGGAGATAACCACTCTATGGTTGGGTAGAAAAATATGCTTGGACCACACTCCTATCTCGAGATAGTAAATGAAAGGATTTTACAATGGCTTAGGAGACATGGACCACTCAATTGGATTCTTATATCATGCATTCTTTTGTTTGACCTTTTAGGTCTATTATAATAATGATGTAAAATTATCACTCAATTTGATGTATATTATATTCTTGATGCTTGACAAGTAGGTCAAAATTCATTTTCAGTTCTTGATTTAATTTAAACTACTTCTCTTGTAATTATGTACTTAAGGTGCATTAGATAGTTTAGTCGACACCTCTTCCTTGTTATAAAATCTTGTATTTGTTTATCTTAATTCGACAAGTTGGTCGAATATTGTACCTTTCTTTATGAATTGAAATGGGTATTATCTTTGACTTGTCAATATGTAGAGACTCTTTTTGAATGAATTCTGTGTTTTTAGTATATTGCTTGTTTGACATGCTTATAGAAAAAATAGTCTTTACACACTTTGACAAGAGTTTCAACCATTTTGACAGTGGCATTGACACTTTAGTGGGTTTTTGAAAATTTTAACAAGGGTTTTCAATAGGGATTTGGTAAGGGTCTTTAGGCATGGCCAAATTCCATCCACTCCATCACCACTGGACTATATTACATCACTATGTTTTCTAATGACTGTCATCATTATGTCTTTTCCTTGTCATATGTAGGAGCATTGCCTATTCTCATAATATTAAGTCATTATCAATTTTTTTGGACTATTCTCTTGAATTTTTCATCACTTCTACCCTCATACTCATAACTAGTACACTATCAAATGCATTATTTCCAACCTCAATGGAATTTTTATTATTCATTTGCAATTTTGTTAACTTAACTATTAAAGGTTTCACAAGAATGGGCAAGCATTTTGAATATTTTTTCATAGGTATTAAGGGAATATTCTTGACACCCCATGGAAACCTTGTCATATAAAATTACGACAATGAAATAACCCAAAACCTTATGCATTGTGATCCCCATACAATACAATCTATGACCTATAAGGAACTTTGAGTCTCTTCATACCTCTTGACAATATTTAATACTATCTCACACTTATGTATAAACTAAAAATTATCATTTCAAGAGACCTTACATGACCTATATATGGAAAAAAAAACTCCATAAAACTCATCATGACTTTAGTGAGGCACAATAGGGAACAAGGTATTATCACCAAACTTTGTTGCAACGATACCTTATATGTAGTTTTCCACGACCAATAATCTCTTATCCAATAGTTATAAGGTATCTCTACCATCTACTTCACTATCCAATATCATAAAGACAATCATGAATATATTTTCCAACATTTACATACAGAATCACCACCAAAATGCATACAACAGTAAAGACTAAAAGCATCTCTTCATACTAGGGATAGGGTTAAAAAAATGAGAAGACATGGCACTCTTTTTTTATTCCACATGCATGGTTCTGAATTGAAGATAAAATGATGGTTTCTAGGACCTTTATAACCATTTTCATGAATTTATAGCACTCCATATTTCTCTATAAATATCCTCGCCCCATAATAGCCTACAAAAACTCATGAAGGAAACATACAACCAAAACCCTATGAAGTTGATCTAGTTTCAATGAGACTTTTGGACAATTATGAAATGCTTAGAAAATTTGACATACACCAAGACTCCTCTCAAAGGTAAAACATATAAGACCTAATCTCTCATAATCATAACAAAAGAACATTGTTGATTTTTCCTTAGAGACATTTAGAATACAACCAAGTAAATATTATAGGACCAAAAACCAGGTAAATATTAAAGCCAAAAATAGACTATAATAAGAAAAGGTGATAAAAATACATTAGATCTTTTGCATGACTTCTTATGGGCCTCTCGAGCTAATCATCACAAATTTTGAAGAGTTTCCTAGGAGTATTATTGTCTTCCTAGAGAATCTAGAGGAATTGGCCTTCTTTCTACCCAAAAGCAAGGCTTATACTTGTGTGCTAAATGGGTCATTAGATCCATTTCTAGTAATGAGGCCTAGAAAATTCTTCTTAAGCATTGGATTTTTTCTGGTTATCTAGTTCACAGACTAACATGGAAGGGTAATGGCTTTTAGACCCTTCTATTTATGAGATAAATATTCAAGATTGAAGGTAATTTTATTTCCAAAAGCATATGGTGTGCGTAGGAAGCTCTCAAACCTTGGCTTTGCTGGGATGGGGCTAGATTTCATGATGGTCTCTCTTTCAACCAATATAATATTTGGTGGTATCCACTAATTTAGTCTTAGAGACTTCCATTAGCCAAAATTCCTAGAATTAGTGCTCTGCATTTTCATAAATGTGGCATTTGTACTATGAGAGATATTTTTTCTTGCGCTACTATGAATCTTTGCAATTAAAAAAAATTAGGCTCAGTTTCATCTTTCTTGCTCATATCGATGGAATTTTTCCCTAGTGGTCTCGGTACTTCCTCTAAAATATGCTTCACAAGCTTGGCATCCATTCTGTTGAGCCATGATGGAAATACTGGTAGTGGTTTTTGTGTACTTTATTTTGTAATTACAAGCCCAAAATGGACTACCATTGGCTGGTTCCTCACCTGCCTATTGTTTCCACCCTAAAAAATAAATGACATTTTCATTCTTCTCAGTCCACTTGGTGACATAGGTTTCTCACTTTCTGGTTTGTCATTGTGGATCCCAAAGTGGCTCACTTCGCCTGGTGTATTCTTTTCCATGACTTACTCGACTTCAAGATCTAAGTGTGTCGAATCCTCAGTGCTCTTTTTATGGGAAAATTGAGACTTTCATTCATATTTTATGGTATTGCAGAAGAGCCCAATGGTATCGGGTCTTGATTTATGACTTCTTTTGACTATTTAGGCCTGAACCCTTCTCTTGGCATATGATCTTGCTGGGAGATTCTCCTAGATTTCCATTTAATTTTTTGCAGATATGCAATACTTTTGGGATGGAAATCCTCTTCAATATTTGGAAAGATAGAAATGTAGTGTTATTTACTCACATATAGCTTGATATAAATATTTCAATGTACACTAAATCATGTATTTGTAATAATGTTATGTTACAGATTCATATGCAAGCAAATAAAGTGGCCCACTTGCAGGAGTTACTTCAACATTGGGGAAATGCCCCTTGTACGATCGCTAGGTTCCCACCGGATGTTTTTATTTCTAGTGATCAATCTCTACCCCATGGGTATCAACATGGTCACAATTCCTGCACCCACTATTTTCATACGCTGCAGTCCCAGTCCCATTGTTGACCTTCTGGTGGGGGAAGATATTTTCAACAACATTCCTCAACCTCACCATCCTATGGTGGTTTTCCCCCTTCTTGGATGATAGATAGTGTGGCTCACGCTGCTTAGAGTGGCTATAGATGGTTGGACGCTTGTGGATATTCTAGTTGGTCCACTTCTTCCAAGTGGTTCCTGTGGTTGGCTCTAGCCATTTCTCCCACAAGGAAAGAGAATAACGAAGAGGAAAAAGTAGAAGATGGTTAGTCTGTTCTAGACCCTAATTTGAACCTCACTGATGTAAGAGGTAAATGAGATGATCTCGATCCTCCTCCCTCTACTAGTACTCCATTAGCCACTTAGTGCAGATTGATTTTGTTTTTGGACTTGACCCATGTTTTTATTTTTGTGTTAGCTTTTCGGGCATAGCCCGTATGACTCTCATGGAGTGATTTTATATCCTCCAACCTTTTTTTTTGAATAGTGTACTTTAAATCATATAATGGAAATAGCCTATTCATAAATAAAAAAAGACACTCAATCTAAAATGCCCTAATAAACTAAAGTGGGACCTAAAAATGTTAAATTTTGAAGGAGATATTGAGATAGGCACAACCAATTCATGTGTGAGAAATAAGAAAGTATTGTTATAAAAATATTCACATTTATAAGATTTAGAATAAGGATAGAAAGATAACCATAAATATTTGATTTAGTGTTTCAAGTTACATAATTGCATAGGATTTTAAAGTTTAGAAAATATCATATATAAGAATTGAAGATCTTTTCAAAGATATACCCTACTCCTTTATATATATTTAACTAAGGAAAATGATATAAATTATGTTGCATGCATTAATCTCCATGCACTTATATAAAAAGACATGTGCAAGAAAGGATGCACAATTTGTTAAATCATCCTCAATTGTGGTAGATCAATTATTGATCTCCCTTCATTCATAACCCCTCATTCACCCGATCCTCCAAGCTAATTTGTTGAATTTTTTAAGTGGAGTCTTTTGTACTAGATATATGTTTAAGCAAAATATACCATGATTGCTTTAGGGTTGAAGGTCCATTACTTGTAATTATTCCATAGGCTTATTCATATTACTAATAAGGAGATTGTTTTAAATATTGTGTCAATATCAGCTACTAAATGTTGAAACATAAGCACTACAAAATAAGTTAACAAAATACAATCTATCATACCAAGGAGAAGATTTTTTAAGTTGAGAAATTATTTGACAAAAGAAAGCCCTAAATGTATTCATGAAGATGACAACTTGAAATATTGTAATGTTTATAGTCTCTCCACTACAAAAATGTGAGTTTCACAATAATAAGTTATGTAAATACCAACAAAAATGATCATAAGCCACTTGCACACTTAGTTCCAAGGTTTAGTAGCATAACTATAATAGGATGTTAGAAAATATTATGTCAAGATAAACTACTAGTTGTTGAATCATAAATAATAAAAAATAAAAAACAAATTAGAAGAATGTTATACCTGTAATACCCCAAAAATGGGCTATAAGTTCATTAATCTCCTACATCTTCAATTCGAACGAAATCGACATCAAAGTCCTAACCTAAGGCACATCTAAACATCATCGAATCATAATTGATTATCTTAAATTTTGCATCGGGGAATATTCCTAGTAATATTCCTAATTATCTTAATTATCTTTAATTTAATGATTATTTGGCGATAAATCACATTTATCCTAAAGTTTGATTAATTGAATATTTTCATATTTAATTAATTAGATTTAATATTTGCCACTTAATTGTGTAATTAAATTTAATTCTATCTATTATTAATTGTATTATTTAATTTTGACAATAAATCTAATATCATATGAATAATTGATTAAATTCTTATTTAATTAATTAAAGCAAGTTGTCATTATTTAATAATATAGTTTTTAATAAAAGTTTGATTAAATAATTGATTAACCCATAAATCAATTGTTTTATTTTTAAAATCAGTTAAGTTGAGCATAAATCACTTTATTATTAAATTAATTCATAATTAAAACATGCACAATCATAAAAGCAAACAACTATCAATTATCCATTAAAGCTAAACTCTATTTTGAGTTAAAGCTTAGCTTTTGCATGTTTTTGTGAGTTAATTATCCTTTATTTAAAAATAACTCAAAAATCAACCTGAGTTATTTGAGTGATTTATGGCTTTTTTTCATGCACCTCCCAAGCCCTGGATTTCTATAAATTAAAGGCTTCAGCTCTTCACAAATCATCTCATATTTTTGCACAATCACGCTGGAGAATTGGAATTGAAGAATCAAAGCTCTTGCGAATCGACATCTTTGTGAGATCAATCTTTTTTTTTCTTTTTTTTGCATTCATTTAGATTCATATTTCATATCATTTCTAGTTTAGCATAGCATATCAGTTTTCAATAGCATAGATTCATATCAAGTTTTTATCATTCTTATGGCATAGAAAAATCCAAAAATATAGATTACTTGCATTCAATTTCATATCCATCTTTTGCATTCAAATCCTTCATTTAGGTGTCGTCTAGGTCACTGATCTCGATTACAATCTGAGAACATTAATCTCGCACCTATTAGAAGGCAGTAAATCGCTTGGTTAGATAGCTTTCAATTTTGCACGATTTTGATTATCACTAACCTCTAATGTTTTACTGAAGTGTTGTGTCTACAGATCAGGTACAATTTTCACACACACAATACCATATCAAATTAAATAAATAAAATACACAGAGAAAATATTTAATAGAATAAAACCTCATGTGTATTAATGAATATGACAACTTGAAATCTTACAATTCTTTCAATCTTCCTCCTACAAAGAAATGAGAGTTTCTAAATAATAAAATAAGTGCGTGCTACATTTAAAGAAAGGGAAGAAGAACCTCTAACTTATAGGCATTGAAAGATGAGTTATGTATGTAATTCCAAGCCTCGATATTTCTCATCTTACATTAGCATGAGATTGTGTCATATTCTTCATGATAAGAGATGTGCATGCACATGTGTGCAAAGAAAAGATTTATACTTAGTAAAATAGTGATGCCTAAGACAAGAGTTATACACCAAGGAATCTTTAGGTAAAAGACAATTAAGATTGATCTAAATTAATAAATACATAATAATTCAAAGGCTAGCCAGTTCACTAAAGAAAAAAAATTTAAAATGTTTAAAAACAAGTTATATATAAAAAAATTTTAAAATAGGTTAACAAGGATATCCATAAATAATAAAATAAAATAAATGAATCTACCATATGCCTCACTGACTAATGAAATTTTTACTTTAACAAGGAAGCCCAACGTAAAATGGAGATTGATTGTGCATGCAAAGAATTATCAACCTTATCTTCTTCACATGGTTCTACAATAGACCACCATGACACACTGATATGTTGTTGTGACAATTATATCAATTTTGATTTGGAGCACTTTGATTGTTAGATTGTGTCTTTACGGAGATTGACAAAAAGAGCAAGTTCAAGAGTTTGCAAACCACATATCATATCCTTATCTTTTTTCTCTTAACAATTTTATTTCAAATAAGGTGCTTGGACCAATCAAATAGCTTCTCCAAACACATCGCTCAACACACTTTTAAGACCGACATTATTAATGTTGACACTATTTGATCTAAAGGGATATCAATGGTGGAGGGAATTTTTTTGTAGGAGGCAATGCAATTACATAAATAACAAAATCATCGTCATTACATTGATATCAACATGTTTATTATTATATTAAGCATATTGCAATATGATGAAGAAGCATATATTGATAGCAAACAATATTTTTGAAGGTGTCAAAACTTAATTTCTTTATTTAACTCCACTTAACAAACAAATGCTTGATCCATGCTATATTACTTTTGAACTTTGACACAAATATTACTTTTGAATTTTGACACAAATACATCTTATCTTCAATACCCATCAATCATTATACTTGGTAAAATTTGAAAACAAAATCTATCATTATTTTAAATTTAAAAACATAAATTTAAATTCTATCATTATCTTACAAAGTCACCAACCCTATAAACTAAAAACAAATTATTTTTTTTAAATCCCCTATTATACAATTCTATGCAATTTTCATACACTGAATCAATATGAAAAAACAACTTAAACAATATATCTAAACTCCAACTTTATAATATTTTTTTAAAAAGTAGGTCTAATTATAGAAGTTCATATTTTTGTTATATGAAGGCATGATTAAGCAAGCAACTACCTTCTCTCCATATTTATTTAGGGCTTTTTAAAGTGGGGATTGGTGACCAGTCAATTTTGCTTACGAGATCAATCACAACGACTTTTTAAAATTTAAAATTTAATAATAATAATAAAATGAAGAAGAAACGTCATTCTCATGGTTGTTAAAGGATGTTACACCATTGCTTTAAAGTAAAGAGAATGACCTCAATATTATTATTAAATAACGCTAAAATTCATGTGGAGAGCTTCTCATCTTACACTCTCTTAGGTTATCTATTAATTTTTATGATTTTTAATCTAAATAAGGAATGATTTATATTAAATAATATTGTTTTGTTACATTTTGATAATATGAATCTTAAAAGATTTATTGAAATAAATAAGAGTAATGTTATAAATTTAATTCAAATTCATTTGTAATTCTTTGGTTGTCATTTTATGTAATTTATTCTTTTGTTTTATTCAATTAAAAAAATCAAATTTATTTATAATATTAAGTAAAATATTTTAATTCTTTAAATTTATCTAAATTATTTTAGATAAATTTAAACTCGGTTTGAATTGTTTATAACAAATTATCATAACTTTTTAATATTTTAATCATTTAAAAAAAAATCATGTCGTTTATCATTGTGTGATGATTAAATTGTGACATTATTATTGTAGTCATCAAGATTGAAACACTCGTTGGACTATTGTACTCATGAATATTGTACCCTCAATGATCCAATCTTCTTGTAGACTTGAGCCTTAGTATTGAACTTGTGGATTTTCATGCCCTTGTCCTCATACTCTAAACCCTAGACCAATGTGCTCAAAGGTTATGTGCCTCTTCTAAGCTACTAGATTCACAAGTTTGGACTATTCGCATCAATGCATAGTGTTCATGTAAGAGATGAGGTCCTGCATTTGCAGTCTCCTCTAGACTAAGAATTCTTGAAATATCAATTTAAAAAAATCTTTTAATTTTCATGATATATATGTGTGTGTGTGTGTGTGTGTGTGTGTGTGTGTGTGTGTGTGTGTGTGTGTTTTCTTATATTTATATAAGTTAAATGGTGTGCTAATTATAATGTGTGGTTGTTAAGAACATATTTTTAATAAAAATATGCAATCTTAAATTTTAATGGAAATATTTATTCATTAAAAAAAATAAAAAAATGTAATAATAGTTTACAAGTGTGAAGGTAAAACGGATATTTTAATCAATGTGGATATAAGAGTTGGTAGTGACTAGTTTTTGTTTTGTTAATTAAATTAGTAGTTTGAGAATTCTTTTAATTTTGGTTTTAAATATTAGGAAGAAAATAATCTGAGTATTAGTTATGTTTATTTTACAAATTTGAATTTTAGAGAATATATTTATTATATTTAATTTAATTTATACATTAATGTTAATGGAAGTAAAAATTATTTATGAGATTAAAAAATATAAGTTAAATTTGAAAAAAAAATAACAAAAAAAGTGCAATACATAAAAATAGCTTTTACTCCAAATGTTGAAGGTTTCTTAAAAAAAAACATGTGTGGTTGACATAATACTATGGAATTGAGGTTTGCAAAGCTTCATGGATCTATTATACGTACTTAGAAGTTGGTCAAGGAGATCTATTCTTTTTTAAGGGGGGTAAAATTCTATTGATTAGAATAAATCAGCAATACAAAAGAAAGGGGGATTTACTCTTACTAAAGTGAGATTATAGAGATATAAAGTAATCAATCTAGTATGAGCCTCTTTGGTGAACATTTCTTTGTTTGAAGATGATATGTAGTTTATTGATAGAAGTTCTAAGACAATTATTAGAGAGCTAAAAACTCCACTTTTGGGTATTTGACATGAGGGATTTAGGAAAAAAAAGTTTATTTTGTGAATAAAAATCAATAAGGACTGAATTCATAATTTTTTGGCTTAGCTAGAATAAGTACATTGATATCATTTTGTAGGGGTTTTCTATGTACAATTACAAACCAATAAGTATTCCTTTACTGTAAACACTAGAATTTCATAGATATATGCCTTAAGATAATAATGTAGAGGATATGTATAATGTGTTTTATTTTAATGTTGTTGGTAGTTTGATGTGTACAATAGTTTGTATTAGACCAAATATTGTCCAAGGAATGGGATTTCTTAGCAAGTTTATGTTTAACGTTGGTAGGCTTGTTGTATAATCAATGGGGTTCTTAGCAAGAGTATTAGACTTAGGCTAAGAGAGTATTCATATATTTTTTAGATATTTCTAAATATTGCTTATGTTATCATGTTTTAATGTTGTGGACATGTTATTGGGTATACACAACTTTGTTTATGCATTTTTATCTAGTGACTTGGATACTAAGAGGTCTACAAGTGGCTATGTATTCTCTTTCTTTGGTAGTTCTATCAATTGGATGAGTAAGAGGAATCTCACATTTTCTTTCTCTACTATCAAATAAAAGTGTAGGATTTGAGCAATACAAATCCACAAAACCAAAGATCACCTGCATACAAAAACTTGTTACAAGGAAGTAGAGACAAGAAGAGGGCAAGGGTTTGACTCAAAAATATGAAGAAGAAAATATCCTCAAATAAATGAATGAAATTAAATGTACAATGGATCATCCTTATAAAGGAGATCAAAAACCTTAAAAGGCAAACCCTAGTGCATGTAATAATTAGTTAAATTATTACAAGACTAATGCATGCAAGTTTATATTTAAAACAACAAGTGCATAAGTTTAAATCAACTAGTGCATGTGTGTTTAAATACAAACAACTAAAAAATAAAAGTGTTGACATCTTAAGAAAGGAGTAAAGTTAATTAATAAAATTAATACTTTACTCTAACACCCCCCCTTAAGATGAGCAACAATGCAGCTACAAACAATGCAAGAAGAAAGCAAAGGAAACTACAGTGCTAAAAGCATAAAAATGGGTCCCGACAACATGGCCTGATGAGGTACCCATGTACAAAAGAGAGTCTCTATAAAGTGGAAGAATAGAGAAAACCACATGGGAAAAACTCTACTCCAAAAAGAGACAAAAACTAATCTGAAGGACTGAAGAAGCCTCCAAAACTAGGAATGTTCCAAAAAATAGGAACAAGAATGAACATGTAGAACATCACTGAAGCAAGAAGATGCAAACTTTGTCAAGAAGTAACTGTTGATCTGAAGATCCTCCACATAAATATGACCAGGTAGAGGAGACTGTAATCTGCATGAGTGCCCTCAAATAACACTACTCGAATCAGGAGGCAAACAAAGGCAAACACCTGAACTCAAAGATACAGATGGCATAAACACCAAAAGTCTGAAGATTTGATCAATCAAAGATAAAAGAGTGCATCCAAAAAAAGGAAATAAAAGAGTGTCCATATGGTGAATGATCCATCTCATCGGAATGCATAGGTACCTAGCCACTGCAACTGCCTAGTACATAGAATCAAATACTGAATACATAGCTCACACTATCAAACCAAGGAAGTAGTAGAACCAACAGTAGAAACCCCCCCCCATACTGCTGACAAGGGAGCAATAACAGGTACACTAAAAAGATCATCCAATATGAACTGCGTGATGAAGAAGAATCTGAAACATCAAATGTGCAGAGAGAGTACAAACACATATAGAGATACTTGAGGCTAATGTCATTGGAGGAATGCTCACATGACAAAAGAAGATGGAAAACAAAGGCAAACATCAAAAACCCCCCTGGCACTTTATAATGGAGTGTGAGTACATAAAGCACGAACATGTGCAAGATCTCATCATACAATAGAATGACACTTTATCTCAGTGTGTGTGCATAAAAGAATGCTAAAAAAATGAAGTATACACTACTCAAAAAAGAGCGAAGGCTATTGAAACAAAAGAACAACCTAAGAAGAGTCATCCCTTAAAGGGAAGAGATCCCAGGACCTGTAACATCCAAGATATCCACCAGAGTGTAGAAATGCAAAAAATTGAATAAAATATACCTGGAGAAGAATCTAGAAAAATGACTCATAGAACTAAAAATCTCTCAGAAAAATCTTTCCAACGATATCTCGCTTTCCCAAAACGGAGTCCGTATGTGCAATATAGAGCTTCTGGAGTGCAAAACTAAACATCTAGATTTGACAATAAAAAAACCATCAAAAAAGAAAAATAAAAAATTCAAACCTCTTGATCTAGATAGAGCTCAGAACTAGCTTTCCGACAATATCTCATTTTCCCGATTTCGAAACCGTATGCTCAAGTTATGAGCAAAATACTAACTAGTGCGCTAGAGAGCCCAAAAAATGGTGCAAATGAGGATGATGCATGCTGACATCATCAAATGACAGGCTTAAATTTGATGGCCAAATGGTTGTCATCACCTTAAAAAAATCACATGCGTGCCTCGGGATCTGTGTCAAGTCTTTTAGTTTGTTGTCTCGATTTGCGTGCTAATTTTTATTTTATTTTTTGTCTTGATTTGTGTGCCAGATAGAAAAATTTTTGTCTCAATTTGTGTGCCAAGTTGTACAAATTTCAACCCAAAAAATGTGTCAATTCGTACAGATTTCACCTCAAGAAGCACACCAAGCATCTAGTACAAAAAAGCCCCAAAATGCAAAGTTGTCCAAAATGGATGTGCCTTATATCAAAATAGGGGTTTTGGGGTGCTATGAGCTCAACAGTGAGGTTCGTTTGAGCTCAAAGTGCACCAAAATTTAGGGATCCCCTAATTTCAATTAAAAAAAACAACCAAAAAAGTCCTAATTTGAATCCTTCAAACGTGAACAAGATGTAGCAGACAAGGCTCTGATACCATGTAGGATTTGAGCAATACAAATCCACAAAACCCGAAGATCACCTACATACAAAAACCTATTACAAAGAAGTAGAGACAAGAAGAGGGCAAGAGTTTGACTCAAAAATATGAAGAAGAAAATATCCTCAAATAAATGAATGAAATTAAATGTACAATGGATCATCCTTATAAAGGAGATCAAAAGCCTTGAAAGGCAAACCCTAGTGCATGTAATAATTAGTTAAATTATTACAAGACTAATGCATGAAAGTTTATATTTAAAACAATAAGTGCATAAGTTTAAATCAACTAGTGCATGTGTGTTTAAATATAAACAACAAAAAATAAAAGTGTTGACATCTTAAGAAAGGAGTAAAGTTAATTAATAAAATTAATACTTTACTCTAACAAAAAGTATATGGCTTCTACACATGATCGTAAAGAGGTAATATGGTTCTAGAGACTACTTTAAAGAGTTTATTTTTATTTGTATCATGATTTATATAAGATGTGACAATTAGAGTATTATTTGTTTGGCTTGGGGTCTCATGTATCATTCTCATACCAAGCATATTGATATGTAGTATCATTTTTTCATGCAATGGTGGACAATGGTAAGGTTTGGTTATAAAAGGCTTATGCTTGGAAGAATATTGTATATTAAGGAAACAAGTGACAATAAATAAGTTCTATTCATACATGAAGGCTATTAGCCTTTTATCTTATACTTGATTTACTTATGATTCTTTCATATATCATTATAATGAATAACATCAAATGTGACTATGTTAAAATAGTGTGAATATATTTAGGCTTATGCCTTTAATATAAAAAGAAATTTGTTGAAATAATATGATATTTAATTACAATACTTATATATGTAATGTTGTATCTCAATGCCCATGTAGTTGAGAGTGATTAGTATTTTATTAGTATCCTTGTAATGACAATCAATAATGAAAAAAAAGTATGGGGTTGGTGATTAGAAATCGATTCAAGCTCCATTATGTTTCTTTCTTATTCTTAAGAACAAGGTGTGGATTATTCATTATTAGGTGGGATAAACATGTCTATTGGTTTTTGTAGATTTCATGCATATATGTGTTGACATTGATGTTTTGTCATTGATGTCAATATATCTTTTATTCCTGATAGTTTCCTAATTTGTTTAGTTGGAAGTTTTGCTTATGTATGGACAATGTATTTTAGATTAGTTGTTGTTAATTTGTAGAGTGGTTGAAGAATGTATGTACTTGATCATTTTCAAGTTGCAAAGGTTTTCTATATGATTTGAGGATGTTATGATTGGTTTATCAGAAGATAGTTTTCTAGTTATTTTAGTTGAAACAATGTTTTAGTTTTTGGATCGGTGAGGATCGGTTATGTAATATTTTTGGTTGCTAACCTGGTGGTGATTTTGGTACATGGATGTGTATCCTTAGCTTGAATGGTTCATGATTTAGATGTTGGAAAGCTATTCTTATTGAGTGATAGTGGTTGGTGATCAGTGTATCTGATCAATAGTGTAGAGACAATTGTCAATTCTTAGATAGAGATGGTTTTGTTGTTGTTGTGGTATTTCATGTTTCTTGTTGATGTTTCTATATTGTTCTCTATTCATGTTGCTAGATCACATTGGATTATGTGATCGAATTCAGTGATCTTCTTGAGAAGTATTGGTGTTTTTGGCTGACTTGGAGAGTTAGCATGTTGCGAAGGATTGTGGCATGTTCTATGGATTGTAGCTTGTTTGTGGTTGATGATTTGAGTTCTAGATAAGCCTTAGCTAACCTATCTTGGATCACATTGAGGATTTTGTATCACTCTTGGAATATTTTGTATTTGGGTCCCCGGTCGACCTTGTTGTGATATATTGATGTAATGCATATAAAGATGTAATCATTTTCTATTGTGAATGTGTGTATGTATAGATGGAGAGAGAATGATGTTAATATGATTTAGAACAACAAAGAGGGGGAGTGAATCAGTTGTTCTCAAGTTCTGATGTATAAAATAATCTCAAAAACTTATCCTTAAATCAAATCCAAAACCAAAACAAACTCGGTCATCAGTGATTCAATAATAGAAACATCTAACAATGCAGTCCACTACCCAGCTGTAACTTAACTTGCAAAACATAGTAATGTTCAAACTAAAACATTCACACAAGTATTAACACTAGGATTTATAGTGGAAACCCAATTTGGGAAAAACCACTTTGTAACATGCTACTATTATTTTCACTCTTCTGAAGTGAGCTCGGTAAAAAGCCAACCCTATCAAAGGTTACAATACACACTGTCGGGTGTGACCCAGTTAAAGGATTTCAATCACCCTGTTAAAAGTGAGCCTAGTCATAGGACTTACATACACTCCATTAGAATGCAACCTTGTTCAAAGGATTTAACATATGACTGTTAGGTCAACCTTTGTTAAAAGGATTTTGACTATTACAATGGTTAGAAAGTAGCAGCAGTATTATCTAAAAAATATATACATCTCACTTTGCAAATATCATATCCGATTTCATACACTAATGCTGGTTTACTGACTTTGAAACTTTGCCATTTCCATCTCTCATTTGCTCAAAACTTTTCTTCAAATAATCACCACAATTCTCCTTCAGCCTTTTCTGCTTATTCAGTTAATAAAACTTTCTTCTTCCAGCATTCTCTGTTCTCCATGTACATACATATCAAAATGCTTAGGTTCCCTTATATTTTCCTCAATTAGGTTAACTCATCTTTTGCTGTTCAATCTCATTCGTAGATCTTAGGGTTAGGTTAGATTCATTGAATCTACCCGCTTCATGTTCTTCGGCTCCTTCTCTAGAATCATCTCAAATCTCTTAAAGATTTACAATAAAACATTTTACAATGCATTTAATGCTTCCAAACAATCAATAAATAAAGTCAACACATTTTACATAATCCAAGAATTCAACAATGTCGGCTCCAAAATTAAATTCTCTTCAAATATAAAATTGTTGATGCTCTGTCAATACTGTGATTGTTCACTCGGTCTTCATGTAGAAAGCTCAGTCATTACTAAAACTATTTCCTCAACTTACACTATCTTCCTCAGCAATTTACTGATGCTCGGTCGATACTATAATTTTTCTCGACATATACTAACTCGGTCGACACTAACATTACTCGGCTTAAACATGATTTTTCTATTTTTTTCTCGGTTAAGCCTACCAGTTTACTCTTCAGTCTTACTAAGATAAACAATACATTATCTCATCATAGTGAAACATAGTCAAGTATACTTTTTAGTATCAAGATAACTCAACCTTTCCCTAGGTGCTATTGTTACCAACCTTGCTTAGCCCCTTAGCAACACTCAAATAGATATAGTACTTTCCTAAGTAGCAACAGTCTTACCAGTTAAGGTTTGACATCAATGACAATACAACAATTGTTTCAATTGCAGTTTCTAACAATTTCCCTCTTTGGCATTGATGGCAACACCATATGATATCACCTGAATAACACATGGATTACCAACCAATCCAAAAACTTATCTATCCATCAGAAAATTATTTTATAATATCCTTAGCTTCATTCTAATTCAGAATCCTATAAGCCTCACTTCTATGACCATCAGAAGTATTCAAATCTCCCTCTATCCTGATCCTTCATTTCAGTTTACCATCCTTATCTTCAGTTCCATTAGTTCATCTCCCATTAGTTCATCTCCCTCTTGCCTTTCAGTTTCATGAGTTATCATATCTCATGTGTTATCATATCAGTTCATCTCCCTTTTTGACAAAAATGCCAAAGCAGCAACTAAAACATACATCCATCAGATGTAGATAATATATGTGCAGCTCAATGTTTCTCCCTCTGTCATCTTGCTTATGACTAATTCTTTGTTTTTGCTTCTTTTCACAACTCTAGGCCAGCCCTAAAGTGTGACAATCTTCTGCATCAATTTGTCAAGTTTTCTGTTGTAGCACATTTGATGTTGTGCTCCTAGCTTGTCTAGGCAGCCTCAGTTAGGGGAAGAACCCCTAATTGACTTCTCAAATACTCATGAGCTTCTCTAGGTAAAGCTTTAGTGAATGTGTTTGCTAGTTGTTCTTTTGTATTCACATATTCCATTCAGAATTCTTTGTCTTGTACTAATTCTCTCAAGTAGTGATACTTGATTGCAATGTGCTTGGTCTTAGTGTGCATCACTAGATTCTTAGAAATATTGATAGCACTTGTGTTGTCACAGAAAATAACAACAGGTTCAGTGATTTCTTCTTTCAGGCCTATCAACAATTGTTTTATCCATACCAAGTTTGAACAGTTTACTACAGTAGCAACATACTCAGCTTCGGCAGTAGATTGGGAAATGCAATTTTGTTTCTTACTTGTCTAGGAGACTAATCTCTATCCAAGAAAGAAAGCTCCACCACTAGTACTCTTTCTGTCATCTACATTTCCTGCCCAATCAGCATCTGTATAAACTCGAAGTTCAAATTTTTCATCCTTCTTATAATATAGACCATAGTCAGCAGTTCCTTTCAAGTATCTCATAATTATTTTCATGACCATCATATGTGTTTCCTTAGGATTGGCAGAGAATCTCACCACAATCCCAATAGCTAATGCAATATCTGGTCTACTATGTACAACATACTGCAATTTTCTAATCATCGATCTGTACAGAGTCTAATTCACTTCTACAGCTTCATCATTCTTGGATAACTTTTGTCCAGTAACCATAGGAGTTCCCACTGGTTTAGCATCTTCCATCCCAAAAGTTTTTAGTATTTCATTAACATACTTAGACTGTGTAATGAAAATTCTATTCTTCCTCTGATATACTTGTAAACCAACAAAGCATTTGATCTCACCAAACATACTCATTTCAAATTCAATTTGCATTTCATTTGAGAAACTTTTACATAATGCATCTTGTCCACCAAAAATAATGTCATCAACAAAAATTTTTGCCAACAGGATACCTTTACCTTCTTCACCCTTCATGTACAGATTGCTTGTGTCATTTGTTCTTGAAAATCCAATCTGTATCAAGTAGTTGTGCAACCTCTCATACCATGCTCTAGGAGCTTGGTTCAATCCATATAATGCTTTGTTTAGTTTGCACACCATGTGTCTTCTGTTTGGATCAATAAAATCTTTTGGTTGTTCTATGTAAACTTCTTCTTCTAGTATACCATTCAAAAATGTAGAATTGACATCCATTTGATATACCTTGAAATTTTTATAAGTAGCATATGCAAGCAGAGTTCTTACTCCTTCCAATCTAGCTATAGGGGAAAATGTCTCCCTATAATGTATTCCTTCTTCTTGTGCGTAGCCTTTGCATACCAGCCTAGCTTTGTTCCTAGTGATTTCACCATTTTCATTCATCTTATTCTGAAATACCCATTTTATTCCTATAACATTTTTGTTTTCAAGTCTCAGCACCAGAGTCCAAGTATCATTCTTCTCAATCTGGTCAATTTCTTCATTCATTGCTTGTATCTAGTCTTCATTCTCCAATGCTTCACTAGTTGTCTTCAGTTCAAATTCACATAGTAGACATGTTGGATCCTTAGTCTTACTTCTGGTCTAGATTCCAATATCTTTGTCTCCAATTATCTGTTCAGGCTCATGATGTCTTCTTACATATTTTTCCAAACTAGGTTCAGCTATTCTCTCCTCCATTTCATCATGTTCCTCAATAAGATTGACAGATTCAACTTCAGAATGCTTGGGAACCTCTTCCTAATACTCAATAGCATTTTCTTATAGCTCGGCATGTTCTTGTTCTCTCTCAGCACTATTTTCCTAACGATCAGTAGCTTCTGTCTATCACTTGGCATTGCTTACCTGAGACTCGGCATTAGGTGCAAGTCTGTTACTTGCCTCTTCTTCTTCTTCAATGTACACATAAGATCTATATCTTCTGGTTCTCTTTTGCTATCAGCTTCATTTCTTTTTACATACTCATCAATTTTGACATTCAGACTTTCCACAATTTTGTTAGTGTTAGATTTCAAACACTTATAAGCTTTACTTTTTGTGGAGTACCCTAGGAATATGCCTTCATCACTCTTAGCATCAAACTTTCCATTCCTAGTGTCTTTTAATATATAGCACTTACTTCCAAAGATTCTAAAGTATTTAACACTCGGTGCATGTCCATGCCATAATTCATAGGGTGTCAGATTTGTACCTTTCTTGATCTGTACCTAATTAAGAGTGTAGACAGTAGTGCTTATAGCTTCTTTCCAATATTTTTGTGCCACATTCTTTTCAATCATCAGTGTCCTTGCAAAATCCAAGATAGATCTGTTTCTCCTTTCTACTATACCATTCTGTGGAGGTGTTCTAGGTGCAGACATCTATCTTTTAATTCCTCTATCATTGCAAAATAGATTAAATTCATTTGATGTAAATTCTCCACCTTGGTCAAATCTAAGACATTTCAGGTTCCTACTTGTCTCCTTTTCAACCTTAGCCAAATACCACTTAAAGAATTGAAAAGCTTCAGATTTTTTTTATAGAAATATCACATGCATCATCCTAGTATGATCATCAACAAATAAGATAAAGTATTTAGCACCACAGTAACTTTGTACACCCATAGGTCCATAAAGGTCAGTATGAACCAAATCTAAAATGTTTTCAGAAGTAAAAGATTTTCTCTTGAAACTTGACTTTGTCATTTTTCCTAACTGGCATTCCTTGCACATCACATTCTCAGGTTTCTTCAATCTAGGTAGACCTCTTACCTTTTTCTTCTTACTTATCTCTACCAGATTGTCAAAGTTAACATGACACAGCCTTTTATGCCATAACCAAATATCATCAAGTTGTGCAATCAAACATGTTTCTTCAAATAGGTCAAGATAGAACAAATTACCTCTAGTCTGATCACCACTTCCAATCAGTTCTCTAGTAGCATTAAATATTTTAGCTTGCTTGTGATGAAATTCCAATCGGTAACCAGTTTTGTTAAGCTAAGAAACACTTAACAAATTGTAATTAAGACCTTCAACCCAATATGCATTTTCACAAGATATCTTATCAATCAGTTTAATCAAACCTTTTCCTCTAACAGGACATGGTGCATCATTACCAAATTTTACACTTTTACCTCTGTAATGATGTAAGGTCTCAAACTTATTTTTGTCACCAGTCATGTGATGTGAACAGCCACTATCAATAATCCATTTATCATTCTTGTTCACATAGGATATCAATGCAGTTTTCTCATCCTCATTAGATTCATCTTTCATTGCCACATAGACTACCTCAATTTCAAAATCATCACTATCAGTGTCAGTCTCTTTTTCAGCAATGTAACAAGATTTCTTAATTTTTCCCTTGTAGTCTTTGTTCCATCGGTAGCTTCTGTCATCTTTTCTATCTTTGTGTTTGCTTTTCCTTTCATCATCTTTATCCTTCATGTCAGGACATCTAGCAGCTATACGACCAACTTTATTACATGCAAACCATATAATAGGAAGTTTACCGTTATACTTTCCTTTTCCCCTTCTTAGTCTTCTAGCCATAAGAGCTTCTAGATCTTGTAGGTCTTCATCAGAAGTGTCACTGTCACTTTCACTATCACTTTCACTTTCACTTTCACTAATGCATCTTTCTTTTTCTTTCTTTGGCTTATTCAGAACTAGCTATGACTTGAAAGAAGATTCAACATTTCCAATGCTTCCAACAGTGAAATTATCATAGTTAGAGAGTTCAAAAGCAGTCATCTTACCAACCAAACTTTCCAAAGTAAGCACATTAGCAGAGTTACATCTAGATTCCTGAATAGCTGAGATCTTAATAGCATATATAGGACGCAGGGTTCTTAGTACTTTTCCAATTATAGTTTCATCATCAATAGCCCCATTTGCTCCTCTAATAGCATTCACAACTTCTTTTATTCTACTACAATATTGTGCAATGTTTTCACCTTCTTGCATTCTCATTTCATCAAAATTACCTCTAAGACTCTCGGCCTTTGCTTTCAGCACATTCAAGTCACCGCCATAGATCCTTGCAAGAGTGTCCCACATATCCTTACCAGTTGTGTAGTCCTTAATGTCCTCAAATTCTGGATAGCCTAGGGTAGATGCAATTTCCAGCATTACCTGATTATGTTCTTTCTTGGCTCTCATTTCTTCGGCAGTCAAAGGTGTGACAGGTGAGACATAACTATTCTCAATGTAGTACTTTGCAGAGTCACCAATACCGGCCAGATGCAGCTTCATCAGGCTTTGCCATGCAGGGAAGTTTTCCTTGTTTAGCTTCGGTACCTCCTTCTTATACATCCTGATCATTTTCTTCAAGCCCCTTTTGTGTGTGTGAAAATTATACCTGATCTGTAGACACAACACTCAGTAAAACATTAGAGGTTAGCTATAATCAAAATCGTGCAAAATTGAAAGCTATCTAACCAAGCGATTTACTGCCTTCTAATAGGTGCGAGATTAATGTTCTCAGATTGTAATCGAGATCAGTGACCTAGACGACACCTAAATGAAGGATTTGAATGCAAAAGATGGATATGGAATAAATGCAATTAATCTATATTTTTGATATTTTCTATGCAATAATAATTGTAAAAACTGATATGAAATCTATGCTAAATGAAATTGATATGCTATGAATGCTATTGAAAATTGATATGCTATGAATCTAACAATGATATGTAATATGAATGCAAAAAAAATAAGATTGATCTCACAAAGCTTTGAATTCGCAAGTTGATTCCTCAGTCTCCAATTCTCCAGCGTGATTGTG
The DNA here is from genome assembly GCA_027943335.1 of Chamaecyparis obtusa. Lineage (NCBI taxonomy): Eukaryota > Viridiplantae > Streptophyta > Pinopsida > Cupressales > Cupressaceae > Chamaecyparis > Chamaecyparis obtusa. The sequence goes on along the minus strand of BSBK01003091.1, from coordinate 4,269,015 downwards.
CAAAATATGAGATGATTTGTGAAGAGCTAAAGCCTTAATTTATAGAAATCCAGGGCTTTGGAGGTGCATGAATAAAAGCCATAAATCACTCAAATTAACTCATCTTGATTTTTGAGTTATCTGATCATAAAAGATAGTTAATTCTCAAAATCATGCAAAAACATGCAAAAACAGCTTTTTAACTCAAATTAGAGTTTAGATCAGCTTTTTGAACTCCAAAAGGATGTTAAGTTCCAAAAAGTCAATAACTTGCATTGATTTTCTGATTTGGAGTTTAACTGTTTCTTTTGAATATGCATAATAATTAAGAATTAAATAAATAAATAAAGTGATTTATCCTCAACTCAACTGATTTTTGAAAATAAATAATTAATTTATGGGTTAATTAACTATTTATTCAAACTTTTATTAAAAATTATATTATTAAATAATGACAACATGCTTTAATTAATTAAATAAGAATTTAATCAATTAAAGATAGGAATTTTGATTTATTGTCAAAATTAAATAATACAATTAATAATAGATAGAATTAAATTTAATTACATAATTAAGTGGCAAATATTAAATCTAATTAATTAAATATGAAAATATTCAATTAATTAAATTTTTAGGATAAATGTGATTTATCGCCAAATAATCATTAAATTAAAGATAATTAAGATAATTAGGAATATTACTAGGAATATTCCCCGATGCAAAATTTAAGATAATCAATTATGATTCGATGATGTTTAGATGTGCCTTAGGTTAGGACTTTGATGTCGATTTCATTCGAATTGAAGATGTAGGAGATTAATGAACTTATAGCCCATTTTTGGGGTATTACACCTTTAAACTTGTTAGAATTTAATCTTTCCTTGGTATTTATGTATTTAAAGGATAAACCAAGGTATCTTATTGTATTCATCCTCTAGTCCAAGTGGGAGGACATGTCATATTTGTAATTTCCTTTATTAAGGAAAATAGATATTCCTCCTTATGAGGAATCCTACACTTGTCTCACACACTAGTGATATGTGGCATACATAGAAATGGAAGTTACAACTCCTTTCTCACATCTCTATTAAAAGAGATGGCTCTCCTTCTCATTTTACATTCTCTCATGAGATTTCTTCCTCTTCTCAATATTGTATGAGCATTGCTCTCACTCTCTCTCTCTCTCTCATTCTTAGGCATTTGTTGCCACTTTCATTAAATTTACAGGGGTTTTTTTATGCTTTTCCCCTTCAAAATCTTGTCTCCTCTTTGCTTATTTTTTGGTGTATGCTCCTAGTTCTTGTGCTAATTCATGGTATTTTTCCTTACTCCTAGCTCTTGAGTTAAACAATTTCTTGCAATTCCATATTTTGTTCTTTATCATTTTAACATGGTATCAGAGCAAGTTGGTTTAATTGTTTATTGAGTGTACAGGTGAAGGACCTACCATATCTTGGAGCACTCCAATAGCGGAGACTCTTGAGAGAGTTTGTTGCTAATTTTTTTTGTCTAATCTATTAGAAGAGAAAAATCAAATTTTTTGGGGGTTTGGCTGGTTTACCGCCAAACCCAGTTGTCCTATTTGATTCATTTGATATTTCAATCTTGTTAATATTATACTCTTATATCAAAATTCAATATTTTTAATCTCATTTATATTAATCTCTTTAATTTCAGTTCTTGCATTACTAGTTTAGTGGTGAAAATTTAATACAATATCTTTATTTCATTATTTTTTACTAACTTAGTCTCTAATTTGTAATCATTGCTTTACTATTTCAGTCTCTTATATGTCGATTGGTATCATTTGTTTTCTAAATTTCATTTGGCTTTATTTAGTTGTTAATCATTATTTTTTTTTCAAAACTTCAGTAACTATTATTTTCTTCTTCTTGTCGCATTTTTTTTATGCTTTTTTATTTCTATTTTAGCAAGCTTCGTCTCTTTTCATTTTTTTTTGGCCGGCTCATGTGTGTTTCATGCATTGTTATTGGTTTTATTCAGTTTTTAATCATTTTTTTTTCCAAAATTACAGGAACTGTTGCTTTTTCCTGTCGCTATTTTCTGCATGCCTTTTTTATTTCCTTTAGCATTCTTCTTTAATGATTTTTGTTTTTTGCTTCAGTTGGTTCTTCTTTCCTTGCATGTGTTTCTTGCTATTAACTGCTTTTGAATTCCTCTCCTGGTTATTCCCTTTGGTTTTTTCTTTGCATGCTTGCTTTGTACATGATCTCATCTCTTGGAAGAGTTGTAACTCTTTTAAAAATTCTGGTTATTACAGCATCTGCAGATTCGAAAGCTTTCAGGCATCTGATTGAAGCAAAAAAACTATTGTTACATACTGGCAGGGATCTTGTGCTACAGGAACCTTTGTTCTTTGCATGCACTATTTAGTTAATATAGAGGTTTGTTCTTTGTTGCATGCTATTTTTTTTATTAAAATAGTGTATCGCATCATCTTTATTAATAACTTTTTAGTAGTTACAGTAGCACCGCATTGTAACTCATTTCTGTAACTCTCCTTTACTTTTCGATTTAATCTAGTTTGCATGTTAACACTTCGGGAAGCATTTTTGCTACAGGAACCTCTGTTCTACAAGGATCTATAGATTTAATCTAGTTTGCAGGTTAGCGCTTCAAGAAGCATTTTTTCTATAGGAACCTAAGTTTTTTTTTAAGGGGTTTGGTTAGATTCAATTTGATTTAGCTAACGTTTCATTGCAGGTTTGAATCTTTTTTTATTAACTGTTTTAGTATCTTAGTTTCCTAACGTCTATTTTGCAAGTTGTGTTGCCTTTTCTTTGTTATTAGGTTTTTTAGTTTTCTTTCTCTTTGCATGCAAGAGATTCTTGTTGTTATCAATTAATTCATAACAGCTTAACCGAGATCTGTTAGCTTTTTGTTCTCTTAGTTTCAGTTTTCTTTCCTCTGGTGGTTTCCTTTCCTTGCATGCCTCATTGGCGTAGGCTATTATAGCCTTCTGCTATTGCATGCAAATGTATATAGTTTATTTAAGTTCTTTTCTATTTTATGTTAAAGGTTTCTCTGTTTATCCCTTCTTTCAATCCCATATTTAATCATGACCACCCTGATTCCATAAATTAAGTTAACCAGTACGAACTATCATGCATGGAAAACACACATGACTTTCATATTTAGATTTAGACATATTTTAGATATTGCCACTAATGCCAGTTCTAAACTAACAACCACTGCTTCTCAAGCTGATCAAACTGCTTGGCAAACTAAAAATGAAGAAGCACTTGGTTTAATCGGGATCTCCCTCAGTCTTGAATTGTATGTCTTAGTTTCTACTTGTACAGAGGCCCATCAGGCTTGGGACATCCTAAAAAATACCTATGACAGTGCAAATGAGACTCAGAAAATTCAGCTTCAAGATCAACTTGAAGACCTCAGGTATGCCAACTTTAACTCAGTTGATGATTTCTTGCTCAAGTTTGATTCCATTAGAGTTTTACTAACTGGTTTACAAGTACCTCTTTCTGATTTAAGAATAATCCACATAATCATTTGTAAATGTTTGCCTAGACAGTTCCAACAGTTTATTACAAATATTTATTCTCAATTAGCTATTCCTTCTTTAGCATGTCAACTAACTTATGTTATCTTTCAAAATATGTTGCATCAAGAGGAAGCTAAATTAATTTATTTTGGCATACTTAAATCTCATGAACATGCATATGTCTCTCAAAGTCACAATAACAATAGATCTTCTAACACTAATCAAAATAATCATAACTATCAAAGATCTAACAATACTAATAATAATAACTCAGGGCAACAGTTTAATGATCATTACAACTCTAGGCATTCCAATAACTATCATAGTAATAATCAATCAAATAGGCCTCATTGCACCTATTGTGGTAAAGATGGTTACTTAGTTCATAACTGTTTTAAGAAAAAAAAAGATGATCAACATAATTCTCAAAATTACTCAAATGGAAAACCTAATGGAAATCAATCTCGTTCTGCTTTTACTGTCTGCTTTAATGCTTCTAAACCACCTAAATGGATTATTGATAGTAATGCATCTCAATATGTTCAATCCCATAAGGAAGTCTTTGATTCTCTGCAACCTGATTCTATGAATACTCCTAATGATTTTGTTCCTCCTAGCAGTGATGATAATGATAATGGTAATAATTTGTTTACTCCTCCTTGCTCTCATGTTGATGATATGTTTGACCAAGAAGAGGAAATTATATCTAACTTTCTTGATGTTACTTTACAAGATATGTTTATTACTCAAGATGAAATTTCTGATGATAGTACTAATCCTATGATTGTTGTGGAGGTTAATGATAATGATGCTTATATTAACTCTCATATTAATGCTTCATATTTTGATGAATACACTACAGATTTGTCTTATGTAACTAACGATTGCATTTTTTATTCTATGACTCATGATTCACATTCTAACGAACATGTTACAAATTTGGTTTATGCAACTGAAGATTGCATTTATGATTCTATGACCCATGATTCACAATATGATTTTTTTCAAAGTGTTACTGATTCAGCACTAGGTGATCCCAATGATGGGCACTCTACTAGTGGTTTTTGCCTTATTGCAGGCTCAAGTATTGATTATGCTCCACCTCTATTTTTAAATGGACATGAATATACAAAATGCATAAATACATCTCAAGAATCTCAATGGTCTCTTAAAGATTTGGGCTCTCCTCAACATGCTATTCACTTTGCCAAAATTCTTATGTACCATTCAAGCTCCAAAGCTCAAGTTGAAGACATGCAAGATGATCAAGCCAAAGACATCCTAGTGAAGACTCTTTCAAAAGAAAAATCTCAAATTCATTGTAAACATTTGGGTTTGATACCTATTGATGTAATTACCCCAAGTAAAGATTAAAGGGGGGTGTTAGAATTTAATCTTTCCTTGGTATTTATGTATTTAAAGGATAAACCAAGGTATCCTATTGTATTCGTCCTCTAGTCCAAGTGGGAGGACATGTCATATTTGTAATTTCCTTTATTAAGGAAAATAGATATTCCTCCTTATGAGGAATCCTACACTTGTCTCACACACTAGTGATATGTGGCATACATAGAAATGGGAGTTACAAGTAACTCCTTTCTCACATCTCTATTAAAAGAGATGGCTCTCCTTCTCATTATACATTCTCTCATGAGATTTCTTCCTCTTCTCAATATTGTATGAGCATTGCTCTCACTCACTCTCTCTCTCTCTCTCTCTCTCTCTCATTTTTAGGCATTTGTTGCCACTTTCATTAAATTCATAGGGGTTTTTTTATGCTTTTCCCCTTCAAAGTCTTGTCTCCTCTTTGCTTATTTTTTTGATGTATGCTCCTAGTTCTTGTGCTAATTCATGATATTTTTCCTTACTCCTAGCTCTTGAGTTAAACAATTTTCTGCAATTCCATATTTTGTTCTTTATCATTTTAACAACAAGAACAAGATTAGAGACTGAAACTTTGCTCTGAAATAGTATAAAGAGCAACCAAAAAATCAAACTGAGCCACGAAAAAAAGTGGAGGACAGCGAAAAAAATATTGAAATGAGATCACAATGATATAAAGATAAAGATTACAGTGATAAAATAATAATATGGGAGGACAACGATAGCAAGGCGAGAAGGCAAAGAGACTTTTCTTGTCGTTTGCCAAAACCACCAAAGTTTTAGTCTCGAAGGCAGAAACAGCGGAGAGACAAAACAACAGTGAAAGATAGGAGATCAATGAGAAAAAAAAGGATTGCAATGGAGATACAAAAAATATCAAAGAGACACCAAAGAAATTGTAATTTAAAAATAAAAGAGAATAGAGCTCTACTAAAATGCGATGATAATAAAATTGCAAAGTAATGAAAAGACAGATTAAGAGAACCGATATTACGAAACCACAACGCATGGAATTAAACTTAGGAAAGAAGAAATGCATGTAATGATTATTACAGAGCAAATGATTATGAAAGAAAAATGCATACACATTCTAAAATAGAAGATGCAATAATGAAAAAAACTGATTCTGAGATATGTAAGAAGGTTGCTATATTTACTCAATGCAAAAAAGATTCTAAATGCAGCAACGAATGAGGAACAAGAGAGTAGAAAAAAAATGTAACCACCAATATTAATATAAAAAAACTTGTAAAACTTGAGAATTTTTTAATATTAAAAAATATAATAATAAAAGTTTTAAAGTATTATAATATTATAATAGTATTATAATATTATAAGAAACTTTAAATACTTTAATTATTTTTGGTAAAAAAATTTTATAATATTAAAACAAAATTTAATATTATAAATAAAATTTAATATGAAGAAATGAAGGTTTTGAAAAAAAATGAATTGAATAATATTCTGTATTGAAACCTACACAAGTTAGAACAAACAAGTGACCAATAGTTAAACGGGTTTTGGCAGTAAACCAACCAAAACTAAAAAAAAAATTGATTTTACTCTCTTAATCAGATTAGTACAAAAAACTAGTAAAGAACTCTCTCAAGAGTCTCCAATTTGGAGTGCTCCAAGATATGGTAGCTCATTCACCTATACACTCAATAAATGATTAAACCAACCTTCTTTGATACCATGTTAAAATGATAACAAAATATAGAGACAAATAGGAACTTGTTTAATCAATGAGCAAGGATAAGAAGATATACCATGAATTAACCCAAAACTAGGAGCATTCACCAAAGCACAATGAAGCAAGGAGACAAGATTTTGAAGGGGAAAAGCATTAAAAAAACCCTTGTGAAATTAATGAAAGTGGCAAAAAATGCCTAAGAATGAGAGAGAGAGTGTGTGTGTGAGAGCAATGCTCATACAAAAAAATTGAGAAGAGGAAGAAATCTCATATGAGAATGAGAAGAGAGCCATCTCTTAATAGAGATGTGAGAGAGGAGTTACATTGTAACTCCCAATTCTGTGTATGCCACATTTCACTAGTGTGTGAGACAAGTGTAGGATTCTTCATAAGGAGGAATAACTAAAAAGAAATTACAATAAAAAGAATTATCCTCACACTTGTACAAGAAGACAAAATAGGTGTAGGGATTCCATAAGAATCTCCTACTTACATTAGTACAAGTAAAGATTAAATTCTAACAAAACTTGATTTCTGTCAACACTAATAATAAGCAACAAAGCTCTGATACCAATTGTTAATATGATTTAGAACAACAAAGAGGGGGGGTGAATCAGTTGTTCTCAGGTCTGATGTATAAAATAATCTCAAAAACTTATCCTTAAATCAAATCCAAAACCAAAACAAACTCGGGATTCAATAATAGAAACATCTAACAATGCAGTCCACTACCCAGCTGTAACTTAACTTGCAAAACATAATAATGTTCAAACCAAAACATTCACACAAGTATTAACACCAGGATTTAAAGTGGAAACCCAATTTGGGAAAAACCACTTTGTAACATGCTACTATTATTTTCACTCTTCTGAAGTGAGCTCGGTAAAAAGCCAACCCTGTCAAAGGTTACAATACACACTGTCAGGTGTGACCCGGTTAAAGGATTTCAATCATCCTATTAAAAGTGAGCCTAGTCATAGGACTTACATACACTCCATTAGAATGCAACCTTGTTCAAAGGATTTAACATATGACTATTAGGTCAACCTCTGTTAAAAGGATTTTGACTGTTACAATGGTTAGAAAGTAGTAGCAGTATTATCTGAAAAATATACAACTCACTTTGCAAATATCAGATCCGATTCCATACACTAATGCTAGTTTACTGACTTTGAAACTTTTCCATTTCCATCTCTCATCTGCTTGGAACTTTTCTTCAAGCAATCACCACAATTCTCCTTCAGCCTTTTCTGCTTATTCAGTCAATAAAACTTTCTTCTTCTAGCATTCTCTGTTCTCCATGTACATACATATCAAAATGCTCAGGTTCCCTTATATTTTCCTCAATTAGGTTAACTCATCTTTTTCCACTCAATCTCATTCATAGATCTTAGGGTTAGGTTAGATTCATTGAATCTACCCGCTTCATGTTCTTCGGCTCCTCTAGAATCATCTCAAATCTCTTAAAGATTTACAATAAAACATTTTACAATGCATTTAATGCTTCCAAACAATCAATAAATAAATTCAACATGTTTTACATAATCCAAGAATTCAACAATGTCGGCTCCAAAATTAAATTCTCTTCAAATATAAAATTGCTGATGCTCGGTCAATACTGTGATTGTTCACTCGGTCTTCATGTAGAAAGCTCAGTCATTACTAAAATTGTTTCCTCAGCTTACACTGTCTTCCTCAGCATTTTACTAATGCTCGGTCGACACTATAATTTTTCTCGACATATACTAACTCGGTCGACACTAACATTACTCAGCTTAAACATGATTTTTCCATTCTTTTCTTAGTTAAGCCTACCAGTTTACTCTTCAGTCTTACTAAGATAAACAATACATTATCTCATCATAGTGTAACATAGTCAAGTACACAAACATAGTCAAGTACACTTTGTAGAATCAAGATAACTCAACCTTTCCCTAGGTGCTATTGTTACCAACCTTGCTTAGCCCCTTAGCACCACTCAAATAGATATAGTACTTTCCTAAGTAGCAAAAATCTTACCAGTTAAGGTTTGACATCAATGACAATACAACAATTGTTTCAATTGCAGTTTCCAACAAATGATACTGGATAGAATAATGTCAATAGATGTACAAATAGGTATGAGTGGAATCTAAAATAAAGTTAGAACAGTGTTGTACTTCATTGGAGCTATATTGTTATATCAAGATGCTATCAATTAGTTCACAAAATTAGTGGATTGTTGTCCACAATGGATTGTAGTCCATTTTTTGGGTTGTATCCCTAGTTGTATTTTGGTTTGTTTCCCTCATTTTTATTTGAGTAGTGAGCTCTAGGAAGTGTGCCTAAATGTATGTGCATTCCCCTTTGTACCTTTAATATGGTAATATGTTCTATTACATCATCTTGTAGGTTTGGTACCCACTATGGTTTTTCCCTTAACCGGGTTTCCACACAAAGTTTTTGGTGTTATGTGTTCTTGTGATGATGGTTCAATTCCTTAATATTTTACATTCACATCTAAGTTAATAAGTTAAGCATTGGATAAGTTTTGGTTTGTGACATAACTATTTTGGACACAACTGGTTCACCTCCCCTCCCCATTTATGTGTGTTTCCTTATTTCTATCAATTGGTATTAGATCAAGATCCTCTTTTTTAAGCTTGACCACTTGAGGTAATATGGAATGGTAGCTTTTAAGAAGGATAGTCTTATATTTGATGGAAACAATTACTCTTTATGGAAAGGAAGAATCATTACACATTTGAGATGCATTTGAGAAGAATGTTAGGATGTTATAAAGAAAGATTAAAAGCCTCCTATTGATTTGATCCTTGATACTTTTGATGAGAAGACAAAATCTAGATATAACATGAGAGCCAATGAATCCTTATTGAGTGCCTTATCAGATGTCAAATATATAAATTTAATGGAGTTGGAAATTTCTCATGAGGTATGGATAAATATTGAAGCATTACATAAAGTAGATACTATTGTAAAGAAAATGAAGTTGCAGAGTCTGAAAGGGAAGATGGAAGCCTTGAGGATGAGTGAAGATGAAAATATTCAATCCTATGTTTAGAAGGTAACCAAACTTGTTTGTGAAATCAAAAGTACTGGTGGAAATTTGGATGAGGATGAGAATGTTTCTAAAATTATGAGATCTTTGCCTCCTTCTTATGACACCAAAGTTTTTATAATTGAAGAGATCAATACCCTTTCTAAGGTGACAAGAGATTCACTAGTTGGTAAGTTATCCATTTTTGAAATGACTAGATTTTGTGATAATCTCCCTAAGTATGAATATACATTTAAAGCTACCATTTCTAAGGATAACTTGAATTATGATTCTAGTGAGAGTTCTTCAAGATCATCTAAGTTGGGATCTATCTATGCTAAGGAATGGGAAGAATTTAAAGAAGAAGAAATAAAGTTGGAAGAACTAGACACCCTAATTTCAAATAGAGTGCCTAAGGGTGTGGGTAAGTATGAAGGGAAGCTACCTTTAAAATGTTTTTCTTGCAATAGGATTGGTCATTTTTCTTCTAGATGTCCTGAGAGAGTGCCAAAGTATAAACCTAGAAATTTTTAACCTAAGTATCACAAAATGTTATTAAGCTATTGCTAATGGTGTGAATGATGATGAATCTGAAAAAAGTGAAGATGAGATTATATTTATTTCTATTAGAGATGAGAATCCTACTTTCTTGAATGAAGAGAAATCTCTTGTTGCACATGTTGAGGTAAAATATGAATGGGTAATAGACATCGGCTGTTCACATCATATGAATAGATATAAGAAAAAAATTATGAAATTGGAAAGGTATGATGCTAGTGTTGTTAGATTTGGTGACAATGCTCCTTGTTTTATCAAAGGGAAAGGTTTTATTTCACTTGATGGTAAGCATAATACTGATGATCTGTCTTGTATGTTGAAGGTTTAAAGCATAATATTTTGAGTGTTGGATAGCTTGGTGGTAAAGAATACCTGTTGGAATTCAAGGATGGGAAATGCATAATCAAAGAAGCTTGTATTGCATAAAAAAAAAGCATATATCTATAAAGTATCATTTCTTGAAGGATAAGGTGAATGAAAAGGAAGTCAAATCGGAATATGTGTCTATAAAAGAGAAGATTGCAGATATCTTAAAAAAGCCCTTGCCAAAGGGTACTTTTGAGTATCTCTGAGGTATGCTTAGGGTGATAGCCCCTCCTAATCAGAGCTACAAATGCATAGATTTGCATCGGTCGAGTGTTTTCACAAAAAATATTCTTCTTTTGGATTGGTGCTTTTGGGGACTTCTCCTTAGGGGGAGTAGTTGTAATATTGTTTAGATTTCTGATGAGATAAGTTTTATTTGACTCTATGACTTAGTGCATATATGTGCATTTTTCATTAATATCAAAGGGGGATTTATACCCATGTGAAAAAAGAGAGAAAACCAAGGGAAAGATAGCCCTGTGGAAGAAAGGTGTCAGAATTAGGGGGAGTAATTGATGTATTATGGATATTGATTTTTTGTGCATTGATTTGTTTTTTCACATCATATGTTTCCATCAATGACAAAGATAATATTTTAGGATATTTCATGCATATATGTGTTGACATTGATGTTATTTCATTGATGTAACAATATATTTTATTCCTGATAGTTTCCTGATTTGTTTAGTTGGAAGTTTTGGTTTGGTATGGATAGTGTATTTCAGATTAGTTGATGCTAAGCTGTAGAGTGGTTGAGGAATGTTTTTACTTGATCTTCTTCAAGTTAAAAATGTTCTCTATATGATTTGAGGATGTTATGATTGATTTATGAGAAGACAATTTTTTAGTTATTTTAGTGGGTACAATGTTTTAGTTTTTGGATTGGTGAGGATCGGTTATGCAATATATTTGGTTGCTAACCTAGTGGTGAGTTTGGGACATGGATGTGTGTCCTTAGCATGATTGGTTCATGATATAGATATTGGAAATATATTCTTCTTGAGTGATAGTGGTTGGTGTTCAATGTTCCTGATGAACAATGTAGAGACACTTGTGAATTCTGAGACAAAGATGGTTTTCTTATTGTTGTGGTATTTCATGTTTCTTATTAATGTTTCTAGATCATGGTATATTTTTGTCATTGGATTGCATTGGATTATGTCATCATATTTAGTGATCTTATTGAGAAGGATTGGTGTCTTTGGCTAACTTGGAGAGTTAGCGTAATGCAAAGGATTGTGGCGTATTCTATAGATTTTAGCATGTTTGTGGTTGATAATTTGGGTCCTAGCTAAGTCTTAGCTGACTTTTCTTAAATCGCATTAAGGATTGTGTATTACTCTTGTAATATTTTATATTTGGGTCCTTGGTTGACCTTATTGTGATATATTGATGTAATGCATATAAAGATGTATAATTTTCTATTGTGAATGTGTGTATGTATGGATGGAGAGAGAATGATGCTAGATAGAATGATGCTAGTGGATGTTTGAAGATGTATGAATGAAATGTAAAATAAATTTAGAATAAAGTTGTACAAGTCATTGGATTTGTATTGGAAAATCAAGATGCTATCAGTCAATTCACAAAATTAGTGGATTATTGTCCACAGTGGATTGTAGTCCATTTTTGGGGTTGTATCCCTAGTTGTATGTTGGGTTGTTTCCCATGGGTTGTTTCCCTCATTTGTATTTGAGAAGTGAGCTCTAGGAAGTGTGCTTGAATGCAAGTGCATTACCCTTTGTACCTTTGACAGGTTTATATGTGCTAGTACATCATCTTGTGGGTTTGATCTCCACTGTGGTTTTTCCCTTAACTGGGTTTTCATGCAAAAATTCTGGTGTTATGTGTTCTTGTGATGGTGGTTCAGCTCCTTAATGATTTATATTCAAATCTAAGTTATTTAGTTAAGCATTGGCTAATTTTTAGTTTGTGACACAACTATTTTGGACACAATTGATTCACCCCCCCCCCCCCCCCCCCCCTCAGATGTGTGTGTTGTCTTATTTCTATCATTGGTCTCATATTGGAGTTTTTTTTTGGTGAGTGCATCGATGAAGTGGAGTGGTCAAATAAGTTAAAATTTATGTTTATTATTAATGAGTGCATTGTTTTTTCACATGGAGGCACTGGATTTTCTTTCATACCATGGTTTTGGATGGTCTTAAATTTATGAGACTAAAAATGAGTTCCTCTAAACTCTTCTCTATATGGTGTATGCATTTGCTAGAGGTTTCATGGATTATTTTCTAAGTACACATGTTATATAAAAGTTGCTATATTGAAGGGATACATACATTGATTATGTATTCTTTCAATTTAAAGATCAATATGAACTTTTTTTCTCTTAGATTGTCATTGATTTTTTCCTAAAAATAATTATCCATGTGCATTTAGTATCATGTAAATATATAGTTTTCTATAGTTTTTGTGAATTTTGTACTTTAATATTTCTTTTAATAGTAAAGGCCTCTATTCATCAAAATTTATACTTCCACATATTTATTTTTTGATTAGTCAAATTATGTTATAATTAGGATTTTTGAATTGAATACTATTATATTTAGGCATAATAGAGAAGAAACAATATTAAATATAATAAAAAAATAAAAAAGGTAAAATAACAGCTCACAATATTACATAGATTTAATGTGGCTCACCCAATGTGGGCAACACCTATAGAGAAACAACCATCTAGTATTTATTATTAAATGAAGAAAAAAATTATAATCACATAGCTTATCACATTCTACAATGACTTACTTATCAAGCCTTTTTGGCAGTTTCATACCTGAATAACAATAGCCAACACATAATTTTTTCTTTGGGGGTGCTGCCCCTAACTCCCATTAAGGATGTTTCCCCAAAACCCCCATTGTGGGATCCATCCTATTGTACCTTGAAATCATGCTCCTTTTTTCTAATTTAAAAAAATGGGGATCCCCCATTTTTTATTTATTTCCTCTAGGTATTATGTCCCCATAGTGTCCTTCCTATTTTCCCTTGTCCATTTCCTTTTTGTTTTATAGTCTTTTCAAGGTTTAGTCCTCATGTTCTCATTGTTCTACTTTTGTAACAAGGGATCCCAATGCTAGATCCTTGGTAGTCTCCCTTGTGTCCTTTTTTTCATCAATTGAACATCAAGTGTAACACATTTCCTTTTATGAAATAGAAACATGAGAACCTCGATCCTTTCTTTTGTTCCCTCTTTTGGGATCAGATGCCAAAGACACAATTTTTACTTGATCAAAGTTGATCATGGGAAGTGTAACCTCAAACCCCCAATGGGTCAATTGCTTTGGTTACTTGTGAATTATGATCTTGATCCAAGTACATAGCATTAATGGTAGTAGGTGGCCTATTGAGGCATGTATCCCCTCTAATAAAAATCCTTATTTTCATCATAAGTCTATGTTCCAAAGATATTTGAATATCTCTACACTTGAAAACTTTCCAACTCAATGCCCAATCCTATAATTTAAACTTGGATTTTGGTGTCCTAGAGTAGTAGTTACAAAAAACTTTTCTTATCAATCATTAGGGTCAACTTTTTCACATTTTTGGTAGGTTTTTCCTTTCTTTCATATCTCTCTTTCCTTGTCTTCACAAAAAACTTCCCTAAATGTATCAAGGAATGTATTTTTTCCTCACGATAGGTTATCCTATCTATTTTTTTACAATAATAAGTGGGGGCTGGATCCAAATTGAGCCTGAAAAGCCAAAAAAAATCAAGAATGACCCCATTGTATAGAATATTTTTAGGGAAGGGGGTTCTTGATTATATTGAATCCATTAATGGGTTTAATGAGGTGTTGTTTGTCTAGTTTTCTAGCTCCTAGGATGAAAGGATAATTATTGTTCGTGGTATCTCCTTCGAAATTAGTGAGGAGGTAATTGCTAAAGATACTAGGTTATCTATTGAAGGAAGGAAATGGAAGAAGAGTAGATAGGTGGTTGACAATGATAGCCTAAATAGGTTCTTTAAAGGAAGTGAGGCATTGGTTAAGATGCAGGGAGGATATGATAGAGATCATCTTCCACCACCTTGGAACCAAGTTTTTTTGATGCTTATGAAATACTTCACTCTTGAAGGGTGATTTAAAGTTTATTATGATTTCCATATGCCCCTTCTTAACCATTTGGAATCATGAAATCATATCCTTTCATTTTTTATTGCTAAATTATCTTGAAAGTTTAGTGCTTGATGCTAAATAAAGTGTATGCACCCATAATAAGAAACCTATCTCCTTGTAACAGGGTCTAATTCTTAGGTTATACCACTTTCACCTATCTCTCTGCCCCAAACCCTATTTTTTTCTTTGAGGCCCTTTTTCTTAGCCCCCCTTTCCCACTAGCATCATTGACATACCAAGGTAAAAAAAAAAGAAAGGCATTTGATGCAATCATGGCAGGAGTTTCCCCAATGGAGATGGTCCAAACCATGTGGCAAGAGTCAACACAACGAAAATAACCAACTCAAAAATAAGAATATATAATCAACATGCTATAACATATCTTTGTATTATCACAGAATCAAATATTTACATCATATTGTCCTACAACATGATGCTTACAAAATTTTGACATACATGCTTGATTACAACAAAAACCCAGATCCAAACCCTAGATTTAACCTTTCAAAGGTTATTCTTGAAATTTCTAAGAGCTACTTAACAAAGATAAAATGACTCAATATATAGAACATGTGCAACATATGTCGGCCAAGATCTATCACATTTTCCAAGAACAAAAAAATGTAATACAAAATATAGGTCAGGATCCAAATCATAAGGATCTCAATGCCAAGATATTGAAATAACGTGCAATTCAATAGGAACTTTAGAAAATAATCAAATATCATCATGATATGAGCCACAAAGCTTCATTGATCAGGAAATTTCTTCGTAAGATCATAAAAATCCAACTTACCATTAGAACATGAAGAACACACAGGCCTAAACTTTAAATCAAGATAAATCCACTGTAAAGAGTCCAAACGAGGTGCAAACCAAAACATAAGTTAAACATGATGCCTAGAACATTCCTTGAAGTTTGTAACTGCATAAGATCCACCTCCAGGAAACATAACTAAAAACAAAAAATTGCTAACAAGAACAAAACTAAAAGGAAATATTTTTGGGTGATGCTAGATTGCCAATGACCCAAGGATGCTCTTGCATCAAAAACCCTTGTTGAGAAAAATATGTTCCATAAGAGGATCTTATGAACATCTTAAAGGATTCAAGACATAAATTCCATGCTCATTCTTAATCTAAATATCCTATTTATTTGCAACTTTCTTTCCCTACTACTCTTCTCTTCCATCTGCCAGATCCATCCAGTGATTCTACTATGTACTTACTTTGTCATGTCTCACATATGTACAAGGTAGTTAAGAACTCTTACCACCACATACTTTCTTGTGCACATCTGATTTTTCTCTGCTACAAGACTTCATCTAATCAATAGCCAAAATCCTCTTCTATAATAGCTTATCCTTCATGTTATCTAATACCAACCTAGTATTAGATCTTCCTTCAAGATCCTTCTTTAGATCCAAGCCTTCCTTTAGTTTAACCTCTGAATTTTGATTCTTCGAATAATAAATCCTCACAATGCTCAAATTCCTTGCACTTCTTCCTTTTTCCTCCTTTAAGGGAACCAAAGTAAACTTCTACCTATCCTTCTATATTGTGACCATGTTTCTTTTGCAATCTTGGATAGATCCCCTATCATATTTCCAAGGTCTACCTAATAGAACATGACAAGCACTCATAGATACTACATCACACATTACTTCATCTAGATATAAGTTCTAATACTAAAGCTCACCAAGCATTACTCTTTTACCTCCACCATATGATCATCTTGAAACCAAATTATCCCATAAGGACAAGGATGTTTGATCCTCTTCAAGCCAAGCTTCTGCATCATCTATTCTGATACCAAATTATCAATACTACCACTATCCATAATAAATTTACAACATTTAGCTCTTGATGTGCATACAGTCCTCAACAAATTTCTCCTTTGTATAGGTTCATATTCCTTCTTACTCAACATTATTATCCTAAGCATAAGAGATTCCCCCATCTCAGGTTCCATCATATTCTCCACAAGTGCATCATTAGTCTTCTCCTCATGTGCTACAAGATTTTGTTTACTAATATTTTGTTAGATCCTTTAGAACATTGAAAATCACTATATCCTATGCCACCAAATTTGAAACAAGTACCTTTGAAATCCTTTCTATCACTTCCTCTCCTAAATATCCTTTGGTCAGGTTATACCTCAATGGTTTTCTTGTCTTTACCATTTTTACTCACTTGCTTCTCATTTACTCTAGGATTACTCGGTCTCCTCTTCAACTTATCTTCCACCTTCAATGCATACCAATAATCATCCTCTACTATAGAAATATGAAACATAATCATCTCATCCTAAATATTAAATCTCAGACCATTAATGTATCTAGCCACCTTCTCCTTAGATATCTCTCGGTATCCAGATATGATTGTCATCTTGTAAAAATCTTCAGTATATTCCTTTACACTCATATCCTTCTACTTCAATTTTTGTAAATTCTTGAATAATTCCAATTCATAATCTTCAGGAATGAATTTAGCCTTCAATATAGCAACCATTACCCTCCATCTAGTGATCTTAATTTCACCATTATCCTCGCTATCTTTCTACAATTATTTCCACTATAAGGCAACATGACCCTTCAACTTAGTATGTGCTAACCTAACCCCCTGTGGACCTCTGATATCTTCAAGCTCAAACTAATCTTCCAACTCACCAATCCAATCTATCACATCCTCAAGATGTAATGAACTAGAGAAATTAGAAACCTCCATCATATGACTCTTACCTACTTATCCCATAGCCCTCAACAATCATTCTTTTTCTGCAGGGATCTTGGTATCTACAATCTTAGGATCTTCAGTAACTTCTTCATATTCATTTTCTGTCTTAAGATTCCTTCTCAATCCAATCAACACATTTTGGATCTCCTTCCTCATCTCATTTTTAAAGTCGTTCATCATTTTCTCTAACCTTCTAGGGTTCATCCTTCTTGGAAACGTCTCTCCTAATCCTCAAGTGCAACGTCTCAACTTCAATGATCTTATTACAAGGATTTAATTGCCTCTCTCTTAGAGATTTGTTGAACACACTTGTAGCCTACCTCCAAATTGGTTATCTGTTCACCCTTGGGATGCCTAAAAAACTCAATAAAGGTCCTCAACCATCAACAAATCCTTTACAATACTCTTATACAAGTTCTCTATAATTGCAGGTCATGTACACACTCTTCGACCCCACAACAAAAACATCTAGGACTTTGTAAGATCAGGAGCACATATCTGCTAAAATAGGAACATCGACCTTGCTTTGATACCAAATGATGCAGTCATGGAAGAAGTTTCCCCAATGGAGATGGTCCAAACCATGCAGGAAGAGTCAACACAATAGAAAAAACCAACTCAAAAATAAGAATAGATAATCAACATGCTACAACATATCTTCACATTATCATAGAATCAAAGATTTACATCAAATTGGCCTGCAACATGCAGCTTACAAAATTTTGGCATACATGTTTAATTACAACAAAAACTTAGATCCAAACCCTAGAATTAACCTTCCAAAGGTTATTCTTGCAATTTCTAAGAGCTACTTAACAAAGATCAAATGCCTCAATATATAGAACCTTCGCACGGCCAAGATCTATCACATTTTCCAAGAACAAGAAAACATGATATTGAAATATAGGTCATGGCCAAAATCATAAGGATGTCAATGCCAAGATATTGAAATAATGTGTGATCCGAGAAGAATGTTGACCGATGATCAAAGATCATCATGGTATGAGACACAAAGCTTTGTTGATCGAGAAATTATTTTGCAAGATCAGAAAACTCCAACTAACCATTAGAACATGAAGAACACAAGCCCGAACTTGAATCCAAGATTACTCCACTACGAAGAGTCAAAATGAGGTATGACCCAAGACATAAGTTAAACATGATACCCATAACATTCCCCGAAGTTTGTAACTACATAAAATCCACCTACAAGAAACACAACTAAAAACACAAAAACTGCTAACATGAAAAAAAAACTAAAAGGAAATATTTTTAGGTGATACAAGATTTTTAATGAACCAAGGATGCTCTTGCATCGGCATCTGACACCTGAGAGCCCTTAAAATTGCATCCCAACCTGGCACCTCAAATATTTTTAATTTTGATATCCCCACCCCTAATGCTTGCATGAAAGGTAAAGGATCCATGTTGTCCATCTCCAAAAGGAAAGGGAAAAGTACATTCCCCCTACCAAGAAAACATTTTTTTTTCATCCAGGAGGTGAATGGTGAAGATGAAGATGAGGTTGAAGAGGAACACATTACATGTCATAGATCCAATAGATTGGCTACCAGGTCTTCAAAAAAAGGAAAAAAATTGTTGGTTGA